>JAHZTW010000001.1:372274681-372339937 GCA_020283515.1 Alliaria petiolata
CCCCCATGAATTGTGCATCATCTACATCAGCACGCTCAACAGAATCAACATCAGCTCCGCAAAAACCAATATACACCTCATTATACACCCCATCTCCCCCTGCTTGAGTGCATAACTGAGTTAAAAACACTAGAAGATGATCTCCCCAAAGTACACCAGTCAACACCCATATTTCCATGATGTTGCATACTCTGTTATATGCCCTATTACACCCTCTCGCACAGGACATCCATCTGTCATCAACACAAACAAGTTTTTTTTTTTATACAACTTACTTGTCTGTGGACGACTCAGAAGGCTCAGCATCTCCTTATCCAACGATTCCTCCACCTACTTGAATCGTAACATCTCACATTCATGTCTCTGTCAAGGTTTTTCTGTTGATAGGCCCCTTTATTATTTCTCACAGGCCATGAACATCCACCATAATAGCTTAATACACCTCTTGAACCGTTGATTGAAGAAGAACTTGCATGACCTTCAGACGTCTTTATCCATCCTCTTTTGAACTGCACAAAGTGTGGAACATATCGATTTCTCCTCCAAATTTGATCTGCACATTGTAAAAACTTGTAACAATGTGCCTTGATATGACCAAGTCTACCACAACAATAACATTCAACAGATCGATGCCAAGCTGGTCTGGTGGTTAATCTGTTTATCTCAGCTTTAGCTCTATCAACACTCGTATCAGCATCCTGTCTTCTATATTTTGTATATGAACGTGTGTCAAACTTCATCTTGGCACTCTGTCTTTCTTCAGCTCATGTTCTGACCTCAGTAGAAGTGCTTGTTAAAGCTCCTGCTCTCGATTTTGTTACAGGACTTGAGTCTGATACAATACTTATAGCCTCCTTTGAAACAAATTTCTGAGACGTTTCAATACTTGTAGCCTCCTTTGCAAAAGATTTCTGAGACGTTTCGGAAACACAAATTATCTCCTTTCCTGAGTTGTTTTTCCTATAACAGAGACACCCATATGTGTTCTTCTTTCTGTCACTACTCTTACTCCTTCCATTCAACGCATCCTCTAGCTCATTGACACGTTTCTTCTCAACATCAAGTTCTTTTTCAAGTCTTTCAACCTTGATGTGCAACCTCTTCTTCTCATGTACTAGAGCCACGTTCACTTTGCAGGTTTCCACAAAATCCTCATATAAATCTCGCATCACAGAATGAGGGTCACCTTTCTTACTTACTGAACAAATGTCTGATCTGGTGTCTGCATCTGCATCCACAACAGACGAACTATCAGAACCAATATCAGCTTCTTTGGATGATCCAAATAATGCCACAATATTAGATAAATCTTCACCACGTCCATCTAATTTGTTGTGAGGTCTATAATCCTTGGAAAAACCAGTTTTGATTTTTCTTTTCCTGGCTGTAGGACAATCTGACTTATAGTGAACAAAAGCCTCAAATTCATGACACTGAATTTTATCCCTCTTCTGTTTGTCGATTCTCTTCAGAACTTGTTCAACTTTCCTTTCCACGAGATCCATGAGGTCTTCTATCTTGTAAGACGTTAGGCCATCTTCACTACTACTATCTGAGCAAACATCAATCCCTGGTGAGTTGTCTGATCCATCAGAAGGTAAACTCAGCTCATAAACCTGTAGCATTCCAACTACCTCAACAAAAGACATATAATCTGTATCAAGAGTGAATTACATCACAGTCTTCACCACATGAAACCTATGAGGTAAACCTCTCAACAGCTTTTTGACTAACTTCTTATTCTTGTATGTCTTCCCAAGAACAAGTGCTTCATGTGCCATAAAACATATTCTACCACTAAATCCAGCAATATTCTCACTATCATCCATCTTCAGAAGTTCAAATTTAGAAGCAAGAATATCTAACCTTGTGCGTTTAACACCTGATGTTCCTTCAAAAATATTTTGCAGAGTATCCAACGCCTCTTTCGCTGAAGTGCAACCTTGAATCATCTCGAAATGATCTTCTGAAACAGCACGATATATTGTTGAAAGTGCCAGAGAATTGAATCTAGACATCTAATTCTCCTGTGTTGACCACTCTGAATTTGGCTTTGGGGCAGCGACTGCATCAGGACCTCTATCAGAACTTGTAACAGATTGTCTTGGTGGCTCCCATCCAGATTCGACCACTGTCCATACATCCTCATTAATTCCCTTCAACTCATGTATCATCTTCACCTTCCAATGGCCATAGTTTTCTGACCCCAACACCAACGCTTTTGCTGCGCCGAAAATCATCGTTTGTGTCATTCTGTTCTCTGCAGGATCGTTCCCTGAAATAGAATTTCTTCTTCNCTGAAAAACACAATATTATATCCTGCTTATTTGACTTGAGCACCTTTCATGCCAACTGATGGTTCAGCTCCATCGAAAATTCTATTGGCTTGCCACAAAGCATCCCAACCTTACCAATAATATCAAATTTTTTTATTTGATGTGTGATTATACATGATAGTACGTATAAACCCACACTTGCGCCCAATAACACGAGGACAATGATATGTGTTGTAGCTCACGTTAACGTCCAACTTAGTTCGATAGAATGTTAAAAATAAAGACAATAGTAATTAGTGAAAACATATTTTCACCAAAAAAACATTTGTCTCTTATATATTCTTTTGTTCTGTCCGGATATAAAATCTCGTAAACAATTTTAGTATTGTGTTTTTTTTTATCTTATAATTTATAGAGGGAATTCTAACAAAGTAAACCGTAATATATATTTATTACATGAAAATAAGTTTTTCGAAATAAGATTCGAATTATTAGTGACGCAGTACCCTAGATTTAACGCATATTATAAAAAAAAATACATAATCAACGACGCGATAATAATCAAGCAGTGGGATCCACATAGTAGAGAGATTGATGAAGCCTAGGTGTGATGATGACTTCGAGAGGAGTGGCTTTGAGATTGACCATTCCGTTGCTCTGCGTCATGGCCACTTCTTGGCTCGATGGTCTTTCCACGTCGAAGCTGTGCAAGAACCTTGCCAGGATATAATGAACCATCCGAAGGCCTAAATGGATTGCAGGACATGTCCGTCGTCCCAACCCAAACGCAATCAACTTGTAATTCTGTCCACCGAAATCTACGTCTTTGTTAGATGTCAAAAACCTCTCTGGCTCGAACTTTTCAGGATCAGGCCACAGACTCGGATCTTTCCCAATCTTCGACGCATTTACGAGTAGTTGTGTACCTAATTAATCGACATGAAATAAGATTATGCATGTCATTGGATACTGTTCAATTTAAAAATTAATAGGCAATAATATAAGTATCATGATTTATAAACTTTATTATAGAAGTCATATATCACTTTAAATATGAAATTTCTAATATGTACATATATTATCCTATATATTGCAAATCGCTAGTTGGTGTGAGGGATTATATATGAGTTTACAACTCAAAATTAATTGACAGCCATTAAAGATGTTTATATTATTTTATGTACACTTCCAATATGGAATATTCTAACATGCTCTTTTTTTTTTTTTTTTTTTCAATCTCATGCTCTTTCAAGATGATTTTTTTTTATTCATTCCAAATCCCACTAATTCGTTTTTGATTAGTTATACCCTTTCGAGCAAATTGGGCTCTAATAATAAGTGAAAAATAATGATTTTCAATTAAAATCAATTAGCAACAGTAGAGAGACTCCTATCTATTAGTATATACTAGGTTTGAAGTATCTCTGTATGTGTGTATGTATATATTCAAACAATTCGAATTACGTCTAATATATGGATTACCTGCAGGGATATGATAGTTTCCGTTGACGATGTCGAAATCTTCCATCACAGTTCTATAGGCAACGAGAGGCACTGATGGGTACAAACGGAATGTCTCCTTGACAATAGCTTGGAGGTAAACTAAATCTTTGATGTCAGACTCTTCTACAACTCTTTCTTTGCCAACGATACGGTCGAGCTCCTCCTTAGCTTTCCTCAACACTTCCGGGTTGTTCACGAGCAGCGAGACCGCCCAAACCAAAACCACAATTGATGTCTCGCTCCCTGACAATACCAAGTTCTAGTTTGCACCCAAAAAGAAAAAAATAGTAATTAAGTGGCGACACATATACTTTTATTTATTTAATAATTCATATATATTAATTATAAGGCTTTATGAGCTGGTCTTACGAGGCTGAGGGCCTTGATGGTTGCATGAACATCATCAAGACTAAGATTCTTGTCTCGTTTGAAAATCTCCATGAGTAGAAACATGAAGTCCTTTTCTGCGCCATTACCACAATCCTCATTCTTGTGTTCTTCAATCCAACCTTCAATAAGTTTATCTAACCCTTTAGCCGTTCTCTTCATGCCTCTCTTGGTCATCCAATCCAAACAGCCTAGAGCTGGTATGACATCGGAGAACAAGACTAACCCGAAGTAATCAATAAACTCTCTTATCAGCTTAGCACTTCTACTCGCTTCTTCGACTTCACAGTTAGGGCTTTCCCCAAAGTACCTCTTTCCTGCGACCATCATTAGCGAGATGTTCGAGGCTAGATCCCGAAACTCTCGCTTCATGTCCACCAAGACTCCGATTTTGGATCCACCCTTTTGGTCCCACCTCTTGTATAAGTCTCTGAACGTCACATGGGCTTCTCCAGCTCTACAATGCTTGAAGGTTTCCATGACCGAGGCTGATAAGACCTCAGACGTCGTTATCTTCCTCATATCTCTCCAGTAAGCACCGTAAGGGCTAAACGTCATGAATGAGTCGTTGTAGCCTAGGAGAATGGAAGCGGTGAGGCTAGGGCGCTCCAAGAATTTGTCGTGAACGGTGTAGCATTCTTTGGCCACCTCTTGGCTGCTTATGATCAGGACGTTTTGAGAACCAAGCTTCGTCATGAACACGGGTCCATACTTATCGGCCATTTCGCCGAAAGCAACGTGGGTCGTCTTGGCATCGTCATAATACGCTAAATGGCCGATTAAGGGCCATGCTCCGGGGGCTATAGGCGCAGTATGTTTTTTGTTCTTGGGACGTAGTAGTGACTTTATGAGGAGGAAGAGCAAAGAGAGAATAGAAAGAGCAGAGAGAAAAGGAAGCTGAATTAGATCCATTGCCTTGATTTACTACTACTGCTTGTTGATACTTGAGTCTTTCTTATATAAGCTCAGGTGTTTCATCGAACTTTTATACTTGGGCATCGTTTTACACGTGGAAAATTCAATTCCAAACCTACTACACGCTGATTATTGGGTACACCGTTCATTTTTATCTTTTTCCAAAATGTTTTTTTTTTTTTTTGCTTGCTAAAGAATCATTTTCCAAAATGCTTATCTATTTTCTTAATGGATTAGTATATTTTGTTGATATAATTGTAGCTTTGCGAAACCAAAATCACCATCACTTAACTAAGATTATATATTATTTTAATTTGATTTAGTAATTATTTGGATGGAGTTGGTGCATTAATTTTCAAGCAAATGCACGTGAAGACAGACTGACATATTCGTTTATGGGTCAATTTGGTGAAGAGCTAAATGTGGGAAAAGAATTAGGAAATAAGCTATGATGTCTTTAGTTAGAAAAAATCAACATAAGGGTACCTGTTAAAAAAAAAATTATGACTCCAAAATTACACATATTGCCATTGTACGTACGCGTATAAATTGCTTTAAATGAGATGACACATTCTGCCATGAAACCGCTTGACTTGTTTGTCATTAAATAGAAATAATTAATAAAGCTATCACTGAGATAGATTTTGTGAAATAAGAAGAGAAAACTTAAAAACGTAATTAAGGAATATATATACATATTCAGAATACAATATATATGTATATCTTTATATAGTATTATTGTTCATTGGATTAGTTTTGTAATTTAATATGTAGATTTCTAAATAAAACATTAGCTCGCTATATTTTTATATATATGTATACCCACAATATGATTTGTATGTATATATCATTTCTATATATTGTCTAGTAACACGTTATAAGAATATATAACACGTTACTAAAATATATATAACACGTTATAAGAATATATAACACGTTATAAAATTATATAACACGTTATAAGAATATATAATGAGTTGCAAAAAATAATAATTCATCATTCAATTTTTTATATCTCTATAATTGTATATANCATTTCTCTTTCTAATTAATACATCAATATTACAAGGTCAAAACTGGATTTTTGTTTTAAAAATTGCATTGAAAATACAAAGTGACACTCTTTGTGAAACAAAAACAAAATTTTAAAATGACACTATTTGTGAAACGGAGGAAGTATAACTTTTCAAAATATGTGTGAGAAATAGGTATTTTATTATATAAATCAGAATGTTCAGTTCTAATATGACACCAAAAATACTTATAACTCATTAGATTTTAACATGTGTAATTTATATTGTGATATATGTGTAATCAAATAATATAGCTAATATATTTTTTGTTTTTTCCACCTTTTGAGTCAATATAGCTCAATTTCAGATTTTTCTAATTGCAGTTTTTGCGTTATAGATTATGTAAACACAGGTATTAATCTAGAATCTAAATATACATGTCATAATTACACATAATATCATTCCGAGAGTGTAAAGCTGAATCCAGATTGTTTTCATCGAGATCAATTTCCCTTTCGACATTGACCTAGATTATCCATAAACCTAAGAAACATTAATTGATCCCTCTAATTGAATAAAATGGTTTCAAAAACATATTCAAATCTTATATAACTTCAAACTGGATCTAATTGATAAATAAATATCATTTAAAAATAATAATTCGCTGCGTCTTTAAAAAGAACACGGCTTCTTTGTAACATAATTTGTTTTTTATTTTGTCATCATCAATTCCATTTAATACTAAATGTTGAAAATATTGTTGTGTTTCTCGTAGAGGATGTTTAAGAAATCTTGGAACATAAAAGCAATGAACAAAGGAAATATCTGATGGTGTTGGTTCTTTCGCAAAACGATCAGCTGCGTGATTGGAGTCTCTTGGTATCCAATTAAATATTATTGAACTGAACTTCTGCTTCCAAAATCTGATTTCTCTGATCCAATTGTGAACTTGAAAATTCATCTTTTTATCCGTAACCAGATCAAGAACACTTTTGTTATCTCTTTCAAACATCACACTGCGGTATCCTAGAGCCCATGCATGCTGCATCGCCATTGTAAGCCCTTGTAATTCAGCTTCAAGTACTGTTGCACTTGCACAAGTTTTTCCAACACACTGAGCTGCTTCATGATAAAACCCATCTGAATTTCTATATACTCGTGCCGCTGAAGAAGCATTGTTTGGTCTGAATAGACAATCATAATTGCACATCATATATATCCTACAGGTGGTCTTGTCCATTTTGAATGGATTGCAGAGGGTTGGTGTTGAGTGTTGACTTCGAAAAACATCTGTTGGATAGATCGAAGCCCATTCCTCTGCATCTACTATTGCTTTCCTGAGATCTTGTTGTCAAAAGCTTCATTTTCTCTGGTAGATTTAACATATTTCTTCTTTTTCAAATCCTACATAGAATCCACAGTGGTAAGTGTAACTGTTGCTGAAAAGAATCCACAAAATTCTTTATATTTGTTTGATAATTCGTTTATAAATATCCTAATGACAAAAATGCATGCGTGTAAACTTAAAATCTGAATCATTACAATTAATACATAATAAATGCTCTAACACACAATAATTAACAGCTACACATTTGAATTAACTATCATAATAAAAATGGAAACGGCATGCATGCTGTATTGCCACGTAGAAAACGGAGTGTGTTTTGGAAAGCCACTTTGAAAAACGAGGTCGTTTTAGAACTACTGGATAGTACAAAGTTCTCTCCATTTCTTTAGCCAAATTCATCATCCATGGCGCTGTGTCAATTCCCAGTGAATCTCTCTACACTGTTTCCTCTTCAACATCTTCTTCCTTACAATCTCGTCGTCCTCGGTCTCTGGTTTCCCATGTAAACTCTAATTTCTGGATTCGCAGACTCAGATCTCATAGCTTCAAGTCAACAACGCAATTCGGTTTAACACCCGTGAATTGAGTGTAAATAGATTTAGAAGGGACAACGATTGTGGCAATAGAGCTGTAGATGATATCAGTAGAGAAGCAAGAGACTCAGATTTAGATGATGTTGTGAAATTTAGGGAGCCTTTTGCTCTTAATGTGAAGAGATGTCACGAAATTTTGGATGTCAGATTTGAATCTGTCAATAAAAGGAATGATCTTTATGCCAGAGTTTTGAATAATGTGTGTCCTTTGCTTTTTGTTGTTACAGAAAAAATCTCAGATAAAACAATGAAAGGCTCTTCGATTATACTCTCTATTGCGGGAAGAATGATCAGATGCCATTTCGGCTTTAGGCCTTCAGCTCGGTACCGAGGAATAAGTTACAAGCTCAAGTGTGTTCAATCGTTTATCAAACAGAACAATCTCGATACAAGCCCTGAGATCCGTCCAAGTGTAGAGGCGAGGGATTACATGCCAGAGGATGCGAATTACCCAAAGGATGTACCTAAAGAACTATTATCCGAGCTATGCGAATTGAACGATTTGTTGGACGAGCTTGGTCCAAGGTTTCATGATTGGTCGGGGTGCGCTCCGTTGCCTGTTGATGCAGACTTGCTTCCTCCAATGGTCATGGGATATAGGTGTCCGTTTAGGATTCTTCCGCAAGGAGTAAAACCTTGTTTGTCTAACACGGAAATGACAGAAATGCGTCGTCTCGCTAGAACAAGCCCACCACATTTTGCTCTGGGTACGCACAAAGTCATCAAATCTTGCTTTCTTTTGGTAGTAGTAATATATGCTTTCCCGAGTGACTGTTTCCTTTATTTATCCGGTTTAGGTAGGAGCAGAGAGTTACAAGGTCTGGCTGAGGCAATGGTTAAGCTATGGGCAAAGAGCGCGATCGCAAAGATAGCAATCAAACGCGGTGTGGAAAATACGCGGAATGAGAGAATGGCGGAAGAACTTAAGGTTTGATCAAAACATACACTCTCATATATATATATGCATACATTACATACCAAATAATTTTCAGCGTAGCTCACTTGATTTTTTACTTGTGCATTCTTGAAGAGACTTACCCGTGGTGTACTTGTTTCGAGAAACAAAGAGTACATTGTCTTCTACAGAGGCAATGACTTCATGCCTCCTGCGGTTGCAGAGGCCTTGACCGAGAGGCAAAAAGAGATAACGGAAGTTCTTCAAACCAAGGAGGATCAAGCTCGGGAAATGGCTTCAACAAGAGTCACACTAACATCACAAGGCAAACCGCCCAAGACCCAAATGCTTGCTGGAACGCTTGCTGAGACTATAGCTGCAAGTTCTCGGTGGGCACCAGAGGCAAGCAGCGTGGATATCGAGGAGTTAAAGAGAGAATCAGCTTCCATCAAAAGAGCTGCGTTGATTAGAGATCTCGACCTGAGACTTCGTTATGTGAGTATTATTATTACCTTCTCCTCATTGAGTAATCCATTTTCTCTTATTTCGGTATCTGATTGCAAGCATTTGATGACCTTTCTTTTGTTATAGGCAAAGCAAAAGTTGAGAAAAGCTGAGAGGGCTTTAGCTAAAGTGCAGAAGGATCTTGACCCATCGGATCTCCCAACTGATTCAGAAATAATCACAGAAGAAGAGAGACTTCTTTTCCGAAGAATTGGTTTGAGTATGGATCCATTTCTTCTCGTAGGTAAGCACAAAGACTGTTCTCACCTTACATGTCCGTCATATCTAAAACCAAAACTATCTGTAAAAAAAAAAAATGCGATTTTCTTTCATGTTCTTCAAAACGTTTTACAGGAAGACGTGAAGTGTTTGATGGTACCATAGAGAATATGCATTTACATTGGAAACATCGGGAGCTCGTAAAAATAATCGTTAGAGGGAAATCTCTTCCGCAAGTGAAGCATATCGCTATCTCTTTGGAGGCTGAGAGTGGAGGAGTACTGGTATCCGTTGATAAAACCTTGAAAGGCTATGCGATTATACTCTATCGCGGGAAGAACTATCAGATGCCATTTCGGCTTAGGCCTTCAAACTTATTGACAAGAAAAAAGGCTTTTGCTCGATCCATTGAGCTTCAAAGAAGAGAAGTAAAGATGATATAGCAACTTACACGTAAATACACTTATGTAGTAAGATTCTGTTCTGATAAAAATACCGGTCCTTTTGTTTCGACAGGCACTGAAGCATCATGTTGCAGACCTAGAGGAACGGATTGAGCTGTTGAAGACCGGACAGGTTTGATGAGATTTTGATTTCTTGATAAATGGATCAATCTCTACTTCAATCACTGCTGAATTAACAAACTATCATGAAATATATAGGACGAGGATCAGGAAACCAGCAAGAGAAGTGATGGAGAGGAAGAGAACTTGTATTTGAGAGTCGATGAGTCTGATTTTTCTTCTGACGAGGTAAAATTAAATCCTTGTGAAGATTCTTGATTAGGATTTGTAAAATTACTTCTGAAATGGATTTTGCTGAATCAGGATGAAACGTTCTTGTCATCGGGAGAAGAAGAAGAAGAAGAAACTTGAACCGGTAAACAAATAGAAAATTTCATTCCGAATAAAAATATCAGAACTAGTAGCAAAATGTAACATGAGCATTCACATTTACATGAACATTTGTCCAAAAAAAAAAAGAAAAAGAAAAAAAAAAGACATCTACATGTAACATGAGCATTCGCATTTGGTTGGAAAAATTCATTCAGGTACCAACTAAATTCATTCCATTGATGGATCCAATTCTGAAGGTCTCAAGATCATCCCTATATGCACTGCACTCTCCCGCGGCCGCAGATTCACGGGCTCATTCCAACCAGAATCCATTGATCAAAACTCCTTCAAATTTCGCATTCTCTCTCATCAATCTCTCTGTGTTCTTGAGCTCTTCCTCGAGATCATACCCCCTTGTCATAGGCTGTTTTCTTCACGTGCTTCCCGATGTTAGAATCGTCGTCTCATGCGTTTGTAATTGTAATATTCTTGTCGTATTTTTCTTCTATTAATGGTCGACTATCATAAAGTTGGTGGGTGTGGAGTAACTCTCTAGGAAACATAAGCCATGCAAATATAAATGGTGTCCGGTCTGACCTTAGGTGCCCCATAAAAAAAATAAATTAAAAAATAGATTGCTTATATTTTTGGGCGATTGTGAATCCGATTCTTGTCTGCACAAAGATCATCACTCATCTACCACAAGAACGATCCACCACGCTTGCTCTTACCCTCCTAGTCTTTCTCTATCTCCAATGGAATCAGAAATCCTAACCGACACGATCGTGCTGAACCACGACGAGACCGAGACAAAGTCAACAGAGTTCGAGAAGAATCAGAAACGGTACCAAGCCCTAATCTCCACTTTTCCTCACGAGGAAAGCTGGGGACCTACATGTCCCCTGATTGAATACGGTGGTCACTGGTGGACACAGTTTTTCCTCGAAGGTTGCCTTCACGCGCAAGACTTCTTTCAAGCGCGACCCAAAGACTTCCTCGTCTGTAGCTACCCAAAGACAGGTACCACTTGGCTCAAAGCTCTAACTTTCTCCATCGCCAATCGTTCACGATTCGAAATTTCCTCGAATCCTCTCCTGAAACGTAACCCTCACGAGCTTGTTCCTTACATCGAGATCGAATTCCCTTTCTTCCCTGAAATAGATGTTCTTAACGACGAAGGAAACACTCTGTTTTCGACTCATGTGCCACACGGATCATTACCCGACTCGGTTGTGAAATCGGGTTGTAAGATGGTTTACATCTGGAGAGATCCAAAGGACACTTTCATATCCCTGTGGACATTCATGGGCAAGGAAAGGTCAGAACTTGGACCGGTTCCTCTCAACAGTATTGAGGAGTGTTTTGATATGTTTTGCCGAGGTCTGTCAACGTATGGTCCTTATCTTGATCATATCTTGTCCTATTGGAAGGCTTACCAAGACAATCCAGATCGGATTTTGTTCCTCAAGTACGAGACTATGAGAGCTGATCCTTTGACGTACGTGAAGAGATTGGCTGAGTTCATGGGTTATGGATTCACGTCTGAGGAAGAGGAGAAAGGGGTTGCTGAGAACGTGGTGAATCTTTGCAGCTTCGAGACGTTGAAGAATCTTGAAGCTAACAAAGGAGATAAGGTGAGAGAGGATCATGCAACTGTTTATGCGAACAGCGCCTTTTTCAGGAAAGGAAAGGTTGGAGATTGGGCGAATTATCTGACTTCGGAGATGGCTGCTCGTATCGATGGGTTAATGGAAGAGAAATTCAAGGGTACCGGCTTGCTGGAGCTTGGTAAATGATGAGGTGGTCGGTTGAAAACAACCAAGAAAATAATTTGGTCTAAGCCATCTTTTCTTTAGTTTCCCTTATTTCTTAAGCATAATAACAGAATGGGTCACTTCCCATGTTCCTTAGTGGTTTTAATCACGTATGTATGTGCTTCCTTGTGTGTAGGAACCGAATGGTTTCAGTTTTCCTTTATAAATGAGGAAAAACCAAAACGAGACCGTTATGTATCTTGTGTTCTTTCTTATGCTTTGACTAACAAAACCCACGTGTTTTTTTTCTAGTCAAATAAAAAAGTTCAGTGATTTTTTCTATCTCAACGATTTAAAATTTCAAATAACCTACCTAAATTAAAAAATTTGTTCGTAAAACATAGTTAACGTAAACGGAAGTTAGTCGACTGTTAATTCGGCTGACTCAGTTGACGTTTTATGAAAACTATGAGTTGGTATTGTGTATTAATTAAATCAATAAAAAAAAGAAATAAAACAAAAAAATGTCCAGTTTTGTAAGTTAGAATAACAAACTGAATTTTTGCGAAAACTGTATGACATTTTATGTTCGCGAAATTGTGTAACAAAGATGGAGTCGTATCGAGAAAACCAATCTCTCTTCTGACTTTTGTTTGCATAGTTTCTTTCATGCCATGTCCACTATTGTTCCACCAGAATTGGAAGACATCTCTAATGGGTTATGTTATTATGTAAATTGTAAGCAAAGAGCATATATGGGCTCTGAATATTTTGTAATAGCCCATATTTAGACCAACTAATATTTTATTTATTAAATTTGATCTAAAATTTTTCTCTTAAATTGAACTAATAATATCATAGGATTTGTTTAGAGATGGTTCTAACAGCATCATTATTGATGAGCTTGGTAAAGGTTCTACAATTAAAAAAAAAGAAAAAAAAGAAAAAAAAAGAAAAATTATGTGGTGGAGAGAGAGAAGGAGAATCGGTTCTGCGCAGAAAAACGAAAGAATCGGTTCTCCGCCAGGTGTCGCACGATTGGTCAACTTTTATTTTTTTATTTTTTAATTTTTTTTTGCCAGAAATCGTTTTTTTTAATTTTTTTTAGTAATAGACCGCCAGTAGACGACAATAGGTGAGGTGTCTGGTACATGCAAAGAAAGCTAAAGAGCCTGAAAGCAAGCTCTCTAATAATGATGCTCTAATAAGAACTCCAAAATAAGAGGTGCTTCTAAAAATCTCTCTTCCCTCTCTCTTACTTTTTAATTTTCTTAATTTTTTTATTCTTTAAAGACCAATAGAACCTCCTATTAGAGATCTTAGACCATCTGCATTAGTGATCTCTTACCAAATCTATCAATATAAAATATTAATAAAATTAGAAAAGAGAAGAGAGAGAATGGAGAGTCTATCAAGAAACTATGAGACCATCCCCAATAGAGACATTTGGGTGTCTTAAGTCCAAAAAAATAAAAATAAAAAATAATGACATGGCAACGCTTGGGTGTCTTAAGGGGAAGAAAAATGTCTTATTTAAAAATTTTTTTAGGGTGTCTTATGACACGTGTCACGACACGATTCGTCACATATTTTTTTTTTTTGTTTTTTTTAAACATTAAGTAATTTTTTTAAATATTAAGTAACATAAATAAATATTAACATATGTACAATTAACTATACATAAAAACCACTAAATTTAAATACAACTATTTAAAAATTATTATAAGTAGATGAAATTTTAATTTAATTTAAAAAATAAATAAATATATAGATCTTATATAATACACAATTTAAAATATATCATTATATTTTTTTGAGTATCCTTATTTTCTACTATATGAAATCTTAATGGTTGTATACATGACATGCCACTTCAACATTTCAGAGTATGCCACATGTCATTTATTATTTAATTTTTAAAAAGTTATTTTATTTATATTAAATTTGAACCAAACAAAATACTTTTATCCTTTTATTTGCATTCATGCGGATTCAAACTCATAATCCTCTCAATAAAATAAAACCGTTCTTTCCCATTATGTCATTGGTACTCTTTGACAACGCTCTTTAAAAACTTATGATATTTTTCATATTAAATTAGAAGCACTTTGAAAATTTATATGTATATCAATTATAAACTTATGCACCAACGCATAAATAAATAAATCCTCAAAATGATAAATTGAAAAAGTAATTATTTTTATTTTAAAACGTCAAGTAATATAAATACATATTAATATATGTACAATTAACTATACATAAAACCACTAAATTTGATTTCAACTATTTAAAAATTATTATGAGTAGATGAAATTTTAATTTAATTTTAAAAAATAAGAAATATATTAATATTATATAATACATAATTTTAAATATATCATTATATTTTTGAGTAATTTAATCCTTATTTTCAAATAAATTACGGTAATTAAAATTTGGTATAAGTGCCAAAAAAATATGATATGGAGTAAATTAAGAAATTAACTGCAACCTATAAAATCTTAAGACACAACAAAATATTCAATAAAATATTGAGAAGATAACAAATTATATAAAAAAAATATAGAGAAGAAGATAAAAAATATAAAAAAAGAAAAATAGATACAAAAATATACAAAATTTAAAAACATGGAAACAAACATGGATTTAATGAAATGATAAACTGAAAAAAATAAAAATTATTATAATATTAAGATATAGGTAAATAAGAAGAGTATGAAAATTAAAGAATAAATAAAAATTCATAAAATAATGTATAAAAGAAATTGAACAGATTATCAAGAAAAAAGTAAAAAAATTTAAATTCTTAAAAAAAAATAATAGTCAAAATATAGATTTTTAGAAATTTTATTTAAAACTTAATTTAAAATAAAATCCGCGTGTCGCGCGGATTCTCTCCTAGTATAATTAAATTGATTAAAGATTCATGTGAGTCTCAGATGCCTTCTTAATACAACAAAACTTGGCTGGCAAAAAAATAAAATAACATTTGATATTAAATGATTCCAATTCCAAAGGGACAAATCTCTTGCCCCTGTATTTAAAGACTAGTTAAAGCACGTGATTCATTAGCCATGCAAATTGAAATGTGTCCACTCACTTAGGTCTGGGTTGCGGGTCGGATCCGTCCCGCCTGATCCGCCCCGCCTGCGGGTTCGAGTTATATTTGATCATTAAAAATGAACCCGCTTAACCCGCGAGTTATAGATCAGTTACCCGCATCCACCCCGTATTAGTTAAGCGGGTTTGGCGGGTAATCCGCGACCCGCCACAAATGTGAAAAAAAAAAACTGTTAAAAACATACGTTAAAAGTGAACTTGAAACAGATTGTTTTTCTCAAGAACATAATTCAAACAAACATAAGTTGTTTTTCTCAAAAACAGAATTCAAACTTAAACAAAAATAAATTACAAAGAGGTGAAAAGAATTCTCTTGTCTTTCTCCTTTCTCCTTTCTTTCTTTTTTTGGTCGTTCGATGGAGTTTATCATCTGTGTTTGGCATATATACAAAAGTCTTAAGTAATTTTAAAATAAGCACCAAGTATTCTTAAAAAAGCAGTACATATTACTTACGAAGTTGAAGCAAATGACTCTGGAGGCAAGTTATCATCTTCCTCATTCGGTTCAGCAACCTCTGTTTCTTTCCAACAAAGCATCAAAATTAGTTCTACTATAAGTATTAAATTATAACTGAAATATCATAAATTATGTATTACCATTGTCATATGCTTCGAAACCTCGAAGCCAATTACGAGCACATATCAAGGCTTGCACATTTCGTGGGAGTAGACAACTTCTATACTTATTTAAAACCCGTGATCCAATGCTAAAAGAGGACTCAGATGCTACCGTTGTGATAGGGATGCTTAGAAGATCACAAGCCATCCTAGATAACTCCCCAAAGCGATGAGAGTTGTCTTTCCAATAATCCAAGACACTTAAACTTGCAAACATCTTCATGTCTACTAGTGGTTCTTCCAAGTACATATCCAATGCTGATTTTCCACTAGCATTTACATTCTTTCTACGAAAGTTGTGAAAATCCTTCATCAAAATGCAAAGAGGCCATGTATAAGATCTTTTTAGAAAAATATTATCCCACGCAGCCACTAATTAAATATATAATAAAACACTTACATCATAATTGATGACACTTTTACCAGCCACTGATTGTTGCAAGGTTTCTTCGGATGATGGAGTGGTTTGGGCTGCTGGCTTAGAATAAGTTTTAAAAAGTTGCTTCAGTTTTACTTGCACAAGCTCCACCTTTTGTTGAGAGGTACTCTCATCAAGATTTGTGAAACAATACTCTAGTAGTGATAACTTAAACCTAGGATCTAAAACAGCTGCCATTGCAAGAATCGGACTATACTCATGCCAATACTTATCAAACTTTTCTTTCATAGCATCAACCATCTCAACAATAACACCTTCTTCACTGTTCTCGTGTGCTTTCAGCCAATACTCAATCTTGTACACTTGCATAAAGTACAAGTTCGAGGTAGGATAGGTTGAACCTGAAATCAGATTGGTTATCTCATCAAAAGGTTGCAGCAGCTCACAGATTTGTATCCCTAGGTCCCACTCTCTTTCTGTGGGAAGAAACTTGTAGCTTGGATCAATGCCATGATAACTATCAAATGCACAGCGGTATTTGATAGCTCTGTCCAACATTTTAAACGTAGAATTCCACCGCGTCGGTACATCTAACGTCAACCCAGCCCTAATTTTAATCCCAACAGACTCCACACAGCTTGCAAACAATTTACCACGAGCCTCTGAAGCTTCAACAAATTTGATACTGTCTCTGATTTTTCCTAAAGCATCACCCATCACCTTTAACCCCTCCTGAACAATCAGATTTAGAATATGGGCAGAGCATCTTACATGGAAGAACTCTCCACCACATAACAAATCATTTTGTATAACCAGCTGCTTTTTCAATATGTTTTGCATGCTATCGTTATTACTAGCATTATCTAGGGTCAAAGAGAATACTTTTCTCTCTATCCCCCACTCTTTCCACATCTCTACAATCTTCATAGCTAACTCTATTCCAGTATGTGGAGGAGGCATCGAACAAAAAGACAAAATCTTATTCCTTAACTTCCAATTTTTGTCTACATAATGNGTCCTGCTCGGGGACGGTAGTGGCTTCGGTGGTGATCTGGGCTTCACCTCTTCGCGGCGGCTGCGTTTGGTCGCCAGTCCTCTTGATGTGTGACGGTTGGTCGTCTCTCTTGCTCCGGTTGTTGTCTCGGGGGGCTCAGGGCAGAGTAGCGTCTGTCAGGTTTCCACCTCTCCTTATCGGTGGTTCAGTATCGTGTGTTCCTCTGTTTCGATTGGGGCCGTTTCACTGCGTGGAGGTCTTTCTTTTGTGTGGTGGACTGATTTTCAGAGTGGCCTTTCTCAGGCTTTTGTTTTTGAGGGTTGCTCTGGCTCGTCGAGGCTTTCTGTGGGGTGATGCGAGCTCTGTCTCTACCTCCGGTGAGTCCTCTACTTCTCAGTTCCTTGGCTTGAGTTGCTAGTATTAGAGTTCTCGCTGTTGTTTTGGCTTGTTTGAGGTTAGTCTCGGATTAGGTTGTGAGTCTTCGGATTATTGGCATTTGGAGGAGGTAGTAACACTTCAGTTCCCTGGCTGCTTATCTCTGTGCTAGCCGACATCGGGGAGAGATCTTGGTAGAGTGAGTAAGCTAGCCGTGTTGCTCTAGTGCGTGTTGTTCCAGCTTAGTGTTGGTCTTTAAGTTTGGTTGACTGAGCGTCGTTAATTGGATACTGAGGACGGTCTAATTCGAGCCTCTTTCGACATCTTTCAGTTTCGGCTCTTTGCTCGGGCATCCAGTGAAACAGCTTCCTTTTGTTTTTGTCTATTTCTTCTAGTCTTTTTAGTTGCTTCCCGCCTTCGACTCAAGCTTGGGCTTCAACTCTTTTGCGGATTCTCAAGCGATGTATCGCTACTTAATCGTCTTCGTAAGAGGACTCGACAAAGTACTGATTGTGTTACGCTTCCATGTTTTTTATACTTTTTTTGCCATGGGACCGTTTAAATTAGGTATTACATTTTGATTCAAATTTGTAAGACCTAAACATTTCATTTTTAATGATATTTACATTCTTAGCAAAAAAAAAAATTGTATGACATTTCGTGTTCGCATAGTTTCTTTCATAGCATATCCACTATTGTTCCACCAGAATTGGAAGACATCTCTAGTGGGTTATGTAATTATGTAAATTGTAAGCAAAGAGCATATATGGGCTCTGAATACTTTGTTACCAGCCCATACTTAGGCCTTCTTTATACAAAAAAACTTGGCTGGCAAAAAAATGAAATAACATTTGATATTAAATGATTCCAAAGGGACAAATCTCTTGCCCCTATATTTAAAGACTAGTTAAAGCACGTGATTCATAGGACAAATGCACTTTAATTAGCCATGCAAATTGAAATGTGTCCACTCACTCCATTAAATTATACATAGACATACATAACTTCTACCGTTCTACGATCGACGCAGTTCGAGGAAATATATAATAAAATACTTTATTTCGATATTAACAAAAAAAAAATGTGGATCTTGATGGAGGTTAAACATCATGCAGCCGGGACACTCGTCATGTTTGTCTCGTTGTCTCATGCTTTTGTAATAGCCATTCTTGTCGTCTTTTCTTCTATTAATGGTCGACTATCATAAAGTTAGTGGGTGTGGAGTAACTCTCTAGAAAACATAAGCCATGCAAATTTAAATGTGTCCGGGCGCTCCTTCATGTCATGCCCATTCTGATCCTAGGTGCCCCCACAGAAAAAAGAAGAAGAAAAAATTAGATTGGTTCTTTTTTTTTTTTTTTTAAAACTTACTTTATTTATCTTTCTTTCTTCCACCCTTGAAAAGGTGTCTTTTAAATTAGATTGGTTCTATTTCTTTATTAATTCATTAAGGACAGTCTCAAACTAAAAATAAACTTTAGTTCAAAAAATTTATTAAACATATGTTTAATATGGTAAATAGTTTTGTTTTTATATTTTAAAACAAATTTTAAGAATTTTTTGATATTTAAGCTAGGATCTTGTTGAATTGCTACACTTACACCTACTAAATAATTGATCTTAAATCCATCCTAATTTCGTTAAACAACAGAAATGTAAAATTTTTATAAGTACTTTTTTGTTTTTACTTTATTAACCGCCAAGTACCAAAAGAGTAGCGATGAAAACATGTTAGTGACTAATTAGGGTTTTTTCGACTTTTCGGGGGCAAGTTTTTTACAAAAACGAGCAATGATGCCAGAGCCCAGAAAACACAATGGTGTGGTATTTTTTTGATGACTTTCCGACGCTTAAATCAGAAAACAATAAGAGAAAGACCACAAAGTGGTATGTCGAAAAACAAAAAAATCAGAAAACAATAACCAAAATTTCGGTTCGGTTCGGTTCGGTTTTAATTCCCATCCTAGGTTCTATGCTTCTATGGCCATGTGTGGATCATTCCTTCCCGGCCTTGCTAACTCCGGATGACTCGGCGTTAAACGAGATAAGAAAGGCGACCTCTCAATTCTCCTGACCACTCAGTCTTTAAATTTCCGAATTGTCAACAGTGTGACCAAACTGCCGATTTCCAGTAGCCAAGAGCCAAGTAACCGTATACCCAAGATCCAGTTTAATCCGTTGAGTCAGGTCGTACCTGAAAAAAAAACCATGGACAACACATGGTGCCACATAATTTGTTCACGTAAAAAGATCCATATTAATCCCAAACAATGACGTTTGTTTATCGAGGTTAAAAACTTTGTTAGATGGTTGATTCCATTTTATGATAAATTCTGAACATATGACGGAAAAATTACTCGCTATTGTCATTCTAAATTTGAATAGAATTGCAGATACCAAAACCATTCACAAAAGACCAAAGCACTACATTATCGATGCAATAATATCTACTTTTTTTCCAACCGTTGCATTCCTATCCGTTGTTGATATTAATCTTCATAAGTTTTAAAAGATTTATAGGTATTCTTGTAATTTAAAACGTTCACAATGACCAATATGATTGAAATCGCTACAGAAATACTTGAATACAAGTATATATTTGTCAACATCTATACCTACAAAAATGATGAACTTATACACATTTCTATTTACATATATACAATCTTAATTAATCCCAATATCAAAATCATTGTAATGCAGTCATTTAAAAAAATGCAAATAGCCTAAAATATGTTATCTAGTGGTTTGTAGTAGTAATGCGAATGTATGTTTTTGACCCCCAAAAAAATAATAACGAAAATGCAAATCTATTCATATTGACAAACACGATCAGTTTATTAAACATTTCTCCATTCTTTTTTCAGGTAACCTGATATCAACGTGTCAAACATGAGTACTCTCACGATCTGAGGTCTCTTTTTATTTATTTTTAATTGATAAAGAAACGAGATATGTACGCTACACCAAACTAAAAGAATCTGCTTTGATCGAGGTGACTTGAGATTTTTTTTCTTGCTCGATCTCTCTGATCTCCATTGCAAATTAAATCCTAACATGAACCGAAACGGCGGTCTTAGATCGTTCTCCACCATTATGTCGCCACCGTCCAAGGCCATCGTGTACGAACGGCACGGCTCTCCCGATTCTGTCACCAGGTTTGTATATAGTCGATCTGTTTGTTTGTTAGTCGGTGTCAATAAGAGCTTTGTTAAAAAAAAAAAAAAAAAAAAGAAAGAGCTATGTTTATGACTTAAGTGAACTCTTTTGATAATCTTCATTTTTCTTTCTTTTGGTGACGACGATAGAGTAGTGGTGCTCCCGCCAGTGGAAGTGAGAGAAAACGATGTATGTGTTAAAATGATCGCCGCGCCCATAAATCCATCTGATATCAATCAAATTGAAGGTTTGCTTGATTTTTTTATTAATTTATTTCACACGTAAATTAACGCAAACGCAAACGCAAACGAAAAGATATTGCGATTGAAAAAAAAAAATCCAAACTTTTGGTTTAGGTGTTTACCCTGTGAGGCCACCAGTACCAGCTGTTGGTGGCCAAGAAGGCGTTGGGCAAGTGTATGCAGTTGGGTCCAGGGTCAAGTCTCTTTCTCCTGGTGATTGGGTTATTCCATCTCCACTCTCTTCCGGTAAAATCTTAACTTCCTTTTTATGCGAAAGGGTTTCTGATAAGTACATATAACAACAAAATAGGAGCAATACAAAAAAAAAAAAAATTAGTGATGAGAATCTCTCTGGCGAGGCTAGGGACTTGGCAGACGTATGTGGTGAAGGAGGAAGGTGTGTGGCACAAAATTGACAAAAGGTGTCCAATAGAGTATGCAGCTACCATTACTGTTAATCCATTGACGGCTTTAAGGATGCTCGAAGACTTTGTCGTCTTAAATTCCGGTTTGGACTCCTATCGATTTTTCCATCTCATCATCTTTAGTTTTATTTGCATGCGTTTCTTTCCTCGTTAACCGCAAAAATAGTTTTCTTAAGATGGTTGATTAATTATATAAACCCCTAAAAACTCAAACAATATAATTCATGCATCATCAAGTATAAATGTATAATTAATCCTCTGAAGCAGGAGATTCTGTGGTACAGAATGGAGCCACGAGTACGGTCGGTCAATGTATCATCCAGTTAGCAAGACTCCGTGGCATCAGTAGCATCAACATTATTCGTGACAGGTGTTATATATATATATATAGCTAGTGTAATTCGAATTTAGATAATGAACAGGTCAGGTCAAGTAAATTATGTCTTGAGCTATTATTCTCTTTCTAGGGCTGGGGTAGATGAAGTAAAAGATAAGCTGAAAGCTCTGGGTGCAGATAAAGTGTTTTCAGAGAGTCAGCTGAATGTAAAGAACGTTAAAAGTCTTTTGGTATGATTTATATATGTCTTGACGATTATTATTCCCATCATCAAATTTTGCATAATATATGCTTAACATGTGTATGCTATATATATAGGGGGATTTGCCTGAACCTGCTCTGGGATTCAACTGCATCGGTGGCAATGTTGCCTCTCTCGTGCTCACAAATCTGAGGTGCAGTTGACATTTTTAATACGTGTTTATTAGCTTTTTGTTTTTACTTGTATATCGTGTAATTACATCAAATATTTTAGGGAAGGAGGAACCATGGTAACATATGGTGCGATGTCTAAGAAGCCAATCAATGTGTCAACCACATCTTTCATCTTTAAGGTAATATGTAGATCAGTATAGTCTAGTCTAGTTTCTTTAATTTTTCCTTCATAATTGACAATCTTTGGCCTTTTTTTCCTGCTTTCCTATGACTTAAAACGTTTTTTTTTGTGTGTGTATGTGGAAATTCGTTAAACTTTGATCATCCTACAGGATCTTTCATTGAGAGGATTTTGGCTGCAGTGGTGGATGAGTTTGGACAAAGTCAAAGAATGCAGAAAGATGATAGACTATCTCATCGGGCTTGTACTGGACGGCAAGCTAAAATACGAGTGAGTCTTCTCCTCGAATAAAAGTTATTCCAGAGAATGTTTCGTTTGCTTTTATGTTTACGTTAATGATATATATACAAAAGAACTTTTCGTTTGCGTTTACATTTTTGAAAAATGTTTTATATTTCAAGTTTTTTTTTTTTAATCTTTTACTTTCACATGTAGATGCGAATTCAAACAAAAAATTGCGCTTGAAACAATCAAAGTCATCTTCTGTGTATTTATAACAATTGCACCAACGTATATTCCATTTTAATTTGAATGGTTGGTTGCTTATGACAGGACAGAACTGATTCCATTCGAAGATTTCACTGCTGCTCTCGATAAAGCTCTTGGGAAGCGGGGAAGTCATCCTAAACAAGTCCTCAGATTCTGGTGACTCTGCATGTTAAAAGGACGATGCACAATAAGCTTAATAATAAATAATAATAATCCTCGTCTCTTCTTGTCCTGTCAGTTAATTCTCATGACTGCGAGTTTTTCTAGAGCTATTTTTGTACTTCAACTACGGTTCCTGTCAGTTAAATTATACTATTACGTTTGTCATTTGAATCTTAGTTTAAGCTAACGACTAAGAGACCCAAAACTTTTACAAGTTTAGGTATATATCAGTTTAGCACCCTTATCTCCGTCTGGACTCTGGAGTTCTTCCTTGATGACAAGTCTCTCCCTCATTCAAATCAAGCCTACTCAATGCTCTGTTTCTTAATTTCGACCGGTGACCATTAAAATAACAATAGGATTCAGAGGAAAAAGGAACAAAAGAAAAAAACTTAAGGAACGTAGAGGAAAAATGTAGAGAATGAATAGAATAACTGTTAAGAACGAATGGTAACTATTATATATTAGGAAAAACTAGTATGATGATTATTTATTTATAAAGCTAAATTTGATAAATATTTTCATTTTAAAATTATTTTTAGTTATTTCATTGCAAAACTAATATGATTTAAATTTTTTTATTACTTAATACATATTCTTATTAGTCATTTTATATAAAACTAAATCGAAATCTTCTTAATAATTTACAAACAAATAATTTTACATACATCTGCAAAATCTGGTTTAAATAATTCAAACTACTTTTAGATGATGCATCTTATCTAAATACTGATTATACATAACCATATTTCTCTAATATATATATATATATATATATATATATATATATATATAATGATGAAAACCAATAAATCATCGTTTAATCATTGCATAAATGATGATTATACTATTCATAATCAAAACATGTAGTTTAATGGTTTACATCAATTAAATCACCACCAGGGTTCTACCACATCAATTTTTTTTTCAAGATTTGCTTTCCATAAATATCTTGTCCTAAATTAAAGAAAAATATAAATCTAATTATCTTAATCTTTAAATATTTGTATTCTTGTCCTTAAAGGCTACTTATATAGTTAAAGCACGTGAACGTACACGTGCAGTTTAATATGCCATGCAAATTGAAATGTGTCCACTCACTCATTAAATTATACATAGACATACAGAACTTCTACGATCGACGCAGTTCGAGGAAACATATAATAAAATACTTTATTTCGATATTAAAAAAAAAATAAGGGAATTGATGGAGGTTAAACATCATGCAGCCGGGACACTCGTCATGTTTGTCTCGTCGTCTGTTGCGTTTGTAATAGCCATTGTTGTCGTCTATTCTTCTATTAATGGTCGTTGGTCGTCTATCATAAAGTTGGTGCGTGGGTGTGGAGTAACTCTCGAGGAAACATAAGCCATGCAAATTGAAAAGTGTCCGCTCCTTCTGACACTGATTACTGCCCATTGTGATGATCCTAGGTGCCTAGGAAAAAAAATAGATTGGTTATAACTTTGGCGATCGTTAATCCATCGTAATTTTGTCAGACAATGGATATGTAAAATTATAGTTTTATTTGACTGTGCCAAAACAAAAATCTTAGGTGCTGCTGTGAGAGTCTTCACTTGTCTCATAAAGAGTTTGATTTCAAGTTCAAGATGGCAAATATTATATCTTTGAGGAGAAGTATTGTACATATATGTATGGTTCAATGTTGATTTACTCTTGATTATGCTGATGTTGGTGATCGTTTGATTTAGTTCTATAGTTTACTTTATTTGTTTTGTATATAAGCTTTTCGTGAATTTCATTTATGATTAATGAAGGAATTTACAACTGATTCTCTCTCGTTTCCTACTATGAGAGAATGTGAAAGTTATACATTTCATATTAAATGATTATCTAAAGGATAAATTACGATTAATTTTTAACGCAAATATTGGCCGTACAGATATAGCAATTGTGGGTTTTCTCTATTTATTGTTTGTCTATATTTGTACCGTTCACCATTTTGTAACTACTCAAAAAATGATTCTAACTCTATAGATATATATGATATATTATTAATATATGGTTTAAAGTCAGAAATCACAATCAAAGAAGAAAGAAATTTTTTGAAGTTGATCGAATTATAACAAACATAAGGGAATTTTTGTTAGTGCAGAGAACTCGCAAGACACATAAAATACACCAAGGTTAGACAATGTGTCTACACCTCAAATCTTTTATTAAGAATGCTTTGAATACAATTACACTTAGTATCCAATTTGGAATTACTCGATTCTAAGAACCTCTTAGATCGACCCCAATCTATTCTTAACTCACTATGAGATCCCTAAGATTAGCCACACTAATCTACACCCAGGACTCTCACTTTGTGATGAACTCTCACCTTTTTTTCTCAAAGATGTCAAACGGCTACAACACCTTACAAACCCACTCTCACGTCTAAAGGGATACTTTTCACGACCCAAGAGACATTATACTTAAAGGATTTCATGCCTAACTCTCAAAGTTTCCATCCTAACAAGTTTCCTAAAGCCAAGAGGTAATATTCTCTTTTTTATTGATCCTAATCAAACTAATATTTCCATATCTCATCAAGTCTTCCAAATAGCTTCAATCTTTCTTTTTCTTAAGCTTTATCTCCAAGTAATATATTCAAAACGTCCCCCTTGAATATATATACTTTCCATAAACTTATGTCTTCTGATGGCACGTCCGATCAGACATCTGATGCGTCTGGTGCATCATATGTCTGATGACTCACAGAATCTGCATCTTCAACACTCCCCCTTTTTAACTTAGTTTGATACTCAAGCACCAAATTCTTTATTCATCTGCAAACCCCCGCAGAGACACACACAAGAACAAGGCAAATCAGCATCCAAACCTAAGCAAAGGAAACTCCCCCCATGAATTGTGCATCATCTACATCAGCACGCTCAACAGAATCAACATCAGCTCCGCAAAAACCAATATACACCTCATTATACACCCCATCTCCCCCTGCTTGAGTGCATAACTGAGTTAAAAACACTAGAAGATGATCTCCCCAAAGTACACCAGTCAACACCCATATTTCCATGATGTTGCATACTCTGTTATATGCCTTGTTACACCCTCTCGCATAGGACATCCATCTGTCGTCAACACAGACAAGTTTATTTTTTATTTTTTTATTTTTTATTATTTTTTTTATACAACTTACTTGTCTGTGGACGACTCAGCAGGCTCAGCATCTCCTTATCCAACGATTCCTCCACCTACTTGAATCATAACATCTCACATTCATGTGTCTGTCAAGGTTCTTCTGTTGATAGGCCCCTTTATTATTTCTCACAGGCCATGAACATCCACCTTAATAGCTTAATACACCTCTTGAACCTTTGATTGAAGAAGAACTTGCATGACCTTCAGACGTCTTTATCCAACCTCTTTTGAACTGCACAAAGTGTGGAACATATCGATTTCTCCTCCAAATTTGATCTACACATTGTAAAAACTTGTAACAATGTGCCTTGATATGACCAAGTCTACCACAACAATAACATTCAACAGATCGATGCCAAGCTGGTCTGGTGGTTAATCTGTTTGTCTCAGCTTTAGCTCTATCAACACTCGTATCAGCATCATGTCTTCTATATTTTGTATATGAACGTGTGTCAAACTTCATCTTGGCACTATGTCTTTCTTCAGCTCGTGTTCTGACCTTTGTAGAAGTGCTTGTTACAGCTCCTGCTCTTGATTTTGTTACAGGACTTGCGTCTGATACAATACTTGTAGCCTCCTTTGCAACAGATTTCTGAGACGTTACAATACTTGTAGCCTCCTTTGCAACAGATTTCTGAGACGTTTCGGAAACACAAATTGTCTCCTTTCCTGAGTTGTTTCGCCTATAACCGAGACACCCATATGTGTTCTTCTTTCTGTAACTACTCTTACTCCTTCCATTCAACGCATCCTCTAGCTCCTTAACACGTTTCTTCTCAACATCAAGTTCTTTTTCAAGTCTTTCAACCTTGATGTGCAACCTCTTCTTCTCATGTACTAGAGCCACGTTCACTTTGCAGGTTTCCACAAAATCTTCATATAAATCTCGCATCACAGAATGAGGGTCACCTTTCTTACTTCCTGAACAGATGTCTGATATGGTGTCTGCATCTGCATCCGCATCAGACGAACTATCAGAACCAATATCAGCTTCTTTGGCTGATCCAAATAATGCCACAATATTAGATAAATCTTCACCACGACCATCTAATTTGTTGTGAGGTCTATAATCCTTGGAAAAACCAGTTTTGATTTTTCTTTTCCTGGCTGTAGGACAATCTGACTTATAGTGACCAAAAACCTCACATTCATGACACTGAATTTTATCCCTCTTTTGTTTGTCGATTCTCTTCAGAACTTGTTCAACTTTCCTTTCCACGAGATCCATGATGTCTTCTATCTTGCAAGACGTTAGGCCATCTTCACTACTACTATCTGAGCAAATATCAATACCTGGTGAGTTGTCTGATCCATCAGAAGGTAAACTCAGCTCATAAACCTGTAGCATTCCAACTACCTCATCAAAAGACATATAATCTGTATCAAGAGCGAATTCCATCATAGTCTTCACCACATGAAACCTATGAGGTAAACCTCTCAACAGCTTTTTGACCAACTTTTTATTCTTGTATGCCTTCCCAAGAACACGTGCTTCATGTGCCATAGAACATATTCTACCACTAAATCCAGCAATATTCTCATTATCATCCATCTTCAGAAGTTCAAATTTAGAAGCGAGAATATCTAACCTTGTGCGTTTAACACCTGATGTTCCTTCAAAAATATTTTGCAGAGTATCCCACGCCTCTTTCGCTGAAGTGCAACCTTGAATCATCTCGAAATGATCTTCTGAAACAGCACGATATATTGTTGAAAGTGTCAGAGCATTGAATCTAGACATCTGTTTCTCCTGTGTTGACCACTCTGATTTTGGCTTTGGGGCAGCGACTGCATCATGACCTCTATCAGCACTTGTAACAGCTTGTCTTGGTGGCTCCCATCCAGATTCGACCACTGTCCATACATCCTCATTAATTCCCTTCAACTCATGTATCATCTTCACCTTCCAATGGCCATAGTTTTCTGACCCCAACACCAACGCTTTTGCTGCGCCGAAAATCATCGTTTGTGTCATTCTGTTCTCTGCAGGATCGTTCCCTGAAATAGAATTTCTTCTTCTACCAGGTTAGGCTTTGATACCACTTGTTAGTGCAGAGAACTCGCAAGACACACAAAATACACCAAGGTTAGACAATGTGTCTACACCTCAAATCTTTTATTAAGAATGCTTTGAATACAATTACACTTAGTATCCAATTTGGAATTATTCGATTCTAAGAACCTCTGAGATCGACCCCGATCTATTCTTAACTCACTATGAGATCCCTAAGATTAGCCACACTAATCTACATCCAGGAGTCTCACTTTGTGATGAACTCTCACCCTTTTTTCTCAAAGATGCCAAACGGCTACAACACCTTACAAACCCACTCTCACGTCTAAAGGGATACTTTTCACGACCCAAGAGACATTATACTTAAAGGATTTCGTGCCTAACTCTCAAAGTTTCCATCCTAACAAGTTTCCTAAAGCCAAGAGGAAATATTCCCTTTTTGATTGATCCTAATCAAACTAATATTTCCATATCTCATCAAGTCTTCCAAATAGCTTCAATCTTTCTTTTTCCTTGAGCTTTATCTCCAAGTAATATATTCAAGACGTCCCCCTTGAATATATATACTTTCCATAAACTTATGTCTTCTGATGACACGTCCGATCAGACATCTGATGCATCTGGTGCATCATATGTCTGATGACTCACATAATCTACATCTTCAACACTCCCCCTTTTTAACTTAGTTTGATACTCAAGCACCAAATTCTTTAATCATCTGCAAACCCCCGCAGAGACACACACAAGAACAAGGCAAATCAGCATCCAAACCTAAGCAAAGGAAACTCCCCCATGAATTGTGCATCATCTACATCAGCACGCTCAACAGAATCAACATCAGCTCCGCAAAAACCAATATACACCTCATTATACACCCCATCTCCCCCTGCTTGAGTGCATAACTGAGTTAAAAACACTAGAAGATGATCTCCCCAAAGTACACCAGTCAACACCCATATTTCCATGATGTTGCATACTCTGTTATATGCCCTATTACACCCTCTCGCACAGGACATCCATCTGTCATCAACACAAACAAGTTTTTTTTTTTATACAACTTACTTGTCTGTGGACGACTCAGAAGGCTCAGCATCTCCTTATCCAACGATTCCTCCACCTACTTGAATCGTAACATCTCACATTCATGTCTCTGTCAAGGTTTTTCTGTTGATAGGCCCCTTTATTATTTCTCACAGGCCATGAACATCCACCATAATAGCTTAATACACCTCTTGAACCGTTGATTGAAGAAGAACTTGCATGACCTTCAGACGTCTTTATCCATCCTCTTTTGAACTGCACAAAGTGTGGAACATATCGATTTCTCCTCCAAATTTGATCTGCACATTGTAAAAACTTGTAACAATGTGCCTTGATATGACCAAGTCTACCACAACAATAACATTCAACAGATCGATGCCAAGCTGGTCTGGTGGTTAATCTGTTTGTCTCAGCTTTAGCTCTATCAACACTCGTATCAGCATCATGTCTTCTATATTTTGTATATGAACGTGTGTCAAACTTCATCTTGGCATTGTGTCTTTCTTCAGCTCGTGTTCTGACCTTTGTAGAAGTGCTTGTTACAGCTCCTGCTCTTGATTTTGTTACAGGACTTGCGTCTGATATAATACTTGTAGCCTCCTTTGCAACAGATTTCTGAGACGTTACAATACTTGTAGCCTCCTTTGCAACAGATTTCTGAGACGTTTCGGAAACACAAATTGTCTCCTTTCCTGAGTTGTTTCGCCTATAACCGAGACACCCATATGTGTTCTTCTTTCTGTAACTACTCTTACTCCTTCCATTCAACGCATCCTCTAGCTCCTTAACACGTTTCTTCTCAACATCAAGTTCTTTTTCAAGTCTTTCAACCTTGATGTGCAACCTCTTCTTCTCATGTACTAGAGCCACGTTCACTTTGCAGGTTTCCACAAAATCTTCATATAAATCTCGCATCACAGAATGAGGGTCACCTTTCTTACTTCCTGAACAGATGTCTGATATGGTGTCTGCATCTGCATCCGCATCAGACGAACTATCAGAACCAATATCAGCTTCTTTGGCTGATCCAAATAATGCCACAATATTAGATAAATCTTCACCACGACCATCTAATTTGTTGTGAGGTCTATAATCCTTGGAAAAACCAGTTTTGATTTTTCTTTTCCTGGCTGTAGGACAATCTGACTTATAGTGACCAAAAACCTCACATTCATGACACTGAATTTTATCCCTCTTTTGTTTGTCGATTCTCTTCAGAACTTGTTCAACTTTCCTTTCCACGAGATCCATGATGTCTTCTATCTTGCAAGACGTTAGGCCATCTTCACTACTACTATCTGAGCAAATATCAATACCTGGTGAGTTGTCTGATCCATCAGAAGGTAAACTCAGCTCATAAACCTGTAGCATTCCAACTACCTCATCAAAAGACATATAATCTGTATCAAGAGCGAATTCCATCATAGTCTTCACCACATGAAACCTATGAGGTAAACCTCTCAACAGCTTTTTGACCAACTTTTTATTCTTGTATGCCTTCCCAAGAACACGTGCTTCATGTGCCATAGAACATATTCTACCACTAAATCCAGCAATATTCTCATTATCATCCATCTTCAGAAGTTCAAATTTAGAAGCGAGAATATCTAACCTTGTGCGTTTAACACCTGATGTTCCTTCAAAAATATTTTGCAGAGTATCCCACGCCTCTTTCGCTGAAGTGCAACCTTGAATCATCTCGAAATGATCTTCTGAAACAGCACGATATATTGTTGAAAGTGTCAGAGCATTGAATCTAGACATCTGTTTCTCCTGTGTTGACCACTCTGATTTTGGCTTTGGGGCAGCGACTGCATCATGACCTCTATCAGCACTTGTAACAGCTTGTCTTGGTGGCTCCCATCCAGATTCGACCACTGTCCATACATCCTCATTAATTCCCTTCAACTCATGTATCATCTTCACCTTCCAATGGCCATAGTTTTCTGACCCCAACACCAACGCTTTTGCTGCGCCGAAAATCATCGTTTGTGTCATTCTGTTCTCTGCAGGATCGTTCCCTGAAATAGAATTTCTTCTTCTACCAGGTTAGGCTTTGATACCACTTGTTAGTGCAGAGAACTCGCAAGACACACAAAATACACCAAGGTTAGACAATGTGTCTACACCTCAAATCTTTTATTAAGAATGCTTTGAATACAATTACACTTAGTATCCAATTTGGAATTATTCGATTCTAAGAACCTCTGAGATCGACCCCGATCTATTCTTAACTCACTATGAGATCCCTAAGATTAGCCACACTAATCTACATCCAGGAGTCTCACTTTGTGATGAACTCTCACCCTTTTTTCTCAAAGATGCCAAACGGCTACAACACCTTACAAACCCACTCTCACGTCTAAAGGGATACTTTTCACGACCCAAGAGACATTATACTTAAAGGATTTCGTGCCTAACTCTCAAAGTTTCCATCCTAACAAGTTTCCTAAAGCCAAGAGGAAATATTCCCTTTTTGATTGATCCTAATCAAACTAATATTTCCATATCTCATCAAGTCTTCCAAATAGCTTCAATCTTTCTTTTTCCTTGAGCTTTATCTCCAAGTAATATATTCAAGACGTCCCCCTTGAATATATATACTTTCCATAAACTTATGTCTTCTGATGACACGTCCGATCAGACATCTGATGCATCTGGTGCATCATATGTCTGATGACTCACATAATCTACATCTTCAACACTCCCCCTTTTTAACTTAGTTTGATACTCAAGCACCAAATTCTTTAATCATCTGCAAACCCCCGCAGAGACACACACAAGAACAAGGCAAATCAGCATCCAAACCTAAGCAAAGGAAACTCCCCCATGAATTGTGCATCATCTACATCAGCACGCTCAACAGAATCAACATCAGCTCCGCAAAAACCAATATACACCTCATTATACACCCCATCTCCCCCTGCTTGAGTGCATAACTGAGTTAAAAACACTAGAAGATGATCTCCCCAAAGTACACCAGTCAACACCCATATTTCCATGATGTTGCATACTCTGTTATATGCCCTATTACACCCTCTCGCACAGGACATCCATCTGTCATCAACACAAACAAGTTTTTTTTTTTATACAACTTACTTGTCTGTGGACGACTCAGAAGGCTCAGCATCTCCTTATCCAACGATTCCTCCACCTACTTGAATCGTAACATCTCACATTCATGTCTCTGTCAAGGTTTTTCTGTTGATAGGCCCCTTTATTATTTCTCACAGGCCATGAACATCCACCATAATAGCTTAATACACCTCTTGAACCGTTGATTGAAGAAGAACTTGCATGACCTTCAGACGTCTTTATCCATCCTCTTTTGAACTGCACAAAGTGTGGAACATATCGATTTCTCCTCCAAATTTGATCTGCACATTGTAAAAACTTGTAACAATGTGCCTTGATATGACCAAGTCTACCACAACAATAACATTCAACAGATCGATGCCAAGCTGGTCTGGTGGTTAATCTGTTTGTCTCAGCTTTAGCTCTATCAACACTCGTATCAGCATCATGTCTTCTATATTTTGTATATGAACGTGTGTCAAACTTCATCTTGGCATTGTGTCTTTCTTCAGCTCGTGTTCTGACCTTTGTAGAAGTGCTTGTTACAGCTCCTGCTCTTGATTTTGTTACAGGACTTGCGTCTGATATAATACTTGTAGCCTCCTTTGCAACAGATTTCTGAGACGTTACAATACTTGTAGCCTCCTTTGCAACAGATTTCTGAGACGTTTCGGAAACACAAATTGTCTCCTTTCCTGAGTTGTTTCGCCTATAACCGAGACACCCATATGTGTTCTTCTTTCTGTAACTACTCTTACTCCTTCCATTCAACGCATCCTCTAGCTCCTTAACACGTTTCTTCTCAACATCAAGTTCTTTTTCAAGTCTTTCAACCTTGATGTGCAACCTCTTCTTCTCATGTACTAGAGCCACGTTCACTTTGCAGGTTTCCACAAAATCTTCATATAAATCTCGCATCACAGAATGAGGGTCACCTTTCTTACTTCCTGAACAGATGTCTGATATGGTGTCTGCATCTGCATCCGCATCAGACGAACTATCAGAACCAATATCAGCTTCTTTGGCTGATCCAAATAATGCCACAATATTAGATAAATCTTCACCACGACCATCTAATTTGTTGTGAGGTCTATAATCCTTGGAAAAACCAGTTTTGATTTTTCTTTTCCTGGCTGTAGGACAATCTGACTTATAGTGACCAAAAACCTCACATTCATGACACTGAATTTTATCCCTCTTTTGTTTGTCGATTCTCTTCAGAACTTGTTCAACTTTCCTTTCCACGAGATCCATGATGTCTTCTATCTTGCAAGACGTTAGGCCATCTTCACTACTACTATCTGAGCAAATATCAATACCTGGTGAGTTGTCTGATCCATCAGAAGGTAAACTCAGCTCATAAACCTGTAGCATTCCAACTACCTCATCAAAAGACATATAATCTGTATCAAGAGCGAATTCCATCATAGTCTTCACCACATGAAACCTATGAGGTAAACCTCTCAACAGCTTTTTGACCAACTTTTTATTCTTGTATGCCTTCCCAAGAACACGTGCTTCATGTGCCATAGAACATATTCTACCACTAAATCCAGCAATATTCTCATTATCATCCATCTTCAGAAGTTCAAATTTAGAAGCGAGAATATCTAACCTTGTGCGTTTAACACCTGATGTTCCTTCAAAAATATTTTGCAGAGTATCCCACGCCTCTTTCGCTGAAGTGCAACCTTGAATCATCTCGAAATGATCTTCTGAAACAGCACGATATATTGTTGAAAGTGTCAGAGCATTGAATCTAGACATCTGTTTCTCCTGTGTTGACCACTCTGATTTTGGCTTTGGGGCAGCGACTGCATCATGACCTCTATCAGCACTTGTAACAGCTTGTCTTGGTGGCTCCCATCCAGATTCGACCACTGTCCATACATCCTCATTAATTCCCTTCAACTCATGTATCATCTTCACCTTCCAATGGCCATAGTTTTCTGACCCCAACACCAACGCTTTTGCTGCGCCGAAAATCATCGTTTGTGTCATTCTGTTCTCTGCAGGATCGTTCCCTGAAATAGAATTTCTTCTTCTACCAGGTTAGGCTTTGATACCACTTGTTAGTGCAGAGAACTCGCAAGACACACAAAATACACCAAGGTTAGACAATGTGTCTACACCTCAAATCTTTTATTAAGAATGCTTTGAATACAATTACACTTAGTATCCAATTTGGAATTATTCGATTCTAAGAACCTCTGAGATCGACCCCGATCTATTCTTAACTCACTATGAGATCCCTAAGATTAGCCACACTAATCTACATCCAGGAGTCTCACTTTGTGATGAACTCTCACCCTTTTTTCTCAAAGATGCCAAACGGCTACAACACCTTACAAACCCACTCTCACGTCTAAAGGGATACTTTTCACGACCCAAGAGACATTATACTTAAAGGATTTCGTGCCTAACTCTCAAAGTTTCCATCCTAACAAGTTTCCTAAAGCCAAGAGGAAATATTCCCTTTTTGATTGATCCTAATCAAACTAATATTTCCATATCTCATCAAGTCTTCCAAATAGCTTCAATCTTTCTTTTTCCTTGAGCTTTATCTCCAAGTAATATATTCAAGACGTCCCCCTTGAATATATATACTTTCCATAAACTTATGTCTTCTGATGACACGTCCGATCAGACATCTGATGCATCTGGTGCATCATATGTCTGATGACTCACATAATCTACATCTTCAACACTCCCCCTTTTTAACTTAGTTTGATACTCAAGCACCAAATTCTTTAATCATCTGCAAACCCCCGCAGAGACACACACAAGAACAAGGCAAATCAGCATCCAAACCTAAGCAAAGGAAACTCCCCCATGAATTGTGCATCATCTACATCAGCACGCTCAACAGAATCAACATCAGCTCCGCAAAAACCAATATACACCTCATTATACACCCCATCTCCCCCTGCTTGAGTGCATAACTGAGTTAAAAACACTAGAAGATGATCTCCCCAAAGTACACCAGTCAACACCCATATTTCCATGATGTTGCATACTCTGTTATATGCCCTATTACACCCTCTCGCACAGGACATCCATCTGTCATCAACACAAACAAGTTTTTTTTTTTATACAACTTACTTGTCTGTGGACGACTCAGAAGGCTCAGCATCTCCTTATCCAACGATTCCTCCACCTACTTGAATCGTAACATCTCACATTCATGTCTCTGTCAAGGTTTTTCTGTTGATAGGCCCCTTTATTATTTCTCACAGGCCATGAACATCCACCATAATAGCTTAATACACCTCTTGAACCGTTGATTGAAGAAGAACTTGCATGACCTTCAGACGTCTTTATCCATCCTCTTTTGAACTGCACAAAGTGTGGAACATATCGATTTCTCCTCCAAATTTGATCTGCACATTGTAAAAACTTGTAACAATGTGCCTTGATATGACCAAGTCTACCACAACAATAACATTCAACAGATCGATGCCAAGCTGGTCTGGTGGTTAATCTGTTTGTCTCAGCTTTAGCTCTATCAACACTCGTATCAGCATCATGTCTTCTATATTTTGTATATGAACGTGTGTCAAACTTCATCTTGGCATTGTGTCTTTCTTCAGCTCGTGTTCTGACCTTTGTAGAAGTGCTTGTTACAGCTCCTGCTCTTGATTTTGTTACAGGACTTGCGTCTGATATAATACTTGTAGCCTCCTTTGCAACAGATTTCTGAGACGTTACAATACTTGTAGCCTCCTTTGCAACAGATTTCTGAGACGTTTCGGAAACACAAATTGTCTCCTTTCCTGAGTTGTTTCGCCTATAACCGAGACACCCATATGTGTTCTTCTTTCTGTAACTACTCTTACTCCTTCCATTCAACGCATCCTCTAGCTCCTTAACACGTTTCTTCTCAACATCAAGTTCTTTTTCAAGTCTTTCAACCTTGATGTGCAACCTCTTCTTCTCATGTACTAGAGCCACGTTCACTTTGCAGGTTTCCACAAAATCTTCATATAAATCTCGCATCACAGAATGAGGGTCACCTTTCTTACTTCCTGAACAGATGTCTGATATGGTGTCTGCATCTGCATCCGCATCAGACGAACTATCAGAACCAATATCAGCTTCTTTGGCTGATCCAAATAATGCCACAATATTAGATAAATCTTCACCACGACCATCTAATTTGTTGTGAGGTCTATAATCCTTGGAAAAACCAGTTTTGATTTTTCTTTTCCTGGCTGTAGGACAATCTGACTTATAGTGACCAAAAACCTCACATTCATGACACTGAATTTTATCCCTCTTTTGTTTGTCGATTCTCTTCAGAACTTGTTCAACTTTCCTTTCCACGAGATCCATGATGTCTTCTATCTTGCAAGACGTTAGGCCATCTTCACTACTACTATCTGAGCAAATATCAATACCTGGTGAGTTGTCTGATCCATCAGAAGGTAAACTCAGCTCATAAACCTGTAGCATTCCAACTACCTCATCAAAAGACATATAATCTGTATCAAGAGCGAATTCCATCATAGTCTTCACCACATGAAACCTATGAGGTAAACCTCTCAACAGCTTTTTGACCAACTTTTTATTCTTGTATGCCTTCCCAAGAACACGTGCTTCATGTGCCATAGAACATATTCTACCACTAAATCCAGCAATATTCTCATTATCATCCATCTTCAGAAGTTCAAATTTAGAAGCGAGAATATCTAACCTTGTGCGTTTAACACCTGATGTTCCTTCAAAAATATTTTGCAGAGTATCCCACGCCTCTTTCGCTGAAGTGCAACCTTGAATCATCTCGAAATGATCTTCTGAAACAGCACGATATATTGTTGAAAGTGTCAGAGCATTGAATCTAGACATCTGTTTCTCCTGTGTTGACCACTCTGATTTTGGCTTTGGGGCAGCGACTGCATCATGACCTCTATCAGCACTTGTAACAGCTTGTCTTGGTGGCTCCCATCCAGATTCGACCACTGTCCATACATCCTCATTAATTCCCTTCAACTCATGTATCATCTTCACCTTCCAATGGCCATAGTTTTCTGACCCCAACACCAACGCTTTTGCTGCGCCGAAAATCATCGTTTGTGTCATTCTGTTCTCTGCAGGATCGTTCCCTGAAATAGAATTTCTTCTTCTACCAGGTTAGGCTTTGATACCACTTGTTAGTGCAGAGAACTCGCAAGACACACAAAATACACCAAGGTTAGACAATGTGTCTACACCTCAAATCTTTTATTAAGAATGCTTTGAATACAATTACACTTAGTATCCAATTTGGAATTATTCGATTCTAAGAACCTCTGAGATCGACCCCGATCTATTCTTAACTCACTATGAGATCCCTAAGATTAGCCACACTAATCTACATCCAGGAGTCTCACTTTGTGATGAACTCTCACCCTTTTTTCTCAAAGATGCCAAACGGCTACAACACCTTACAAACCCACTCTCACGTCTAAAGGGATACTTTTCACGACCCAAGAGACATTATACTTAAAGGATTTCGTGCCTAACTCTCAAAGTTTCCATCCTAACAAGTTTCCTAAAGCCAAGAGGAAATATTCCCTTTTTGATTGATCCTAATCAAACTAATATTTCCATATCTCATCAAGTCTTCCAAATAGCTTCAATCTTTCTTTTTCCTTGAGCTTTATCTCCAAGTAATATATTCAAGACGTCCCCCTTGAATATATATACTTTCCATAAACTTATGTCTTCTGATGACACGTCCGATCAGACATCTGATGCATCTGGTGCATCATATGTCTGATGACTCACATAATCTACATCTTCAACACTCCCCCTTTTTAACTTAGTTTGATACTCAAGCACCAAATTCTTTAATCATCTGCAAACCCCCGCAGAGACACACACAAGAACAAGGCAAATCAGCATCCAAACCTAAGCAAAGGAAACTCCCCCATGAATTGTGCATCATCTACATCAGCACGCTCAACAGAATCAACATCAGCTCCGCAAAAACCAATATACACCTCATTATACACCCCATCTCCCCCTGCTTGAGTGCATAACTGAGTTAAAAACACTAGAAGATGATCTCCCCAAAGTACACCAGTCAACACCCATATTTCCATGATGTTGCATACTCTGTTATATGCCCTATTACACCCTCTCGCACAGGACATCCATCTGTCATCAACACAAACAAGTTTTTTTTTTTATACAACTTACTTGTCTGTGGACGACTCAGAAGGCTCAGCATCTCCTTATCCAACGATTCCTCCACCTACTTGAATCGTAACATCTCACATTCATGTCTCTGTCAAGGTTTTTCTGTTGATAGGCCCCTTTATTATTTCTCACAGGCCATGAACATCCACCATAATAGCTTAATACACCTCTTGAACCGTTGATTGAAGAAGAACTTGCATGACCTTCAGACGTCTTTATCCATCCTCTTTTGAACTGCACAAAGTGTGGAACATATCGATTTCTCCTCCAAATTTGATCTGCACATTGTAAAAACTTGTAACAATGTGCCTTGATATGACCAAGTCTACCACAACAATAACATTCAACAGATCGATGCCAAGCTGGTCTGGTGGTTAATCTGTTTGTCTCAGCTTTAGCTCTATCAACACTCGTATCAGCATCATGTCTTCTATATTTTGTATATGAACGTGTGTCAAACTTCATCTTGGCATTGTGTCTTTCTTCAGCTCGTGTTCTGACCTTTGTAGAAGTGCTTGTTACAGCTCCTGCTCTTGATTTTGTTACAGGACTTGCGTCTGATATAATACTTGTAGCCTCCTTTGCAACAGATTTCTGAGACGTTACAATACTTGTAGCCTCCTTTGCAACAGATTTCTGAGACGTTTCGGAAACACAAATTGTCTCCTTTCCTGAGTTGTTTCGCCTATAACCGAGACACCCATATGTGTTCTTCTTTCTGTAACTACTCTTACTCCTTCCATTCAACGCATCCTCTAGCTCCTTAACACGTTTCTTCTCAACATCAAGTTCTTTTTCAAGTCTTTCAACCTTGATGTGCAACCTCTTCTTCTCATGTACTAGAGCCACGTTCACTTTGCAGGTTTCCACAAAATCTTCATATAAATCTCGCATCACAGAATGAGGGTCACCTTTCTTACTTCCTGAACAGATGTCTGATATGGTGTCTGCATCTGCATCCGCATCAGACGAACTATCAGAACCAATATCAGCTTCTTTGGCTGATCCAAATAATGCCACAATATTAGATAAATCTTCACCACGACCATCTAATTTGTTGTGAGGTCTATAATCCTTGGAAAAACCAGTTTTGATTTTTCTTTTCCTGGCTGTAGGACAATCTGACTTATAGTGACCAAAAACCTCACATTCATGACACTGAATTTTATCCCTCTTTTGTTTGTCGATTCTCTTCAGAACTTGTTCAACTTTCCTTTCCACGAGATCCATGATGTCTTCTATCTTGCAAGACGTTAGGCCATCTTCACTACTACTATCTGAGCAAATATCAATACCTGGTGAGTTGTCTGATCCATCAGAAGGTAAACTCAGCTCATAAACCTGTAGCATTCCAACTACCTCATCAAAAGACATATAATCTGTATCAAGAGCGAATTCCATCATAGTCTTCACCACATGAAACCTATGAGGTAAACCTCTCAACAGCTTTTTGACCAACTTTTTATTCTTGTATGCCTTCCCAAGAACACGTGCTTCATGTGCCATAGAACATATTCTACCACTAAATCCAGCAATATTCTCATTATCATCCATCTTCAGAAGTTCAAATTTAGAAGCGAGAATATCTAACCTTGTGCGTTTAACACCTGATGTTCCTTCAAAAATATTTTGCAGAGTATCCCACGCCTCTTTCGCTGAAGTGCAACCTTGAATCATCTCGAAATGATCTTCTGAAACAGCACGATATATTGTTGAAAGTGTCAGAGCATTGAATCTAGACATCTGTTTCTCCTGTGTTGACCACTCTGATTTTGGCTTTGGGGCAGCGACTGCATCATGACCTCTATCAGCACTTGTAACAGCTTGTCTTGGTGGCTCCCATCCAGATTCGACCACTGTCCATACATCCTCATTAATTCCCTTCAACTCATGTATCATCTTCACCTTCCAATGGCCATAGTTTTCTGACCCCAACACCAACGCTTTTGCTGCGCCGAAAATCATCGTTTGTGTCATTCTGTTCTCTGCAGGATCGTTCCCTGAAATAGAATTTCTTCTTCTACCAGGTTAGGCTTTGATACCACTTGTTAGTGCAGAGAACTCGCAAGACACACAAAATACACCAAGGTTAGACAATGTGTCTACACCTCAAATCTTTTATTAAGAATGCTTTGAATACAATTACACTTAGTATCCAATTTGGAATTATTCGATTCTAAGAACCTCTGAGATCGACCCCGATCTATTCTTAACTCACTATGAGATCCCTAAGATTAGCCACACTAATCTACATCCAGGAGTCTCACTTTGTGATGAACTCTCACCCTTTTTTCTCAAAGATGCCAAACGGCTACAACACCTTACAAACCCACTCTCACGTCTAAAGGGATACTTTTCACGACCCAAGAGACATTATACTTAAAGGATTTCGTGCCTAACTCTCAAAGTTTCCATCCTAACAAGTTTCCTAAAGCCAAGAGGAAATATTCCCTTTTTGATTGATCCTAATCAAACTAATATTTCCATATCTCATCAAGTCTTCCAAATAGCTTCAATCTTTCTTTTTCCTTGAGCTTTATCTCCAAGTAATATATTCAAGACGTCCCCCTTGAATATATATACTTTCCATAAACTTATGTCTTCTGATGACACGTCCGATCAGACATCTGATGCATCTGGTGCATCATATGTCTGATGACTCACATAATCTACATCTTCAACACTCCCCCTTTTTAACTTAGTTTGATACTCAAGCACCAAATTCTTTAATCATCTGCAAACCCCCGCAGAGACACACACAAGAACAAGGCAAATCAGCATCCAAACCTAAGCAAAGGAAACTCCCCCATGAATTGTGCATCATCTACATCAGCACGCTCAACAGAATCAACATCAGCTCCGCAAAAACCAATATACACCTCATTATACACCCCATCTCCCCCTGCTTGAGTGCATAACTGAGTTAAAAACACTAGAAGATGATCTCCCCAAAGTACACCAGTCAACACCCATATTTCCATGATGTTGCATACTCTGTTATATGCCCTATTACACCCTCTCGCACAGGACATCCATCTGTCATCAACACAAACAAGTTTTTTTTTTTATACAACTTACTTGTCTGTGGACGACTCAGAAGGCTCAGCATCTCCTTATCCAACGATTCCTCCACCTACTTGAATCGTAACATCTCACATTCATGTCTCTGTCAAGGTTTTTCTGTTGATAGGCCCCTTTATTATTTCTCACAGGCCATGAACATCCACCATAATAGCTTAATACACCTCTTGAACCGTTGATTGAAGAAGAACTTGCATGACCTTCAGACGTCTTTATCCATCCTCTTTTGAACTGCACAAAGTGTGGAACATATCGATTTCTCCTCCAAATTTGATCTGCACATTGTAAAAACTTGTAACAATGTGCCTTGATATGACCAAGTCTACCACAACAATAACATTCAACAGATCGATGCCAAGCTGGTCTGGTGGTTAATCTGTTTGTCTCAGCTTTAGCTCTATCAACACTCGTATCAGCATCATGTCTTCTATATTTTGTATATGAACGTGTGTCAAACTTCATCTTGGCATTGTGTCTTTCTTCAGCTCGTGTTCTGACCTTTGTAGAAGTGCTTGTTACAGCTCCTGCTCTTGATTTTGTTACAGGACTTGCGTCTGATATAATACTTGTAGCCTCCTTTGCAACAGATTTCTGAGACGTTACAATACTTGTAGCCTCCTTTGCAACAGATTTCTGAGACGTTTCGGAAACACAAATTGTCTCCTTTCCTGAGTTGTTTCGCCTATAACCGAGACACCCATATGTGTTCTTCTTTCTGTAACTACTCTTACTCCTTCCATTCAACGCATCCTCTAGCTCCTTAACACGTTTCTTCTCAACATCAAGTTCTTTTTCAAGTCTTTCAACCTTGATGTGCAACCTCTTCTTCTCATGTACTAGAGCCACGTTCACTTTGCAGGTTTCCACAAAATCTTCATATAAATCTCGCATCACAGAATGAGGGTCACCTTTCTTACTTCCTGAACAGATGTCTGATATGGTGTCTGCATCTGCATCCGCATCAGACGAACTATCAGAACCAATATCAGCTTCTTTGGCTGATCCAAATAATGCCACAATATTAGATAAATCTTCACCACGACCATCTAATTTGTTGTGAGGTCTATAATCCTTGGAAAAACCAGTTTTGATTTTTCTTTTCCTGGCTGTAGGACAATCTGACTTATAGTGACCAAAAACCTCACATTCATGACACTGAATTTTATCCCTCTTTTGTTTGTCGATTCTCTTCAGAACTTGTTCAACTTTCCTTTCCACGAGATCCATGATGTCTTCTATCTTGCAAGACGTTAGGCCATCTTCACTACTACTATCTGAGCAAATATCAATACCTGGTGAGTTGTCTGATCCATCAGAAGGTAAACTCAGCTCATAAACCTGTAGCATTCCAACTACCTCATCAAAAGACATATAATCTGTATCAAGAGCGAATTCCATCATAGTCTTCACCACATGAAACCTATGAGGTAAACCTCTCAACAGCTTTTTGACCAACTTTTTATTCTTGTATGCCTTCCCAAGAACACGTGCTTCATGTGCCATAGAACATATTCTACCACTAAATCCAGCAATATTCTCATTATCATCCATCTTCAGAAGTTCAAATTTAGAAGCGAGAATATCTAACCTTGTGCGTTTAACACCTGATGTTCCTTCAAAAATATTTTGCAGAGTATCCCACGCCTCTTTCGCTGAAGTGCAACCTTGAATCATCTCGAAATGATCTTCTGAAACAGCACGATATATTGTTGAAAGTGTCAGAGCATTGAATCTAGACATCTGTTTCTCCTGTGTTGACCACTCTGATTTTGGCTTTGGGGCAGCGACTGCATCATGACCTCTATCAGCACTTGTAACAGCTTGTCTTGGTGGCTCCCATCCAGATTCGACCACTGTCCATACATCCTCATTAATTCCCTTCAACTCATGTATCATCTTCACCTTCCAATGGCCATAGTTTTCTGACCCCAACACCAACGCTTTTGCTGCGCCGAAAATCATCGTTTGTGTCATTCTGTTCTCTGCAGGATCGTTCCCTGAAATAGAATTTCTTCTTCTACCAGGTTAGGCTTTGATACCACTTGTTAGTGCAGAGAACTCGCAAGACACACAAAATACACCAAGGTTAGACAATGTGTCTACACCTCAAATCTTTTATTAAGAATGCTTTGAATACAATTACACTTAGTATCCAATTTGGAATTATTCGATTCTAAGAACCTCTGAGATCGACCCCGATCTATTCTTAACTCACTATGAGATCCCTAAGATTAGCCACACTAATCTACATCCAGGAGTCTCACTTTGTGATGAACTCTCACCCTTTTTTCTCAAAGATGCCAAACGGCTACAACACCTTACAAACCCACTCTCACGTCTAAAGGGATACTTTTCACGACCCAAGAGACATTATACTTAAAGGATTTCGTGCCTAACTCTCAAAGTTTCCATCCTAACAAGTTTCCTAAAGCCAAGAGGAAATATTCCCTTTTTGATTGATCCTAATCAAACTAATATTTCCATATCTCATCAAGTCTTCCAAATAGCTTCAATCTTTCTTTTTCCTTGAGCTTTATCTCCAAGTAATATATTCAAGACGTCCCCCTTGAATATATATACTTTCCATAAACTTATGTCTTCTGATGACACGTCCGATCAGACATCTGATGCATCTGGTGCATCATATGTCTGATGACTCACATAATCTACATCTTCAACACTCCCCCTTTTTAACTTAGTTTGATACTCAAGCACCAAATTCTTTAATCATCTGCAAACCCCCGCAGAGACACACACAAGAACAAGGCAAATCAGCATCCAAACCTAAGCAAAGGAAACTCCCCCATGAATTGTGCATCATCTACATCAGCACGCTCAACAGAATCAACATCAGCTCCGCAAAAACCAATATACACCTCATTATACACCCCATCTCCCCCTGCTTGAGTGCATAACTGAGTTAAAAACACTAGAAGATGATCTCCCCAAAGTACACCAGTCAACACCCATATTTCCATGATGTTGCATACTCTGTTATATGCCCTATTACACCCTCTCGCACAGGACATCCATCTGTCATCAACACAAACAAGTTTTTTTTTTTATACAACTTACTTGTCTGTGGACGACTCAGAAGGCTCAGCATCTCCTTATCCAACGATTCCTCCACCTACTTGAATCGTAACATCTCACATTCATGTCTCTGTCAAGGTTTTTCTGTTGATAGGCCCCTTTATTATTTCTCACAGGCCATGAACATCCACCATAATAGCTTAATACACCTCTTGAACCGTTGATTGAAGAAGAACTTGCATGACCTTCAGACGTCTTTATCCATCCTCTTTTGAACTGCACAAAGTGTGGAACATATCGATTTCTCCTCCAAATTTGATCTGCACATTGTAAAAACTTGTAACAATGTGCCTTGATATGACCAAGTCTACCACAACAATAACATTCAACAGATCGATGCCAAGCTGGTCTGGTGGTTAATCTGTTTGTCTCAGCTTTAGCTCTATCAACACTCGTATCAGCATCATGTCTTCTATATTTTGTATATGAACGTGTGTCAAACTTCATCTTGGCATTGTGTCTTTCTTCAGCTCGTGTTCTGACCTTTGTAGAAGTGCTTGTTACAGCTCCTGCTCTTGATTTTGTTACAGGACTTGCGTCTGATATAATACTTGTAGCCTCCTTTGCAACAGATTTCTGAGACGTTACAATACTTGTAGCCTCCTTTGCAACAGATTTCTGAGACGTTTCGGAAACACAAATTGTCTCCTTTCCTGAGTTGTTTCGCCTATAACCGAGACACCCATATGTGTTCTTCTTTCTGTAACTACTCTTACTCCTTCCATTCAACGCATCCTCTAGCTCCTTAACACGTTTCTTCTCAACATCAAGTTCTTTTTCAAGTCTTTCAACCTTGATGTGCAACCTCTTCTTCTCATGTACTAGAGCCACGTTCACTTTGCAGGTTTCCACAAAATCTTCATATAAATCTCGCATCACAGAATGAGGGTCACCTTTCTTACTTCCTGAACAGATGTCTGATATGGTGTCTGCATCTGCATCCGCATCAGACGAACTATCAGAACCAATATCAGCTTCTTTGGCTGATCCAAATAATGCCACAATATTAGATAAATCTTCACCACGACCATCTAATTTGTTGTGAGGTCTATAATCCTTGGAAAAACCAGTTTTGATTTTTCTTTTCCTGGCTGTAGGACAATCTGACTTATAGTGACCAAAAACCTCACATTCATGACACTGAATTTTATCCCTCTTTTGTTTGTCGATTCTCTTCAGAACTTGTTCAACTTTCCTTTCCACGAGATCCATGATGTCTTCTATCTTGCAAGACGTTAGGCCATCTTCACTACTACTATCTGAGCAAATATCAATACCTGGTGAGTTGTCTGATCCATCAGAAGGTAAACTCAGCTCATAAACCTGTAGCATTCCAACTACCTCATCAAAAGACATATAATCTGTATCAAGAGCGAATTCCATCATAGTCTTCACCACATGAAACCTATGAGGTAAACCTCTCAACAGCTTTTTGACCAACTTTTTATTCTTGTATGCCTTCCCAAGAACACGTGCTTCATGTGCCATAGAACATATTCTACCACTAAATCCAGCAATATTCTCATTATCATCCATCTTCAGAAGTTCAAATTTAGAAGCGAGAATATCTAACCTTGTGCGTTTAACACCTGATGTTCCTTCAAAAATATTTTGCAGAGTATCCCACGCCTCTTTCGCTGAAGTGCAACCTTGAATCATCTCGAAATGATCTTCTGAAACAGCACGATATATTGTTGAAAGTGTCAGAGCATTGAATCTAGACATCTGTTTCTCCTGTGTTGACCACTCTGATTTTGGCTTTGGGGCAGCGACTGCATCATGACCTCTATCAGCACTTGTAACAGCTTGTCTTGGTGGCTCCCATCCAGATTCGACCACTGTCCATACATCCTCATTAATTCCCTTCAACTCATGTATCATCTTCACCTTCCAATGGCCATAGTTTTCTGACCCCAACACCAACGCTTTTGCTGCGCCGAAAATCATCGTTTGTGTCATTCTGTTCTCTGCAGGATCGTTCCCTGAAATAGAATTTCTTCTTCTACCAGGTTAGGCTTTGATACCACTTGTTAGTGCAGAGAACTCGCAAGACACACAAAATACACCAAGGTTAGACAATGTGTCTACACCTCAAATCTTTTATTAAGAATGCTTTGAATACAATTACACTTAGTATCCAATTTGGAATTATTCGATTCTAAGAACCTCTGAGATCGACCCCGATCTATTCTTAACTCACTATGAGATCCCTAAGATTAGCCACACTAATCTACATCCAGGAGTCTCACTTTGTGATGAACTCTCACCCTTTTTTCTCAAAGATGCCAAACGGCTACAACACCTTACAAACCCACTCTCACGTCTAAAGGGATACTTTTCACGACCCAAGAGACATTATACTTAAAGGATTTCGTGCCTAACTCTCAAAGTTTCCATCCTAACAAGTTTCCTAAAGCCAAGAGGAAATATTCCCTTTTTGATTGATCCTAATCAAACTAATATTTCCATATCTCATCAAGTCTTCCAAATAGCTTCAATCTTTCTTTTTCCTTGAGCTTTATCTCCAAGTAATATATTCAAGACGTCCCCCTTGAATATATATACTTTCCATAAACTTATGTCTTCTGATGACACGTCCGATCAGACATCTGATGCATCTGGTGCATCATATGTCTGATGACTCACATAATCTACATCTTCAACACTCCCCCTTTTTAACTTAGTTTGATACTCAAGCACCAAATTCTTTAATCATCTGCAAACCCCCGCAGAGACACACACAAGAACAAGGCAAATCAGCATCCAAACCTAAGCAAAGGAAACTCCCCCATGAATTGTGCATCATCTACATCAGCACGCTCAACAGAATCAACATCAGCTCCGCAAAAACCAATATACACCTCATTATACACCCCATCTCCCCCTGCTTGAGTGCATAACTGAGTTAAAAACACTAGAAGATGATCTCCCCAAAGTACACCAGTCAACACCCATATTTCCATGATGTTGCATACTCTGTTATATGCCCTATTACACCCTCTCGCACAGGACATCCATCTGTCATCAACACAAACAAGTTTTTTTTTTTATACAACTTACTTGTCTGTGGACGACTCAGAAGGCTCAGCATCTCCTTATCCAACGATTCCTCCACCTACTTGAATCGTAACATCTCACATTCATGTCTCTGTCAAGGTTTTTCTGTTGATAGGCCCCTTTATTATTTCTCACAGGCCATGAACATCCACCATAATAGCTTAATACACCTCTTGAACCGTTGATTGAAGAAGAACTTGCATGACCTTCAGACGTCTTTATCCATCCTCTTTTGAACTGCACAAAGTGTGGAACATATCGATTTCTCCTCCAAATTTGATCTGCACATTGTAAAAACTTGTAACAATGTGCCTTGATATGACCAAGTCTACCACAACAATAACATTCAACAGATCGATGCCAAGCTGGTCTGGTGGTTAATCTGTTTGTCTCAGCTTTAGCTCTATCAACACTCGTATCAGCATCATGTCTTCTATATTTTGTATATGAACGTGTGTCAAACTTCATCTTGGCATTGTGTCTTTCTTCAGCTCGTGTTCTGACCTTTGTAGAAGTGCTTGTTACAGCTCCTGCTCTTGATTTTGTTACAGGACTTGCGTCTGATATAATACTTGTAGCCTCCTTTGCAACAGATTTCTGAGACGTTACAATACTTGTAGCCTCCTTTGCAACAGATTTCTGAGACGTTTCGGAAACACAAATTGTCTCCTTTCCTGAGTTGTTTCGCCTATAACCGAGACACCCATATGTGTTCTTCTTTCTGTAACTACTCTTACTCCTTCCATTCAACGCATCCTCTAGCTCCTTAACACGTTTCTTCTCAACATCAAGTTCTTTTTCAAGTCTTTCAACCTTGATGTGCAACCTCTTCTTCTCATGTACTAGAGCCACGTTCACTTTGCAGGTTTCCACAAAATCTTCATATAAATCTCGCATCACAGAATGAGGGTCACCTTTCTTACTTCCTGAACAGATGTCTGATATGGTGTCTGCATCTGCATCCGCATCAGACGAACTATCAGAACCAATATCAGCTTCTTTGGCTGATCCAAATAATGCCACAATATTAGATAAATCTTCACCACGACCATCTAATTTGTTGTGAGGTCTATAATCCTTGGAAAAACCAGTTTTGATTTTTCTTTTCCTGGCTGTAGGACAATCTGACTTATAGTGACCAAAAACCTCACATTCATGACACTGAATTTTATCCCTCTTTTGTTTGTCGATTCTCTTCAGAACTTGTTCAACTTTCCTTTCCACGAGATCCATGATGTCTTCTATCTTGCAAGACGTTAGGCCATCTTCACTACTACTATCTGAGCAAATATCAATACCTGGTGAGTTGTCTGATCCATCAGAAGGTAAACTCAGCTCATAAACCTGTAGCATTCCAACTACCTCATCAAAAGACATATAATCTGTATCAAGAGCGAATTCCATCATAGTCTTCACCACATGAAACCTATGAGGTAAACCTCTCAACAGCTTTTTGACCAACTTTTTATTCTTGTATGCCTTCCCAAGAACACGTGCTTCATGTGCCATAGAACATATTCTACCACTAAATCCAGCAATATTCTCATTATCATCCATCTTCAGAAGTTCAAATTTAGAAGCGAGAATATCTAACCTTGTGCGTTTAACACCTGATGTTCCTTCAAAAATATTTTGCAGAGTATCCCACGCCTCTTTCGCTGAAGTGCAACCTTGAATCATCTCGAAATGATCTTCTGAAACAGCACGATATATTGTTGAAAGTGTCAGAGCATTGAATCTAGACATCTGTTTCTCCTGTGTTGACCACTCTGATTTTGGCTTTGGGGCAGCGACTGCATCATGACCTCTATCAGCACTTGTAACAGCTTGTCTTGGTGGCTCCCATCCAGATTCGACCACTGTCCATACATCCTCATTAATTCCCTTCAACTCATGTATCATCTTCACCTTCCAATGGCCATAGTTTTCTGACCCCAACACCAACGCTTTTGCTGCGCCGAAAATCATCGTTTGTGTCATTCTGTTCTCTGCAGGATCGTTCCCTGAAATAGAATTTCTTCTTCTACCAGGTTAGGCTTTGATACCACTTGTTAGTGCAGAGAACTCGCAAGACACACAAAATACACCAAGGTTAGACAATGTGTCTACACCTCAAATCTTTTATTAAGAATGCTTTGAATACAATTACACTTAGTATCCAATTTGGAATTATTCGATTCTAAGAACCTCTGAGATCGACCCCGATCTATTCTTAACTCACTATGAGATCCCTAAGATTAGCCACACTAATCTACATCCAGGAGTCTCACTTTGTGATGAACTCTCACCCTTTTTTCTCAAAGATGCCAAACGGCTACAACACCTTACAAACCCACTCTCACGTCTAAAGGGATACTTTTCACGACCCAAGAGACATTATACTTAAAGGATTTCGTGCCTAACTCTCAAAGTTTCCATCCTAACAAGTTTCCTAAAGCCAAGAGGAAATATTCCCTTTTTGATTGATCCTAATCAAACTAATATTTCCATATCTCATCAAGTCTTCCAAATAGCTTCAATCTTTCTTTTTCCTTGAGCTTTATCTCCAAGTAATATATTCAAGACGTCCCCCTTGAATATATATACTTTCCATAAACTTATGTCTTCTGATGACACGTCCGATCAGACATCTGATGCATCTGGTGCATCATATGTCTGATGACTCACATAATCTACATCTTCAACACTCCCCCTTTTTAACTTAGTTTGATACTCAAGCACCAAATTCTTTAATCATCTGCAAACCCCCGCAGAGACACACACAAGAACAAGGCAAATCAGCATCCAAACCTAAGCAAAGGAAACTCCCCCATGAATTGTGCATCATCTACATCAGCACGCTCAACAGAATCAACATCAGCTCCGCAAAAACCAATATACACCTCATTATACACCCCATCTCCCCCTGCTTGAGTGCATAACTGAGTTAAAAACACTAGAAGATGATCTCCCCAAAGTACACCAGTCAACACCCATATTTCCATGATGTTGCATACTCTGTTATATGCCCTATTACACCCTCTCGCACAGGACATCCATCTGTCATCAACACAAACAAGTTTTTTTTTTTATACAACTTACTTGTCTGTGGACGACTCAGAAGGCTCAGCATCTCCTTATCCAACGATTCCTCCACCTACTTGAATCGTAACATCTCACATTCATGTCTCTGTCAAGGTTTTTCTGTTGATAGGCCCCTTTATTATTTCTCACAGGCCATGAACATCCACCATAATAGCTTAATACACCTCTTGAACCGTTGATTGAAGAAGAACTTGCATGACCTTCAGACGTCTTTATCCATCCTCTTTTGAACTGCACAAAGTGTGGAACATATCGATTTCTCCTCCAAATTTGATCTGCACATTGTAAAAACTTGTAACAATGTGCCTTGATATGACCAAGTCTACCACAACAATAACATTCAACAGATCGATGCCAAGCTGGTCTGGTGGTTAATCTGTTTGTCTCAGCTTTAGCTCTATCAACACTCGTATCAGCATCATGTCTTCTATATTTTGTATATGAACGTGTGTCAAACTTCATCTTGGCATTGTGTCTTTCTTCAGCTCGTGTTCTGACCTTTGTAGAAGTGCTTGTTACAGCTCCTGCTCTTGATTTTGTTACAGGACTTGCGTCTGATATAATACTTGTAGCCTCCTTTGCAACAGATTTCTGAGACGTTACAATACTTGTAGCCTCCTTTGCAACAGATTTCTGAGACGTTTCGGAAACACAAATTGTCTCCTTTCCTGAGTTGTTTCGCCTATAACCGAGACACCCATATGTGTTCTTCTTTCTGTAACTACTCTTACTCCTTCCATTCAACGCATCCTCTAGCTCCTTAACACGTTTCTTCTCAACATCAAGTTCTTTTTCAAGTCTTTCAACCTTGATGTGCAACCTCTTCTTCTCATGTACTAGAGCCACGTTCACTTTGCAGGTTTCCACAAAATCTTCATATAAATCTCGCATCACAGAATGAGGGTCACCTTTCTTACTTCCTGAACAGATGTCTGATATGGTGTCTGCATCTGCATCCGCATCAGACGAACTATCAGAACCAATATCAGCTTCTTTGGCTGATCCAAATAATGCCACAATATTAGATAAATCTTCACCACGACCATCTAATTTGTTGTGAGGTCTATAATCCTTGGAAAAACCAGTTTTGATTTTTCTTTTCCTGGCTGTAGGACAATCTGACTTATAGTGACCAAAAACCTCACATTCATGACACTGAATTTTATCCCTCTTTTGTTTGTCGATTCTCTTCAGAACTTGTTCAACTTTCCTTTCCACGAGATCCATGATGTCTTCTATCTTGCAAGACGTTAGGCCATCTTCACTACTACTATCTGAGCAAATATCAATACCTGGTGAGTTGTCTGATCCATCAGAAGGTAAACTCAGCTCATAAACCTGTAGCATTCCAACTACCTCATCAAAAGACATATAATCTGTATCAAGAGCGAATTCCATCATAGTCTTCACCACATGAAACCTATGAGGTAAACCTCTCAACAGCTTTTTGACCAACTTTTTATTCTTGTATGCCTTCCCAAGAACACGTGCTTCATGTGCCATAGAACATATTCTACCACTAAATCCAGCAATATTCTCATTATCATCCATCTTCAGAAGTTCAAATTTAGAAGCGAGAATATCTAACCTTGTGCGTTTAACACCTGATGTTCCTTCAAAAATATTTTGCAGAGTATCCCACGCCTCTTTCGCTGAAGTGCAACCTTGAATCATCTCGAAATGATCTTCTGAAACAGCACGATATATTGTTGAAAGTGTCAGAGCATTGAATCTAGACATCTGTTTCTCCTGTGTTGACCACTCTGATTTTGGCTTTGGGGCAGCGACTGCATCATGACCTCTATCAGCACTTGTAACAGCTTGTCTTGGTGGCTCCCATCCAGATTCGACCACTGTCCATACATCCTCATTAATTCCCTTCAACTCATGTATCATCTTCACCTTCCAATGGCCATAGTTTTCTGACCCCAACACCAACGCTTTTGCTGCGCCGAAAATCATCGTTTGTGTCATTCTGTTCTCTGCAGGATCGTTCCCTGAAATAGAATTTCTTCTTCTACCAGGTTAGGCTTTGATACCACTTGTTAGTGCAGAGAACTCGCAAGACACACAAAATACACCAAGGTTAGACAATGTGTCTACACCTCAAATCTTTTATTAAGAATGCTTTGAATACAATTACACTTAGTATCCAATTTGGAATTATTCGATTCTAAGAACCTCTGAGATCGACCCCGATCTATTCTTAACTCACTATGAGATCCCTAAGATTAGCCACACTAATCTACATCCAGGAGTCTCACTTTGTGATGAACTCTCACCCTTTTTTCTCAAAGATGCCAAACGGCTACAACACCTTACAAACCCACTCTCACGTCTAAAGGGATACTTTTCACGACCCAAGAGACATTATACTTAAAGGATTTCGTGCCTAACTCTCAAAGTTTCCATCCTAACAAGTTTCCTAAAGCCAAGAGGAAATATTCCCTTTTTGATTGATCCTAATCAAACTAATATTTCCATATCTCATCAAGTCTTCCAAATAGCTTCAATCTTTCTTTTTCCTTGAGCTTTATCTCCAAGTAATATATTCAAGACGTCCCCCTTGAATATATATACTTTCCATAAACTTATGTCTTCTGATGACACGTCCGATCAGACATCTGATGCATCTGGTGCATCATATGTCTGATGACTCACATAATCTACATCTTCAACACTCCCCCTTTTTAACTTAGTTTGATACTCAAGCACCAAATTCTTTAATCATCTGCAAACCCCCGCAGAGACACACACAAGAACAAGGCAAATCAGCATCCAAACCTAAGCAAAGGAAACTCCCCCATGAATTGTGCATCATCTACATCAGCACGCTCAACAGAATCAACATCAGCTCCGCAAAAACCAATATACACCTCATTATACACCCCATCTCCCCCTGCTTGAGTGCATAACTGAGTTAAAAACACTAGAAGATGATCTCCCCAAAGTACACCAGTCAACACCCATATTTCCATGATGTTGCATACTCTGTTATATGCCCTATTACACCCTCTCGCACAGGACATCCATCTGTCATCAACACAAACAAGTTTTTTTTTTTATACAACTTACTTGTCTGTGGACGACTCAGAAGGCTCAGCATCTCCTTATCCAACGATTCCTCCACCTACTTGAATCGTAACATCTCACATTCATGTCTCTGTCAAGGTTTTTCTGTTGATAGGCCCCTTTATTATTTCTCACAGGCCATGAACATCCACCATAATAGCTTAATACACCTCTTGAACCGTTGATTGAAGAAGAACTTGCATGACCTTCAGACGTCTTTATCCATCCTCTTTTGAACTGCACAAAGTGTGGAACATATCGATTTCTCCTCCAAATTTGATCTGCACATTGTAAAAACTTGTAACAATGTGCCTTGATATGACCAAGTCTACCACAACAATAACATTCAACAGATCGATGCCAAGCTGGTCTGGTGGTTAATCTGTTTGTCTCAGCTTTAGCTCTATCAACACTCGTATCAGCATCATGTCTTCTATATTTTGTATATGAACGTGTGTCAAACTTCATCTTGGCATTGTGTCTTTCTTCAGCTCGTGTTCTGACCTTTGTAGAAGTGCTTGTTACAGCTCCTGCTCTTGATTTTGTTACAGGACTTGCGTCTGATATAATACTTGTAGCCTCCTTTGCAACAGATTTCTGAGACGTTACAATACTTGTAGCCTCCTTTGCAACAGATTTCTGAGACGTTTCGGAAACACAAATTGTCTCCTTTCCTGAGTTGTTTCGCCTATAACCGAGACACCCATATGTGTTCTTCTTTCTGTAACTACTCTTACTCCTTCCATTCAACGCATCCTCTAGCTCCTTAACACGTTTCTTCTCAACATCAAGTTCTTTTTCAAGTCTTTCAACCTTGATGTGCAACCTCTTCTTCTCATGTACTAGAGCCACGTTCACTTTGCAGGTTTCCACAAAATCTTCATATAAATCTCGCATCACAGAATGAGGGTCACCTTTCTTACTTCCTGAACAGATGTCTGATATGGTGTCTGCATCTGCATCCGCATCAGACGAACTATCAGAACCAATATCAGCTTCTTTGGCTGATCCAAATAATGCCACAATATTAGATAAATCTTCACCACGACCATCTAATTTGTTGTGAGGTCTATAATCCTTGGAAAAACCAGTTTTGATTTTTCTTTTCCTGGCTGTAGGACAATCTGACTTATAGTGACCAAAAACCTCACATTCATGACACTGAATTTTATCCCTCTTTTGTTTGTCGATTCTCTTCAGAACTTGTTCAACTTTCCTTTCCACGAGATCCATGATGTCTTCTATCTTGCAAGACGTTAGGCCATCTTCACTACTACTATCTGAGCAAATATCAATACCTGGTGAGTTGTCTGATCCATCAGAAGGTAAACTCAGCTCATAAACCTGTAGCATTCCAACTACCTCATCAAAAGACATATAATCTGTATCAAGAGCGAATTCCATCATAGTCTTCACCACATGAAACCTATGAGGTAAACCTCTCAACAGCTTTTTGACCAACTTTTTATTCTTGTATGCCTTCCCAAGAACACGTGCTTCATGTGCCATAGAACATATTCTACCACTAAATCCAGCAATATTCTCATTATCATCCATCTTCAGAAGTTCAAATTTAGAAGCGAGAATATCTAACCTTGTGCGTTTAACACCTGATGTTCCTTCAAAAATATTTTGCAGAGTATCCCACGCCTCTTTCGCTGAAGTGCAACCTTGAATCATCTCGAAATGATCTTCTGAAACAGCACGATATATTGTTGAAAGTGTCAGAGCATTGAATCTAGACATCTGTTTCTCCTGTGTTGACCACTCTGATTTTGGCTTTGGGGCAGCGACTGCATCATGACCTCTATCAGCACTTGTAACAGCTTGTCTTGGTGGCTCCCATCCAGATTCGACCACTGTCCATACATCCTCATTAATTCCCTTCAACTCATGTATCATCTTCACCTTCCAATGGCCATAGTTTTCTGACCCCAACACCAACGCTTTTGCTGCGCCGAAAATCATCGTTTGTGTCATTCTGTTCTCTGCAGGATCGTTCCCTGAAATAGAATTTCTTCTTCTACCAGGTTAGGCTTTGATACCACTTGTTAGTGCAGAGAACTCGCAAGACACACAAAATACACCAAGGTTAGACAATGTGTCTACACCTCAAATCTTTTATTAAGAATGCTTTGAATACAATTACACTTAGTATCCAATTTGGAATTATTCGATTCTAAGAACCTCTGAGATCGACCCCGATCTATTCTTAACTCACTATGAGATCCCTAAGATTAGCCACACTAATCTACATCCAGGAGTCTCACTTTGTGATGAACTCTCACCCTTTTTTCTCAAAGATGCCAAACGGCTACAACACCTTACAAACCCACTCTCACGTCTAAAGGGATACTTTTCACGACCCAAGAGACATTATACTTAAAGGATTTCGTGCCTAACTCTCAAAGTTTCCATCCTAACAAGTTTCCTAAAGCCAAGAGGAAATATTCCCTTTTTGATTGATCCTAATCAAACTAATATTTCCATATCTCATCAAGTCTTCCAAATAGCTTCAATCTTTCTTTTTCCTTGAGCTTTATCTCCAAGTAATATATTCAAGACGTCCCCCTTGAATATATATACTTTCCATAAACTTATGTCTTCTGATGACACGTCCGATCAGACATCTGATGCATCTGGTGCATCATATGTCTGATGACTCACATAATCTACATCTTCAACACTCCCCCTTTTTAACTTAGTTTGATACTCAAGCACCAAATTCTTTAATCATCTGCAAACCCCCGCAGAGACACACACAAGAACAAGGCAAATCAGCATCCAAACCTAAGCAAAGGAAACTCCCCCATGAATTGTGCATCATCTACATCAGCACGCTCAACAGAATCAACATCAGCTCCGCAAAAACCAATATACACCTCATTATACACCCCATCTCCCCCTGCTTGAGTGCATAACTGAGTTAAAAACACTAGAAGATGATCTCCCCAAAGTACACCAGTCAACACCCATATTTCCATGATGTTGCATACTCTGTTATATGCCCTATTACACCCTCTCGCACAGGACATCCATCTGTCATCAACACAAACAAGTTTTTTTTTTTATACAACTTACTTGTCTGTGGACGACTCAGAAGGCTCAGCATCTCCTTATCCAACGATTCCTCCACCTACTTGAATCGTAACATCTCACATTCATGTCTCTGTCAAGGTTTTTCTGTTGATAGGCCCCTTTATTATTTCTCACAGGCCATGAACATCCACCATAATAGCTTAATACACCTCTTGAACCGTTGATTGAAGAAGAACTTGCATGACCTTCAGACGTCTTTATCCATCCTCTTTTGAACTGCACAAAGTGTGGAACATATCGATTTCTCCTCCAAATTTGATCTGCACATTGTAAAAACTTGTAACAATGTGCCTTGATATGACCAAGTCTACCACAACAATAACATTCAACAGATCGATGCCAAGCTGGTCTGGTGGTTAATCTGTTTGTCTCAGCTTTAGCTCTATCAACACTCGTATCAGCATCATGTCTTCTATATTTTGTATATGAACGTGTGTCAAACTTCATCTTGGCATTGTGTCTTTCTTCAGCTCGTGTTCTGACCTTTGTAGAAGTGCTTGTTACAGCTCCTGCTCTTGATTTTGTTACAGGACTTGCGTCTGATATAATACTTGTAGCCTCCTTTGCAACAGATTTCTGAGACGTTACAATACTTGTAGCCTCCTTTGCAACAGATTTCTGAGACGTTTCGGAAACACAAATTGTCTCCTTTCCTGAGTTGTTTCGCCTATAACCGAGACACCCATATGTGTTCTTCTTTCTGTAACTACTCTTACTCCTTCCATTCAACGCATCCTCTAGCTCCTTAACACGTTTCTTCTCAACATCAAGTTCTTTTTCAAGTCTTTCAACCTTGATGTGCAACCTCTTCTTCTCATGTACTAGAGCCACGTTCACTTTGCAGGTTTCCACAAAATCTTCATATAAATCTCGCATCACAGAATGAGGGTCACCTTTCTTACTTCCTGAACAGATGTCTGATATGGTGTCTGCATCTGCATCCGCATCAGACGAACTATCAGAACCAATATCAGCTTCTTTGGCTGATCCAAATAATGCCACAATATTAGATAAATCTTCACCACGACCATCTAATTTGTTGTGAGGTCTATAATCCTTGGAAAAACCAGTTTTGATTTTTCTTTTCCTGGCTGTAGGACAATCTGACTTATAGTGACCAAAAACCTCACATTCATGACACTGAATTTTATCCCTCTTTTGTTTGTCGATTCTCTTCAGAACTTGTTCAACTTTCCTTTCCACGAGATCCATGATGTCTTCTATCTTGCAAGACGTTAGGCCATCTTCACTACTACTATCTGAGCAAATATCAATACCTGGTGAGTTGTCTGATCCATCAGAAGGTAAACTCAGCTCATAAACCTGTAGCATTCCAACTACCTCATCAAAAGACATATAATCTGTATCAAGAGCGAATTCCATCATAGTCTTCACCACATGAAACCTATGAGGTAAACCTCTCAACAGCTTTTTGACCAACTTTTTATTCTTGTATGCCTTCCCAAGAACACGTGCTTCATGTGCCATAGAACATATTCTACCACTAAATCCAGCAATATTCTCATTATCATCCATCTTCAGAAGTTCAAATTTAGAAGCGAGAATATCTAACCTTGTGCGTTTAACACCTGATGTTCCTTCAAAAATATTTTGCAGAGTATCCCACGCCTCTTTCGCTGAAGTGCAACCTTGAATCATCTCGAAATGATCTTCTGAAACAGCACGATATATTGTTGAAAGTGTCAGAGCATTGAATCTAGACATCTGTTTCTCCTGTGTTGACCACTCTGATTTTGGCTTTGGGGCAGCGACTGCATCATGACCTCTATCAGCACTTGTAACAGCTTGTCTTGGTGGCTCCCATCCAGATTCGACCACTGTCCATACATCCTCATTAATTCCCTTCAACTCATGTATCATCTTCACCTTCCAATGGCCATAGTTTTCTGACCCCAACACCAACGCTTTTGCTGCGCCGAAAATCATCGTTTGTGTCATTCTGTTCTCTGCAGGATCGTTCCCTGAAATAGAATTTCTTCTTCTACCAGGTTAGGCTTTGATACCACTTGTTAGTGCAGAGAACTCGCAAGACACACAAAATACACCAAGGTTAGACAATGTGTCTACACCTCAAATCTTTTATTAAGAATGCTTTGAATACAATTACACTTAGTATCCAATTTGGAATTATTCGATTCTAAGAACCTCTGAGATCGACCCCGATCTATTCTTAACTCACTATGAGATCCCTAAGATTAGCCACACTAATCTACATCCAGGAGTCTCACTTTGTGATGAACTCTCACCCTTTTTTCTCAAAGATGCCAAACGGCTACAACACCTTACAAACCCACTCTCACGTCTAAAGGGATACTTTTCACGACCCAAGAGACATTATACTTAAAGGATTTCGTGCCTAACTCTCAAAGTTTCCATCCTAACAAGTTTCCTAAAGCCAAGAGGAAATATTCCCTTTTTGATTGATCCTAATCAAACTAATATTTTCATATCTCATCAAGTCTTCCAAATAGCTTCAATCTTTCTTTTTCCTTGAGTTTTATCTCCAAGTAATATATTCAAGACGTCCCCCTTAAATATATATACTTTCCATAAACTTATGTCTTCTGATGACACGTCCGATCAGACATTTGATGCGTCTGGTGCATCATATGTCTGATGACTCACAGAATCTGCATCTTCAACATTTTCATCCTATGTATGAAAGTACATATTTATAACAAATTTGCGTAAAGTAGAACATAATAAAATGCATCATGGGAGCCTGTGAGAGTCATTTGATATCACATTTATTTTCTTAAGATGATAGTATGTTCTTCTCCGAGAACATAGAAAAGCTTCGGCACAATAAATTAACTATATTAAAACGTCGATAAGCATGTTTTGGATATAGCCAAGGAAGGAGGACTGTAAATGAACTTAGGTATTTTGAAAAGTTTAAACGGATTAAAGAGTAAGATATTCAACTTTAAAATTATAAATTAGTGAAACCGCCATTGTCCGTGGACCCTTACATCCTCTCTCGGTCAGTGCATCCCAATCTTGTTGTTCAATGGTTGGTGAACTATTCTGGGAGGGTTGAAAGACTTGTTTACTAACCATGCAGATCACCGTGAGATCTTTTCACGTGTTTTGTCCACCCATTTTTAAAATTTTCCAGCTCAACCACATTTAACTCTAAATTTTTTTTAAACATTTTTACATGCACCATCATCTTCAGTTACAGAGCATAACATCCTCGTTGCGAACCAAGAAAGACATTCTCAGCAGTGTGAGCCAACATGACTCCTCACTCACTTGGGTTCGGCTCCGTTACCACTTGCAACCCCCTAAATTCATTTTTTTAGAATGGTGGAATTGTAATACCCAAAATATAGAAGAAAATAAAAAAAGAAAATTTTTGGTAAAGTTTACCAAGTTAAAAGTTTTGAATCTGTCTAATTTCATAAGGTTTGTGATCAGTACAAAATTTAAAAACAAATCTTGTAAATATTAACAAAAGCAAGGAGTAGTCTGCACAAATAAAAGAAAATTTGGACATATTAAATGTTTTTTTTTTTTGAACTTTGACATATTTAATGTTCTTCATTGCAGATCATTCGATATCGATTTTTGGCAAGTTTAATCAGCGATTTCGGAAGCCTCCTTTCTAGCTTTCAAACATTTGTTAGATAAATGCGGGATGATTGAATTTCCTTATAAAGGGAACCCAATGTCTTGCGTTGGTTATAGACGTTCAGGTTACAATGCCGCCTCGATCGTGTTGTGGGTAATGAGGAATGACATGAATTTTGTTTCCCACACTAATGTGGAGTACCCCAAGTTGTGGGGATCATACCATCGCCCCGTCCTCGTGAGAATCCAATCTCGTAGCATGAGTGTCCACAAGAACTTCAAATTTGATAAACGCTGGCTCGATAAAAATGGTTTCCATGAGACGGTGGAGGAAAGCTGGGGTGATGAGTATCTATTGGACCCTATCGATTTATTCTCTAACATAGGAGCAAGTCGGAAAGCTCTATCGAAGTGGAGAAAAAATAACCCCACAAATTCTGCAAAAAGAATTGAAGTGATCAAAGCTCAACTCGAGAGCGCTCAACTTGATGATAGCATGACCAGTGAAGATGTTCTTAACTTGAAATTGATGTTATGTTCAACTTTTCGAGATGAAGAACTTTTCTAGAAGAAAAAAGTCGAGCAAACTGGTTAAAAGAGGGGGACCGCAACACCAATTTTTTCCATGCTACGACAAAGCAGAGGCGGGCGCGGAATCGTATCACCAAGTTAAAAGCCGCCAATGGAACATAGGTTGAGAAAGATGAGGGTATAGAACAAGTGGCGACATATTACTTTCATAATATTTTCACCGCGTCAAATTCTGATAATCACGAGGAAGCATTCCAGTATGTTACCGCGAAAGTATCGAATGAAATTAATCTTCCCTTACGAGGATTCTGCTGGATGCAGAGATCAAACAAGCAGTTTTTTATATAAATCTGGAGAAAGCTCCAGGACCACACGGTATGATGGGTCTATTTTTCAGAAATGTTGGGATTTAACTGAAAAAGACATCATCAAGACAGGTAAAAGGATTCTTTGAGGATGGATCCTTTGACCCCCGACTTAATCAGACAAATATTTTTCTAATCCCAAAGAATGAGAGGCCACGAGAAATTGGAGAATTCAGACCAATCAACTTGTGTAACGTCTGTTACAAAATTATTTCCAAGATCTTATGCAAACGATAAAAAAGCTCCTTCCCAAGCTGATCTCAGAAACTCAATCCGTCTTCATGGCGAAGAGGGTTATTATGGATAATATATTGATAGCTCAAGAAGTCTTCCACGCCCTACGTTCAAACCTATATGTAATTCCAAGTTTTTAGCTATAAAGACAGCTATGAGTAAAGCTTTCGATAGAGTGGAATGAAGTTTCCTTAAGGCCCTAATGCTAAAGATGGGTTTTGATTCGAAATGGGTACAATGGATGATGTGGTATATAAGTTTGGTTTCATACCAGGTGTTAATTAATGGCGAACCAAAAGGAAATATAGCTCCCTCGAGAGGTCTTCGATAGGGGGACCTCTTGTCCCCGTTTCTGTTTATTATTTGTACTGAAGCCCTTATTAATCAACTGCAGGGAGCAGAAGAAAAAAGAAGACTCACTGATCTTAAAGTAGCACGAGCCAGCCGAGCCATTTCTCACCTTCTGTTCGCGGACGACAACCTCTATTTTTTGCAAAGCAGAAATCCAGCAATGTGCAGAGTTACTAAAAATCATAAATCTATACGGGCAGACTTCGGGACAACAACTTAACTTTGCAAAATCATCGATTCTATTTGGCAACAAGGTTAATCCAGATTGCAAGAATGCGCTAAAAAGAGCAATAGGCATTTCAAAGGAAGGTGGCATGGGCATGTATCTAGGTATTCCGAAAAATATTTAGGGGCAAAAAAAAACAGGATTTCGCTTATATGCAGGAATGACTCAGTAACAGAATTAACTCTTGGTCATAAAAACACTTATCTAAAGGTGGAAAAGAGGTGTTGTTGAAGTCTGTACCCCAAGCCATTCCGACTTATGTTATGTCTAGTTTCCTCCAACCACAAGATAGTATTTATAAGTTGAGAGGTGCAATAACATGGTTTTGGTGGAGCACGAAGTCTAGTAATCGTGGACTACATTGGCTTTCCATGGGAGAAGATTTGCATCCCCCATGAGAAAGGAGGCCTTGGATTCAAGGTTTTGTTAAACTTCAATTTGGCCCTCCTTGCAAAGCAACTGTGGAGACTTATTAGATATTCATCCTCTCTCCTAGCTAGAGTTTTGAAAGGACGATATTATCGTTACTCTAACCCATTAGAGGTTGAAAAATCATCGTCACCCTCGTACGGATGGAGAAGCATAATGGCGGCAAAAGATTTATAGAACTCAGAACTTTGCAAGTCTACTAAATCTTGTTTTGATACCAAGATATGGAGTGATCCATGGATTCCTGTAATCCCGGCACGTCCGGCGAAGAGTATATCTCTAACGCAAGATCCCAATTTATATGTTGATCACCTGCTCGACTTTGATACTAAGAGGTGGAAGGTGGAAATGATTCAAAGAGCTTATTGATCCCGAGGATATCCCGCGGATTCTGAGCCTTAGACCATCTCACACCTTTGAATTTGATGGGTATTGCTGGATACATGCAAAATCAGGTAATTATAAAGTTAAATCTGGCAATGAGAAGGCATGTGAGTTGGTGGAAGCAAGGGCAGTCCAGAAGGTCTTGGAGCCGAGTACCACGACTCTAAAGAATAAGGTGTGGTCCATTAAAACATCGAAGAAAATCAAACACCTTATCTGGAAAATGATTTTTGGGTGTGTGGCGACTTGTAGTAATATGGTCGATCATCAATGTGGGAATAATCGATCATGCCCAAGATGTGGTGATGAGGAAGAATCGATAAATCATTTTTTTCTTTCAATGCCCTCCAATAGTACAAATCTGGTCACTATCTCCCAAATCATGTATTCCAGAAGTTTTTCCGTGTGAAGCCTTGTTTTGTAATATAGACCAGCTGTTTTCGTGAGCGAAAGAAGGATGAGCAACATATGAGCAGCTTAAGAGTTTCCCATGGATTATATAGTATATTTGGAAAGCTCGGAACAATAAAGTTTTTAATGGGAATTATGTCTCCCCAATGGACACCTTTGATATTGCGACTCAAGAAGCTCCAAATTGGGAGATGGCTAATATAGTACAAACTGTGAGTGAAGTTGTAGAAACTCGAGTAGAACGATCACATGACATGATGATTCCATGTAGTGAATTTCGATGTCAAGTTGATGCATCGTGGGTTGGCATGGACAAATTCTTTGGAGGAGGCCTTGTCCTCCTCCGTAATGATTTGATTCAACAGCTTGGAGCCTTCACAGAAATTTTGGCCCTATCACCTTTACATGCTGAAATGGAAACGATTTTATGAGCGATGAGGTCTATTCAGCAGACTGATATTATTTCTAATTCACTTTCAGACAGATTATCTGCAGCTTATGAAGCTTGTTGATGGAGATGAGAAATGGATGAATCTCGTATCAAAATTAGAAGAATCTAATCATTTACGCTCTGGTTTTTCAGAGTTTCTTTATCCTTTCTACCTCGTACTTGTAATGTCTGAGCTGATTCTCTTGCCAAAGGGGCTCGTGCTCGTGGATTTGTCTTTTATCTTTTTAGCACTTTGGTTCCGGATTTGTTAGCCCACGAAATTAACTTATTTGTACCAATGAACTAATTAATGAAGTTTTTCTTTGGCTGTCAAAAAAAAAAAACCAAGCGAATTCCAACTCTAATATCACCTATGAATATGTGTTTTGAAACCCCAAAGATCTAGCCACTCGTTTACCTTTCAAGTGTGGAGGCTTTTGGTGATTTTTAGAACCTCTTTCACATCTTTCGTTGTTTTGAAAATTTTGATGATTGAAATCAAATTTTCAGTGGCTTAGGCTTGTCATGAATTGCTATTGTTAGCTTGCTGCGTTTAGGTCATCATCAATTTTCAGCCAACGGGTGGGTAAGTCATGTGGGCACTAAAACCCACACTCAGATATTTGTTGAATGATTGAATAGATTGGAGAAATGATGGGTAAAAATATCTTTACTAATCAAGAAATATAAGACCTTAAATGATAAAGTGGATTTTATTGATAAGAACAAGTACTCGAGTACAAGATGATTGAGAATGCGAGAGCTTGTAATGAATACAAAATGTAAATTAGGTAAAATATAGCTTTCTCTATGGGACTCCTTTTTATATAGCCTTTCTTTAGCTCTAACTGCTTCGTGAATCTCGGAGGTTGTTGCTCGAGCGGAATATCTCGGAGGTCGTTGCCCGTGCCGGATATCTCGGGATCTCACTTGACTTAGTCCTGATGAATATCCCTTCGGTGGTAGCTCGGCGGTCTTGTTGAAGATACAAAAGGGGGGCATATGTTTAATGGGTCGCCACATAGGTGGGCTTGAGGTGACTTCTGATGCAACAAGATTTAGAGTCTGTTTTCGAGTTTTAAATTTGTAACCCTACTGCCTGCAAGTGCACAAATGTGCGTTGTAGTATTTAGTGTATCGATCCACAGAGACTAAGTTGCTTCTAACCAATCCACTAGACCGAAAATCAATAAGAACGAACAATTGAATATGGGGTTGTTTGGGTGTTTTGAGTGGTGACGAA
>JAHZTW010000001.1:372397615-372440861 GCA_020283515.1 Alliaria petiolata
ACTTTGACATATTTAATGTTCTTCATTGCAGATCATTCGATATCGATTTTTGGCAAGTTTAATCAGCGATTTCGGAAGCCTCCTTTCTAGCTTTCAAACATTTGTTAGATAAATGCGGGATGATTGAATTTCCTTATAAAGGGAACCCAATGTCTTGCGTTGGTTATAGACGTTCAGGTTACAATGCCGCCTCGATCGTGTTGTGGGTAATGAGGAATGACATGAATTTTGTTTCCCACACTAATGTGGAGTACCCCAAGTTGTGGGGATCATACCATCGCCCCGTCCTCGTGAGAATCCAATCTCGTAGCATGAGTGTCCACAAGAACTTCAAATTTGATAAACGCTGGCTCGATAAAAATGGTTTCCATGAGACGGTGGAGGAAAGCTGGGGTGATGAGTATCTATTGGACCCTATCGATTTATTCTCTAACATAGGAGCAAGTCGGAAAGCTCTATCGAAGTGGAGAAAAAATAACCCCACAAATTCTGCAAAAAGAATTGAAGTGATCAAAGCTCAACTCGAGAGCGCTCAACTTGATGATAGCATGACCAGTGAAGATGTTCTTAACTTGAAATTGATGTTATGTTCAACTTTTCGAGATGAAGAACTTTTCTAGAAGAAAAAAGTCGAGCAAACTGGTTAAAAGAGGGGGACCGCAACACCAATTTTTTCCATGCTACGACAAAGCAGAGGCGGGCGCGGAATCGTATCACCAAGTTAAAAGCCGCCAATGGAACATAGGTTGAGAAAGATGAGGGTATAGAACAAGTGGCGACATATTACTTTCATAATATTTTCACCGCGTCAAATTCTGATAATCACGAGGAAGCATTCCAGTATGTTACCGCGAAAGTATCGAATGAAATTAATCTTCCCTTACGAGGATTCTGCTGGATGCAGAGATCAAACAAGCAGTTTTTTATATAAATCTGGAGAAAGCTCCAGGACCACACGGTATGATGGGTCTATTTTTCAGAAATGTTGGGATTTAACTGAAAAAGACATCATCAAGACAGGTAAAAGGATTCTTTGAGGATGGATCCTTTGACCCCCGACTTAATCAGACAAATATTTTTCTAATCCCAAAGAATGAGAGGCCACGAGAAATTGGAGAATTCAGACCAATCAACTTGTGTAACGTCTGTTACAAAATTATTTCCAAGATCTTATGCAAACGATAAAAAAGCTCCTTCCCAAGCTGATCTCAGAAACTCAATCCGTCTTCATGGCGAAGAGGGTTATTATGGATAATATATTGATAGCTCAAGAAGTCTTCCACGCCCTACGTTCAAACCTATATGTAATTCCAAGTTTTTAGCTATAAAGACAGCTATGAGTAAAGCTTTCGATAGAGTGGAATGAAGTTTCCTTAAGGCCCTAATGCTAAAGATGGGTTTTGATTCGAAATGGGTACAATGGATGATGTGGTATATAAGTTTGGTTTCATACCAGGTGTTAATTAATGGCGAACCAAAAGGAAATATAGCTCCCTCGAGAGGTCTTCGATAGGGGGACCTCTTGTCCCCGTTTCTGTTTATTATTTGTACTGAAGCCCTTATTAATCAACTGCAGGGAGCAGAAGAAAAAAGAAGACTCACTGATCTTAAAGTAGCACGAGCCAGCCGAGCCATTTCTCACCTTCTGTTCGCGGACGACAACCTCTATTTTTTGCAAAGCAGAAATCCAGCAATGTGCAGAGTTACTAAAAATCATAAATCTATACGGGCAGACTTCGGGACAACAACTTAACTTTGCAAAATCATCGATTCTATTTGGCAACAAGGTTAATCCAGATTGCAAGAATGCGCTAAAAAGAGCAATAGGCATTTCAAAGGAAGGTGGCATGGGCATGTATCTAGGTATTCCGAAAAATATTTAGGGGCAAAAAAAAACAGGATTTCGCTTATATGCAGGAATGACTCAGTAACAGAATTAACTCTTGGTCATAAAAACACTTATCTAAAGGTGGAAAAGAGGTGTTGTTGAAGTCTGTACCCCAAGCCATTCCGACTTATGTTATGTCTAGTTTCCTCCAACCACAAGATAGTATTTATAAGTTGAGAGGTGCAATAACATGGTTTTGGTGGAGCACGAAGTCTAGTAATCGTGGACTACATTGGCTTTCCATGGGAGAAGATTTGCATCCCCCATGAGAAAGGAGGCCTTGGATTCAAGGTTTTGTTAAACTTCAATTTGGCCCTCCTTGCAAAGCAACTGTGGAGACTTATTAGATATTCATCCTCTCTCCTAGCTAGAGTTTTGAAAGGACGATATTATCGTTACTCTAACCCATTAGAGGTTGAAAAATCATCGTCACCCTCGTACGGATGGAGAAGCATAATGGCGGCAAAAGATTTATAGAACTCAGAACTTTGCAAGTCTACTAAATCTTGTTTTGATACCAAGATATGGAGTGATCCATGGATTCCTGTAATCCCGGCACGTCCGGCGAAGAGTATATCTCTAACGCAAGATCCCAATTTATATGTTGATCACCTGCTCGACTTTGATACTAAGAGGTGGAAGGTGGAAATGATTCAAAGAGCTTATTGATCCCGAGGATATCCCGCGGATTCTGAGCCTTAGACCATCTCACACCTTTGAATTTGATGGGTATTGCTGGATACATGCAAAATCAGGTAATTATAAAGTTAAATCTGGCAATGAGAAGGCATGTGAGTTGGTGGAAGCAAGGGCAGTCCAGAAGGTCTTGGAGCCGAGTACCACGACTCTAAAGAATAAGGTGTGGTCCATTAAAACATCGAAGAAAATCAAACACCTTATCTGGAAAATGATTTTTGGGTGTGTGGCGACTTGTAGTAATATGGTCGATCATCAATGTGGGAATAATCGATCATGCCCAAGATGTGGTGATGAGGAAGAATCGATAAATCATTTTTTTCTTTCAATGCCCTCCAATAGTACAAATCTGGTCACTATCTCCCAAATCATGTATTCCAGAAGTTTTTCCGTGTGAAGCCTTGTTTTGTAATATAGACCAGCTGTTTTCGTGAGCGAAAGAAGGATGAGCAACATATGAGCAGCTTAAGAGTTTCCCATGGATTATATAGTATATTTGGAAAGCTCGGAACAATAAAGTTTTTAATGGGAATTATGTCTCCCCAATGGACACCTTTGATATTGCGACTCAAGAAGCTCCAAATTGGGAGATGGCTAATATAGTACAAACTGTGAGTGAAGTTGTAGAAACTCGAGTAGAACGATCACATGACATGATGATTCCATGTAGTGAATTTCGATGTCAAGTTGATGCATCGTGGGTTGGCATGGACAAATTCTTTGGAGGAGGCCTTGTCCTCCTCCGTAATGATTTGATTCAACAGCTTGGAGCCTTCACAGAAATTTTGGCCCTATCACCTTTACATGCTGAAATGGAAACGATTTTATGAGCGATGAGGTCTATTCAGCAGACTGATATTATTTCTAATTCACTTTCAGACAGATTATCTGCAGCTTATGAAGCTTGTTGATGGAGATGAGAAATGGATGAATCTCGTATCAAAATTAGAAGAATCTAATCATTTACGCTCTGGTTTTTCAGAGTTTCTTTATCCTTTCTACCTCGTACTTGTAATGTCTGAGCTGATTCTCTTGCCAAAGGGGCTCGTGCTCGTGGATTTGTCTTTTATCTTTTTAGCACTTTGGTTCCGGATTTGTTAGCCCACGAAATTAACTTATTTGTACCAATGAACTAATTAATGAAGTTTTTCTTTGGCTGTCAAAAAAAAAAAACCAAGCGAATTCCAACTCTAATATCACCTATGAATATGTGTTTTGAAACCCCAAAGATCTAGCCACTCGTTTACCTTTCAAGTGTGGAGGCTTTTGGTGATTTTTAGAACCTCTTTCACATCTTTCGTTGTTTTGAAAATTTTGATGATTGAAATCAAATTTTCAGTGGCTTAGGCTTGTCATGAATTGCTATTGTTAGCTTGCTGCGTTTAGGTCATCATCAATTTTCAGCCAACGGGTGGGTAAGTCATGTGGGCACTAAAACCCACACTCAGATATTTGTTGAATGATTGAATAGATTGGAGAAATGATGGGTAAAAATATCTTTACTAATCAAGAAATATAAGACCTTAAATGATAAAGTGGATTTTATTGATAAGAACAAGTACTCGAGTACAAGATGATTGAGAATGCGAGAGCTTGTAATGAATACAAAATGTAAATTAGGTAAAATATAGCTTTCTCTATGGGACTCCTTTTTATATAGCCTTTCTTTAGCTCTAACTGCTTCGTGAATCTCGGAGGTTGTTGCTCGAGCGGAATATCTCGGAGGTCGTTGCCCGTGCCGGATATCTCGGGATCTCACTTGACTTAGTCCTGATGAATATCCCTTCGGTGGTAGCTCGGCGGTCTTGTTGAAGATACAAAAGGGGGGCATATGTTTAATGGGTCGCCACATAGGTGGGCTTGAGGTGACTTCTGATGCAACAAGATTTAGAGTCTGTTTTCGAGTTTTAAATTTGTAACCCTACTGCCTGCAAGTGCACAAATGTGCGTTGTAGTATTTAGTGTATCGATCCACAGAGACTAAGTTGCTTCTAACCAATCCACTAGACCGAAAATCAATAAGAACGAACAATTGAATATGGGGTTGTTTGGGTGTTTTGAGTGGTGACGAACATAGTGAATAGGAAGGTAATCAATACGAGAAAGAGTTGGGTGTTAGGGAATTCGCAAGGTTTCACGGATCAATCAACGAGAATTTTAAACAGAAAGAATCGGTGGATGTTCTAGACTAACCTACTTCCGTAGTATTAATCACGAAATCGAATCTAGACAAATCATAAACTCTATCAACTTAAATTGCTAAACTCCCGTTATATCTAAGCATCTAGACAACCTAATTTGCCAATTGCGCAACCAGCCCTAGACTAACTTTCGCAGCCTAAAGTTGTTTGTTCATCTAAAGATAATCCCCAATCCATCGACCTAGTAATCAATCCATGAATCCCCTTTGAAAAATCCTTAAACCCAACAAAGAAACTACTCAGACATAACAAAGTAAATCGCAGTCATGGTTGATAAACCCGGAGATGAAAGTAATCTTTGATAGAAAAACGAAATAAGGAGTAAGAGCGTTCATAAATTTTCTCAGTATCGAAGCACAAAGTCGAGATCTTCTTCCTTAAAAACGAAAAGAACAAAGAAAAACGTGGCTGTGTATTCTCTATGATGGGGGCTGCGTGCCTACCCTGAATAGTGAGTAGAGATGAGTATTTATAGGTCTTGAGGCGTCACTTAGGTTTCTTTTGTGTTTGACGGCAATTGGGCTTGACGGGCTTCAAAAACGTGTTTTATGTTGGCCTTGCCACAGACCGCTCATGGCCCGGCCACATGGGGGCATGGCCGCACTAGGAAGTGGCCATTGCACGGTGGAGAGTCTTCTGGCAGCGGTCGCGAGGCTTGGTGGCGCGGTCATTGGTCTTGCAACTTCTACGCTTGCTTCTCCCGCGAGACTGCATAATATGTCTTCAATAAAATCGTCATAACTCCAGATCTAACCGTTAGTTTGCCTTCACACCACTTGGATATGAAAGCTAACAATCCCCTCTATTCGGTGTCCAAATTTCAGGAAGATCTCGTGGTGGGAAGGTCTTGATAGAATGTTAAACTTCTAGCAGCTCGAATCTGTCCAAAATACTGTTTTGCTCCGAAAAACTCCATTTTGCTTCTTTTTTGCTAAGTTAACCTCAAAAGAGTCTTGACCATACAAATACTCGAAAACTACTATTATTGTATGAAAAATCGAGTGAAACACTTATTAAAGTGTTCACTTATGATAGCTAAAAAGGGTAAAATATCGATGTTATCAACTCCCCCAGACTTAAACCTTTGTTTGTCCACAAACAAAACAGAAATCTAAGTAAGAAAAAGAGGTTTGAAAACGTGGAAACTCTCTAATACTTGGGAACTCATCAAGTCTAGCAATCGACCTGTTGAGCCACATAACTCGGAATTTAAACTCAAAGCATTGGATCTAGTTACCTTGAGCTTTTCACTCTTCCCTGATTCGCTTCACGGTCCCTTCAAGTATTTCGAGCTCTCTCTTGTTGACTCCTTTATTCATTTAGGCGTGTGGTCTCTATCGAGGGAGTATCGGTCGACGAGACATTATATTCTTCTCTCCCAAACATCTAGACAAAAACATTTTAGACACAACTCTCCTATTTTCTCTTCCCTTAGTCGATTTCTCCCTACTTTTCTAGGGTATCATTTTTTTTTTCTATCGACTTTCTTTTTCTATATATATTTTTTTCTTCTTCTTCTTAGTCCGAGAACGATCACTTCTTCGAAGCTTTCATGATGTCTGCGAACTGTCATTGTCCTTTGAGGAACTCGAGTTGCCGTTCTCAAACTAAGACTTTTCTTCCTATTTTTTTCTTTTCTATAATAAGGGAAGATCAAGGAGAGGTTGCATTGCATCTACTTAGTCATGCTAGATTTTAAAAGAGGAGCAAAGTTCGAAGTACCTCAAGCCCCTTGACGAGATGTTTTGATTCATTAGGTGCGGAGTAAACGCAATATCCTTCAAGTACTCTAGAGATTAGAACTTTCTCCGTTGGAATGATCCACTCGCAGTCTTCAATTTAATAAACCTTGCTTCTAAACCCGTGAGAATGGTCATTAAGGTTCCTTGTTCGAAGCGACTTGTACCTAGCAAAGTTCATAGTTTCCGACTAAAAGAAAAAAAAAAGATGTTGACTCTATAAAACGACTCGATAAATGATGCAAGTATGCTTAAGACTCATAAAATCAAAGAATAGTTAGTAATATAATAACCCCCCCCTCCCCCAGACTTAAATCAAACTGTCCCGAGTTTGTTTAAATCAAGTTGAGGTGAAAAAGAGATAGGTAAATTCAAGTACAAGCTTGTGAAGACTTACTTGAAAGTGGCGATGGGTTTGGTATGGATGTATGGGCGTGTGGTATGGTTGAGCTAAGGACTTAATCATTCTCCTTATGTTCCTGCTTAGAGTCAATTTAATTGAACAAAAGAAATCGAAAACTTAACTCGAAAGGAAATGTGATGCGCGGTTGAGCTTCCTTGCTTCGTTTGGTGGTGGTGGGCGTGTGGTGGTGATGTTGGCGGCTGATGATGATGATGATTGGGGGCACGCCTATTTTGAGAAGAACAAGTACTTTGGTTATTGAGTACTTGTCTTGGTTCCTTGACCTTTGTAGAACACCTTTAATGAGAGATGGAAAATCTTCCGTCCTTGCGTCTTGAAGATTGCATCACCTCAGAAACTTGAAGTTTGGTCTAAGCAGGCCTATCCGGTAATGTGTTCGGGATCCCGGAAGACAGGTGTTGCTAGCTCGAACTTCAATGCCATATGAAATTCTTACTTGGCTTCGGTAAAGATCTTGGTCACGGAAGAGAGAAGCTAGTCTTCGGGAACTTTTCTCTTCGCGGTTTGGTGAAGGAAGTTGCATCTTTTTCCTTCTGGAGCTTGGACAACGGTTCTGGAGGTTGTCGTGGCCGCGGCCAGACTTGTCTCCTCCGGGCCATCGTGGTTCATGGCCCAGCCAGGCTCCTTCTGGCCGGCCCACGGGCGGTTCGTCGCCCGGTGAGTGTACTTCGAATCTTCTTCTTCATATTTTTGGTCTTTTCCGAGTTTTCTGATTTTTTTGTGTTTTTGTGGTTTAATTAAAGTTGTAACTAAGAGAAAACCAAAACTAAAAATTAGAATGGTTAGAAAAAAATGTGAAAGAGAAAGAAAATACCTAAATGGGTTGCCTCCCATTAAGCGCTTTTGTTTAAAGTCTTTTAGCTAGACTTTGGTGGTCGTTTTAGGCTTTAGGTGCATCTTCTAAGGAAATTGGAGTTTCCTTATCTTTCTTAACGTCTGCAAGATATGGCTTAAGACGTTGTCCATTGACAGTGAAGTCGCCTCCTTGATGATTCCAAAGAACCACAGCACCATAAGGTCGAACTTCTTTGATCTTGAAGGGTCCGGACCATCGCGATTTAAGCTTCCCGGAAAAAAGTCTCAACCGTGAGTTGTAAAGTAGTACTTCGTCATTAGGTGAGAACGTCCTAGGTACTACCTTCCTGTCATGATACGCCTTAGTTCTTTCCTTGTAGATCATAGAACTCTCATAGGCGTTATGGCGAATTTCGTCCAACTCATTCAACTGCATCAATCGTCTTTCAGCCGCTGGCTTGTCGTAGTTTAATTTCTTGACCGCCCATTCCGCCTTATACTCAATCTCTACTGGAAGATGACATGCTTTCCCATAAACAAGATGGAAGGGGGTCGTACCTAGAGGGGTTTTGAATGCAATTCTATACGCCAAAAGAGCATCGTCAAGCTTCTCCGACCAATCTTTTCTTGTCTTCCCTACTGTCTTTTCCAAGATTCTTTTGATTTCTCGGTTAGAGACCTCAACTTGTCCACTTGTTTGAGGATGATAAGGTGTAGCAACCTTATGACTCACACCATTTTTCTTCAAAAGGTTCTCGAAAACTTTGTTGATAAAGTGAGAACCACCATCGCTTATCACGGCTCGTGGCACACCAGATCTTGGAAATATAATCAACTTGAACATCTTTATCACCACTTTGCATCATTTGAAGGACTAGTTATGGCTTCTACCCACTTAGATACGTAGTCCACATCAATAAGAATGTATTTGTTCTCCAAAGATAAAGGAAAAGGACCCATAAAGTCGATTCCCCACACATCAAAAACTTCGACTTCTTGGATAAAGTTTTGCGGCATCTCATTCCGTTTACTGATATTGCCTTGTCTTTGGCAAGCATCACACTTATAGATGAAAGTGTGGATGTCCTTAAACCAGCTTGTAAGACTTTAGCGACAATCTTATTAGTAGCAAAGTGTCCAGCGTAGTTAGATCCGTGACAACCGAAGAGAATGCCCGAAACCTCTTCTTCTGGGATGCATCTTCAGAATAAATGATCTGAACATTGCTTATAGAGATATGGTTCATCCCAAAAGTATCTCTTAACATCTCGAAAGAACTTTTTCTTCTTATAGCCGGAGATTTGAGGTGGTTCAATTTCAGCGGCTAAATAGTTTGCAATGTGTCTAAACCATGGTGTGTTGAACCCCTCGGATCTTACCTTAGATTGGTGTGTCTTGCTTGCATTTGCGCCAGTTGGGAAAACTTCTATGGTGTAGACGTTTTCCTCCGGTAGGCTGTCATTCAGAGGTAGTTTAGCTTCGACATTGATTCTTGAAAGATGATCGGCTACACCATTATCAGCTCCTCGCCTATCTCGAATCTCCATATCGAATTCTTGAAGTAGAAGTATCCATCTTATTAGCCTTGGTTTAACGTCTTTTTTTTACATCAAGTAATAGTTTGCAGCGTGATCCGTATGAACTATTACTTTCGATCCGACAAGGTATGATCGGAATTTCTCGAAAGCAAAGACAATTGCGAGAAGTTCTTTCGCTGTTTTTGTGTAGTTGCATTGAGCCTCATCCATAGTTCTACTCGGGTAGTAGATTACATGCATCTTCTTATACTTCTTTTGCCCAAGAACTGCACCTACTACATAGTCACTAGCGTCACACATGATATCGAATGGTTGCTCCCAATCTGGTGGTTGCAAAACGGGAGCCGAGACAAGAGCATCTTTGATCTTGTTGAAAGCAACTAAACACTCATCATCGAACTCAAAGTTTGTAATTTTGCAACGCAGGCGTGTAAGGGTCCTTGCAATCTTTGATAAGTCTTGAATAAATCTTCTATAAAACCCGGCATGACCTAGAAAGCTTCGGATTCCCTTGACGGTTGTTGGTGGCTGCAAGCTCGTCATGACCTCAATCTTTGCCTTGTCAACTTCTATTCACTTTGCTGAGATGTGATGTCCAAGAACAATTATGTCTTGTACCATGAAGTGACACTTTTCCCAATTCAAAACCAAGTGTTTGTCTTCGCATCGTTGTAAAACTTTGCTAAGATTCGCTAGGCATGTTTCAAAAGAAGATCCATGGACGGAGAAATCATCCATGAAAACTTCCATAAAGTTTTCGATATACTCCGCGAAGATTAACATCATGCATCTTTGAAAGGTGGCAGGGGCGTTGCACAAGCCAAACGACATCCGTTGATATGCAAATGTTCCGTAAGGACATGTGAAAGTCGTCTTTTCTTGGTCTCCCGAGTGAATGGGAATCTAAAAAAATCCAGAGTAGCCGTCAAGAAAACACTAATATTGATGATTTGCTAACCTTTCTAGCATCTGATCGATGAAAGGCAATGGGAAGTGATCCTTTCTTGTTTCTACGTTTAGCCTCCGATAGTCAATACACATGCGGTGGCCGGTTGCCGTCCTTGTAGCGATCATCTCGCCTTTCTTGTTCTCAACGACTGTAACTCCTCCTTTCTTTGGAACCACGTGGAATGGACTCACCCATGTGCTGTCCGAGATTGGAAATATATTTCCGGCTTCCAAAAGCTTCATGATCTCATTCTTGACGACCTCCGTTAGATTCGGATTCAGCCTCCTTTGATGCTTTATTGAGGAATTGGTGTTTTCTTCGAGGTGAATCTTGTGCATGCAAAGGGCGGGGGAGATCCTGGGAATATCATCAAGTGAGTATCCCAGTGCTTTTCTATGCTTCCGAACTCGCGAAGAAGCAATGACGTTTCAACATCGTTCAGGTTCGAGTTGATGATGACGGGGTATGTGGAGTTCGGTCCTAAGAAAGCATACTTTAGGCCAATTGCTAGAGGTTTAAGCTCGACTTTGGGCGCCTTAAGCTCGCTCCAAGGGTCAGCTGTTCCATTAAGTGCATCTTGAAAAGGTGTTAGAGTCTCCTGTTCTTTTTTTAGATCAAGGAAAGACACCAACCCATTGTAGATCTCGGGTTTATCCAGCATCTTTTCAAAACTTCTCGTAGTTTCTTCGAGGTGATTATGCTCGGATTTGGCATTTGCCAAAGCAATCTCTAGCTGATCGTCAAAGATAATTCCCTCATAGACTTCTTCAGTAGCTCTATCAAGCTCGTCAATCCAAAATATTTGACCATCTAGGGAAGGTTTATTCAAGCTCTTGCTCATATCGAAATTCATCACCATATCGCCTAGATGCAAATCAATTTTTCATTTCGAAACATCAATAATTGCTCCAGCTGTAGAGAGGAATGGTCTACCAAGTATAAGAGGGTCTCTAGGCTCCTTATCAAACTCCAAAATCACAAAATCAGTTGGGATGATACAACCTCCAATGACGAATGGGTATATCGACCAATACTCCGATGGGTAGTCGAATAGATCTATCTGCTTGTATCAAAGAGATCTTTGTAGGTAAAAACACGTGGTACCCTAAACGCTCTGCTACTGAAAGTGGCATCATGTTGATACTTGATCCAAGATCGCATAGAGATCGTTCGAAGGTTTCATTTTCTATTGAACAAGAGAGTACGAAACTACTTGGATCTTCGCGTTTAAGAGGAGTGCGATTTTGTATGATTGATCATCACGCCCTCTTCCAAGGTTAGAGTGTTGGTTAAGATGCTCCTCATGTACTTTCTTAGTGTAGGAATCATAGCGCATGCCTCGACGAACGGTAGTCTCACAATAAGTTGTCTGATGACTTCCTTTAGCTTCGCCCTTTCTTTCTCCTTCTTTGTTTCTTTCAAACATCTAGGGTAAGGTGCTTTAGGTGTGTATACACGTGCTGGAGGTGGTGTTATTTCTTCCTCCCTCAGTCTCTCATGCGTCATAGCTTCATCATCGAGATTTTCATTTCTAACGTCGATTGTCTCTTTCGCTTCTTTCTCCTCTGAGATCCTTTGGGGGTTCTGGTTCTTTATAAGCTCGCCCACTCCTAAGAGTTATTGCTTGCATGTCATTACTGTGATATGAATCTTCTTGTTGGATAGGAGATGGTTCCACCGGTTTATCCTTAATCCGAATTGCCTTCCTGGTTTGCTCCTCGATTCTTTTTAATTCTGCCGAAAGAAACTTAATCTCTTTCACATCACGATCCTCTCTCTCTTTAGAAGCAGCAAGTTCTTCCCTCATGGTTTGCATCTCAGTTTGTTTAGATTTTTCTTCTCTTGTACGACATTGTGATTGCATATTATCAGTTTTGTTATTGTAATCACTAGTTGCCAAGTTACTCACCAAGACCCGAGCCTTCTTTGCTGATCTCGTAGAAAAGTCGCCATTGCTTGCTGTGTCGAGTTGGATTTTAATTTGGTCAGCAACTCCATCATAAAAAATCATCATCATGCGCTCTTGGGAGAATCCATGATGTGGACAATCTCTTTCATATTCCTTAAAACGCTCCCATGCGTCATAGAGAGTCTTCGTCTCTCATTGTATGGATGTATCTCTTTCCGCAAGAGGTTGGAGTGATGTTTAGTGTAAAAATGGCCAAAGAAAACCGCTTTACACTGCTCCCAATTCGTGATAGATGCTGGTGTCAATGACTTCAGCCACTTGCTCGCCTTCTCTCTCAAAGGAAAGGGGAAAAGCTTGCACTTGAGGTAGTCTCCATCAAATTTGGAGAAGGTGCATATTTCTTCAAAGGCTTCAATGTGGTCTATCGGACGCTCTTCTGAGTAACCATGGTACTGATTTTCCTTGACCAACTGAATCAAGTGTCCTTTGATCTCGAAATGTTTGCCTTTGGGAGGCGTTAGCCGAAAGGGACTTCGGTTTTGAAGAAACTTGAGGGGCGCATCAGATTCAGCGATTGTGGGTGCGTCCTCAGGAAATGATTCGTCTTCGTCGCTAGTTAGATCATCCTCCTCTTCCACTCGTTGTTCCCCGTCCTGAAAAGGCGGGTCTCCAAGAGCTTCGCGGTGTCGAATTCAATCCCCCATTAGGGATGTACCTGAAAAAGGCAAAGTTAAACGAAAAGCTTAGTAAACGTTCTATTGATTTTAAAGCAAGTATTCGCAAGAAACAAATCAAAGTCCCCGGCAACAGCGCCAAAAACTTGATGCAACAGGATTTAGAGTCTGTTTTCGAGTTTTAAATTTGTAACCCTACTGCCTGCAAGTGCACAGATGTGCGATGTAGTATTTAGGGTATCGATCCACAAAGACTAAGTTGCTTTTGACCAATTTATTAGACCGAAAATCAATAAAAACGAACAATTGAATATGGGGTTGTTTGGGTGTTTTGAGTGGTGACGAAGATAGTGAATAGGAAGGTAAATCAATACGAGAAAGAGTTGGGTGTTAGGGAATTCGCAAGGTATCATGGATCAATCAACGAGAATTTTAAACAGAAAGAATCGGTGGATGTTCTAGACTAACCTACTTCCGTAGTATTAATCACGAAATCGAATCTAGACAAATCATGAAATCTATCAACTTAGATTGCTAAACTCCCGTTATATCTAAGCATCTAGACAACCAAATTTGCCAATTCCTCAACCAGCCCTAGACTAACTTTCGCAGCCTAAAGTTGTTTGTTCATCTAAAGATAATCCCCAATCCATCAACCTAGTAATCAATCCATGTCGAATCCTCTTTGAAAAACCCTTAAACCCAACAAAGAAACTACTCAGACATAACAAAGTAAATCGCAGTCATGGTTGATAAACCCAGAGATGAAAAACGAAATAAGGAGTAAGAGGGTTCAGAAATCTTCTTAGTATCGAAGCACAAAGTCGAAATCTTCTTCCTTAAAAACGAAAAGAACAAAGAAAAACGTGGCTGTGTATTCTCTATGATGGGGGCTGCGTGCCTACCCTAAATAATGAGTAGAGATGAGTATTTATAGGTCTTGAGGCGTCACTTAGGTTTCTTTTGTGTTTGACGGCAATTGGGCTTGACGGGCTTCAAAAACGTGTTTTATGTTGGCCTTGCCACAGACCGCTCATGGCCCGGCCACATGGGGGTCTGGCCGCACTAGGAAGTGGCCATTGCACGGTGGAGAGTCTTCTGGCCGCGGTCGCGAGGCTTGGTGGTGCGGTCATTGGTCTTGAAACTTCTACGCTTGCTTCTCCCGCGAGACTGCATAATATGTCTTCAGTAAAATCGTCATAACTCCAGATCTAACCGTTAGTTTGCCTTCAAACAACTTGGATATGAAAGCTAACATTCCCTTATATCTGGTGTCCAAATGTTAGGAAGATCTCGTGGTGGGAAGGTCTTGATAGGATGATAAACTTCTAGCAGCTCGAATCTGTCCAAAATACCGTTTTGCTCCGAAAACCTCCATTTTGCTTCCTTTTTGCTAAGTTAACCTGAAAAGAATCTTAACCATACAAATACTCTAAAACTACTATTATTGTATGAAAAACCGAGTGAAACACTTATTAAAGTGTTCACTTATGATAGCTAAAAAGGGTAAAATATCGATGTTATTCTCTTCTTAATGGGTTTCATGATGGGCCGAATTTAGATCTAAATCAAGCTCCAACAGTTTCCCCCAGTCCATTGAGCGAGATGGAGAGGTTAATGGGCGAGAGGCAAATCTCGAAAACGGTCAAATCCTTCTTTGTTTAGGATTAGCGATGGCACGATAACTTTCAGAGTCTTAAAAGATCTCGTACTTGGAGCGGATTATTCTCGAGTTAATTCGTATATTAACGACTTTAGATACAGATTGAATTTATTTGGAAATAAACCGTTGAGATTTAGGGACGCGAACAATTCCATTAAATGGATAATACTGAATCTCAAAGCGAAAAACAAATTTTTAAGATTTATCTTTAAATGAACGGTTGAGATTGTGGAAAACGAGAAAATCTTTACTGATTCTCGCCTGCAGTAAATAACTGCATAAATATAACTTCCCACTTTTCCATAAACCGCACGCGCTCCACTACTGCTCGAGGTAACTCTCCCTCTTCCTTAACTCTTATTTTTATTTTTTGGTTTAAGCTTTTTTTATCTGCATCTTCTTCTTCTTCCATCTATAATAGTACCGAGAGAGAGAGAGAAGAAAGAGGATTCAAATAGGGCGTAACTTCGATCACAGACTCAAATTTTCGCTGCTTGTACTTGATTGTTCATTTGATTTTTAGCAATTCGGCCTTAAGAAATAGTGATTAGCCCTCGCTACTTCTTGTTTTCAAATCTTATGGCCGGACCGGATGCTACGGGGAGTCAAACCCCAGCCGTCAAGTCATCAAAGCAATGGGTCAAGCAGAAATTGGGACCTCGTTCGAACTCCAAGATTTCGTTTGATGAAGTCGACAGCCTTCAAACCTTTTACAGGGTCGATATTAGGGTTCAATTGAGAGTTCAACTGAGGCACGATTGAGATGAGCTTTCATTGTTTTGTCTAGCCAGACGTTGTTTAGCGGGTTGTTTATTGTTTCCGAGTGCTCGTTTGCGTCTAAGTTAGTCGCGTATCAATTTTAAGAGATCGCGAAGTTTTCGATGGTTCAAGATTATGCAATAAGAAATTTGGAGAGTGGAACAATATGAAAACTTTATTTATGAAAGTTGTTTACAATTGTTTTACACTATAAACCGTGAAAAGTTTTGGGAGTGTGGGGGCTGGACTCTAGGGACGAGCTGCCTATGTATCCCGCAAGGGGATCAAGCCTTAACGTAGTTCGATTATTTTACTATTTTGTAATAGTAGCGTTTTAGGTTCATCGAATTTCATGGACGCTGTTCGGTTTTTTTCTTCGCGTGGCTAAAGAGTTTGTAGATGCTAGGGCGTACTACTACGATGATCTTGTAGGGGGCTTCCCAATTGGCTCCTAACTTTCCACCTGTTTGGCATGTTTTGTCGAATAACATTTTTAAGACTTGGTCTCCTACTTTGAACTTCTGTTATTTGACGTTGGAGTTGTAGTATCGAGCTACTGCTTATTGATAATTTTGGATGCGGACCAATGCTGGATCTCATTTTTCTTCGATCAAGTCTAGTCGGTTTCTCAACAGTTCCTCGTTGAGTTCTATGTTTATGGGACATAGTTCTCTTTGAAGGGTTGGTACTTTGATTTCAGCGGGGAAAATCGCCTCCATTTCGTAATCTAGTGAGAACAGTGTCTCTTTGCTTGCTTTGTGAGGAGTGGTACGACAAGCCCATAGACTGTGTTTAGTTTATATGACCACATCTCTTTTCTGGCTTTGAGCCTCTTTTTAATGTTATTCAGTACGGTTTTGTTGGTGGCTTATGCATGATCGTTCTCGTGCGGATACCGTGGTGTGGAGTAGCTTATGTGTATTTTCCATGTTTTGCAGAAGCTCTGGAATGATCTCGAGATAAATTAGGATCCGTTGTCGGTTACGATCTCGTATGGGAGGCCGTGTCTGCAGATGATATCTTGCCATATAAAATATTTTACTTCTATTTAGGTGGTTTGTTGGTAAGCTCTAGCTTCCACCCACTTAGTGAAGTAATCGGTTAGGACTAGAATGAATCTTAACTGTTGTGGTCCAGACAGGACCATTGGCCCTATGATGTCTATGAACCATCTCATGAATGAGTACGGAGGACAGATAGATGAGAGTGTTTCTGTGGGTTGGTGAACTGTTGGTGTGTGCTTCTGACAGCTGTCGCACTTCGCGGTGTAGTTTTCACAATCCGCGATTACCGTGGGCCAGAAGTAGCCATGTGTTTTAATTCGTGTTGCGAAAGTTCGTCCAGCAGAGTGGCTTCCGCAGATACCATCGTGACATTTGCCATTACGGCTAAAGCTTCCAAGCCGTGAACGCATCTAAAGTATGGTTCTGTTTGGCTGGGTTTGTATAACCTTTGCTCGGTTATGCAACATCTCGCGCTTTTGACTCTCAGTATTCGAGGTTCCCATTTGTCGGGAGGCAAGGTGCTGTTTTGCAAGTAATCGATGACTGGGATTCTCCAATCTGGTATGACGTGGAATTCTTCATCTGTGATGAATCGTTTTTCTGTGGCGGTTGCTTCGTTAGCTGCTGCATCCGCCGTGATTTGTCTCGTCGTTGATTGACTAAGATCGGGTTCGTTATTCTTGGGTTCCGGGGTACCGGTTTCTTTTGAGCTAGCGGGAGTTTGAAATATCTCGTCTACGCTCGTCGCGGGATCGTTTGAGATTACAGCGATCTCTACGGTCGTAGCTGATTTGACGATTATGCTTATGCTTGGTTTGTCTATTCTCTTATATATGACTCTTTTTAATGGAACCAAATATGAAACAAAAATATAACATGAAATAGTACTATAGTTTAATCTTTGGACAAATTCAAATTACACAACCAACTACAGACTAAAGAGCTAAGAATTTCCACCGGAAACCTGCAAAAAAAATGACATGGCAACCTTCTATGCATCTTCTCGACATCAATCTAGCAAACACAACCCAAAAGACAAACCTCTTTGCTTACACAAATCCCATCCAAAGGGGGAAGCAAGAAAGAAACTGACACAAAATGTTTCTGACTATCTTTCAAAGTAAAATCCAAATTTAAACCGCTAAATAAAAAAAACATGAGATCAATGTTTTTGCTTTGATTCTGATTTTCTACAGCAATGCTTTCATGAGTGTGGCTGCAAAAAATTTCCCGTAGATGCAAAAGAAAATCTGGAAAGTCTATCATATTACATCGAAGAACTTCTAGAGATTAATGACTCAGTTGTTGATGATCAAAGACCAATTCATAGTGGGTACGATGATGCTAAAAGTTCGCTTGAGTTTATATCATTTCCAGAAAATGTGTAAGAACATGAAAAAGTTGGAAAAATTTAAAACAAAAAAACCGGTATCATGGAAAATGAGAAAGTTGATTGGAAGAGTCTAGAAAAATGTACCAAAGAAGGACGTCATTAACCTCTTTGGTGAACATTTTTCTCAGACTTTTCCATCAACTTTCTCATCTTCCGTGATACTGTTTTTTTTTGTTTCTTCTTTTGCAACCTAGTCATGTTCTTCCACATTTTCTGCTGAGCTCAAGACATATAGAAACATTTTAACCATCAAAGGTCAAAGTCCGAGCTGGCCTCGGTTTTTCTTCTCTTTGGAAAACTCTGCTTTACAGGAGTTCTAGGCTCAGCTATAGTTTCCTCTTCATTGTCTTTCTCCTTCTTCTTCCTTTCCTTGATGTAGTTCTCAGTCGGGTAGTTGTAGGGTTCCTTGGTTTTTTCCCGACTTCCATGATCTTTGGTTTATGGAATCTTTTTTTTCTGGTATCCCTTTGGAGTTCTTCCACTTCCTCTTTCCATTAACATATTGTGAATCATCTTTAACCATCATATAAAACAAACACGTAAGATTAAGTAACAATTAGATGACTATGTCATAAATACATTATAATATCTACAAGACATTAATACAAGATTTACATATCATTTCAAGTATTGACGACTTGTAGCAACTTCACGTTTCTAATATATAAACATCAAATTGTATGAGATGAGTTAATTACCTTTTGTTGTAGTAGATGTAGGGCTTTTTGCATCTGTAATAGATAAGAAATTAAATAAATCAAACTCTGTGATTTGAAACATAATAAATTTGTAAATAAGCGATTTACCTTGAGGAATTTTTGACTTATCACATTTATCTCCAAATTCTTCTTTTGGATTTTTGTTCTCCTCTTCCGGATGAACACCTGTAGCCAAATAATCTAAAAGTTGAATAAGTAATTATTGGTTACACCATAGATATATTGAAACTCGACCTAAAATTCAAATAATTTGAACTCGCTTGTTAGCTTTAGGAATTTATGATTCTTTGGTCTTTTTCGTAATCAAGAAAACCATAATCTCCATGGGAAGACCTCTTTTCTTCAAGCTTTTTATTGCTAATATTCTCAATCTGAAGATAAATTCACCAATTCTGGGTCGGTCTCTTGTGGTTTGTTGGAAAGCTTAATAGATTTACGTCTAACATAGCATTTGAGAGACTGTCGAGGCTTAATCGGTGTCCCAAGAACAACCGAACAGGGAGCTTTTTCCACATACACAGACATATACATTGATCAGTTAAGACAACCAAATTATGTGAAAAGATAACTTTCAATCAAAATTTCAAGAGTCTCATCGGCAAAATAATAACGCCACTATTCCAAAACTGAAACCCCTAAATTGCAATTTCTCAATAAAACCAAACAAACAAAAAACATCAAAAGCTGAAATACGAGATAGTTCGATGTAAATTTCAGAGGGGTACGAAAGAGAATTCCAAAAAGAACACTTATGACTAGATTCAGTCTAATAACTGAGAGGAACGATCACAAAAGGAGAAGCAGCTAAAAAACGAGAGCTAGAACAAAGCAAAATTAAAGCTTACCAAAGACTTGCTGTCTGTCTAGTTTGCGGCGCTAGAGAGAGACAAAGAGGTTTAGGGCAGAAAAAAAAAAGTGAAAATCGGCGGAAAGATTTTTATGGTACAGCGAGCGGCACGCGCCTTTAGATTGCCCCTCTTACCTTTTATTTCTTTATCTTTAATACTCCCTCTGTTTTTGTTTCGTCTCATTTGAAGAAAATGTATATGCAATGTAACTGAATGTATCTGGATGTGTTTTAAGTTTAGTAATCCAGATATATTGCAGATATATTTTCTCCAAATAACACTTATTATGAAACGAAGGGAGTAGAAGAAACTGATTTTTTTTTTGTTCAAAAAAACTGATAGATAAATCTTTTAAGCAGAGGAAATCTAAATAAGAAAGGAAAATTTGACAATAAGATACTTTTTTAGTTTTTAATTAAGAAATTGGGTACCCAAGTTTTTATTTGCAAAGATGGTGTTTGTTTCTCTCTCCTAACATGCACGTACACTATGCCCCTCCAATAGTTTATTTAATACCGATACTGCTATTTAAGATTAATAATAATTAAATCTTGTTCTTTCCCTTTTTCTCTCTTCTCTCTCTTCTTTTTTTTTTTTACAACCCCTTATGACTATTAAATAACTTAAAATCAGAAAATACAAATTATCTAAATCAACTATTTCTCTTTTTAATTGTCCTAGAACCCAAAAAACAACTTTTTAGATCTAGTTAAATCTAAAAGCTTTATTTTCTTGTAACTTTTTTTAAAGAACACTAATTAAAGTAAAAAATTCCTCCAAAATTTAACTGCAAAAATTTCAAACTTCGTATTTAATAGTTAATTGCATCTCATTGATCTGTTTTTAGCATATGAAGAATTGTTCTTACCTTATGTATTTAGTATTAATTTTGCAGCTAAATTTTTGTTTAGTGTTCATGAAAATTTAAAATTATTTAAATCAATTATTTCTCTTTTTAATTGTTCTAGAATTCAAAAAACAGTTTTTAGATCTAGTTAAATCTGAAAGCTTTATTTTCTTGTAACTCTTTTTAAAAAAACACTAATTAAAGTAAAATTTTCCTTCAACAATTTTACTGCAGAAATTTCAACCTTCATATTTAATAGTTAATTGCATCTCATTGATCTGTTTTTAGCATTTGAAGAATTGTTCTTACCTTATGTATTTCATATTAATTTTGCAGCTAAATTTTTATTTAGTTTTCATGAAAATAAAATTATCTAAATCAACTATTTCTCTTTTTAATTGTTCTAGAATCTAAAGAACAACTTTTTTACATCTAGTTAAATCTGAAAGCTTTATTTTCTTTTAAATCTTTTTTAAAAACACTAATTAAAATAAAATTTTCCTTCAAAATTTAACTGCAGAAATTTCAAACTTCGTATTTAATTGTTCATTGCATTTCATCGATCTGTTTTTACCATTTGAAAAATTGTTCTTACCTTATGTATTTCGTATTAATTTTGTAGCTAATTTTTTATATAATTTTCATGACAATTATCTTTACTTTGCCTTGATACCATAAGTTTGACAATGCACAATGCAATCTTACCATGAATTTTGATATCGTTTCTTATTTTCCAAAATCAGAAGTTCAACATATGTAAATTACAAAAATGTATTTTATTTTTTATTGTCTTTAACCATTAATATTTTACAAATTGCTTTATTATCGGTTTAGTTGTGTTTTTATAATACTTTTATACCAATAATTATGAATTTATCAATTAAACTTTTAATGCTATTTTGGAATATTTCTCATAAATAAATACATGTATAAATTTATGAAATACCATCGTTATAACATTATTAATTTATAAAATAAATATTTCTGTATATGATGTTCACTAAAAAAAGCAAATATATTCACTTTAATGTTCAAATTGTTAATGCCCATGATTATGCTGGAAAAATATGTGGTAATTCGATCAAATATAAGTAGAATATGCATTTGCTTTCTTTTGTAGATTTTTAAGAATAATTCTATCAGAAAATCGTTCATTGATGTAACATAACCAGAGACTCCGAGATCATAGCCGATAAAAGATCCTCCCATCGATCCAACGATGCAGTGAAGTGATTTGATGCTCGTAAACATGACTTGCATGCTTTTGAAGAAGTTGCGGCGAAAACTCCTAGTCTCAAAGAACATAGGCAGCTTATGAGAATCTTGTTGTTGCTAGGAATAACTTGAGAGCGCTTGCTGCTCAAAACAATCTACATTTTATCACCAATGTCACTGGTAAGCCAGCTTAGCTTCACACTTATAATATCTCTTGTTTTTTTAACAGAATAAAAAACTTGGCTTCTCTAATAACTTATTTTTTGCTTCAGCAAGATCGCGCCTACCCGCAAACGCTTCAGAAACTAAAGCAAATGTAAGGGAAACAATTGGATTGGCCAGTGTTTTGTAAGGTTTAGGGTTTAGCATTCAAGGTTTATGGTTTAGGATTTAGTGTTTAGGGTTTGTGGTTTGGGGTTTAGGGTTTGTCGTTTGGGGTTTGGGGTTTAGGGTTTAGGGTTTAAGGTTTAGGGTTTAGTGTTTACGGTCTAAGGTTTAGTGGTCTAGGGTTTGGGACTAGGGTTTAGGGTTGAGGATTTAGGGATTGGGGTTTGGGATTTGGGGTCTAGGGTTTCGGGTATATGGTCTAGGGTTTAGGGTCTAGGGTTTAGGGTTTAGGGTTTATGGTTTAAGGTTTAAGATTTATGATTTACGGTTTAAGGTTTAGGGTTTAGGGTTTAGATTTTAGGGTTTAGGGTTTAGGGTTTAAGGTTTAAGGTTTAAGGTTTAAGGTTTTGGATTTAGGGTTTTGGTTTTGGGATTTAGGGTTTAGGATTTAAGATTTAAAGTTTAGGGTTTAGGATTTAGTGTTTAGGGTTTAGGATTTAGTGTTTAGGGTTTAGGGTTTATGGTTTACGGTTTAGGGTTTAGGGTTTAGGGTTTAGTGTTTTAGATTTAGGGTTTAGGGTTTAGGGTTGAGGATTTAGGGTTTACACCACACCAAGAGAGGTGTATACGATGGTGTACGAGTGAGGTGTTCATGATGGTGTACGAGTGAGGTGTTCACGATGGTGTACAAGAGATTTGTACAAGAGTGATGTACACCACACCGAAAGAGGTGTACACAATGGTGTAAAAGCGAGGTATACATGATAGTGTACACGATGGAGTACAAGAGTGATGTACGTGATGGTGTACAAGAGTGGTGTACCCGATGGTGTACAAGAGAGGTGTAAAAGAGAGATGTACAAGATGGTATACAAGCGAGGTGTACTGGTGTAGAACAAAGGTGTACACTATAGAGTATAAAAGTGATGTACACGATGGTGTACTAGAGAGGTGTACACGATGGTGTACAATTGGTGTACTTGACGTTGTTCGAGAGAGGTATTCAAGAGAGGTATTCAAGAGAGGTGTACACGAAAACAGTGTTCAATAGAGGTGTACGCGATGGAGTACAAGCGAGGTGTGCATGATGGTGTACAAGAGAGGTGTACACGTTGAAAAAAGAGTGATGTACAAGTGAGGTGTACACGATGGTGTACAAGACAAGTGTAAAGAGAGGTGTAAAAGATGGTGTACACGATTATATATAGCGTCTCTGCTAGTATAGACCATATACTAGCGGCACACGCTTTATATAACATTTTGGTGTACGTACACCGTATTTTGGGTGTACAATATATATTGTAAATATAAATTATACGAAAATATGTTAAAATGTCCGTTTTTAAAAATTTGAAATTCCACATGTGAAGTAAAAAATAAATATTTTTTTTGTTCATATATTATCTTATAATTTATATTTTACAATAAGATATATGAATCTTAAATTTGAAGGAGAAACAAAATTTGAAAAAGTAAGAAAGAGAAAAATATTATTTTTTTATTTTTTATTATTTTTTTCTTCCACTCACTCGTTTTGTCACCTTTTCTCTAAATCACCACCCTAAATCACAAACTTTTGGTATATCTCTCTCTCTCACACCCATAATTGATATCTCTATCTCTCTCTAATAGAGAATAGCAAATTGTCCAACAGTTTTGGTCACACTCTCCTTCACCCACTTTCCCAATTAAAACTTATTGTACTCCACCAAATAAAATCTCAAAAATTACCCTACTTGCTAACTTAACCATTAAGAGACTAGATGATTCTTTTTCCATTTTTTTTGTTAACACTCATGATCGTTTAAATTAAACTATTAGCCAGTGTTTTTAATATTAAATCAAAATATAAATGGATTAAATCATCAGATTTATAAAATGTTAATTCTTCTTTAAATAACTAGGTTTTTTGAACTAATCTATTTATATTTTATATATGTGTGTTTGAACTTTTAATTAGAAAAAAATAAGGGTTGTGATTTGTGAATCTATTTTATTATATAAAATTTGATATATCAAAGTTACAAATTAACACGACCGCGACACATTTTACTAATTAACCCGAGCTCGTGGCAACATGCATGGCGTGTTTCATTTGCCTGAGTTCTGCGTCGGTTCTATCAACATATCGTTGGAAAGATGCGGTCTACTCCGTTTTGAGGATCGAGTTGATAGGAATTTTTGATGGGCTGTTGCCGGGTTGTTCGAGTTTTGGAGTTACTGTTTACTCGAGCATTCGCGTGAGGCGTGCATTCGACTGGTGGTAATTCAGCCGAGTTGGTTGCGTTTGCGATCAGAGCTTGTCCTTGGGCATGCAGGGTAAAAGCAAAAATAGAGGTTTTGATCCCTCTTGGGGATCCTTGGAGCGGTGGAGGTTGTAACTCTCGACAGCGGATTGCTTCGGCTCCTTGCGCATCTTAATCGCTAGGATTCATGATATGAGGTTGCGGTCCCTTGGAGCTTGAAGGGGCGTTATGCCGCCTTCTGGTTTTCGGGGTCGTGAATGCTTGGGAAAAGTCGAGGCGTGTTTTCGGTAACGGGCTTTTCTCAGGGTCGACCTGCTGCTCATGACGAGAGCCATGAACAGTCTCTCGAGCGATAGATCGTGAAACTTTTTCTCGATATTCATTCAGGGCATTTCTGCTCGATATTCATTCAGGGCATTTGCCTGCTGATTCAATCGGACTTCGAGGTGTCGTTGGCTTTGGGTCTTAACAAATCCACGTCTTGATGTTCTTGTAAAAGATTATTTATGTTGCACTCCAAATCCATATACTCGTTGTAAAATAAAAGCATCATTTAACCCCACAAAAGGAAACTTGAATTTTCCTTTATTCCTTTTGATTCTTTGGCTTAGTGAACGTGAATATGAAATTTCAAAACACTTTGATGAGTGAAGAGACTCCCTTGGTCGCCACACCTTTGCTTGCAACAAATCCAAATAGAGAAAGTCCCATATGGGCCAAAAACCAGCCCATTGGAGATAGTTGTTGGCTCTAGTTGGGTCGGGTGCTATCTGGATCATGTCTTGGATGGTCTTCTCCTCTTCTTGGTAAGCTATGGTCTTGATGAACTCATCACGTTGAGTTCTATGTTTATGGGACATAGTTCTCTTCGAAGGGTTGATACTTTTATTTCAGCGGGGATAATCGCCTCATTTCGTAAGCTCGTGAGAACAGCGTCTCTTTGGTTGCTTTGTGAGGAGTGGTACGACAAGCCCATAGGATTGTGTTTAGTTCGTACGACCACATCTCTTTTCTGGCTTTGAGCCTCCTTTAATATTATTCATTACGGTTTTGTTGGTGGCTTCTGCTTGACCGTTCCCTTGCGGATACCGTGGTGTGGAATAGCTTATGTGTATTTTCCATGTTTTGCAGAAACTCCAGAATGATCTCGAGACAAATTAGGATCAATCCTCGGTTACGATCTCGTATGGGAGACCGTGTCTGCAGATAATATCTTGTCAGATAAAATCTTTTACTTCTATTTCGGTGGTTTGTTGGTAAGTTCTAGCTTCCACCCACTTAGTGAAGTAATCGGTTATGACTAGGACGAATCTTAACTGTTGTGGATCGGACGGGACCATTGGCCCTATGATGTCCATGGACCATCTCATGAATGGGAAGAGAGCACATATAGATGAGAGTGTCTCTCCGTGGGTTGGTGAATCGTTGGTGCGTGCTTCTGACAGCTGTCGCACTTCGCGGCGTAGTTTTCACAGTCCGCGATTATCGTGGGCCAGAAGTAGTCATGTTTTTTAATTCGTGTTACGAGAGTTCGTCCAGCGGAGTGGCTTCCGCATATACCATCGTGGACGTTTGCCATTACTGCTAAAGCTTTCAAGCCGTGAAAGCATCTAAAGTATGGTTTTTTGGTACTGAGAAGAACAATCACACAAGGAGAAGCAGCAAAAAACGAGAGCTAGAACAAAACAAGATTAGAGCTTACCAAAGAAGTTAAGGGCAGACAAATAAAAGGTGAAAATCGGCGGAAAGACTTTTATGGTACAGCGAGCGGCACGCGCCTTTGGTTTGCCCCTCTTTCCTTTTCTTTCTTTATCTTAAATAGAAGAAACTGATAGATAAATCTTTTAAGCAGATGATTCTTTTTCTCTTTTTTTGTTAACACTCATGATCGTTTAAATTAAACTATTAGCCAATATTTTTATATTAAATCAAAATATAAATGGATTAATCATCAGATATATAAATATTAAATCTTCTTTAAATAACTATGTGTTTTGAACTAATCGATTTATATTTTACTAGAATAGGATCCTCATATATACGAGTTTCAAATAAAACATTTTAAACCGTTAAACAATTATTTGAAAATAAAATTTGATCACTTGTTAAGAAAATTAAAATTAAAAAACAACTTTAACATTTATTTTTTTATTTTTATTTTTTTTTCTTTTTGTAATTAAATTTTATTACTATTTCCAAATAGGATTTTGATATAATAATAAATATTTATTTTATTGCAAAAATACAAATAAATATTTACAATTCTCAAACAAAATCTATTTGATAGTGTCAAAATTTGATCGATAGACTTTAACACGTGTCGCGATCATGTTAATTAGCAAATTTAAAACATTAAGCTTTATATAATAAGATTGTATATTTTTCTTAATTGTATTTAATTTTATTTACTTTTGTTTTTATTTTACATTCCCATTAAATAATTTCCTCTTTAGGATTAGTATTTGATTATATAATTTTTTAATATAAAGTTTTATTTACTAACATATTTTAATCATAATGAAAATAACATATTCTTCTTTAAGTCGTTTTGTTTATAAAAGCATAATTTTATTTTGTAATCTTATTATATAAAGTTGGATGCGTCAAAGTTAGTAATTCACATGATCGCTACACATGACAAGTTAATCGATAAGATTTCGACAAGTGTTTTGATTAAAATATATTATAAATAAAAAATATACTAATCTTAAAAGAAAAAGGAAAATACATCTATTTTTAAAAGAGAAATAAATAAGATAAAAAGTAAAAATTTCGACATGTGTCAAGTTTATCGATGATGAGATGCTATTGATTAATTATTTATGATAAAATAAAATATAGATTAATTAGGATATCTTTCAATTAAAAAAATTAGATGCTATTGATATGACATTAGACGATGATGAGCTCAATTAGAAGGAAGATAGAAAAATCATGTAGAGAAGCGTTTGATGCGAGTCTTGAGAAGCATAATTTCTCTAGAGAGTAGAGAGATCATATACAGGAGATGAATGTGAAGAGAATGAGAGACTTTATTTCCTTTAAAAGAGTTAATGGAGAGATCGTTAACATATTCGAAGGACTCGAATTGCATACCCAAGTTTTTAACGCAGCGGAACATAAAAAGATAGTTAATAAAGTGTGTGAAATATATGAGAAGTAGGGTTAATGATGCTTAGGACCCTAACCAGATCTGTAATTTGAATATTTTAATTAAAAATAAATGAGAATTATAATAAATAAATAACTATTATGTTTCGATTTTGTGTTTTTCATATATTTTTTGAGTGGTGATCCATTTTGTATACTATATTTTTTGTAAATATTTTAAAGGAATTTAAATTTAATTATGATAAACTTGTGTATACGCAGATCCTAATATAGATTTTAATTATGATAAATCTAATTATGATAAAAGTAGGATAATTCATATGATCGTGACACATGGCAAGTTAATCGATAAGATTTCAACACGTGTTTTGATTAAAATATATTATAAATAATAAAAATATATTAATCCTAAAAGAGAAAGGAAAATACTACTATTTTAAAAAGAAAAATAAATAAAATAAAAGAAAAAAATATTTCAATTAAGAAAAATAAAATGAACTCCAACTGTTGCTCGAGTCGAATATCTCGGAGGTCATTGCTCGTGCCGGATATCTCAGGATCTCACTTGACTTAGTCCTGATGAATATCCCTTTGGTGGTAGCTCGACGGCCTTGTTGTAGATACAAAAGGGGGCCATATGTTTAATAGGTCGCCACATAGGTGAGCTTGAGGTGACGTCTTAATGGGCTTCATGATAGGCAGGATTTAGTGCTAAATCCAACTCCAACAAGTCATATCTCACCCCTTCTTATTCTCTTCTCATCCAATGAACGGGCGACATATAATCCACTTCACCTCATTCTCAATTCTAAATTTCCACTTCAGCTTCAATTCTCAACTGCAATATCTGGCTCAAACAATTGAAGTCATAGGAAAACACACATTAGAGAAATTTTCCTCTGGCTATCAATTATGCATAGTTAGTCGATTGTCCATTGTCCACAACCGTCGTCAATACTCATTGTTGGAGCTGGATTTAGCACCTAAATTCGGCCCACCGTGAAGCTCACTAAGGAATCACCTCAAGCCCATCTATGACGATCCATCAACAATATGGTCCACCTTTGTATCTTCAGCCTCCTATCGAGCTACCAGATATGGATAATGATAGAGACTAAGTCATCAGAGTTAGGCGAGATCACACAATATCTGGAGCTCGGCGCAGCGGTAACTCCGAGATATCCGGAACACGTGCAATGGCCCTCGATATTCGTGCAGCAGCTGGAGATCGAGAGAGACTATATAAGGAATAAGAGTAGCATAGAGGAGGTAAACTTTTACCTAATTCTCAACTTGTATTCACTACAAGCTCTCGTACTTCTATTCATCTTGTACTCAAATACTTGTTCTTATCAATAAAATTCACCTTGGACCCTCTGTTAAAAAGAGTCGTTCCCTTCGAAGGAATCGATAAACCAAGCATAAGCATAGCCGTCAAGTCAGCCACGACAGCGGAGATCGCTGTAATCAGAAACGACCCCACAACCAGCACATACGAGCTATCTAAAACCCCCGCTAGCTCGGAAGAAATCTATACACCGAAAGCCGAGAACAGCGAACCCGAGCTTGGTCAATCGGCGATGAATCAGATTGCGGAGGATGCAGCGGCTAACGAAGCAACCACCACAGAAAAATGATTCATCACCGATGGAGAATTCCACATCAACCCAGACTGGAGAATCCCACCCAATACTCGATTACCTTCAAAACGGTACCCTGCCTCCCGACAAATGGGAAGCCCGAAAACTAAGAGCCAAAAGCTCGAGATACTATATAACCGAACAAAAGTTAAACAAACGAAGTCTAGCAGAATCATACTTCAAATGCGTTCACGACTTGGAAGCTTTAACCGTAATGGCAAACATCCACAATGGTATTTGCGGGAGCCACTCCGTCGGACGAGCCCTCGCAATACGAATAAAAAACATGGCTACTCCTGGCCCACGATAATCGCGGACTATGAAAACTGTGCCGCGAAGTGCGACAGCTATCAAAAGCACGCACCAATGATACACCAGCCAACGGAGGCACTCTCATCTATATGTGCTTTATACCCATTCATGAGATGGTCCATGGACATCATAAGACCAATGGTCCCGTCCGAACCGAAACAATTGAGATTCGTCCTAGTCTTAACGGATTACTTCACAAAGTGGGTGGAAGCAAGAGCTTACCAACAAACCTCTGAAGTATACGTTAAAGATTTTATTTGGCGAGATATCATCTGCAGACACGGTCTCCGTACGAGATCATAACCGACAACGGATCTCAATTTATCTCGAGATCATTCCGTAGCTTCTGCAAAAAAATAGAAAATCCATATTCGCTACTCCACACCACAATATACGCAGGGTAACGACAAGCTACCAAAAACCCCGTAATGAGCAACATCAAAAAGAGGCACAAAGCCATAAAAGAGATGTGGTCGGACGAACTAAACGCAGTCCTATGGGCTTGCCGCACCACTCCTCATAAAGCAACCAAAGAGACACCGTTCTCACTAGCCTACGGCATGGAAGCAATCATCCCCGCCGAAATCAAAGTACCAACCCTTCGAAGAGAACTGTGTCCCATAAACATGAAACCCAACAAAGAACTGTTGCGAGACCAACTCGACCTGATCGAAGAAAAACGAGATCAAGCACTGGTCCGCATCCAGAATTACCAGCAAGTAGTAGCTCGCTACTACAATTTCAACGTCAAAGAACGAAAGTTTAAAGTTGAAGACCAAGTCGAACATGAGGAAAGTTAGGAGCCAATTGGAAAGGCCTCTACAAGATCACCGAAATAGTACGCCCCGGCGTCTACAAACTCTTTAGCTACGCGGAGAAAAAAGCCGAACTGCGTCCATGAAATTCCATGAACCTCAAACGCTACTATTACTAAATAGTAAAACAATCGAACTACGTTAAGGCTTGATCCTCTGGCGGGGTACGTAGGCAGCTCGTCCCTAGAGTCCAACCCCCATACTCCTGAAATCTTTCAAGGTTCACACAGTGTACAACAATTGTAAACACAATTCCATAAATAAAGTTTCATGTTGTTCTACTCTCCCAATCTCTTATTACAACGACCTCGAACCATCGAAAAAATATCGACCTCTTAAAACTGGTACGCAACCAACTTAGACGCAACGAGCACTAAGGAGTAAAAAAACAACCTGCTAAACAACGTCTGGCCAGACAAAACATTGAAAGTTAGTCTCAACCACATCCCGATCAAACTCTTAATCGATCTAACACCGCTTAAAAACACAACTGCCTAAGCAAACTCGAGTCAGGCACATGACGAGCTATCGCTCGCACTCAAGCAAAATCACTAAGCCGAATCACTAGCGTTTGGCAACAACCAAGCCGAGATCAACAAAAATCGGCGAACTACGGTAACCAAATTGCAACAACCAAGCCGAGATCCTCAAAATCAGGCAAACTACGAAAATCAAACGAAATGACAGTCAAAGTCCAAAACAAACATTGGCGAGCTATGGCGACCAGCTCAAGAGCAATCCAAACCAAAAAGATAAACTTTTGTGAGGTCTAAAAGTACCATGGTCCACACTCCGCCAAAACCGGAAATAGAGCATAGACAAAGTCCGAATCAATCCGACTGGAAAGTCCGCCGAATTCTGGCTCGCGCGATAAAGAACACGATCAAATTCCTAAGATAACTTAGATTGATTAAACCAAAAACATAAAGGATAAAAGCCTTCCCAGGCAACATGTCCTAAAAGTTTGAAGCGACTAAACGTCCAAAGAGAAACACAAAGTTCAAACGAAAAGGATTAAAACCATCCCGGGCAATGTCTTGAAATTAAAGCAAAAAAAAGCAAGGGAAGGCGAGCTAGCAAGACAACTACTCCCCACCGGGATTAACCTCCTCTGTTCCTTTTCTGTCCTCCTTCTCAACGTCTTCTCCTTAGGGCTGAAGCTCCTCAACCGACGTGTCCGCGTCACCACGAGCCTCGCCCACCACCAAACTGCTGAGGTCTTTATCATCGTTGCTCCCGAACTGGTTCACGCCGGCTGGAACTTGAGTCTCTGGATCGACCTCCATCCGAACCAAATCCTCTGAGATCTGAGGACGATCGAGCATCGCGAGAGAGAAGTCGGAAACGGTGAGAGTCTTAAGACGATCCTCGTACTCGTCGGCCTTCGCCTTCCATTTCGAAAGCTCGACTTCGTTCGTCGTCTCCCCAGACATAGCTCCATGATCAGATCGATATTGGCAACATCCTCTTGAAGAAAAATCTGATAATCCACCTTGAGCTTCCGCTTCTCCCACTTCTGCTTCAAAGCCTTCAGCAACGAGTCATACTGACCGGAAACCTCGCGCTTATCTCGAACGGAGTGGTGAATTGCCACGTTCCGCGAAAGCAGAAGATTGCTATTCTGAGCATTGAGAAGTGAAGCTCGATCAGCTGCAGCCTGGCACTCTAATCTAGAAACCCGGACATGAGCTTCCAGAAGCTCGATATGATGCTTCAGATCACTGGCAGGATCATGCTCCATCTTGCAAATCTCTTCGCGAGCTTCAGCAGACTTCAGAGCCAACTTCATCTCGCTAACCACATTATTCATGCCATCGAGCTCCTTAACCGTGGGACATCCCTGACACGACGCTCGAAGTATGGATACATGTTATTGGTGGGCTCCATGCTCTAACACCAAAACAGTACCATCAGTACCATAACATTATAAAAACCGACAAAGTTATCAGATAAATTACCTTGGCATTTGCTACAATAGCTTTGATAAAGAACTCACACCCTTCCATGTCATCAAGAGCAGGGAGCGCATAGCCCACGAGTTTGCAATGTCTCAGCAGATGAAAGGGCCTACTCCCTCCAAAACCGGTATTATTGCCACCTCGCGAGCACGAGGCACCACCCCTTGGCCTCTCAAACCGAGCCCTCTTGTGCACGGACTGCATCCCACCATTGTTATCCGAGCTGTGAGATTTCGAGCTGAAGATAGTCACAGGATGCATAGCTGACGGATCATCCCGAAGCGGAGAGTCACCGCCTCGGCGTTTGTCATCAGATACCGACCCCTCCCCCCCCCCTGTGGAGGGAGAGATCTCCACATCCTGCATCATTTCGTGCACTGCAGTCGTCACATCACTTGCCCGCAAGGGCTCGCGATCCTTCATCTTCGTTTCCCCACGACTTTCTCGAGCTGGCGTTGCGACGGTCTCCGAGACACCTTCCTAACCAAACTAGGAACGACGGATGAGATGCTGTCAGCAAGTTCATTTCTTCCTGCCACAGGGAAAACAAATCGGGGTCAATTCAACAAACTCAATTTAGCTCGATAATAGCGAGAATTTGCACTAAAATAAAACGTCCCTGGACAAGGAGGAACAGGAGATGGATCTCGAACTGGAGCAGGAATCTGGTAGGCCCGCAATATTCTTTCTCTCGTAACCGAGTCCCATTAAGTCTGACCTTCACGAAGACAACTGGTATGTGCTATTAAAGACTCGTTGAACTGAATTCTGCCAGGCGATTCTACAAAATAAAAAGGATTGCACAATTAGACATTCATCAAAAGAAAGCGATAACAATCACATGTGACACTCGCAATCCTAGATAAAATCTATATATCCCACTGCATCCGCCCACTTCGTCGAGAGTCGGCTGAAATCAAAATCACCGATTAACGTCTCGTTAAGCTTAAAGAAAAAAATCTTACGGCAAACCATCTATAATCCTCTTGTTAAAACAAGGAGCCACGTAGAACGAACCATCGCTACGAGCATTTTTCTTCACCATGCACACCTGGGGAAACTCCTTAGGGCCAGACGAAAGCACGAGCTCTTTTGACAGAACATGCAGCCCGACAAGAGTCCTGACCAGATAAGGATGCATCTGCGGCAGCGCTACCTTCATATCTGACGCGATCTCTAGCAGAAACGGCGGAATCGGGAAAGTAAGTTTGCATGACTCAAAATAGTGTCAAAAGGCGCAACCGTAACCCGATCTCATTTTATGTGAGGACTCAGACCCTCGAGGAACTTCGATCTCGACCTCGTAAAGGGATCAAAGATTATCGACCTCCTTGAGAGAGATCTTCGAGCTCGGACGAGGGCCCAATTTCTGATTAACCTGTCGTTTCGAAGATTCGACGGCTGAAGCTTGACTTTTCGCAATACCTGATTTAACCATTAGGTTAGGGACATAAATTGGGAGGAATAAAAGTTAATCGTTAAGCTCTCGAGCTGAATTGTAAAGCCCCAAACAAGAAAATAAAAATAAAAACACAACAAAATTTTGAGCTTACAATCGAGTTTCCCCTTTGTGCAAATTTCTCTCTTTCCCTCAACACTGTTTCAGACGAAGACCGAAAGATGCAGAAAAGGAAAAGCTTAAAACAAAAAGAATAAAATAGTAAGGGAAACGGGAGTTACCGTGAAGAGTCGTGGAGCGCATGCAGTTTATGGTGAAGTGGAAAGTTGTATTTATGCAGTCGTCATCATCACTGGCGCTTATCAAGAAAAGATTTTCTCGCCTCCCACTATCTCAACCGTCGTTTTAAAGATAAATCTTAAAGATTTACTTTTTGCCTTGAGATTTGGTATTATCCAATTGAATGCAACCGCTTGTATTCATAAATCTCAACGATTTATCCCAAATAATACAAAACCTTTATTTAAAATTCGGTAACATTCGAATTTTTATTCAGTTAAACCAAACACGTTTCGTTGCAAGTATGTAACGTTCCCGGAGCCCGAAAGTTTTCAAACTATCGTCAACCAAAAACAACAAGGGGTTAAACAATCTCAATGTCTGTTTTCCGCTCATCAACCTCGTCACCTCATTTGATGTGCTGAGGGGCAACTGTTGGAGCTGGATTTAGCACATAAATCCGACCTACCGTGAAGCCCACTAATAATCACCTCAAACCCATCTATGACGATCCATCAACAATATGGTCCACCTTTGCATCTTCAGCCTCCTATCGAGCTACTACATATGGATAAGGATAGAAACTAAGTCATCGGAGTTAGACGAGATCCTGCAATATCCGGAGCTCGGGGCAGCGGTAACTCTCGAGATATCCGGAACACGTGCAACGGCCCCCGATATTCACGCAGCAGCTGGAGATCGAGAGAGAGTATATAAAAAACAGGAGTCGCCTAGAGGAGGCCAACTTTTACCTAATTCTCAACTTGTATTCACTACGAGCTCTCATACTTCTATTCATCTCGTATTCGAATACTTGTATTTATCAATAAAATTTATTTATTCATTATAAATCTTATATTCATTGATTCATAAAGATATTTTTATCCATTCTTTTTCTAATTTATTCAATCATTCTAAGCGTGGGTTTTATGGCCCAAACTTATTCTCACATAATTGGTCTTTCGACTATAACCTATCCACACCTAGCTCTAGTCCACGTCTGCATTTGACATAATTATTCTTTGTACATTCAAAACTTCAACAGTCATACAAATTCTTTGGTTGAAATCATCCATCACAATTCCTTTCCCATCGTGCCTAATCACGAATATATTTTCCGTGGTCAACCAGTTTAAACATAATTGTTCATAAGACCATATTCAATGCAAAAACTCTTTATGAGATTCTTAATTAATATTTAATTATAAAATTGATTTTAAGAACCTTGTTAAGATAATTTTGTTTCCTTTACTCCAATGGTAGAAATCCACTAGGAGTTCTTAAAAAAAAAAAATTAATTCATATTCTCTCTTACTTCATATTCTGCAATTTTACAAAGCACAACTCTACAAGTTTTACAACAGCACAACAAAAGAAGTGCAACTCACCGTCTTTTCTCATTTCAGGAAGCAAACCAGAAGCATGCCTCTTCACCACTTTGAGATAATCATCAACCTCGTGTTCCCATACATTAAATAAGACAATCGATCCATACTGGAATACTACCATGTAAATGCACTCACTCCCACTCACTCCCACTTATGCGACCACCAGTACCCTGAAACAACATCAACCTTTCTTATGTTAAGTGCTACAATTAATCACCCAATAAAAAGATGATAGGCCAATTTAACATTTTGACTGAAAACTTAGATACCAATCCATAGAACAATCAACAAGGTTTCAACCGTTCAACTATGAAATTCACTCATCATCAATGGCAGGTTAGATATCATATGCCTAATCCGATTCTGATTCCCACCAGAATGACATAAATAGCATCTCCTTGTTGCAGTTACAGTCAAACTTTTCAATAAGCATTCATCACAGTCATCACTTTTCACTAACCAGCCATCACAGTCAAACTTTTCAATAAGCATCCATCACACGCACAGTCACAACCATAATCTAACACTAACAAACATTTATTACCAGCTTTGCCTATTCTTGAATCATTTTCTTTTTCTTGTTGCGGTTTATTCTCATTTTGTTCTTCAATCAACGCTAACAAGCATCACACATGTTCTTCAATCAATTCCGAGGGACATTACCTCAATGAGTGAGACTAAAACAGCTGCCATCATAGCGAAAGCATGGCCAGCATCAAAGCTAGGAGCTCCCCATTGAAGTGGATAAGGAATCTTGATCCTAAAATTGTCAAGAGAAGCATATAAAATCATGTCAAATTAGAGATTCAATCGTCTTCCACATCCCAAATCAATCATCAAACATGAAACCATTCATTGTGTTTAAACTTCCAATAGAACATGAATCCAACTCTTTCTAGATTACTAATCTGAGACTGAGAATTCAGCAAGGAGAAAATCTAACCTTTGGAGAAAACAGGAGTCTGGTTACTCAATTGGATTCATCTTCACCGCTTGCTTCGCCACAACAGTCAACATTATACTCCCGAAACCTTTCCTCCTGTAAGGCTCCCTCACGAAGATATCCTCGATGTAGAAACCCGGTTTCGCTAGAAAGCTCGAGTACTTCTGGAAGAACAGGATGAACCCAACCACCACGACGTCGTTTAGCATATCCGGCGTGAAATTGTAGCTCTCCGGATCCTCGATCGGGAGATCGAGGTTGTGCGTTTTGAGGAAAGGGGTAAAATCGGGAAAATCGACGGTGGGAATCGGGGAGCCGGAGACCTCGAGGAGGAAGACAGTAAAGGATTGGAAGGGAGGGGAACTAAAGAGCGTGGAATCAGACACGTGTCACTTAAGAACCGATCCTTAAGTTGCTTAAGGGTTATTTTTTAATTTTCATTTAATTTAAACCTAAAAATTACTAAGAACCCTTGCTAAGAAACCGCGTTGATCATGCTCTAAGACACTGTAAAAAAAAAACATTATCAATCAATATACTAAGTTACCAACATATTTAATACATTTTTACAAGGTATGGCTGAAATTAAAAGGTACCTGAACAAGCTTTACAATGGCTGACTATATTATAATCTTCTTCATTTGTTCATTTAACTAATATCCACAACATCGGGAGAACGGCCAATTCCTACCCAAATTCTCGGTTGCGGTCCCGATCTGTACCTGTACTTTCGACCTGTGCGAAAACATACCCATACTTTATATTTTTTATAATTTCATACCTCAACTCTAAAAAAATGGTCAAAACATACATTGACCTTAAATGCGTCAGTAAACCGTTTGATATTTGCTGACGTGGCTACGACGTGTCTGCTGAGTCAAAAAAACAAATTATAAAAATGTGAGGTGTTCGGCTAATCAAAAAAGTAAAAATAAAAAATAAAATTAGAGATTATTAATTTTAATAATTAATAAATTCCTTTTTTATTTTATATCTTATTTTAATTCAAAAATATAATATAAATTTATAAGAGAGATAAATATATAGATTGTTTTGTTTTCTTTTTATTTAAGTATATTTACAATGGAAAAATATTTTAGTTGTATATAATTATATGTAAAATTTTGCATTTTAAACATGTCAATAATTCTAACTACCAGCATTGTTTTTAATGATGAGGAGGTTTTGGGTCCAAAGACCGTATGTTCCCTTAGGACGAGATCCAAACCATGTAATATTACTCTTATTTTGAGAGCGGACCCCTCCCAACGTAAATTGAATCTAATCGAACATGTGATCTCCAAGATGTAGGGATCTTTAAGCCCATTGGTTAACGAAAATGTAGGAATCTTGGAGATCACATGTTCGAGTTACAAAAAAAAAATGAATTTATTTGTTAGGATAAACAAAAAAATTTTATTCTATTTTTATTTTCATAAAAAATATTTTTTATTTTTATTTTTTGAGACGTACCACATACGTCACATTTTTTACGAAGAAAGTTATATATATATATATATATATATATATATATATATATTAAACTGGTTTGATAAAATTTATTAATTATTAAAACTAAAAATCTCTAATTTTATTTTTATTTTTATTTTTGTAATTCGTTGGACACATCACATTTTTTATAATTTTTTTTTGTTGACTCAGCAGACACGTCATAGCCACGTCAACAATATCAAACGGTTGACTAGCGGTTTTAAGGTTAATGTATGTTTTGGCCGCTTTTTTAAAATTTAGGTATGAAATTTTTAAAAATATAAAATATAGGTATGTTTTCGCACAGGTCGAAAATACAGGTACGGATCGGAACCGCCACCCAGAGTTTGGGTAGGAATTGGCTGTTCTCCCCCACAACATCTCATCCATTCATAGCATAACACCGTGTACAATTTACATATCTAATACTCGTATTATAAACTTTTAGTATATATATCTAACTTGGAAAAAACGGATACCCGAACAGACGGATATATACCCACACGTTATCCAAACCAAATTGTTATCTAAATTTAAATTCAAATACTTATACTTTAGTCAATATTTAAAATTCTAAAAACAACATTCAATTATTTACATAATCATATTTTTTCAAATTTTTTGAGCAAAACGTATAATTTTAAAGCTTAACAAATCATATTTAAAGAATACTATTTTTTAAAAAAATACATGATTTAAAACTTTAAAAAGTTGTATAATTGGCTAATTTTATATTGGATTAGGTGATTACCCGCGTATATTTTTCTTAAAAATAAGTACATATTGCGTATGTTTCATAGTTGTTTGAAAGATATGAAAAGAAATGCTTCATTTTACGGAATGGTTTAATTATTTTAACAAGCTGATCAGTGTTAAACTGGCCTACTTTTTCCCAAATATGTACTAAATTTGGTTCAAATTGAGAGAAATCTACTTAATCTTGTTTTCACTGTGAAAAGTGAAGTAAATACAACGCTTTTGTAGTTTATCAAGAGTATCAAGCATGTCCATGCCTAATCTACTTAATCTTTTTTAATTGAAAGGGAATAAAATTCAATTTATCCTTCGTTGCTTGTTTTTCTGCCTGTCCTCATCCTCATCTTGCATTTTTTATTATTAGTCATCGCGCACAATGAACCCATCAGCCTCATACTCGTCCTCAACTACAAAACAGAAATCGGGATCTCGTGTCATGCAAAATAACATGAATGTAAGTGCAAAAGACTACTAAAATCTCCATATGAGTCAAAACCCAAAGTGATGAATATGAAATTCATAGCTTTCAATACAGAAATGGTCAAGTCTGAAAAGGTTTATAAGAAGGCAATCTTGCGATGCATAAATAATGAACTGCATCACATGAGACAGAGAAGATACAAACAATAAATGTTAGATTTTAGTAAAGAATGAATTATACACTTCTGAACTTAACAATGCTATACCACTAATTTCCTTCAATTCTACCAGAGTTACAAACTCTGAGAGAGATAAATGATGGAAAGCAGAAACGTGAGGAAAAAAAAACACTGTTTAAAATGGACAAAGAGCATTCATGGTCACTCAGAGAAGCTAAAATGAAGCACAAAGCAGTACCATTGCCGTCTTAGTCTTCATCATTGTTGTCACTTGTCACGAATCTTCACTGGATCTCCCTTCCTGAGCTTCCTCAGCCTCGACCTCATGGTCCTCTATCCAGAGATGACAAAAATGTTTAGAAAAAGCAGAACTAAGGAAAACTTCGTAAGAAAAGTTGTGAACTAAAAGATTTGACAACTTTTTTTATTTATAATAATGGTAATCTAAATATTAAAAAGCTTTATAGTTTTAGACCAAGAAACCTTAGAAGCAAAATCATCGCAAGAGAGAGCCTGAATATACATCCATCATCAATGGATCCTCTATCAAAATGTTTTTTTTTGTTTCCAAATATGAGACGCCCGTTTTCTTTTTGAATCCATTGCCAAGATCTTCCGGCGGTAGATACTTGAGTCCACCTTAGCCTTTGAAAGTACTGGTGACACGTTTGATTCACCGTCATATAGTTTATTGCTTCATATGAAACTATGCCTTCAAATTCCTCGCTCATAAATTCAGTCTGTTCAAAGCACATTCATAAATGACTTGAAAAAAAACATGAAAAGGAATCTTGGCATTGCAAGAATGAGCTAGGTTCTTTAGAATCAGACAGTTCATCATCCACATAAATGGCGTGGTATTAGAGGCATTAAACCAGTTGTAAATCATACTCCGAAAATAACACTTATCAGAACTCCCAAACCAATTGACCATGTAGCTACTTTCTGCACAAGCGAATCACTTTGTGCTCCTACACGATCTTAGAACCCACAAATAGTAATCTATCTTGTAGATTCTTTAATAAAGAAACACCCTTTTTTCAAACGTTTAGAGAAACACACGAGAAGGAAAAGTTTCTTGCGCATACCAAATAATGTGAAACAGAAAACACATGATGAAGTCCTCCCGCTTCCCCAAATTAACATATATTTTGACAAATAAGTTACCAAAACACAGTTGAACACTTGTCATCAGTATTTAACCCAAAAAATAAATAAAACCAAGAGCTTGTTTGTTCATATGTAATTCCATAGAAGAAGAGCAGTTTCACTCAACTGTGAATAGAGTAAAAATAACAAATGCTCATTTCCAACAAGAATTAGGACAAAGAAGAAGGTGAGATATTGAACATTTTTACGAAGATAGTTTGTGCTTGCAGCTTTAACAGAAGGGACGTGTGACGAACACCGCTCTGCCGCTTCCGTTGTCCTTTGGCAGCGGCAATACCGAATCTTCTCCTTCTACGATGGTTTCTGCTTGACATTTTTCGATTATAGATGTGTTGGTATTTCTCTCTCTCTCCTCCTCCTATACAAAAACACCAAGAACACTGAAAGGTATCAATACAAAATATAAACTTGGTAGATTTGCAGGAAATTTGTGAGCTATACATTCGTCCCTTCTAATTCTAGTGAACATTCAACCTAATTCCACTTGATCGATAGCTTGGTATTTAAAAGGCTAACATCGAATTATACCTTTTAGAGGCTGGTGAAGAACTTTCTACGGCCATAGAGAGGAGAGAATCCCATTGCCATTGTTGTCGCTTCCACTCTTCAATAATCAATCTATCAACTTTTAAATGATTATCCCGAAGAGGGCTACCCTTGTTTGTGTACTCTAAATGCCTACGAACAGCTCTTTGGATGCAATATGATTTCGCGGACGTGGCACGTCTCGTTCGGCCTCGTGAGCTCAATCCCGATTCTCTTCCTTCGGTCGTCGACGCAAGTGTCCAAGTCTTCGTGGGTTAAAGCATCTTCTTCACCCATCAACACGGCGGATGCGTTTCACACGGAGGAGATTGAGCGGATCAAATACGTCGATTTAAGAGGGTATGAACCGTAGAGGTGAAGGCTAACATGAATAATCAAAGGGTCGTGTGAATAAGGCCCTCCTCGTTTGGTGAGGAGGATGAGATTTCTAGACGCAGCGTCAAAGCGCTGTAATTGGACGCAGTAATCAGATGATGTTCGTTTGCGATTTTCACTCATGCATCCCGAAATTGTATCTCGATGCAGTTACGTCCGTTTTGTATGTCAGTATTTGTATATAAACGCGTTTTATGTCAAATGACCAAAAACTGTTTGATTTTTTTTTTGGGTTATAATCTATCTTTCATTTTTTTTTTATAAAATCCTCAGAAAAACGTTTTCCCGCCAAAACCGCAAAATCGCATTTTCCCGTTAAAACCGCGAAATCACATTTTTCATCAAAACTGTGAAATGACATTTTTCGTCAAAACCACGAAACCACGTTTTCCCGCCAAAACCCAGAAATCACGTTTTTCTGTCAAAACGGCAAAATCACGTTTTTCCGCCAAATCCACAAAAAACATTTTCTCGTTAAAACCGCAAAACCGCGTTTTCCGCCAAAACCACTAAATCACGTTTTTCGTCAAAACTGCGAAATGATGTTTTTTCGTTAAAACCGCGAAACCACGTTTTCCCGCCAAAACCGAGAAATCACGTTTTTCGTCAAAACGGCAAAATCACGTTTTCCCACCAAAACTGCAAAATCACGTTTTTTCGTCAAAACCACAAAATCACGTTTTTTCGTCAAAACCGCAAAACCGCAAAATCACGTTTTCACGCGAAAAGCGCAAAATCTCATTTTTCCGTCAAAACCGCAAAATCACGTTTTTCCCGCAAAATCACGTTTTTCCCGCAAAATCACATTTTTCCCACAAATCATGTTTTTCCCGCCAAAACCGCAAAATCACGTTTTCTGTCAAAACAAAAAAATCAGGAAATGGTTTCCCGTCAAAAACGCAAAAACAAAAAAAAATCGCAAAAATTGCATTTCCCGCCAAAGCCATCAAATTGAAGAAAAACGTGACTTATAAATATTAAAAATAATAATTTGAATATTTAATTATAAATATATTTTAAATCAAAAATTAGTATAGTTAAGATCAAAATAAAATTAGAAAAATAAGGGTATTTTTGATTTTATTATTTTTGGATGAGTTTACTGCAGCCAGACGCGCCAAATTAACTCATTCAGAAATCCTCATTTTTTTGGAAATCCTGATTTTTTTTGCAAAATTCATCCAGATACAGATTTCAATTCATGTTTTTTATTAGCACTAAACGAACATCAACCTGCATCTGCATCCAGATAACGCGTTCAATTAACCAGACGAACAGTGCCTAATTACCGATTGAAAATCATCTCGATGAGTTAAATGTTCAGTTTGAAAACGTTACAGAGAAGTAGAAGAGCAGAGGACGGCTGATGAAGTTAATTGTTGAATATGGGAAAATGGTAAGACGTATCCAGAGAAAGGGATAGATACAACATCAAAGGTTTTTAAAGTATACACGTGGCAGTCTCTCCTATGCGGACGTGTTGTGGGAGAGAGTTGGCCTTTTTATAGTATAGACTAGGGATTGATCCGTGCTACGCGCGGTTTTTCATTATTTTTCATAAACAAAATAAATGTATATTAGTTTATTTTTTTAAGTTGTTGTAAACTACAATATGGGTTAGTGATAATTTTTATTTAAAAAATATATATTGTGTTTCAACATTCTATTCGAAGCTTTATTGATAACTAGGAGAGAACCCGCGCGATGCGCGGATTTTATTTTAATTTGAGTTTTAAATAATATAATCTATATTTTGATTATTGATTTTATCTTGTTTTAAAAAAAAATTATTTTCTATTTTTTTTTGATGATCTGTTTAATCTTATTCATACATTATTTTATGAATCTTTGTTGATTTTTCAATTTTCATACTATTTTCATTTGTCTAAATCATAATATTCTAATAATTCTTTTTTTAATTTTATCATTTTGATGATTTGTTTTTTTATATCTTTGATTAAATCCATGTCTTTTTCCATATTTTAAATTTTTGTATATTTTTGTATCCATTCTTCTTTTTCTTTATTTTTTTCTTCTTCTCTAGATATATTTTTTTAATATAATTTGTGAGCTTCTCTATTTTTAATTAAATATTTATTTGTATCTTACAATTTTATAGGTTGAAGTAAAGTTCCTAATTTATTCAATATCACAATTATTTTTTACTTGTAAAAAAGTTTAAGTTTTCTAATTTATTTGAAAATAAGGATTAAATCACTCAAAAACAAAAAAAAATATAATGATATATTTAAAATTATGTATTATATAAGATTTATATATTTATTATGTTTTTAAATTAAATTTGAATTTCATCTTCTTATAATAATTTTTAAATAGTTGAATTCAAATTTAATAGTTTTTATGTATAGTTAATTGTACATATGTTAATATTTATCTATGTTATTTCGTGTTTATAAGAAAATTAATTAATTGCTTGTTTCAATTAATCATTTTGAAGATTTATTATATACTCCCTCCGTTCCTTTATATTTGTTGTTTTAGAGATTCATTTTTGTTTCAATTTATTTGTTGTTTTTGACACTTTTTATGTAAAGTTAATAAAGTAGTATTGGAATCTGGATAAAAACTTTTTCCAAGGATTCTCTTTCCAAAAAGTGACTACTTTTTTT
>JAHZTW010000001.1:372442650-372456678 GCA_020283515.1 Alliaria petiolata
AACTTGCTTTTTAGCAATTGTTTAGTTTGATTGATTAGATCTTTTGTGCTTCCGAGAATGAGCATGTCATCCACGTATAAACATAGCATAATGTATCCTTGGGGAGTACATTTTATGTATATGCACTTGTCACATTCATTTATGCTGAAACCATTTGACATCATGACATTGTCAAATTTTTCATGCCATTGTTTCGGAGCTTGTTTAAGTCCGTATAACGACTTCACAAGTCGACATACTTTATGCTCATGTCCGGGGACGACAAAACCTTCTGGTTGTTTCATATAAATCTCTTCTTCTAAGTCGCCATTTAGAAAAGCAGTTTTAACATCCATTTGATGGATTTCTAGGTCCCTTAAAGCAGCAATGCTTGTTAGCGTTCTTATAGAGGTTATTCTCATTACCGGAGAATATGTGTCAAAGAAATCCAAGCCTTCTTTTTGCCGGAATCCTTGCACTACAAGCCTAGCCTTGTACTTCTCTATTGAACCATGGTTTTCAACTTTGTTTTGAAAATCCATTTACACCCTAATGGTTTAAACCCTTGCGGTAGGTCTGTTATCTCATATGTATGATTTTGCATAATAGAGTCGAACTCAGTATTAACTGCTTCCTTCCAAGAAGGAGCGTCTAGTGTAGACATGGCTTCGGCGAATGTTCTTAGTTCATTCTCGGTAAGAAAGACCATTAAAAAATCGTCACCGTAAGATTTTTCATTTCGAGCCCTTTTGCTACGTCTAGGTTCATTTTCAACGTCTTCTGCAACATCAAACGATGTGCCCGAAGTGCTTGTCTCGTTTACGGAGGTGAGCGCTTCTCTTTCTTCACGTGTTCGTTTTGGGTTTTGTGTAACCTTGCATGGAAATACGTGTTGAAAGAAAGAAGCGTTTCTTGATTCCATGGTTGTATTGACGTGAATACCCATTATATCTGATTTATGAACTAGAAACTGATACGCACTACTGTTGTGTGCATACCCAATGAAGATACAATCCACCGTTTTGGTCCGATTGTTACCTTTTTTGGAAGTGGTACCGCAACTTTTGCTAGGCACCCCCACACTTTCAAGTATTTAAACGATTGTGGACTACCTTTCCAAAGTTCGTAAGGAGTTTTTCCCGTGACTTTGTGCGAAATTTTATTGAGGATATAATTTGTGGTAAGCAACGCTTCCCCCCCCCCCCACATGTCCTAGGCTAACCCAGATTTCTGCAATATAGCATTCATCATTTCTTTAAGAGTTCGATTTTTTTGTTCCGCAACTCCGTTAGATTCCGGTGAGTAAGGAGCGGTTGTTTGATGGATAATCCCATGTTCTTGACAGTAGGCATTAAACGGTCCATCAGATTCACCGCCTCTATCACTTCTAACTATTTTAATAGTTGTATTAAGCTGATTTTTGACTTCACGCTTATATTCCTTGAATTTTTCCAAGGTTTCATCTTTGCTACGTAACAAATATACGTAACAATATTTTGTATGATCGTCTATGAACGTCACAAAATACTTTTTACCGCCTCTAGTTGGTGCATATTTTAAATCACACAAATCTGTATGTATTAAACCTAGAGGTTCGGTTGTTCTTTCAACTCGAGGTGATGGCGTTTTTGTGAGTTTGGCCTGCACGCACACTTCACATTTTTCTTTGCTTGTTTTACATTTCGGGATTAAGTTCATGTTCATTAATCTTTTTATAGATTTGTAATTCACATGTCCTAATCTTTCGTGCCAAATATCAAATGACTCAAGCAAATAAGCAACAGGATTATTCTCATTGATGGAAATCTTTGAAACAGATTCAGCAATTGAAGCAACATTATTAGCAACAGCATTATTTGCAACAACATTATTTGCAACAACATTATTAGCAACAACATTATTAGAGCTAGAAGCATCTTTGTTGCGTAGGACTGTCGTGACGCACATCTTGATCAGTCCATTTTTCTCATATCCCCTGCCAACAAACACCCCAAATTTCTTCAAGACGAGTTTGTCCGCCTCAAGGTTAACAGCAAATCCGGCCTTGCTCATCAGAGTACCGGAGATGAGGTTCTTCCTCATGTCAGGCACGTGTTTGACATTCTGAAGAGTGAGTTCCTTCCCCGATGTCATCTTCAGGACAACTTTTCCACGCCCAAATATTTTGGAGAAAGCAGAGTTCCCCATGAACAACTGTTCGGTCGAGGTACTTTTCTGGTAAGTACTGAACATTGCACGTTCAGCGCAAATGTGGGTAGTTGCACCAGTGTCGTACCACCATTATTTCGGGTTGTCTTCAACCATGTTGACTTCCGAGACCACAGCACACAGGTCCTCTTCCGTCAAGTTGGCTTGAGCTTTCCCGGTGTCCTTAGGCTTGCTGCGACACACGTCACTCTTGTGGCCAATCTTGTTACAATTGTGGCATTTCCCTTTAAACTTTTGTTGAGCGTTATTGCGCTTCTTGAAGTTTGTGGATGACTTTGGTTTAAAAGGAGTGTTTCCACTTGCCACAGCCTTGCCCTTTCCTTTACCCCTATGGGTTGCCACATTAACGTTATGCTGCTGGAATTGTAAACCGTTTGCCTCACGGTTTCTGTTTTCCATTTGCAGCCTGGTGATGACTTCTTGGAGAGTCATCGCCTTCCGCTTATGCTTGAGGTAGTTCTTGAAATCTAGCCAACCCGGAGGTAGCTTCTCGATGAAGCTGTTAACGGTGAAGATCTCGCAGAGTGACATTCCCTCAGCAGCTATGTCATGGCAAATCAATTGGAGTGCCTCCACTTGATCCATGATCGGTTTGGAATCCACCATTTTGAAGTCGAGAAATTTTGCAACCGCATATTTCTGACATCCAACATCTTCTGATTTGTACTTCTTCTCCAAAGCCATCCACAACGACTTGGAGGTTTTTTCCATATTGTAGACGAGGTACAGTTGGTCACTGAGGCGTCCTAAGATCCAACCTCTACACACAAAGTCTCCATGAATCCAAGCTTCCACACTTGCGAGAGTGTATGCACACGTGTTTCCTTCTGGAAGGACATGTGGGTCTTCCTTCAGAAACTTATCAAATTTCATGTTCGTCAAGAAGAAATGCATCTTGAGTTGCCATGTTTTGAAACCTTTTCCGTCAAAATGATCCGGCTTGAGTCCTTGACTCGCAACTGCTGGGATCGACAGAATCACAGGGTGGACAACGTTTTGTGTTGTAGCCGTAGGAAGGCCATCGCCAAACAGAATTCGGCGTGTCGACTCGTCGACATCATTTGCACCCACTGGTCCAAACGCGTTTGGTGTCTGATCAAACACGTTCGACGTACCGGTAGCCATATGTTTCACAAGTAAACAAATGAATCAGCTACGAAATGATTTGAACGAAAGTTCAACAGTCGATTTATTTTAAATCAATACGGTTATTTAGCAATTTTGATTTTAGCGTTTTACGAAACGTTGGAACCGCTTGCAAAAATTTTATACCGTTCGAAGAAAATAAAACCTTTTGCGGAATCGCTAGATAGGCGTTCACAAATATTTTTATTTTTTGAATTAAAAAAAAAAAAACGTTTCGCGGAATCGCTAACTAAGCGTTCGCAAAACCAAAAATGTTTTTTTTTTTTTTTCACTTAGAAATTTTTTTTCTCGGAATCGCTAACTAAGCGTTCGCAAAACCAAATTTTTTTTTGTTTTTTTCACTTTTCCAAAAACGAACGTTTTAGAAACGTTTTTTGGAAACCAATTTTTTGAGAAACCGCAGAAACTTAATCTGTTTTTAGCGAAAGAGTAACGGATTTATTGAGTTACGATTGTAGGAACCGCAAAACCGGAATAAGTTTTTAGGGTAATAAACTCGATTAGAAGACAAATAAGGAAAAGGGAGAAGACGAGAAAACGGAAAAATGGATCTTTTAGAAGAAACCCGAATATCGGAGGCGAGTAGAACTCATTCCGTAACTCAATAAATCGCTCGTAGTGAGACGGATATAAACGATTTTTGAATCTCAAGATACAACCGATACGAGATCGTTTCGCAACACTTGAAACAAAATCCGCGAACTATGAGTTCTACGAAAAAACACTCGAGACTTACGATTTAAAGAAGAGGAATTGAAGAATGATTTTGAGAGCGTTTTTCAGAGGGAGAAAAGTGTGTAAAAATGTGAGGGTCGAGCCATGTATTTAAGGTCGGAGAAGTGGGAAAAGAATTTCCGCAAAATCCGGAATGGCGGACTGCCGACAGTATTGGGATTGGGTGCGGTTTATTTTTCGGAAAAAATAATCCGTAATTTTCGGGATTGAAAATTTTTGACGCGGAAATATTTTTGTGGAAACCATAAATTATTTTGGAGTTTTGAATGGGCTCAAAATGACCAAAATAAGAACTTGGCCCAAAGGCCCAAAGGCCCAAACCCGCGACCGGCCAGGCCTGGCCAGGCTAGGCAGCGGTGCGCGAGGCCTGTCCGGTCTCTCCCATGCACACCATTGTGAACATGACTCACTTTCAACTCTATATATACTAGAGAAATTTTTCTCAAGTTTCCAATGTGGAATAAAACCACAAACCTCACTTTCAATTCATTTAGGCTAATTTTTCAAAGCCCATTGGCTCTCAAAATTTGATCCAACAACTTCTACTTTTCTACATGGACCTCAAGGATATTTGAATTCAATGAACAAAGCTAACCACCGAATATGAACCAGCCTAAATAACACCAGAGTAATATCACTAAAAGATATATAAATACCTTAGGAAGGTCACCGACTCCCAATTCTACATCGAGGGCAAAAGATCTCATGCGTTCACGATCCCGATCGACACTATCCGGAACTACGTCTCCATAGCCACACAAAACCAATAACATGATGCCGATACATGAAAGCAAAACAATACAAATTATGGGCCAGGCGCTAATTTTTTAAAAAACCATAAATCGAAGAGAAATTAGAGAAGATCAAGAATAAGGGCAGTATCTTACCTATTGTCAGTCAAAATTCTCATACTTTGTAGAATTTGAAAGTGAAAAGTGTCTTATGAACTGAAGCAGAGATAATCAAACTAAATATGTACCAGATGAGAAGAGCTTGAAACCGAAGAGAATGTAGTATTGTGGGAGACGATGGGGTTGGTTAGAGTCGTAACTCTGTTTTAAGTAGGATTTTGTGCATAACATTTTTAGTAGGTGGGAAAGAGCCGGTTTCTGAGATTTTTTGGCTAGAAGCCGCTTGATTGAACGGGCGTGCACTGTCTCATATGAGAGTCTGACGTAGGGGATTACACAAAGAGATGTGCTGACGTGTCATCGATTTGGGGCTTCTTTTTTTTTGCTGAGGCAGATGACACCTTCAGGAGCCCCAAACAGTTCTTTTTATTAGTATAGATTATAATACATAGTGATGTAAATAATTTAAAACGAGTATCTACATATCGGGTAATAATATATAGAAATATGATACTTTGTGGGCCAAATAAATTCTAAGCAGGCCTAATTGTTTAAAACCCAAAGAAAATGGGTTAGGTAATATAGGGCTCGTGATATGAAACCCTAGTTACTCTTGCCGTCTTTATAAATAAACTTTTCTTTAGACTCATCAATCATCGTCTCACAGGTTCTGATCTCTTTACATCTCCATCCATTGTTGCTCTCCTGTTACTAGAATCGTCGAATCTGTGTTTCGATTCACCGTTTTACTCTGATTTTATTGCGTTTCGTTTCAATTCCGATTCTCGAATCTCTGTTTCAAAATCTGATTTGTATGCAAACTATGGTTTTACTCTGATTGTTTAGTATCTGTGCGATTAGGTTTCTTACGGTGATGATGATAACATATAATCCCAGCTCTATGAGGCCTTAGTGGTCAAGGAGTAGAATTATGTTCATACATATATATCTGAGCCTTAATTATCTGGATTGATTCAGTTTTAATTATGTTCCCAATTTTTTTCTGTGTAAATTTCAATTTTTTTTGGTTTTGGATTAGGGTTTTATGCGGCGATGATGATAACACATTATCCCAGCTCATTATGAGGCCTTAGTGGCCAAGGAAAATAATTGTTTTCTAACATTTTTTCTGAGCCCTATAACCCTGAATTCACTGTCTTGTATTCTTTTGTAAATTTTTGTTTCTTCTTGTTCCCTGTGATGATTTAAAAATCAATCATGCTAATGTATACCTGATAAAGTTTTTTATTTGATCTAAAAGTGATTTTCTGAGGGAGCTTTTGTGTTTTTATTTTTATAAAAAAAGTTTATATGTTTGTTCTTTTTGTTTACGAATATGATGATAAATTAATCCGGAGAGTAAATTAATTATTCCCTATGATGGTTTTAACCATGCTAATACTGATGTCTTATGACTGAATCAAAGTTATGTGTCTGAGGGAATCTGTTAAGTTTTTTAACTGATTTTGTCTTTGAATTGATATTTATTAAGACAATGAAAACTTTATAACTTTTGTTGATATATGGCTAATTCTTAACAAAATTGAAGCCATTATTGATTTTTTAGAATTATTTTTAATTTTTTTCTTATAACATCAAAATACTGTATCTAAATTGAGTAGCTTGTTCCTCTTAGAGTTATTATTATTTTTGTTATAGTTATATGATTGGTTTTCTGAAAAGCCAGTTAGGCTGATGTGTAATTTGTTAAGAATTAAGCAGGCTTTTAAAAAAAAATTATTATTGTGATGTTTATTACTTTTCATATTAAAAATTCTTTTCTTAATTTTTACAAAATTAAAATTTTTTACTTTTCACAATTAAAAATTATTTTGATGTGTTTTAAGGAAACGTTTGTGGTATCATATCTATTTTATTTTATATTAATACATTAAATAAAATTTTCTTTCTATTTAATATCTTAATATAATAAGGTTATTATATTTAAAACACATTAACAATATTTTAAAATGATGTTTAATGTGATTTTAAAATATTGTAACTAGCAAAAACATTTTAATGTGAATACCATCTATTTCGTAATTCCCAATTTTGTTTTTGTCCGAGATACGAACAAAAGGAGATGAGCAGCCTAAAAGTAAATCACTGAGGGCTTGGGGTGCCAAAATATATTGATCGAAACAATTCAATTCATCAAATGGGTTTTTAAATCAAATGGATTATGTTGAAATGGTTGATCTATTAACCTAGTATTATAAAATTATTAATATTATTTTATTTCACAAATTTATCCTCTCAAATTAAAATATGCTGATTGTTGAAATGAGGGGTGGTGAAATTAGGGTTGGACATTTGGGTTATTGGATCGGATTTTTTAGGTTTTTGATTTGATATTATTAAATTTTGGATTGGATTTGATTCGGTTTTCTTTGAGTTTATATCATTGAATATTTAATTAAAGAATAAAAAATAACCGAAAATATATTCGAAAAACCCGCTTATTCTAAAACTTTCAAAAGACCACTTCATGTTATCCAAGTTGAAAGAGAAAAAAAAAAAAAAAAAATTATCTAACAGTCTGTTTCTATACTAATTCAAATTGTGAAGCTGTATTAGGAGAAGGATATCTATTCTGACTTGGTAGACTCTAAAACTATATTTGGTACCTTATTGATGACTAGAATAGCATTATATGCAGATTTTAAATAAAATATTTTAAACGCTAAAAAATAGATCATATTTAAAGAAAAATAAAATTAAATGGATAACTAAAATAATTAAATATATTATAACAATAAAAAATGTTTTAAAAAAAAATTCCAACTTTTGCTTGTCTCCCTCCGCTCTCCCTATTTTTTCTCCCTCGCCGTTCAGATATGCCGGATCTAGGCGATCTAGATCTAGCCGTCCTGCCTCAGCCACCGACTTTCCTTTATGCTCCGCTGGCTGCGCTCGCCTTCCATCTGCCAGAGATCGGAGCTTCGTCTCCTCCATCTCATTCATGTTTGTCTCTGTTGAGTCTGATCTTGCAGGCCAGGTTTGTTTCAAGGTTTGTTTCCCTATTCTTAGAGCTCATCCTCGCCGTTCCTCCTCCTTCTGGAGATGGCACCACAGCCGCCTCAACGCATTTTTGTCCTATTGTAAACACCAAAACTAATCAAACCACACAAGGAGTTTCCACGGTCATAGAAGGCAGGATGACTTGATCCATGTTTAAATCCCTACGCTAGAAGTTCAACCTACCTGTAGAGGAGAATGAGTGATTTTGAGCCATATGCCACTTATCTAACTCACTATACCACGAGAGAAATCTTCAAAGGACTCGGGAAGAATCAATGGGAAAAATTACCCTAGCATGACATCGTACAAGTTCCTTCTCAGAAAAATCAAGGTATAACCCTTTACTTAACTGATATTTTAGTGCAAAACAACAGGGATCACGAGGAGACCACAGCTGAGCCTCAAGATATCGCGAATACAAGTAAGGTATATGATACAACGCTCATGGCATTTCAGAAGAGTTTGAAGACAAAGACAAGCGACCACATGGAGATTTCAACCTCACTGTCTCAAGCACACACCATACTAGCAAAGCCAAATGAAATCTCCCCAAAGTCGCCTCAACGCCAGTCAAAAGCTCTCAACAACAATACTGGCCATTGCTAAGCACAAACAAAGTAATTTCAATTTCAATAATACATGCAGATACAAATCTCTTCTCTGGAGTTCAAAATTTAGAAAGGACGCTAAGAAACCAATGAAATATCAACAAGTAGTTGGTCGAATTATTTATTAACTTTGGTTAAGTTATATTTCCTTATCGGTTATAAACTCTAGTTATTTATATTTTTTTGTATTAGGCGTTCTTTTCCTTTTCTTTTTAAATTCTTTTTGTATTTTTTTCTTTCTTTTTAGTTTTCTTTCCTTCACTTTTCCGATTCAGCTATCGGATAAGGTTGCTTCCTCACGTATCGTTGTTGCAGGTTCGGTGTTCCATCGGTGAAGAGATTTGTTGGGCCGATTATTATTTATCAATTGGGCTTCTCAGCCCAAGTCTTTACCTAATTTTGGCACATCCCCTATGCCCAATTCTGTTGTCGGCTTCCTTGGCTTGTTTGCCGAGATAGTCAAGTTTACTTCTGCTTTAGGGATGTCGTGCCCATCAAGTTCCTTTCTATGGGAGAGACCGATTCTTCTTTCCTCCCTTAAGAGAACTTTGCCAACCTTCCACTTTTTGAGAGGTGAATTTTTCCCAAGCTGTTTGTCGGGTATCTTTATGAAATTTTTTATCGGGATCGTTTTGGCGAACCCCGAAGATAAAGCTTCATTTTCAATGTCACAAGTTAAAGTGACTAGTTTTGGTTTTGCCGGGAAGATCTTATCGACGGATTTGAGCCTAGTATCGAAAAAGATAAATGTTGGTAGGAGACATATTTGATGTGGTAGAAGATTTACATTTTCAAACCACTTAAATTATTTGATAGTAGTCTTCTAGATCGGTAGAAACAATATAATTATATCTTACTATGATAACAGATTATTCCGATCATTTATATCATAACATATCTATTCTAATATAGTAAGGTTTTTTTTTTGAAGTCAGCTTTGAAATGCTGCTATGTGACATGTGATGTGTCATCTACTTTTAAAGAAAAAACATAAATCTATTCTAATATAGTAAGGTTTTTTTTAAAGTGAGTTTTGAAATGTTGTCATGTGGCATGTGATGTGTCACCTACTTTTAAAGAAAAAAACATAAATATTTATCCACAATCTTTCAATACAAAATTATAATATAATAAGATTTTTTTTTAAAGTAAGCTTTGAAATGCTGCCATGTGGCATGTGATGTGTCACCTACTTTTAAAAAAAAAAACATAATATTTATCCACAATCTTTCAATACAAAATTATAAAAATACATGATATTCACAAATTAGAAATTAATATTTATCCACAAAGTTTTAATAACAGATATTATAAAATCTATTCTAATATAATAAGTTTTTTTTTTTAAAGTGAGCTTTGAAATGCTAGCATGTGGCATGTGATGTGTCACCTACTTTTTTAAAAAAAACATAAATATTTATCCACAATATTTCAATACAAAATTATAAAACTACATGATATTCACAAATTAGAAATTAATATTTATCCACAAACTTATAATAACAGATATTATAAAATAAATTGTACAATTAAAACATTTACTTTATCACAAAATTCGCGGAACACGCGAATCTTTTCCTAGTTTTTAATATGACGGACTTTTAGAACTATGTTCTGGTAGACTTAACGTTACATATTTAAGTTTTTTTAGCAGATCTGATTCAACATTGCACGACTTCTAGTGTGAGAAAATTGTGATATAGTGACATAGCAAAAATTGTAAATGACATGGCCTATTCTATCATATTAGGAAATATGAGGCCTCTATCATATAAGGAATACGAGGATAGTATATGCGCTAAGCGCAAGGTGAAATGATTATTGAGCGAAATTCGTTAATTTTAGTTAATATATCAATTTCATTTCTTGCGGAAATTATTGAACAGAACCCAAGATCTCAATTCGTGTATCTTCTGTTTCTGGTTATTAGGTTACCTATTTTGATTTTATGATATAATCGAATATCTTTATGCATGTCTTAAATTATTTTAGAAATGAATAAATTTAGTATCATAATTTTTTTAAATAGTAAGATATGGTAATATTCAAATATATTTAACACTTAAATATACCCTTTCTGTTTTACAAAAAATGTCATTTGACATATTTGAAAAGTTCTAGTTTACTCTTTATTAATAGACTAAACAAATTTCTCTCTCTAATTAACACATTGAATCAATAGGGTTAAAACTGAATTTTTATTTAAAACTATGCATTGAAAACGTAAAACGACAGTTTTTATAAAACAAGAAAACGTAAAACGACACTTTTTATGAAACAAAAATAAAATTATAAAACGACACTCTTTAAAACAGAGAGAGTATATATTATGTTAACTTCATTATGTCTTTTCTAAAAGTAAATAATATATGATTAATAAATTTTGACTAAAAAAATATATATGATTAATAAATTTGTTTTAAATTGTTTGTTAGAAACAGATGCAAAATTGATGAGCCAAACAACTAATAGACAACCTTGTCACATCGTATGTAATCAACCTCCCTAAGCAGTGGCGGAGCCACATGAGGAGTAATGGGGTCACTTGCCCCCAGCAAAATTTTAGAATTATAGTCTAATTATAACCAATTTCAGTTAATACTCCCATAATAATTTTTAATGTGCCCTCAGTTCTGTCATTCTCTACTTATCGTTTTCTATTTTAAAATGTTCAGCAGTTTTCCTTTTTCTATTTTAACTTTTAAAAAAAAAATTTCCATTTTTTGTTACAAATTACTTAAATATAAAAATCTTATAGTTCACTTTTTTGGGGTGAAATGATATTTATGGATTCTATATTAGATATACACTCAAATTTTGTCTTTATATACAAATCTAAATTTATGGGTATGCAATATCTTTTTGTTGTTTTCAAGATATAATTGATTTTTTTTTTCTTTTGTAAAAATAAGTTTTATCATATTTCAAAATTTTAATATACATAAAATATTAACAGACAAAACTTGTATAAAAAATTATATAATATACTAGTTTTTATTGATCAAATAAAAATACAATGATTTTTATATTTTAAAATTTAATATAATTAATATTTTAATATATATTTTGCCACTAATAGAATAAGTTTCTAGCTCCGCCACTATCCCTAAGCTTAGCAATAACTCTAACCGATGAATTATTCAATGCATCCTAGATATCGCTTTCAACTCCCTTTTCAAATGGGACAAATGTGTAATTGTAGTCATACTTTTCCGTCTGCATGAAGTTGTGGTGGATATCTTTTTTCGTCTAACAAAAAAAACGAAAAATAGATTAATAAAATCTGCAAATTAAAGGCGGAGAACTAACAGATATAGAGAAGTCAATAGAACATCAAGTCGGCAAAGATTCCATGGGCAAGTATAATTCCTTTTTTTGGTCGTATTAATGTTAAGATGGGTAAGTACAATTCACTTATAATAAATTATTAATATTTACGTATACAACTTAACTGTAACTTGAGTTTGACAAAGAAAAAACTGTAAATCTGAGTGTTTTTGATTTGATCTAGTTTCCCTTAGTAGCTAAAGGCATCAATTTTAACCGTGTGAAAAAACTTTTTGAGAGGTTACGTATTATTCGAGATGTTCTTATATTCTTTTTGAAGGCTGGGTATTTACCTCTCGTATTCTTCCTTCCATCTTAAGCGTAGTAGAGAGAGGTGTATCTCAAATAAACAAACTAACACAAAAGGCATGTCGAACAATAGATTAATTATGAAAAATATATATTCAGAAAATGCTTTGTTTTATAGCCAAAAATTAAACTAATTACCGGCCCAAAAAAGAATATAATTCAACGATAACTATTCTTTTCTAAGCCAGTGCAAATTCATATGAAAACTACAAGTGGTCAGAAAACTACAAGTCCTCAGTGCAAATTCATCAGAAAACTACAAGTCATCACAACTCTAAGCCAGTTAGTATACGCATCAATCACCCCAACTGTGTAAAACTGTAAATTCAAGTTCACAGTTGAATATGAATTCAAGATTGAAATCACAAACTGAAATTCTGAATATGGGCAATCACCTAATGAAAATATTGAATCACCAACTGAAATTAATTCCCTAAAGAATTATCTCGACAAATCATACCATCAACAACATAATTGTAATCTACTCCATCACTCATCTACTTCGTGCAAAACAATGATCATTTTCCTAGAGCAAAGTGTTAACTTCATATGAAAGCGAAAAACAAAATGTTGCGGAAAAGATTCATAATCAGTAATTAGAAGTTCCAGAGAAAAAGAGAATTCTCTAAAAAAATCAGCATAAACGACTTCAACATAAGCGAATGCTAGAGAATCCCACTGCAAAGAAGGTGGAGGTGACACCGGAAAATTCGTAAGGAGGAGACGGCAAATTCACAACGAGGACGAGACTCCCAAAACAAGAAGAAATGAGAAAGAAGGTGAAGGCAACACCGGAAAAGTCTGCAGCTAGAGACGGCGAAGGAAAGGTGAGGGCTCGCCAAATGTGGTAAAGAGTGAAACCCTTTTTTTTGTTGCAGTATATATTTTTTTCATACAAATTTTTACCGAAAATTCTTCTGCGTTTTTGTTTTTAAAAATTGTTTATAGTTTTTGATTAAATTTATCTAAATGTCATAAGTGTAATTACTAAAGACATCACTCGATATACTGTCTTTTATTATAAAACTAGGTCTTATTCTTGCCCGTCCACGCTTAGCAAAAATCTTTATAAATAAAATTTTATGTAAAATGAGGATTATAAATAAATTTTGTAATATAGAAAATGTGAAATGAAAAATAAAAGTGAATAATTTAAGTGTTACTATTTCAAATCTGTTGAAATTATAATTGATAGTTGGATGCATTGCAGTAGTGGTTATTCGTATTTACAAATTTTAATATCTATTCTATTAAAAGAAAGTCATATTTTGCTCTATTCAAATAACATTTCTCCATGTGTTATATTACACAATATGTCATTGGAGATTCATTAAACTTTTAGAGATTCATTACGAGTAATTCTGTCATTAGCTTATGCAATTAATTTTAATATTTTTATTATTTATATATTTAATTCTCATATACTGATTACCACATACATTTATTTTAATTATTACTTATTTGAATTACTTTAGTTTCAATTCCCAAACACATTTAAATAATTTTAAATTTGCCAAAATAGTTATTTTGAAAATTATAATATTAAATCTTAAAATACAAATCTTAACAATATAATGATTTGAAAATTAAGATTATAATAAATTAAAACATAAAAATTAAAAATAATTTTAAAATAATCATCATATGCTTTTTATTTGTTGTATTACATGTTTTTATAATATAACTTAATTTTCAAGTTTTATAAAAATCTTCTGAAACATGACAATTCTAATATAAGCTTGATTTTGTTTATATTAAACCATAGTATATAGATATATATATATATATATACATATATATATATATATATATACATATATATATATATATATATATATATATAT
>JAHZTW010000001.1:372529635-372614814 GCA_020283515.1 Alliaria petiolata
TGGTGCATTACATAACCCAAATGGCATCCTTCGATATGCAAAGGTACCATAGGGGCATGTGAATGTGGTTTTCTCTTGGTCATTAGGGTGAATTGGGATTTGGAAGAAACCACTATAGCCATCAAGAAAACAATAGTATGGGTGATTAGCTAGTCTTTCCAACATTTGGTCAATAAAAGGTAGAGGGAAGTGGTCTTTCCTAGTGGCTTTGTTAAGTTTTCGGTAATCAATACACATTCTATGACCCGTGATGATCCTAGATGGTATCAATTCATCATTTTCGTTTTTTACAACCGTGATTCCACCTTTTTTGGGCACCACATGAACAGGGGAAATCCATGTGCTATCACTTATAGGGTATATCACGTTAGTTTCTAAAAGTTTCAGGATTTCCTTTTTTACAACCTCTTTCAAATTCGGGTTCAAACGTCTTTGATGTTCAATTGATGAGGTGTTTTCATCATCCAAATGAATCCTGTGAGTGCAAAGCATAGGAGATAGGCCCTTGATGTCCCCTAGGGAGTATCTGATGGCTCTCCTATACTTTCTCAACTCCTTAAGGAGTGAGTTCAACTCATCATCACTCAGGTTTTCGTTAACGATTACCAGGTAAGTTTCATTGGGTCCTAAGAAAGCGTACCTTAGCCCACTTGGTAGCTGCTTGAGGTCCACCTTTGGGGCTAGCAGCTCGCTCCAGTTGTCCTCTAGATTCGCGTCAAGGTTGATGCCCTTGGATGCTTCCCTTGAACCCGAATCATGCACCTTCAAACTACCCTCTTCACCCATTTGTACCGCAGAGATCGTTTCGATGGGTCGATCTCCCTGTCGATCTTGTCTGGATCGAGCGCACGTATCGATTCCTTCCTCGATCTTTCCTTGAGATCGAATCAGATAGCCGATTTCTCGATCGATCTCTAGGTACTCGGCCTTATCTTCGTTTGCAATCTTGCGAGAATCAAGCAAGCGAACGTATTCTTTAGTTTGTTGACTTAGGTAGCCGAACTCTCCACACTCCTTGGTAAGGGCTAGCTGTAAATGATCCTCTTGCTCCAATTCTTCGAGCAATTCATCGGTCAATGCATCCAAAGTTTCTATGTAGAAGAGTTGCCCATCAATGGTCGGTTTCTTCAGGATCTTATTGATGTCAAAGTTCAGCTTGATGTCCTTTCCTAAGTGCAGAGATATCTTGCCCTCTTTCACATCTATGATTGCTCCAGCAGTGGCTAGGAACGGCCTGCTAAGGATTAGAGGGTCCTTGGTCTCTTCATCCATCTCCAACACCACAAAGTCGGTTGGGACAATCACGTTGCTGATGTTTACGGGAAGATCTTCAAGCATACCAACCGGAAGTCTCACACTCATGTCGGCTAATATAAGGGATATCCTGCATTCCCTGAACTTGGTAAAGCCCAGCTTTTTGGCAATGGAATGTGGCATAAGATTGATACTCGCTCCAAGATCGCACAAACACTTATCAAACTTCAAGGGGCCTAGAGCGCAGGGTATGGTGAATGAGCCTGGATCTCCTAGCTTCTTTGGAGCTATCTCCTTGTGTATGATTGCGCTGCACTCTTGACTCAATACTAACACTTCACCCTCGCTTTCTTCCACCTTCTTGGCAAGTGTATCCTTTAAGAATTTTGCATACTTCGGCATCATGGCTAAACAATCAACCAATGGTAGCTTCAGCTCTACGTTTCTCAAGTGCTTTTCAAACAAGGCTTTTTGCTTCTCAATCAGCTGCTTCTTGAAACGTCCAGGGAATGAAAGTTTGGGTTTGTATGGTGGGGGTATGAAAGCTTGTTCCTCCTTGCTAACTTCCTCAACCTTTTTCTCCAAACCCGCTTCTTTCCCTTTACTTGGCCTTGCAATGTAAACATTATCAAAGGTGATCTCTTGATCATTCTCCCCCTCTTGAACTACAATGTCCTCATTGTCTTTTACTCCAGACTGTGGTGCTATCTCTTTGCCACTCCTTAGAGTTATAGCATTGGCATACTCCTTTGGATTTGTCTCACTTTTCCCGGGTAGGCTAACTTGGCCGCTAGAAGAGGCTTTTCCTTTCTCTAACTGACGAAGCCTGTTGTTGATGTTGGTTATCTGTGTAGATACCTCAGTGAGAGATGAATCTAGCCTGTTGTTCATATCCACAAACTTCTGGTTGTTAGATGCCTGCCCTTGTAGAAGCTGTTGGAACATAGCTTGTACCGGATCTTGTGGTGGAGCTTGCACTTGCTGCTGTTGAGGGGCAAAACCTGGTGGGTAGCTCTTGTTCCCTTGCTGCTGTTGACCTTGGAAGTTGCCTTGCCTTGGCCCTTGATAGCCATTGTTCTGCACGAAACCTCCTTTGTTGAAAGGAACAAACTGTTTTCCTTGTGTAGGAGGGTAGACTTGGTCCTTTGGATTTTCCACATTGGTGTTTCGGTATGAGAGGTTGTTATTGCCTTGGAACCGCTGGACATACCCCTGTGGCTTGTTGTAGTCTACCCAGTTTGCCTCTTCAAACTCTTCTTGAGTTCCTTCCTCATACACATTCAAGCCTTCTTCAACAAAATGAACATGTTTCTGATTTTGGAGCATCATCTTGTCGATCTTTTCATGAAGTGACTTGAGTTCCTTTTTGTGTGAATCCAGCTCTGTACCCCTTGGTGCTCGGTCATAGTCTTCAGAGTAGTTACCATCACTCAGTGCCAAATTCTCTATCAACTCCATGCCCTCGGTTACCTCTTGCCCCAAGAAGTTCCCTTTGCTTGCGGTATCAAGGAGCAAGCGAATCTTTGGCAATGCACCTCGGTAGATTGTGCTGAGTAGGGTCTCTTCTGAGAAACCGTGGTGAGGACAAGCTATGGTATAGTCCTTGAATCGCTCCATTGCTTCACTGAATGTTTCATTCTGCCTTTGGGCAAAACCGCTTATCTCGCTTCTAAGTCTTGCTGTCCGTGTGGAGGAGAAAAACTTGGACAGGAAGGCTTTCTTGCAATCAGCCCATGAAGTAATAGTGCCTTGTGGAAGAGTCTTCTCCCAATGGCGAGCCTTGTCCCCAAGAGAGAAAGGGAACAACCGAAGCTTGAAGCTATCCTCGGAGATGCCATTTATCTTGATCATCCCACATACTTGTTCAAAGTTGTCCAAGTGCTCTAGAGGATCCTCCAATGCAAGGCCATGGAACTTGCTGTTCTGAACCATTGAGATGAAGCCTGGCTTGATTTCAAAGTTGTTGTTTTGAACAGCTGGTGGTGTAATGCCGAACCTATTGGTGTGAGTGTTTGGTGCATCACCCGCACCAATGATTCGTGGCATCCTCTGAGCGTGGTGAGGGTTTCCATTGCCCCTACCATCTTGAGCATGTTGTGGACGAGCCTCTTCCTGGTCTTGATCAGCCATGACTTGCTCAACAATACCCGGTTGCTCGGTTTCCTCACAAACTTGCCCTTTTTCTTTCTCTCGTCTCAAACGTGCACTCCCAAGTAGATGAATGTTGTCCAAAGGTTGTAACAGATTGTTGTCACCTCTAGAACGCAGGTTCATGTACCTGAGATTACAATGAGCAACAAAGAGAAATCAGTATCCACAAAGTAAAAAAAAAAAAAAAAAAAACTTAGTCTCCACTAAGCTTGAAATCCTAATAGGTTCAAACAATCCCAAAATTTGGCAACGGCGCCATTTTGATAACCGGTTTTTTCCGTGATCAAAAACCTTAGTATGCTCATGTCATTGCAATACTTAAGGGTCAATCCAAATTGGGGCTGAACAATACTAAGAATACACAAGCTTTATGTGAATCTAAGTGAAATCCGAATAATTGGGGGTAAATCCGAAATAAAATGATTGCAACTACAAAAATACTTGGAAAACTATTTTAAAATCCCAGGAGGGATGTCTACTAGCTATCTAAAGACTTCTAAGAACTTTAAACAAGCAACTACTAGTTTTAGAAAATCGAGATCTAAGATGCGATAAAACAGAGAAAATCTAGCTAAGGAAAAGGATTTTTGAAAACTAGAAATAAAAATCTAATGACCTTGAAACTTTACCAGGATGCGAAATACACTACTTAGGGATTTCTAAAATACTAGAAGATGCAAGAACACTACTTTACGAATTTATAAAACTATTACTCAAGGAAAAGACTACTAAATGACTTTTAAGCTAAAAGATCAAGACTTTGAACTAAAGGAAATTGATTTTGTGTTTTTAAAGGCTAAGGAAGGATTTGCGTTTGGGGATCATGTTTAAAGGGGTTCAAGTTCGAGTCTTTGGGTTTTATAAAAGTAGATCTACTCATTTCTTATGAGCTTTCTCTAGACCTTGAGAAACTAGCCTAGTTTTACCCATGGTTTGTGGTGTAAAACCTTTTCTCACTCCTTCCTCCTAACCCATTGATCGTGGTGGAAAGAAGAGGCCAGAAACGTGATGTTTAGATCTCAAACAGTGGTCTTACTAACCCCCCTCGCATCTATGGTGTGTAGGAAGGGATGAGTTAGTATCTTGGGCTTGGTTTTAAGGGATTCCCTAGAACTTTCTAGGAACAAGAAATCCCTGGAATCATAGAAGTCTTTCTCAAGATCTTCTAGCCTTAAACCCCCAAACCCAAGAAGAGACTTTGATTAAAAACTAAAGGAAACCAAAGCTCAAACCATTAAACCCCCTTAATCTCCCCAAAACGCAAAACCAAGGAGGATTACTCACTCCTCATGATCGAACCACCCACAAACATAAGTTTAGAGGGATTCAACATGTTCGGATTAAGCAGAAAAGAAGATTGAAGCAATAAAAACTAGAAATACTTGGATTAAAATCAAGAAGTACAAGGTTTTTCAAAAGAAGAAAACTTAGAACATGAAAAACTAGAGAGAAAATGGTGGCTAGACCTAAAGGGGAAAAGATGACAATGAGAATATCCTTGCTTGATCCCAAAAGGATTAGCTGTATCCTCAAAAGTGGTCCCCCACAAAAATACAAAAAGCAAAAAGCATAAAGCAAGAAACAAGAGGATAAGGCGGCGCCTGGCGTCAGAGATCGAGCTCGGTAGTCGATCTCTTGGGTCGATCTGGAGTTGGTCGAGTAACTTGGTCGATCTCCCTACTCGATCTCCTTGCCGTCCATGCGAACGTTTCGCCTCAGTCGATCTTCTTGCTCGATCTCCCGAGTGATCTGGTCAGCTACTCGATCGTCTACTCGATCTCGTCTAGATCGAGTCCTTTGGTCCGATCTGCTCCTCGATCTCGGCTCCATTCTTCTTGTGCGAGTCCTTCTTGGTGCTTCCACGAACTCCTGAGCCATCCTCTCGAACATTCCTCAAACTCCAGCACAGATTCCCAAGCTCCAAGTACCAAACAACCTGAAAAGAATGCAAATATGCAAGGAACTATGCAAATGCAAATGCAAGGAGTTCTAGGACCTAAAATATTGTAAATGATGCAAACTAGGCTACAATGCAGGATTTATAGATGAAAACCTATCCTAAATGCAAGCTAAATATGTGAAATATGAGAGTATATCAGCTCGCTGCGTCCAAAGCCATCTGGTACCTCCAGTCAATTCCGCGGTAAAAGATACCGAGAAGCTGCGATTCGCTGAAACCGTGATGTGGGCAATCCCTCTGGTATGATCTGAATCGCACCCAAGAAGCCTTGAATGCTTCAGTAGGTCCTTGGGAAAATGCAGTGATCTTAGTCCTCAGCTCCTCGGACCTCGCGTCATCAAAGAAATTGCAAAGGAATGCATTCTTTGTGTCTTCCCATGTAGTTAAGGATCCTGGATCCAACTGCTTCAGCCAATACGATGCATCTCCTGAAAGCGAGTAAGGGAACAGCTTGCAGAAGAGATAATCATAGGACACCCCATTAGCATTGATGCTTGATGTGAGGTCCTCAAACCTCTCTATGTGGTCCATAGGATGCTCATTAGGAAGACCATGAAATGGATGTTGCCCCACCAATGTGAAGTAGGCAGGCTTCAGCTCGAAGTCATTCCTCTGAAATGCAGGAGGACGGATCGCAACTCTATTAGCATAAAACTGGTCTGGGCGGTTGTACTCGCCTAGTGTTCTTCCACGTCCAGCTTCTACGTTTTGTATTGCTGGTTCGACGATGACGGCGTCAGCCTCATCAAGTTGCTGTCCTTGGGTGTTCCTTCTGTTGCCCTGTAGGTCGGTTAAGTTGCCTTCCGCGTCGCGTATCATAACTAAAGTGTCAGCCATTGTTGATTGCGCGTGGTGTCGATCGATACTGTTGGTGTCGATCGACGCTCGAGCAGATCGACGGTTCGTACGTTCCAAACGGCCGAGTTCTTGGTTCAGTGCGACAAGTTCCTTCTCTTTGTTGCTTCTGGTACTGGGCATGCACCTGAAACCAAAGATAAGAAACTAAACTAGTAATCAAAATAAAAACAAAACCTAGTCAAAATCCTAGTACTAGATTCCGTAGGCAGCTATTACTTCCCCGGCAATGGCGCCAAAAACTTGATAGGGCTCAGGTTTTACCCAAATAATCAACTACTGCAAGTGCACAGCAATGCAGTTGAAGTATAAGGGGTATCGAATCCTCAGGGAAGTAGATGATACACTAATGGTTTTTAGGTTTAGATTATGCTAGGCGATTTATAATTAAGTAAACTAAAGACTTAAGCGAAATAAATAAACGAGTTTAAAAACGATGTAAGTTCATAGACAAAGGCGCTAGGCAAGGGTAATTATCAGGTTTGAATCCAAGAATGCAGAATCTAAGTTTATTAGGGATTTATTAAGAACAGTCTAGAACTCGAAACTCTAAGTTAAAACCAATCAACTCTCATTACAGAAGTTATCTATGCCTAGATTCCTAAATCCCAAATCTCTTTGCGAATTTAAACAATTAAGACAAGCAATAAGAACAGGTTCGATTTGTTCACAAAATACCTAAACCAAATCTCTTTGCGAATAGCTATTTTGCTCACCTATGATTAGATCAAGTTACTAATAATGCTCTCGTATCTATTAAATAACCTAAGGTTTGATTTCTAAGTGATCAATTCTGAAAATCAAGTTAAGCACAAATCAAGGTGAAGATCCAATTGATTTCCCTAATAATTCTAGTGATTCTACAAACTCTTCATCAAACCCTAACCTAACTAGCAAACTACTCAGACATAATTATGCAAACACAAATCATGGCTGAAATAAATTGCATAAAAGAATAGAGAATGATACAGGAGTTCGAAATCTGGCTCAGATGAGTTAGAATTGTCTCCCCAAAAGCTCAGGATCAATCTCTCTCTAAGTCTCAAAAACAGAAAATAATGATAAGGTAATAGGCTAAACAATGTCTGAAAACTATTTATACAGGAGGATTTTTTCGTCCAGGGGCAGACTTGTAATTCTTCAAGACTTGGGTGATTTCCTTTTTCTGATGGAAATCAGGAAACTTGGCCGACCTTCATTGGTGTCGATCGACACTGATGGTGTCGATCGACACTCAGCACGTAAATCCAGCCTCTTGACTTCATTACTTCGGCTGCTTCTCCAAAATGCTCCAAAATGTTCCATATTCTCCCATTTAGCTCCAAATGCTCCCCATCCTGTAAAGATTTTAAAAAGACTCCAAAACTAGCAAAAGACTCTATAAAAACACTTATATCATGGTCTAAAAACGGGTAAAAACCATGATATATCAGGACTCCTCACCTAATAAGCAAAAAATGAGTTGTGTGCATGGCAAAAAAATGGCTAAACCTAAGGTATTTGGATGCCTAGGATTTAAAGACATTAACAATTTCAATGATGCCTTACTCGGGAAGCTGAGCTGGAGACTTCACTCCTCTCCGAACTCCCTGATAGCTCGAGTTATGTTCAGCAAATACTGCTTAGATGCGCCTTACATGTATTGTCACATACCAAACTGTTGTTCACATGGCTGGCGGAGCATAATGTGTGGAAGGGACCTCCTGAAGAAAAAATTCGAATGTATCATTGGTGATGGGAAAAGTGTCTCAGTATGGAATGAGCCTTGACTTTTCTTATCTGAACAACGACTACCCATAGAGCCTGCACCAGAGAACATAAAGGCAATGAAAGTCTCAGAGTTGATGCAAGAGAATGAAAATGTATGGGATCAAGAAAAAATAGAACAAAGCTTGCCTTTCCACAAAGACAAAATTCTGGCCCTAAACCCGAGTTTACTGGGATGCCAGGATAGACTTCTTTGGGTGGGACATCCCTCCGGAGAATATACAACTAAATCTGGGTATTTTGCAGCCTCGGCTAACCAGCAAAATAATACGCTCTTGCCGCTTAAGCGGACTATTGATTGGAATGAGCAGGTCTGAAAACAGAATACAGCTCCCAAAATTAAAATCTTCTTTTGGAAGGTACTCCATGGAGCTTTACCAGTGGGGGAGCAATTGGTAGCTAGACAAATACCGGTGAACCCCAAATGTTGTAGGTGTGAAGAGCCGGAATCAATCCTTTATATGTTGTTCCAATGTCGGTTTGCTGCTCAGTTTTGGGCGGCAGGCCCTTTCTCCATGGAACTGCTGATCGCACAAGTTGAGAATACCTTCTTAGACATTGACGCAATGAAAAATCTCATTCCCCTCCCACCAATTGGACTAGAGAAAGGAGCATTATCACCTTGGATATGTTGGGCTATTTGGATCTCCATAAATAAAATAAAATAAAATCAATTCCAGAGAATTCTCAGTGCAAGAAACGATCCTTAAATCTATTCAGGATGCAAGGGAATGGATTTGGCCCAAAGCTCTAACTTACCTATTCCTCTACCCACGATCCAAATCCCAATCCCTGTCCCGAGGGGTCATCGCGATGGATTGACAATCTGNCAGCACGTAAATCCAGCCTCTTGACTTCATTACTTCGGCTGCTTCTCCAAAATGCTCCAAAATGTTCCATATTCTCCCATTTAGCTCCAAATGCTCCCCATCCTGTAAAGATTTTAAAAAGACTCCAAAACTAGCAAAAGACTCTATAAAAACACTTATATCATGGTCTAAAAACGGGTAAAAACCATGATATATCAGGACTCCTCACCTAATAAGCAAAAAATGAGTTGTGTGCATGGCAAAAAAATGGCTAAACCTAAGGTATTTGGATGCCTAGGATTTAAAGACATTAACAATTTCAATGATGCCTTACTCGGGAAGCTGAGCTGGAGACTTCACTCCTCTCCAAACTCCCTGATAGCTCGAGTTATGTTCAGCAAATACTGCTTAGATGCGCCTTACATGTATTGTCACATACCAACCTCTTGTTCACATGGCTGGCGGAGCATAATGTGTGGAAGGGACCTCCTGAAGAAAAAATTCGGATGTATCATTGGTGATGGGAAAAGTGTCTCAGTATGGAATGAGCCTTGACTTTTCTTATCTGAACAACGACTACCCATAGAGCCTGCACCAGAGAACATAAAGGCAATGAAAGTCTCAGAGTTGATGCAAGAGAATGAAAAGGTCTGGGATCAAGAAAAAATAGAACAAAGCTTGCCTTTCCACAAAGACAAAATTCTGGCCCTAAACCCGAGTTTACTGGGATGCCAGGATAGACTTCTTTGGGTGGGACATCCCTCCGGAGAATATACAACTAAATCTGGGTATTTTGCAGCCTCGGCTAACCAGCAAAATAATACGCTCTTGCCGCTTAAGCGGACTATTGATTGGAATGAGCAGGTCTGAAAACAGAATACAGCTCCCAAAATTAAAATCTTCTTTTGGAAGGTACTCCATGGAGCTTTACCAGTGGGGGAGCAATTGGTAGCTAGACAAATACCGGTGAACCCCAAATGTTGTAGGTGTGAAGAGCCGGAATCAATCCTTTATATGTTGTTCCAATGTCGGTTTGCTGCTCAGGTTTGGGCGGCAGGCCCTTTCTCCATGGAACTGCTGATCGCACAAGTTGAGAATACCTTCTTAGACATTGACGCAATGAAAAATCTCATTCCCCTCCCACCAATTGGACTAGAGAAAGGAGCATTATCACCTTGGATATGTTGGGCTATTTGGATCTCCATAAATAAAATAAAATAAAATCAATTCCAGAGAATTCTCAGTGCAAGAAACGATCCTTAAATCTATTCAGGATGCAAGGGAATGGATTTGGCCCAAAGCTCTAACTTACCTATTCCTCTACCCACGATCCAAATCCCAATCCCTGTCCCGAGGGGTCATCGCGATGGATTGACAATCTGCTCTTCGGATGCAACATGGTTAGCGGAGTCAAGGAAAGCAGGGCTGGGATGGGTCTTTGTCAGAGCTGCGAGTGAGAATCGCGATCATCCTCTACAAAATTGCATGTCTCCTCAGTACTTGTTGTTGAAGCGATGGCTATTAGAGAAGCACTATTTGAAGCAAAATCAAAGGAATCAATGATATGCGCATGCAATCAGATTCATTGCAGCTCATCAAAGCGAACAACGAGAACTCCCAGAATTTTGTGATTTGCAGCATCATCGCAGACATCTCTATCTTAATCCCTACCTTTGATAGGATTGAATTTAAGTATAACACTAAAGTGGATAATCTTGTTGCTGACATTGTGGCCAAACAAGTTTTAAGAAGCTTATGTGTATGAACGGTTAATGTTTAATGAAGTATGTGGTGTTTCAAAAAAAAAAACATTTGTTGAGAAAATATACGAACTATTTCGGCTCCATAAATAACACACAAACTATAAAAAAAACTTCCTATTTTATATTCAACTAAAAAATCACATAGATTTTACACTGCAGTTTAACAGATGGTTAAACAGTTTTAATGTTATTATTAATTTCGTGAAAATAATCTATACTTTTAAAATTTTACAAATTCTTCCCTTTAATTTTTTTTTAAAAATATTCAAAAAATTAGGATATTATTAAAACTAAAAATTTATTATAAAATCAAATAACTACTACATTCTTGTTTAAGCAACATTATTAGTATTTTTTGTTTTGTTTAGTATATGTTATATGGCATTTTAAATTTTTAATTAATTAGATCACTAGTTTTTTTTGTTAAAATGTTTTTATAAGTATAAAATTAAAACATATAATTTTCTTTAGTTATAAAATAAAAAGATATTAAAAATGAGACAGATTACTTTTTAAGTAAAAATATTCTATAAAACTATTCATTTTTCTATTGTCAAAAATGAGATATAAAAAATGTATTTAAAAAATCATATCCAAAGTTTTGTTATATTCATGAAGTTGCCTTTAATGAATATTTCACATTCTATTTTAGTAATACATTTAATAATAAGAAATGCTAAATGACAGTAAATAGTAAAATTTGTTATTCGATTTAATACTTATTAATTATTATAATGGAACGTCTATGTGTATATACATTATCAAATGGATACTGGTTTAGTAGTTAGAGTTAATATTTAAAGTAACTAGTTTATTTTTATTTAGAAAGGGTGATTTATGTTTTTAACGCCGTATCAACGGTAGATTTATACCTCCAAATAAATTATACACCAAAGACTCAAAACGTTTTTTATATTAGTATTAAAAATCACATATAATGGTAAAGGAGTATGTAAAAAAGGGGGGGGGGGGGGGGGAAANGGGGGGGGGGGGGGGGGGGGAAATAGACAAGGAGTCAAACTTCCAAGACGAGGGGCTATATTTATATCACCAAACCACCGTTTTCTAATAAATGTCAATCATATGGATATGATCTTTCAATATGTCAACATTGGTTTATACTTTATAGTATCTAACTGTACTGTAATCACCGCATCGTTTTCAATGTTTGTTTTTTTTGGTCAACGTTTTCAATGTTTATCTTAGGAAATAACGAAGAAGTTCAAAATAATTTGTCAATTAGGGTACGAGGATTATTTTATAAGCCAATGTCATTATCTTATAATATGTCAACAGTCAACAACACTGGTTGAAATTAGAGTAATACGCAGAAATAGTTTTAATACAACAAAAAAAGGAAGAGTCAGAAACAGCTTTTTTATTTATATTAATATATGCTTCGGTTACTGTTTTCGATAGTATTAGTAGTAATGATCTTTTTTGCTTTACAAATTACCTTCCAACTCTTTTTTTTTTTTAATGGCATTTTTATGAAATCTTTGGTCCGAATCTTCTCCGATTTTATTTGATTAGTTCTTTTGTTTTTATTTAATTATTAGGAGAGAACATGCGCGATGCGCAGGTCTTATTTTAATTTGAGTTTTAAATAATATGTTCTTACATCTATATTTTGATTGTTAATTAATTTATTTTTAATTATTTTTATTTTATAATTATTTTTTTATGATATGTGTAATCTCTTTCGTACATTATTTTATGAATCTTTATTTATTCTTCTATTTTCATACTCTTTTCATTTGTCTAAATCTTAATATTATAATAATTTTAAATTTTTTTAATTTATCATTTTGAGTTTTCTTTTATATATCTTGCATTGAATTTATATCTTTTCTATTCATTCTTCTTTTTCTTTATTTTTCTCTTCTTATCTATATAGTTTTTATATAATTTGTTATTTTCTCAAAATTTTATTGAATATTTTGTTGTATCTTACGATTTTATAGGTTGGAGTTAACTTCTTAATTTATTTAATATCATAATTTTTTTCACTTGTACTAAAGTTTTATTATCCTAATCTATTTGAAAAGAAGGATTAAATCACTAAAGAAAAAAAATAGAATGATATATTTAAAATTATATATTAGATAAAATTTATATATTTACTATGTTTTTAAATTAAATTTGAATTTCATCAACTTATAATATTTTTTAAATAGTTCAATTCAAATTTAATGGTTTTTATGTATAGTTAATTGTACATATGTTAATATTTATTTATGTTACTTGTTTTGTATAAAAAAAATAATTGCTTATATACTTTTTACATGTACAAAAATAAAATTGAGATTGGCAAATAAGAAGAAGCTGATGTGTCATCCTCTGGAGAGTCCCCTTCATCTATTATATAGTAGAAGACGATTTGTGATTTGTGAATGTGTTATTTGTTTATTCTTTTCATTGATTTTTTTGTGTGTTGAATATTATTTATTATTTTTTATACCGTAATAATTGATATTTTATTAAATACATAATAGAAGACACAATTTAATCTGAAAGAATTAAAATTGAAAATTGATATTGTTCAAAATTATGTTTAGTCTATATCTTTTTATCATATAAAGTTGGATGCATTTAAATTAGTAATTAACATGATCACGACATGTGGTAAGTAAATCAGTTAGATTTTGACACCTGTCGCGATTAGAATATATTAAAAAGGTAAAATTTAAATTTATAAGTAGTTAGATTTTAATAAATAAATGAGTGTTAGTATGTTATCAATTAAGAAAAGGAAAATAAAAACAAAATTAAAAGAGATTAACTTCATTTAAGAAAAGATAAGGTAAAACACTAATCCTAAAAAAAAATTACTTGAATGGGTTTTTTTTGCTTTTGGGTTTTGTGAATAAGATTTTATTTGTTATTAATTACAATTGATGTTGCATATAATCTAGTGATTTGGTAAGTTGCAGTTACCTATGGTGTTCATTTGAAGATTTTTTTTATTTTTTTTATATTCTTTAATTCTATCATTTTTCTTTTTAAATTTGTTTTGTTATTTTATTTTTAAAATTGTAGTTTGTATTATATCAGCATAGTTTTTTTTTATGTCTTTCACTATTATTATAGTAAATTTCGCAAACTTTGTCAAGAAGCACTCATGGCATAATAGATAAGGTTGTTGATTTTTATTGAGAATGTTATGGGTTCGAATCCCCCAAAATGTGAGTAAATGAAAATATTTTGTTTGGTTTGTATTTAATGTAAATGATATAAATTTTTATAAATTAAATAATGAATGACAAGTGGCATTCTCTCTAGTGCTGAGTTGTCAGAAGCAGGAGAGAGTCCTTACTCTTTCATATAGTAGATTCACTTTCTCTTTTCAATTTTATTTGGAGTTTTTGATTCTCCTTTGCACGAGAAGATTAGTAAAATATGAAATTATGATGGACACATGTTTTTAGTAGAATATGATAAACCAATCGACATATATGGTTAGTATGATATGAGATTTATGAAATTTTGAAAGGTTTAAAATATAAATTAAAATTTAGATTCAATGGTTTATGAATTAGATGAAATAAAATAAAAATTCAAATGATGAAGAAAAACACTGTTTCTTTAGGGTTAACACATTAAAGTTTATAGAAATTTATCAAAGTTTCTATAAACCTATAATTTTAAAGTTGATAAAATTTCAGAAAACTATTATAAAAAGAATTGTTATATTAACTGGAAATATTTTTCGGTTATGTTTTAAAAGATGTATGAAAACAATATATGTTATGAAGAATAAAAAAAAAATTCCCCAACAATTATTATAAATTTGTATTAAAATGCCCAATTATCGTTATATATTATTTATGTTTGTCATATTTTATGTTATTCAATTTGGGTTCGCTATTTCTCATAGGGTTTAGATTTCTATCGTAATATGTTTTTATGGTTGTCATACTTTACATTATAGATTCGATATTTTCCATTTTCTCTATTTCTCATATAAGGTTTAGAGTTTTATCATTATTATATGTTCTGTATGATTGACATACTTACGTTATTCAAATTGAGTTTGCTATTTTCTATATTCGCTATTTCCCATATGCGGTTTAGATTTCTATCGTTATATGTTCATAGAGGACTCCGCTAGTATGAGGGGTCTTCTCGGACTCAAAACACATGTTTAGAACATTCTCGCCGGAAATCAGTTGGAGAAAAGGGCTCGGTGGTGGTTTTAGAGAGGGGAGGCACCGCTCAGAAAAGCAGAACCGGCTGAGAAGAGGCGCAGTAGAGATCCATTCGACAGCGGTTGGAGTGTCTCACGATGCGTGCCTTGGAGGATTAGGGTGAACTCTGAAACCAACCCTTTTAAGTAGCCATTTTTTAACAATAGGTCTAGCTGAAACAATGTTCTTCCATCAATAAAAAGACCATTCCACCCGATTATACACTTTATCGCCATAAACTTTCCTTTGCATGAGTCGTTTGTCTGTAAGTCATGAAACATCTTCTGCGCAATCAGAATATTTTCTGAAATTAATCGTCCTGACACAAAAGCCGATTGAATCTCTGATATTAGATTCAGTAAAATCTCTATAAACTTTGCTAAAGAAATTTTGCAATTATTTTATACACATCATTACTAAGAGTTATATATAAGCTTTAATTTTTTCTTCGAACTGGGTCTTTCCGTCTTAGGAATTAGATAAATATTTTCATATTTAATCTTTGATCAAATATCCTTGTTCAAAAAAAAAAACTGTTTTCAAGAATACACTACAAGAAAATAAGTCTAATTCCTACCAAAATTCCTACCAAAATTTTGGTTGGAAAAGTTTATTACCAATTTTCTACGAAATTATGACGAAAATTAAGTGTGATAGAAATTTGGTAAGAATTTTCCTACAAATCAAAGTCGTCAGAAATTGATCAAATATTTTCTATCAATTTCCTATCAAATTGATGTCCGTAAGAAATTTGGTAAAAAAATGGTAGGAAATTGGTTGAAATTATTTGACCGCTACAAAGGTAGGAAAATCGTCAAAAATTTCTGATCACTTTCCTACCAAACTTTGTTTATAGATTATAAATAATAATTTTAAATATAAAATATATGTGGTAGGAAATTGGTAGGTAAGTTTTTACCACTTTACTGTGAACTATATATTTTAAATAATAATAAAATAATAGATCTAAACCCCAAACCCTAAACTCAAAATGTAAACCCTAAACCCTAAACTCAAACCATAAACCATAAATTATAAATTTTAAACCTTAAACTTTAAATTCTTAAACATAAACATTAAATCATAATTAAGAAAACCTTTAAAAAAACCATTTCAAACCCTTATATACAAAAAAATGCAACACTTATAAAAAATCAAACATTTTTTATCATTACTTAACTTATGTTTTTCCAAACTTATATAAAATCAACATATTCTCCAACAGTTATAACAAATTTCAAAAGTTCAAATATAAATCATATTATAAATTTTAAACTTTAAACCGTAAACATAATTAATCATTGTGTATATATCCAAAATTCAAAATCCACACTTAAAAGATTTCAAAAATATTCAAATCTAATCATTTTCTAAATCACAAACCCCAAATCCTAAATCCCAAATCCTAAACCCAAAATCTCAAATCCTAAAACTTAAATCTCAAACCCTAAATTATGAACTCAAAACCCTAAACTTTAAACTCAAATATAAAACTTAAATCCAAAATTATAAAACCAATATATATAAATTTTGCTAATAAAATTAGTTATGAATGAAATATATCATCAAATGACTTTGCAAATAATATTTATATCCTAATATTTAAACTTAGTCCCTCAATTTAAAGTTTTAAACTTTCAAAATACCAAATAAAAAAGTGGCTTCTCATTGGTTAATTTATAGATATGAGGATTACACTTTATTGTTATCCTCAACCATTGATCAAACGAAATCCAACGGCCCCAAATCTTTACTTTTGTTTTTTTCCTTTTTCTACGGTAAATCTTCCTCCGCCTCTCCATCCTTCCTCTTCGTCTCCTTTCTCCTCTTCTCCCTCCTCCGCTTCTTCTTCTTCTCTTCTTCTTTCATCTTTGTCTCCTACCCCCTACTCTTCTTCTCCCTCCTCGTTTTCTTCAGATCGCACTGCTGTTGTTCTTCTTCCGCGCCTACGCCTCCGCCTCCGTCGCCGTCGATCCACGGTAAGTCATCTATTCTCCTTCTTCCTCTGATCCTCTGATTCTTCTCCCCTTCGTCTAATTCCGTCTCTTCTTCTCCTCCTCATCTTCTTCTGCTCCTCATGTTATTCTCCTCCTCATCTTCTTCCGAACTAACTTTTTCTTTTTTTTTCCAGATCTCATCGCCGCTCCACTCCGATGCTCATCGCTCTTGTCCTTGCTCCTCCATCCTCGCCGAACCGTGCTCACGACCAGTGACCGTCGATGTCTGGTTGGTCCGACAGAGCCATCTCTGAAATCTGATTTTGCAGAAGTGGTGATTGAAGTGCTAAGCCTTGTAGCTATGATGCTTACGGTGGCCTCGGTGGGGGTGTTGCTAGATCTAAACAATCCACCGTGGTTTCTTTTTTTTAGATTTTTTTATAGTTTGGTTTATGTAATTTTGGTTTCTTTTTTGTAAACCAAACCAATCCGGTTTGGGATAAAATTTTAATAAAATATTTTTTTTTCAAATAAAATATCTATTAAAAAAATATATAGATCGATTGTGACTATATTTAATTTATTATTTGAATTTATAATTGATATTAATTTTGTAATTAAAAATTTAGGAATTAATTAAATTTTGAAATTATTTTAAATAATTTTATTATTATTATTGTATAAAAAAGTTAAATACTATTGGTAGGTAAATGGTAGAAAACAATTTTTCTACCGATGTTTTGGTAGGAAATCGATCAAAACATATTTTTTATGGTTTTTACTACGGCTCACTTTTCGTAAGAAATTTCCTACGAGTTTCCTACCACTAATGATTTTCGACGAGAGATAACCTACAACATATTTTCGTAGGAAAGTCGTAAGAAATGACTGTTTCCTACCAATTATCTACGATATTTTCCGTAGAAAAACGTGATGTTTTTTTATAGTGATATCTGCCTTCACTATTTGCCACGATCGTTGAAAAAACGATGGTGCCGTTGCCAATAGTCATGTAAGAACTTCTATCAACTGGAGAAGTATAGGTAAATCATTCGTCAAAATGATTAACCTTCCCTTGTTCTTTTTTCTTTTCTGTAAAAACACATAAGTCTCAAGGGATAAAATTAATTTTGACCCTGATGATTTGTTTGTATAAATTTTCTACATTTCGGATCCAAGTTTTTTTTTTTATCACGTGTCCAAGTTGACAAAAACTAAAATAAATAGATCACGTTTCTAACTTGTAAGTTTCCCGGAAGTAGTCCACTAGCCATACTTTTTCTTTGGTTGAAAAAATAAATAAAAAATTCACACTTTTTCTGCCCTTGTAATTATTGTAAAAATAAAAGAGGAAAACTCAACAACAACACGAGGCATCTTTTTTTCTTTTTCTTTTACTTGTTCTATTTTCTATAATTGGGTAAAACCTGAAATAAATTCTAAAACCCAAAAGTCGATTCTTTGTATGAAAATGTTACGGTATATATTTTTTAAATATAATCATTTAAACATCTAAAATTACCATTCCAAAGTTAATTATTTTTTCTCTAATTTTTTAATCCAAATTTTATTAATTTTGTTGGTAGTGGATGAGAGAATCAATAGTGTAGTCGTACGTAACTCTACCCGAACATAGTCCTTAAGCATTAAATTAGAAAATTTTGTTTGCTTTTGAGTCTTGACTTGATTTTAAAACAAACAAAAAAGAATTAAATCAAGATTAAATGTGATTTAAACCTTGTTAAAAAAGATTAAAGGTGATTTTCTTAGAGGGGACACGCTTTAAACTAATATTATTTTCTTGAATTTATCTCCTTTTATAAAAAAAGGATTGTCAACGTATTTTTCTTATAACTCGTTAATTAATGCATGTACGTAAATGTATATAATATGAACCCAAAAAAGTATATATATATATTTTATTTGAACATTTTTTTAAAGTAATAAATTCGGAGGGTTCAATCTGTCCAATCCAATATTAACTCATACAACACCAACGAAACCAAGTCATGTATACAACATTTTAGGTTTGGTCCGAAACTAGAGTAAATATAAAACTTATTGACTTAAAAATAAAAATCTTTGAATATAAAATCAAGATTTAAAAACATCGACCAAAGAAAGTTTAAATCATAACCAAGTATGGTGATCTAGTATGAAAGTTTTTATGATCGTTAAAGTGATGTTTTTCTGTTAAAGTGATTTAATTTAATTTATTTTTTGAACTTTTAAAATGTTAAAGGATGAATTATGTCTCAATTATGTCTCAAATGCTGTATTTCAACTGAAGACCCAAATAATTTTTTTGTTTAAAGAAAAATATATTTGGTCACATAACTCCCTCCATAAGTCATACTATGTATTATGTAAACGTTCAATAAAAAGAACTATTTGGGCAATTGCCTCTTCCGCGTAAACTTTCTCTTTTGGAAGACCAAACTTTTTTTTTTTTGGCCACCAACCCAAACGTCTTAAGTTTTGACCTACCTTTTTTCAGGCGGGCCCCACACTTTGAGTTTAAACTTGGCAAATAAATAATATTAATATTAATAATAATAATATAAAGTTCTTTGAAATTGACCGGTCTAAAACCGTCAGCGAATAAATGCCAAGCATCACTATATATACTCACCATCTTTATCTCCAACTCCAAGTATAACAACACATTAACACAGTTACAAAACTCAAAGCAAATCCCATAATCACAAACACAGTTCTATTTTCACATTCTTAATACTCAGCATTATTCTCTTTTCAAGTTAATCATTCAGATTTATTAAGTTTTTTCTCTAAGTAAGGAAAAGATGATGTTACCAGAAGCATGTGTAGCCAACATCCTTTCATTAACATCTCCAGCAGACACATTCTCGTCGTCGGAAGTCTCTTCGGTTTTCCGGTTAGCCGGAGACTCCGATTACGTATGGGAAAAGTTTATGCCGTCCGGTTACAAAAGCCTCATCTCTCAATCCACTGATCATCATCGGAGTTTCTCATCCAAAAAAGATATTTATCGATGTCTCTGTGATTCTATCCTCATCGACAATGCTCGAAAGGTTCGATCTTTATCAGTTACTTGAATTTTTAAAAAATATTTCTATGAATTTAAACTAATAATATTTTCTGTCTGATGCAATTTCAGCTTTTCAAGATCAATAAATTCTCTGGAAAAATTTCGTATATTTTATCAGCAAGAGATATTTCTATAACTTCGAGCGACCAAGAATCCTACTGGTCTTGGAGCAATGTTTCAGATTCTAGGTGAATTTCTTTTCCCTTTAAATAAAAACTATTTATGCTTTGTGTATAGATTTCAAAATTTTATTGTATCTAAAATGCTTCGTTTTAAATAATTTCAGATTTTCGGAATCTGCTGAACTTATATCAACGGATCGTTTAGAAATCAAGGGTAAAATCCAAACCGGAGTTTTATCACCAAACACAAGATATGGAGCATATCTCATATTGAAAGTAACTAAACGTGCCTACGGACTAGACCTGGTCCCAGCAGAGACTTGGATAAAATCAAGAAATGGTCAAATTGTTAAGAACACATCTTATTTATGTTGCGTGGATGAGAAGAAACAACAGTTGAAGCGGCTGCTTTACGGAAACCGAGAAGAGCGAATGGCGATGGCTGTGGAGGCGGTCGGAGGGGACGGGACAAGGAGGGAGCCGAAAGGTAGAGACGACGGATGGATGGAGATTGAGTTAGGAGAGTTTGAGACACGAGAAGGAGAGGATGAAGAGGTCAATATGAGTCTCACGGAGGTGAAAGGATATCAATTGAAAGGTGGCATTGTGATTGACGGTATTGAAATCAGGCCTAAGTCTCTGAATTAGGACCAAGATGAGTATGAAATCTGGGGGTTTAATTGTTAACTTTCCAAAGTATGGGAGAAAAATAGAAGATGAGAGAGGAAGTATGGAGTTTGTGTGTGAAGATATTGATTTATTTGTTCATTATTATTGTGCATCTTGAGGAGAATAGAATTTTCAAGTTTCAATTATTTGGTTCGCTTGCTGAGAATGTACAATTTGGGTCTGTGAGATCACAAATAAATAATGTAGCTGAGAACCTGATTGAAGATAGAGACTGCTATATTAATATTGCCATCATTACTCATTAGACTGTTAATGAAAAATAGGCAGAGACAAATGTGTTCACAATGTCAAGGATGTCGTCATAAAAATAGGCAGAGACAAATGTGTTCACAATGTCAAGGATGTCGTCATTTTACTTTTAAAATAGAGTTTAAAGGCAAAAATAGAATTTTATTAAAAATGCTCTAACAATCATGTAAATATAATAATGTGGCAATGAAAATGAATATGAACAAAGCATATGACTACATTAAAGTTTTTTTAGGCAACCCTATATTGTGATTAATTAGATTTTGGAAAGAAATGGGCTTTTTGGATAACGTGGAGTATTAAATCAGTTTCGTATAAAGTCTTGACTAATGATCAACCACAAAATTTTATTAACCGATAGAGGGACTCAAACAAAAAGATTTTCTATCACCTGATGTTTTCATCCTATGTATCAAAGTACATATTTATAACAAATTTGCGGAAAGCAGAACATAATAAAATGCATCATGGGAGCCTGTGAGAGTCATTTGATATCACATTTATTTTCTTAAGATGATAGTATGATGATAGTATGTTCTTCTCCGAGAACATAGACAAGCTTCGGCACAATAAATTAACCATACTAAAACGCCGATAACATTTGGATAAGATGTGTCCGACCATATTAAGAGCAATATGAAGCATGTTTTGGATATTTAACATTATTTATGAAAATTATTAGTGAAACGTCCCGACCGCCATTGTCCATGGACCCTTGCATCCTCTCTCGGTCAGTGCATCCCAATCTGGTTGTTCAATGGTCGGTGCAGTATTCTGGGAGGGTTGAAAGACTTGTTTATTAACCATGCAGATAATTATGCGATCTTTTTCCGTGTTTGGTCCACCCATCTTAAAATTTTTCTAGCTCAACTACACTTAATTCTGAATTTCTTTTAAACCTTTTTACATGCACCATCATTTTCCAGAAACCAGGGTGTTACAATCACCTTCACTTACACAGCACAACATCCTCGTTGTGAACCAAGACAGACATCTCAGAAGTGTGAGCCAACATGACTCCTCACTTATTTGGATTCGGCTCCGATACCACTTGTAACCTCATACGTTTCAGCTAAATTCAATTTTTTTAGGATGGTGGAATTGTAATATCCAAAATATAGAAGAAAAAAAAAAGAAAATTTTGGGTAAAGTTTATCAAGTTAAAAGTTTTGATTCTGACTAATTTCATAAAGTTTGTAATCAATACAAAATTTAAAAACAAATCTTGTAAATATTAACAAAAGCAAGGACTATTCTGCAAAATTATAAGAAAACATGGACATATTTAATGTTATTTTTTTTTTTGGACTTTGACATATTTAATATTCTTCGTTGCTGATCATTCGATATCGATTTTTGGCTAGTTTAATCAGCGATTTTGGAAGCCTCCTTTTTGGCTTTCAAACATTTGTTAGATAACTGCGGGATGATTGAATTTCCTTATAAAGGGTACCCAATGTCTTGGGTCGGTTATAGACGTTCAGGTCGGGTACAATGCCGCCTCGATCGTGCTGTGGGTAATGAGGAATGACATGAATTTCTTTCTCACACTAATGTGGAGTACCTCAAGTTGTGGGAATCATACCATCGCCCCGCCCTCGCGAGAATCCAATCTTGTAGCACGAGTGTCCACAAGAACTTCAAGTTTGATAAACGCTGGCTTGATAAAAATGGTTTCAATGAGACGGTGGAGGAAAGCTGGGGCGATGAGGATCTATTGGACCCTATCGATTTATACTCTAAAATTGGAGCATGTCGGAAAGCTCTATCAAATTGGAGAAAAAATAACCCGAAAAATTCTGCAAAAAGAATTGAAGTGATCAAAGCACAACTGTAGAGCGCTTAACTTGATGATAGCATGACTAGTGAAGATGTTCTTAACTTGAAATGGATGTTATGTTCAACTTTTCGAGATGAAGAACTTTACTAGAAGCAAAAAAGTCGAGCAAACTGGTTAAAAGAGGGGGACCGCTACACTAAATTTTTCCATGCTACGAAAAAGCAGAGGCGGGCGCAGAATCGTATCACCAAGTTAAAAGCCGCCAATGGAGCATGGGTTGAGACAGATGAGGGTATATAACAAGTGACGACAGATTACTTTCATAATATTTTCACCGCATCAAATTCTGATAATCACGAGGAAGCACTCCGGTATGTTACCGCGAAAGTATCGACTGGAATGAATACTTCTCTTACGAGGATTCCGCTGGATGCTGAGATCAAACAAGCAGTTTTTGATATAAATCCAGAGAAAGCTCAAGGACCACACGCTATGACGGGTCTATTTTTCCTGAAATGTTGGGATTTAACTGAAAAAGCATCATCAAGACGGTCAAAGGATTCTTTGAGGATGGATCCTTTGACCCCTAGCTTAATCCGAAAAATATTTGTCTAATCCCAAAGAATGAGAGGCCACGAGAAATGGGAGAATTCAGACCAATCAGCTTGTGTAACGTCTGTTACAAAATTATTTCCAAGATCTTATGCAAACGATTAAAAAAACTCCTTCCCAAGTTGATCTCAGAAACTTAATCCGCCTTCATGGCGAATAGACTTATTACAGATAATATATTGATAGCTCAAGAAGTCTTCCACGCCCTACGTTCAAACCTTATATGTAATTCCAAGTTTGTGGCTATAAAGACAGATATGAGTAAGCTTACGATAAAGTGGAATGGAGTTTTCTCAAGGCCCTAATGCTAAAGATGGGTTTTGATCCGATATGGGTACAATGGATAATGTGGTGTATAAGTTTGGTTTCATACCAAGTGTTAATTAATGGCGAACCGAAAGGAAATATAGCTCCCTCGAGAGGCCTTCGACAAGGGGACCTCTTATCCCCGTTTCTGTTTATTATTTGTAATGAAGATCTTATTAGTCAATTGCAGGGAGCAGAAGAAGAAGGAAGACTCACTGGTCTTAAAGTAGCACGAGCCATCCCAGCCTTTTCTCACCTTTTGTTCACGGACGACAACCTCTTTTTTTTGCAAAGCAGAAATCCAGCAATGTGCGGAGTTACTAAGAATCAAAATTCTATACGGGCAGGCTTCGGGACAACATCTTAACTTTGCAAAATCATCGATTCTATTTGGCAACAAGGTTAATCCAGATTGCAAGAATGCGCTGAAAAGAGCAATAGGCATTTCAAAGGAAGGTGGCATGGGCATGTATCTGAGTATTCTAGAAAAGATTTACGGGTCATAAAAACAGGTTTCGCTCATGTGCATGAACGACTCAATAACAGAATTAACTCTTGCTCGTCAAAACTCTTATCTAAAAGGGGGGGGGGAAGAGGTTGTTCTGAAGTATGTAGCCCAAGCCATTCTGACTTATGTTATGTCGAGTTTCCTCCAACCACAAGATATTATTTCTAAGTTGAGAGGTGCAATAACATGGTTTTGGTGGAGCACGAAGTCTAATAATCGTGGACTACATTGGCTTTCATGGGAGAAGATTTGCATCCGATAACATGCATATTTTACCCATTTTTACTATCATAAGTGAGTGCTTTAATAAGCATTTCCCTAAGTTTTTAATGCATAAACACTAGATTTCGAGTATTTGGTTGTTCAAGACTCTTTTCAGGTAAACTTAGCAAAAGACGCATATTTTGGAGCAAAATGGACAATTCCGGAAACAGTGCTCGAGGACAGAAGTTCAACATCAAATGAAGGCCTTCCCACCACGAGATCAAGCTCATATTTGGAGACAAGGTAGCCTTATCAGCTGTCTTTCACCTCGAAGTGGTTTGAGAGCAATCCCACGGTTGGATCTCAAGTTATGAAGGAAGCAAGAAGGTCCGTCAAGCACCCGGAAGGACGAGCTGGCCGCGCCACGGCCAAACCAGACGACCAGTGGCCGCGCCACGGCCAGTCGCTCGCGCGGCCAGGCCACTCACGGATTCCCGAGCCCATTTGAAGCCCAACTTAAACCCGCAGCCGTCTTATGCAAGCCAAGACCTAATCCACGACCTAGGGCACTTGAAGACCTATATATACTCGACCTTTAGGGTTTTTTAGGGCATCACCACTTAGCATCACGAAATTCTCTTGTTACAAACTTCTCTTGGCGGCCGCGAATCTTTGATTCGTGGTTTCCACTTTGTTCTTTGAGGGAGATTGATTTGTTCTTGAACCCTCTTTTATTTTAATCGATTTATACAAGTTATGCATTCATCAATCACGTTTTCTACTTCTTCTTTTATGTCTGAGTAGTTTACTTTCGTTGGGTGTTCTTTAAGGGGATCTATGGGGAATTTCATTAACTGTTGTTGAACCGATTGTTTAGGCCGAAGATTAGGATTTTCTGTCTCACCTTATTCGTTCTTATTGCATGAGTCTGGCGTCATGAACTATATTCTGATCGCAGGGTCTTGAGAACGACGAATGTCCTGAATCTCAGATCTAGACCAAAATAGGGTAGAGAGCATCCTTTAAAAGATGTCTGAATGTTTATTGTCCCGATCCTATTGCGTGTTCGTCTAGGACGCAGGATATGAAAGTATACCTGTGGAATGGAAGTTCGCAGATCGACCTAGTTTGATAAAGTTAGGTTGTTAAAACCAGTGAATCAGTTTGGGGAAAATCGCCTAGTCTCGCTTGCTTAACTTTTGTGTGTTTGATTTCTAGTTAGAACCCCATAGATTTCCCGAGAAGATTCCCAACGTGTTCGCCCCATCTGCTTTTACATCGAGATTTACGCACTTCAATATTTACTTTTCCTGCACTGCTTGCTTGATTTCCTTTTTACAAGTTCTTAAGTTTGATTTCCTTTTCCCGTTGGTCATAGAAGAGATTGACAACCTCCTCTATATAAGACGTGATACTGCTTTCTTTATTTTCTGCAAAAACCGTGACACTTACCCCCAAACCCCAATTCTCTGCGTCTTTGGTTGCCCTGATTCTTCTGTTTTGCAGTTGACCTCCTCCCTGTGGATCGATACCCTAAGTACTACAACGCACGCTGTGCACTTGCAGCTTAGGGTCCTACAAATTCAAAGCCTGACGAGTCCCCAAAGAAATCCTCCAATCTCGGACGACTATTTAGACCCCATCAAGCTTTTGGCGCCGTTGTCGGGGAGGTTGCGTTTCGCTGTCCAAAGCAAAGGTCAGGATCACAAGTCAAAGACATTCTTTTTCTCTAACTTCTAGATTTCTTTCTATGAGTTTCAGAAACTCTAAAACCGTAGAGGTCCCCACGAACCAAGACCAACACGAGCCTGGACCCCCAAAAGCTGACATTGCTTCCGAAGCTCGCATCCCACGCGACCCGCGACTTGCTGACCAAAGACTAGATCCGAGAGTCAATCACCTGGACGCAGGGGTCGAGCAAGCCCGCCAGCTCGACAAGCTCATATACTCGATCAATAATATGGTGGTATACCAGGCGGATTGCACTGAAGCTGTCTATGGGCGTATAGACGAAGTTCAAGCCAAACTTCTCGCTAAGATGGAAGCTCTCTCCGAGGAGATGAGGCTGCATAAGGAGTAAGCAGCCAGCAATGCAATCCAGCTGAAAAAGATCTCTGATGCACTCGAATATCGCAGACCTGTCCTCGAGCAGAGCATGGAAGACATCCGCGCCTTAAATGAAAAGCTTGAAGAGACCAACGACTCTATCTATGTCAATAGAGATCGAGCCGAAGCTGACATCCTTCAACTCATAGAAGACCAAAGACGATCTGAGGACAAAGCAAAGGAGACTAACGATAGGCTCGAAAGCATCTTCAATTGTCTGAAAAGGAAGACGGCGCCAATAGAGAAGCTGACCAAAGAACAACAGAGACTTGGCGAGGCAGTCTCTGCAATGAACATTGGCGGAACCAAGAAAGCTACCTATCCTCTTGAGGAAACGACTAAAGAAGTTTCCGAAGTCTCGATCCACCAAGTAACCCGGAGAGGCACGCCAAGAGAACCGGACCGGAGCCCGAACCTAGCCACGTTTACACCATGCAATGCAGTCGAACCCATCACCGAAACGAGGTTCTCAAGTCCTGAAACGAGTTTCACTGCTAGCTGCTCGAGTGATTCAAACTACGAGTTCGAAGAGACATATTCGACCGGGTCGTCGAGGTATTCGTCTCAAGAACTTCTCAAGGAAGAAACCTCCGTCCGTTCGACTGCGGGGAACAAGGTCAGCCAAGCAAGACCAATCACGATGCACATTCAGAGGGAGAAGCTTATGGAGTTCAATGCCAAAGACAAGAAACTCCCTGCGGAAATGTCATTCGAGGACGCCTGGAAAAATCAGGGTTTGGCCGATTTTTTTCAGGATAGCTTGGAAAACAAGGTCGATATTGAAGTCTACTTTAGTCAAGCAAGACATTCAGCCGCCAAGGACGCTATCAGGATGCCCCCAACAAAGAAGTGTGAGTGGCACCATAACCGAATCGAGCCATTGGCACTCGAAGAATTCAACAAGGTGGTGCGAGAACTCCCTCCTGAAATGGATTTCGTGGAAGCCTAGAGAGATCACTTGATCGGACATTTCTTCTGCGAAAGCAGGGAGACAGTGTCTGACATCCAAAGCCTTTTCAACCTCGCCATAACCGGAAGGCAGATTAGAAACCTCCACAAGATCCAAGGCCACGAACAATTCCTCACAACTTGCAGCATCCGAGGTAACACTTTCAAGAACGCTCTATGCGATTCGGGGTCATGCATAAACATCATGCCAGCCATTGTAGCACGGAAACTCGGCGTAAAATGCATTTTCCCAACTGAGATCAAGATTGGATTGGCGGACCAGTCACTCGCGACCCCGAGAGGAGTCATTTATGATCTCCCGGTCATCATTGGCGATTGTAGAATCCCGGTAGACTTCTACATAGTCAAAACTCGCCAAGAAGAAGCTGCACCTCTCATCTTGGGATGGCCGTTCTTGGCCACTGCAGGAGCCATCATGGATTGGCCAAACAGGCGAGTCTCGTTCGCCAATATCGACGGGAAGAAGTTTTATCCCGCGGTACCTTACACCATGGAGAAACATCTTCTTGATAAGGATGAAGATGCTATCATGGAGAGACTCGAGGAGCCTTTAGCAGAAGAGGCCGCGCAGAAGGAAAAGAGACCTTGCCTAAGGTCGAACTCCACCTCCAACTAAGCTCCCAAACTACCAAAGTCTAGCTAAAAGACTCTAAACAAGAGCGGCTCAGTGGGAGACAACCCATTTTAGGTATTCTCTTTCTCATCTCCTTAACCATACTAATTTTTAGTTTTGGTTTCTTCTTAGTTTACAACATTTTCATAAACCCCAAAAGCACAAAAATCCAGAAAAACAAGAAAAGACCAAAAATATGAAGAAGGAGGCTCGAAGAACACTCACCGGGCGACGAACCGCCCGTGGGCCGGCCAGAAGGAGCCTGGCCGCGCCACGAGCAACGACGGCGCGGAGAGGATGCGCCTGGCCGCGGTCGCGACGTCGTCTGAAACATTCCCCGTCCCGACCTCACCAAACCGGATCTCCTTCAACCTGTATCAAGCCTTTCAAGCATTCTCCTTGATTCAAAGGCCTGAACACGACCTAAAGACCGCAAAGATCACTTCCACAACCGCGGCACATTGCTGTTGCATCCAAGACGGTGAGACAAAACAAGACTCCATCCAAGTCAAGTTAAGTCAATGATCCATCTCTCTCATTCTACTGCATCCTGCACGATCAACGGACCTGTATCCATGAAGATGAAGAAGAGTACGTCGTTTCTAGAGGAAGAAGACCATTGTGCAAGCTCCAAAAGGAAGAAGATGCAACTTCCTTCACCAAACCGCGAAGAAAAAAGTTCCCGAAGACTAGCTTCTCTCTTCCGCGACCAAGACCTTTACCGAAGCCAAGTAAGGATTTCATATGGCATTGAAGTTCATACTAGCAACACCTGTCTTCTGGGATCCCGAACAGATCACTGGATAGGCCAGTATAGACCCAAACTTCAAGTCAAGTTTCTTAGGTGGCCTAATCTTCAAGATGCAAGGACGAAAGATTTTCCATCTCTCATTCACGGTGTTCTACAAAGGTCGAGGAACAAAGACGAGTACTCAACAACCAGAGTACCTGTTCTTCTCAACATAGGTGTGCCCCAATCATCATCATCACCAGCCGCCAACATCACCACCACACGCCCACCACCACCATCTGAAGCAAGGAAGCNTTGATTTAAGTATGGGGGGGGTTTCTTATATTACTAACTATGCTTTGATTTGATGAGTCTTATGCATACTTACATCATTTATCGAGTCGTTTTATAGAGTCAAAACTTTTTTTTTCTTTTAGTCGGAAACTATGAACTTTGCTAGGTACAAGTCATTTCGAACAAGGAACGTTAATGACCATTCTCACGGGTTTAGAAGCAAGGTTTACTAAGTTGAACACTGCGAGTGGATCATTCCAACGGAGAAAGTTCTAATCTCTAGAGTACTCGAAGGATCTTGCGTTGACTCCGCACCTAATGAATCAAAACTTCTCGTCAAGGGGCTTGAGGTACTTCGAACTTTGCTCCTCTTTTAAACTCTATCATGACTAAGTAGATGCAGTGCAACCCCTCCTTGATCTTCCCTTGTTATAGAAAAGAAAAAAAAATAGAAAGAAAGGCCTTAGTTTGAGGATGGCAACTCGAGTCCCTTAAAGGACCATGACGGTTCGCAGACATCATGAAAACTTCAAAGAAGTGATCATTCTCAAGCTAAGAAGAAAATAGAAAAAAAAAATATAGAAAAAAAGTCGATAGAAAAAATAAAATGATACCCTAGAAAAGTAGGGAGAAATCGACTAAGGGAAGAGAAAATAGGAGAGTTGTGTCTGAAATGTCTTTGTCTAGATGTTTGGAAGAGAAGAGTATAATGTCTCGTCGACCAATACTCCCTCGATAGAGACCACACGCCTAAATGAATAAAGGGGTCAACACGAGAGAGCTCGAAATACTCAAAGGGACCATGAAGCGTATCCGGGAAGGGTGAAAAGCTCAAGGTAACTACACCCAAACGCTTTGAAGCTAAATTCTGAGTTACGTGGCTCAAACCGGTCGATTGCTAAACTTGATGAGTTCCCAAGTATTGGTGAGTTTCCACGTTTTCAAACCTCTTTTCCTTACTTGGATTTCTGTTTTGTTTGAGAACAAACAAAGTTTAAGTCTGGGGGAGTTGATAACATGCATATTTTACCCATTTTTACTATCATAAGTGAGTGCTTTAATAAACATTTCACTAAGTTTTTAATGCATAAACACTAGATTTCGAGTATTTGGTTGTTCAAGACTCTTTTCAGGTAAACTTAGCAAAAGACGCATATTTTGGAGCAAAATGGACAATTCCGGAAACAGTGCCCGAGGACAGAAGTTCAACACCAAATGAAGGCCTTCCCACCACGAGATCAAGCTCATATTTGGAGACAAGGTAGCCTTATCAGCTGTCTTTCACCTCGAAGTGGTTTGAGAGCAATCCCACGGTTGGATCTCAAGTTATGAAGGAAGCAAGAAGGTCCGTCAAGCACCCGGAAGGACGAGCTGGCCGCGCCACGGCCAAACCAGACGACCAGTGGCCGCGCCACGGCCAGTCGCTCGCGCGGCCAGGCCACTCACGGATTCCCGAGCCCATTTGAAGCCCAACTTAAACCCGCAGCCGTCTTATGCAAGCCAAGACCTAATCCACGACCTAGGGCACTTGAAGACCTATATATACTCGACCTTTAGGGTTTTTTAGGGCATCACCACTTAGCATCACGAAATTCTCTTGTTACAAACTTCTCTTGGCGGCCGCGAATCTTTGATTCGTGGTTTCCACTTTGTTCTTTGAGGGAGATTGATTTGTTCTTGAACCCTCTTTTATTTTAATCGATTTATACAAGTTATGCATTCATCAATCACGTTTTCTACTTCTTCTTTTATGTCTGAGTAGTTTACTTTCGTTGGGTGTTCTTTAAGGGGATCTATGGGGAATTTCATTAACTGTTGTTGAACCGATTGTTTAGGCCGAAGATTAGGATTTTCTGTCTCACCTTATTCGTTCTTATTGCATGAGTCTGGCGTCATGAACTATATTCTGATCGCAGGGTCTTGAGAACGACGAATGTCCTGAATCTCAGATCTAGACCAAAATAGGGTAGAGAGCATCCTTTAAAAGATGTCTGAATGTTTATTGTCCCGATCCTATTGCGTGTTCGTCTAGGACGCAGGATATGAAAGTATACCTGTGGAATGGAAGTTCGCAGATCGACCTAGTTTGATAAAGTTAGGTTGTTAAAACCAGTGAATCAGTTTGGGGAAAATCGCCTAGTCTCGCTTGCTTAACTTTTGTGTGTTTGATTTCTAGTTAGAACCCCATAGATTTCCCGAGAAGATTCCCAACGTGTTCGCCCCATCTGCTTTTACATCGAGATTTACGCACTTCAATATTTACTTTTCCTGCACTGCTTGCTTGATTTCCTTTTTACAAGTTCTTAAGTTTGATTTCCTTTTCCCGTTGGTCATAGAAGAGATTGACAACCTCCTCTATATAAGACGTGATACTGCTTTCTTTATTTTCTGCAAAAACCGTGACACTTACCCCCAAACCCCAATTCTCTGCGTCTTTGGTTGCCCTGATTCTTCTGTTTTGCAGTTGACCTCCTCCCTGTGGATCGATACCCTAAGTACTACAACGCACGCTGTGCACTTGCAGCTTAGGGTCCTACAAATTCAAAGCTAGACGAGTCCCCAAAGAAATCCTCCAATCTCGAACGACTATTTAGACCCCATCAGCATCCCCCATGAGAAAGAGGGCCTCGGATTCATGGATTTGAAAAACTTCAATTTGGCCCTCCTTGCAAAGCAACTATGGAGACTTATTAGATATCCATCCTCTCTCCTAGCTAGACTTTTGAAAAGACGATATTATCGTTACGCTAACCCATTGGTGGTTGAAAAATCATCGTCACCCTCGTACGGATGGAGAAGCATAATGGCGGCAAAAGACTTGTTGAACGCAGGACTTCGCAAGTCTATTAAATCTTGTTTTAATATCAAGGTATGGAGTGATCCATGGATTCTTGTAATCTTGGCACGTCCGGCGAAGAGTACATCTCTCACGCAAGATCCCAATTTATATGTTAATCACCTGATCGACTTTGATACTAAGAGGTGGAAAGGTGGAACAGATTCAAGAGCTTATTGATCCCGAGGATATCCCGCAGATTCTAAGCCTTAGACCATCTCGCACCTTTGATTTTGATGGGTATTGCTCGATACACACAAAATCAGGTAATTATAAAGTTAAATATGGCGATGAGAAGGCATGTGAGTTGGTGGCAAGGGCAGTCCAGGAGGTCTTGGAGCCGAGTACCACGACTCTAAAGAATAAGGTGTGGTCTCTTAAAACATCGAAGAAAATCAAACACCTTATATGGCAAATGATTTATGGGTGTGTGGCGTCTTATGGTAATCTGGTCGATCATCACTGTGGGAATGAACGATCATGCTCAAGATGTTGTGCTGAGGAAGAATCGATAAATCATTTGTTCTTTCAATGCCCTCCAGTGGTACAAATCTGGTCACTATCTCCCATTTCATGTATTCCATAAGTTTTTCCGTGTGAAGCCCTGTTTTGTAATATAGATCATCTGTTTTCGTGAGTGAAAGAAGGATGAGCAACAAATGAGCAGCTTAAGATTTTCCCATGGATCATATAGTACATTTGAAAAGCTCGGAACGATAAAGTTTTTAATGGGAATTATGTCTACCCGATGGCCACCTTTGATATTGCGACTCAAGAAGCTGCAAATTGGGAGATGACTAATATTGTACAAACTGTGAGTGATGTCATAGAAACCCGAGTAGCAAGATCACATGACATGATGATTCCATGTAGTGAATTTTGATGTCAAGTTGATGCATCTTGGGTTGGCACAAACAAATTGTTTGGAGGAGGCATTGTCCTCCTCCGTAATGATTTGATTCAAAAACTTAGAGCCTTCACGGAAATTTTGGCCCAGTCACCTTTACATGCCGAAATGGAAACGATTTTTTGGGCGATGAGGTCTGTTTAGCAGACCGGTATTACTTCTATTCACTTTCAGACAGATTGTCTACAACTTATTAACCTTGTTGATGGAGACGAGGAATGGCAGAATCTCGTATCAGAATTAGAAGAATTTAATCATTTACGCTCTGGTTTTTCAGAGTTTTCTTTATCCTTTTTACCTCGTACTTGTAATGTCTGAGATGGTTCTCTTACAAAAGGGGATCGTGCTCATGGATTTGTGTTTTCCCTTGTTAGCACTTTGGTTACGGATTGGTTAGCCCACGAAACTAACCTATTTGTACCAATGAACTAATAAATGAAGATTTTCTTTGGCTATAAAAAACCAATCAGCGATTTCCAACTCTAATATCACCTATGAATATGTGTTTTGAAAATCCAAAGATCTAGCTACTGGTTTACCTTTCAAGTTTGGAGACTTTTGGTGAATTTTAGAACCTCTTTTCACATCTTTCGTTGTTTTGAAAATTTTGATGATTGAAATCAATTTTTCAGTGGCTCAGGCTCGTCATGAATTGCTATTGTTAGCTTGCTGCGTTTAGGTCATCATCAATTTTCAGCCAACGGGTGGGTAAGTCCTGTGGGCACTAAAACCCACACTCAGATATTTTTTGAGTGATTGAATAGATTGCAGAAAGGATGGGTAAGAATCTCTTTATGAACCAACGAATATAAGACCTTGAATGATAAAGTGGATTTTATTTATAAGAACAAGTATTCGAGAACAAGATGAATGAGAATACGAGAGCTCGTAATGAATACAAGTTGTGAATTAGGTAAAAAATATCTTTCTCTATGCGACTCCTTCTTCTTATATAGCCTTTCTTGAACTCCAACTGCTGTGCGAATCTCGGAGGTTGTTGTTCGAGCCGGATATCTCGGAGGTTGTTGCACGTGCCGGATATCTCGTGATCTCACTTGACTTAGTCCTGATGAATATCCCTTCGGTGGTAGCTTGACGGTCTTGTTGAAGATACAAAAGGGGGCCATATGTTTAATGGGTCGTCACATAGGTGGGCTTGAGGTGACTTCTTAATGGGCTTCATGATGTGCCAGATTTAGTGCTAAATCCATCTCCAACAGTTGCCCCCAGTCCATTGAGCGAGATGGCGAGGTTACTGAGCGAGAGGCAAATCTCGAAAATGGCCAATCCTTCTTTGTTTTGGATTAGCGATAGCTCGATAACTTTCAGAGACTGAAAAGATCTCGTATTTGTGGCAGATTATTCTCGAGTTAATTCGTATATTAACGACTTTAGGTACATGTTGGATTTATTTGGGGATAAACCGTTGAGATTTAGCGACGCGAACAGTTGCATTAAATTGGATAATACCAAATCTCAAAGAGAAAAATAAGTCTTTAAGATTTATCTTTAAATGAACGGTTGGGATTGTGAGAAATGAGAAAATATTTACTGATTCTCGCCTGCAGTAATGATAACTGCATAAATATAACTTTCCACTTCTCCATAAACCGCACGTGCTCCACCACTTCTCGAGGTAACTTCCCATCTTCCTTTACTCTTATTTTTATTTTCTGGTTTAAGCTTTTTTTTATCTGCATCTTCTTCTTCCATCCGTAATAGTACCGAGAGCGAGAGAAGAAAGAGGATTCAAATAGGGCGAAACTTCTGTCATAGTCTCGAAATTTCGCTGCTTGTACTTGATTGTTCGTTTGATTTTTAGGGATTCGGCCTTAAAAAATAGTGATTAGCTCTCGCTTCTTCTTGTTTTCAAACCTTATGGTCGGACCGGATGCTACGGGGAGTCAAACCCCAGCTGTCGAGTCATCAAAGCAACATGTCAAGCAGAAATTGGGACCTCGTTCGAATTCCAAGATTTTGTTCGATGAGGTCGACAACCTTCAAACCCTTTACGGGGTTGAGATTAGGGTTCCGGCAGGGTCCGAATCCGCACAGAATGTGAGATTGGGCTACAGCAGTGCCTTTTGCACTATTTTGATCTGTGCGGTCTCATTTTTTCGATCCCGCCGTTCCTACTAGACATCGCGGCGAAGATGAAAGTAACATTGCCGCAGATGCATCCGAATCTGTCAGGACCCTTATCGGACTGCAGGTTCTGTCTAACGAGCTTGGCATTCCGTTCGGTGCCACATAATTTCACCAGCTATGCATGGTGAAGAAGAATGCGCGTAACGACGGTTGGTTCTATGTATCCCCTCGCTCCAACCGGAAGGTGATCGAGGGCTTGCCGCCGAGGGATGATGGGTGGCAAGAGAAAGTTTTCTTCTTCAAGCTTAACCAAAAGTCAATCGGCGATTTTGATTTCGGCAGACTTCCGACAAAATGGGCAGTGGCAATTGGTTAGACGGGTTTTTTCTAGGGTCACGGGTTTTGCATGTGTGTGTTTTTGTTGGTTTCGTGGTTATTTACTGTTTGATTCCTCTATTTTACAGAATCGCCGAGCAGAATTCAATTTAACGAAGCATTTATAGAGCGGACTAGTCATTCATGTACGATTATCTAGTTATAGAGATCTTAATCGAGTTATGTTTTGCTTGCGGCAGAGAAACTCGAACTCGCTGATAGTAGCTCATCCGTTATTCCCAGTATTGTGCGAAACATGTCTCGGAGACCATCGCAACGCCAGCTCGAGAAAGCCGCGGGGAAGGCGAAAGTAGATGCTCATGGGACTTTGCGAGGCGGTGATGTGACAAGTGTTGTGCACGAAGTGATAAAGGATGTTTCGATCTCTCCTTTTACGGGGGGATCGATATCTGTTGGTAATCGGTGGGGCAATGATTCCCTGCTACGGGATGATCCGTTGATTGGTCGTCCTGCAGTTCGAAGTTCCACAGCTCAGAGAGTAATGGGAGGGGGGGGGTGCAGCCAAACATAAAAGAGCACGGTTCGAGAGGCCGAGAGGTGGCTGATCGAAGTCGCGAGGTGGTAAGAGCATCTCCAACCCATAATTGCATTTTTCATTGCAAAATGCAATAATTACAAAATGCAATTGGATTTCTCTCCAACCCACAATTATATTTTCCATGTCAAATGCAATATTTTTAGTATATTCTTCCTTTTCTATTTTATTATTAATTGCTAATTATACATATTTTCTTTAAAATTTACAAATTAACCCAATTATTAATTTCTCTCAAAATTTCCATAAATTATGATATTTTTGAAATTTTATTATTATAATTTAAAAAAACACACATTACACTACATAAAAATGATAAAACAAAATTGATTTTAATTTAAACATCCTCATTTCAATATTTTTCTCATAAATGAATTAACGCATTTAGAAGTGCGAAATGAGCATTTTTATCTTTGATTTTTCTAAATCGAGCAACAAAGTTTTGGAACCGAATATTATCGTCATCAGCTACGTCGATAATGTTTTGGTGATTTAAGTGGATCCGGAAGCGATTTACCGGAGTATTAACTTATTAAGTAACCAATCATTGTTGTACTAAATTTATTTTCAGTTATTTTTAATTTCAGTACTTTTTAATTATTTTAAATTTAGTATTATGTTTTATATTTTCTAATAAATGGTTCTGGAGGGAGCAGGCCTTTTCACTTGACTTACGAGCATTCCATGGATTCTCCGATTATGGATGATACGGAGGGTCTTGCTCATTTGCTGCGACATTGCAAACATGCGGGCTGTGCACTTTTCGGCTCTTGACGATATGTAAGGGCGCGAGTTTTATGTCAATGGGGCCTTAGCAAATGCCAAGGTATTTTGGTTTATATCTTTTTTGATCTTTCTCGTGCTATGACATTGACTATATTGTTTTGCTGTTGGTGTTAGTCTATGCAGGCTACCAATCAACTGTCTGCATTCTTCAAGTGCCGCATGAGAGATGTTCCCATGGTTGGGGAGCTTGATGGCATGAAGAATGCGCTTAGCGAGATGAAGGCTGCCTTGCAATCTGCTACAGCCAAGGATGAGGTTTGTAAGAGGGAGCACGCTTCTGCCGGCGAGATGAAACATCGCATCGAGCTCTTGGATGCTCAGGTCCGAGCGTCAGGAGGCTATTGCTCGGGATGCGCATCTCAATGCTCAGAACAGTGATCTCCAAGTTTCGAGGGATGAGGCGATTCGTCGCTCCACTCGGGCTGGGAAACGTGAAATTGTTGGTCGATACGACTCGCTGTTGAAGGATTTGAAGGAGAAATGGGAGAAGCGGAAGCTCGAAGTGGATTGCCAGATCTCGCTTCAAGAGGCAGTTGCCAATACTGACTTGATTACGGAGCTGATGCATGGGGAGACAACAAATGACGTGGAGCTTCCGAAATGGAAGGCGAAGGCCGATGAGCATGAAATGCGTCTCGCGACTCTCACTGTTTTGGACTTTTTCTCGCGAAGTTCGATCTTCCTCAGATCTCAGAAGATTCGGTCCAGATGGATGTTGATCCGGTGACTCAAGTTCCAGCTGGTGTAAACGAGTTTGGGAGCAATGGTGACAAGGATCTCAGCGGTTTCACGGCTGTTAATGCTCGTGATAAGGCTGGTATGTCCGTTGAGGAGCTCCGAGCCGAGGAAGGTGTTGTTGAGAAAAGAGGCGCAGAGGATATCAAATGAGTTAATCCCGATGGGGAATAGTCTGTCTACCAGCTTGCCTTCCCTTGTCTTCTTTCATTTTTTGCTTGGAGAATGCCATAGAGGGTTTTAATCATTTTATGTTTTTTGTTTGGACTTGCTTTTTCTTTTTAGGCGTTTAGCCGTACTTGCAAACTTTAGGACTTGTTGCTTGGAAAGGCTTTTAGCCTTAGTTGTTTAAATCAAACTAAGTTTTCTTAGGAATTCATTCGTGTTCTTTTTAGGTGAGCTGGAGTTCCTCGGGTCTGCTAGATTGACTTGAACTTTTTTCTAGCTTTTGCTCGGAATTTTGGTGGAGTACGGATTGTGGTACTTCGAGAGTTCGTGAAAGTTTATCTTTCGATTTGGGTTGCTTCTGATTTGGTTGTCGTATCTCGCCAATGTTTATTTCTGACTTTGGCTGTGCTTTGGCTCAATTACCGCAGTTCGCAAAAAATTTCCGATTTTGGCTTTGTTGTTGTAGTTCACCAATGTTGCTTTTCCAGCTTTGGCTGTTCTTTGATTCAGTTACCATAGCTCGCCGATTTTGGAGGATTTTGGCTTGGAGTGTTGTGCAAATGTGAGTAGTGATTTGGATTTTATGATTTTGCTTGAGTGCGGGCGATAGCTTGACATGTGCTTGACTCGAGTTTGTTTAGGGTGTTATGGTTTCAAGAAATGTTTGATCGATTGAGAGTTCAACCGGGACACGATTGAGATGAGCTTTCAATGTTTTGTCTGGCCAGACGTTGTTTAGTGGGTTGTGGCCAGACGTTGTTTAGTGGGTTGTTTGTTGTTCCCGAGTGCTTATTTGCATCTAAGTTAGTCGTGTATCGATTTTAAGAGATCTCGAAGTTTTCGATTGTTCGAGATTGTGCAATAAGAAATTTGGAGAGTGGAACAATATGAAAACTTTATTTATGAAAGTTGTTTACAATTGTTTTACACTGTATGAACTGTGAAAGGTTTTGGGAGTGTAGGGGCCGAACTCTAGGGACGAGCTGCCTATGTATCTCGCCAGGGGATCAAGCCTTAACGTAGATCGATTATTTTACTATTTAGTAATAGTAGCGTTTGAGGTTCATGGAATCCCATGGACGCAGTTCGGTTTTTTCTTCGCGTAACCGAAGAGGTTGTAGACGCTGGGGCGTACTGCTTCGGTGATCTTGTAGGGGCCTTCCCATTTGGCTTCTAGCTTTCCACCTGTTTGGCATGTTTTGTCGAATACCTTGTTTAAGACTTGGTCACTACTTTGAACTTTCATTCTTTAACGTTGGAGTTATAGTATCGAGCTACTGCTTGTTGATAATTTTGGATGCGAACCAATGCTTGGTCTCGTTTTTCTTTGATCAAGTCTAGTCGGTCTCTCAACAGTTCCTCGTTGAGTTCTATGTTTATGGGACATAGTTCTCTTCGAAGAGTTGGTACTTTGATTTCAGCGGGGATAATCGCCTTCATTTCGTAAGCTAGTGAGAACAATGTCTCTTTGGTTGCTTTGTGAGGAGTGGTACGACAACCCATATGACTGCGTTTAGTTTGTACGACCACATCTCTTTTCTGGCCTTTGAGCCTCTTTTTAATGTTATTTATTACGGTTTTGTTGGTGGCTTCTGCTTGACCGTTCCCTTACAGGTACCGTGGTGTGGAGTAGCTTATGTGTATTTTCCATGTTGTCTTGAAGCTCCATAATGATCTCGAGATAAATTCGGATCCGTTGTTGGTTACGATCTCGTATGGAAGATCGTGTCTGCATATTATATCTTGTTAGATAAAATCTTTTACTTCCATTTTAGTGGTTTGTTGGTAAGCTCTAGCTTCCATCCACTTAGTGAAGTAATCGGTTAGAACTAGGACGAATCTAAACTGTTGTGGTCCGGCCGGGACCATTGGCCCTATGATGTCCATGGACCATCTCATGAATGGGTACGGAGCACAAATAGATAAGAGTGTCTCTGTGGGTTGATGAATCGGTTGTGCGTGCTTATGACAGCTGTCACACTTCGCGGCATAGTTTTCACAGTCCACGATGGCGTAGTTTTCACAGTCCACGATTATCTACGGCGATCTCTACTGTCGTAGCTAATTTGACGACTATGCTTATGCTTGATTTGTCTATTCCCTTAACGGGTATGACTCTTTTTAATAGAACCAAATATGAGAAAAAAAATATAACATGAAATAGTACTATAGTTTAATCTTTGGACAAATTACACAACCAGCTATAGACTAAAGAGCTAAGAATTTTCTACCATAAACCATGCAAGAAAAATGACATTGCAAGTTTCTATGGACCTTCTCGACATCAATCTAGCAAACACAACCCAAAAGACAAACCTCACTCTTGGCTTACACAAATCCCATTCAAAGAGGGACGCAAGAAAGAAACTGACACAATATATTTCCGACTATCTTTTAAGGTAAATCCGAATTTAAACCGCTAAAGAAAAAAGTATGAGATTAATGTTTTTGCTTTGATTCTGATTTTGTATAGCAATGCTTTCATGAGTGTAGCTGCCAAAAAAAATCAGTAGATGCAAAAGAAAATCTGGAAAGTCTAGCATATTACATCGAAGAACTTCTAGAGATTAATGACTCAGTTGTTGATGACCAAAGACCAATTCATAGTGCGGACGATGATGCTAATTCATAGTGCGGACAATTCATAGTCTTCCATGATACATGTTTTTCATTGTTGATGACCAAAGACCAATTCATAGTGCGGACAATTCATAGTCTTCCATGATACCGTTTTTTTGTTTTTACTTTTGCAACCTAGTCATGTTCTTCCACATTTTCTGCTGAGTTCAAGACAAATAGAAACATTTTTACCATCAAAGGTCAAAGTCCGGGCTGAGTTTCTTTTGGCCTCGGTTTTTCTTCTCTTCGGAAAACTCTGTTTTACATGAGTTCTAGGCTCAACTATAGTTTCCTCTTCATTGTCTTTTTCCTTCTTCCTTTTCCCTGATATAGTTCTCAATCGGGTAGTGGTAAGATTCCTTGGTTTTTTCCAGTCTTCCATGATCCTTGTCGATGGAATCTTTGCTTTTTTGGTATCCCTTTGGAGTTCTTCCACTTCCCCTTTCCATTAACATATTGTGAATCATCTTTCACCATCATATAAAACAAACACGTAAGATTAAGTAACAATTGGATGACTATGTCATAAATACATTATAATATCTACAAGACATTAAAACTAGATTTACATATCATTTCAAGTATTGACGACTTGTAGCAACTTCACGTTTCTGATATATAAACATGAAATTGTATGAGATTAGTTAATTACCTTTTGTTGTAGTAGATGTAGGGCTTTTTGCATCTGTAATAGATAAGAAATTAAATGAATCAAAGTATCAAACTCTGTGATTTGAAACATAATAAATTTGCAAATAAGCAAGGATCGATAGAAAGAAAATTTAGTCAAAATACCTTGAGGAATTTTTGACTTATCACATTTTTCTCCAAATTCTTCTTTTTAATTTTTGTTCTCCTCTTCCGGATGAACACCTGTAGCCAAATAATCTAAAAGTTGAATAAGTAATTATTGGTTACGCCATAGATATATTGAAACTCGACCTAAAATTCAAATAATTTGAACTGGCTTGTTACCTTTAGGAATTTATGATTTTTCGGTCTTTTTCGTAATCAAGAAAACCATAATCTCCATGGGAAGACCTCTTTTCTTCAAGCCCTTTATTGCTAATATTCTCAATGTTGGAATCTGAAGATGAATTCACCAATTCTGGATCGGTCTCTTGTGGTTTGTTGGAAAGCTTAATAGATTTACGTCTAACATAGCATTTGAGAGACTGTCAAGGCTTAATCGGTGTCCCAAAAACAACCGAACAGGGAGCTTTTTCCACATACACAGACATATACATTGATCAGTTAACACAACCAAATTATGTGAAAAGATAACTTTCAATCAAAATTTCAAGAGTCTCATCGGCAAAATAATAACGCCACTATTCCAAAACTGAAACCCCTAAATAGCAATTTCTCAATAAAACCAAACAAAACAAAAACATCAAAAGCTGAAATACGAGATAGTTCGATGTAAATTTCAGAGGGATACGAAAGAGGAGATCACAACAACTTGCAAACAGAGAATTCTAAAAAGAACACTTATGACTAAATTAAGTCTAATAACTGAGAGGAACGATCACAAAAGGAGAAGCAGCAAAAAAACGAGAGCTAGAACAAAGCAAGATTAAAGCTTACCAAAGACTTGCTGTCTGACTAGTTTGCGGCGCTAGAGAGACAAAGAGGTTTAGGGCAGAAAAATAAAAGGTGACTTTTATGGTACAGCGAGCGGCACGCGCCTTTGGTTTGCCCCTCTTTCCTTTTCTTTCTTTATCTTTAATAGAAGAAACTGATAGACAAATTTTTTTTTTTTTAACTCGTAAGTCGTAATAAATCATAATGTTCATTTTTTTTTCATCTGAGTTAATATTAACTTTTTTTTTTTTAGAATTAATATTAACTTTGCAAAGGTACGATTACAAGGCTTACTATCAAGGATTCCAGCCCATTACACAACTGCATTTAGATCGAGTAAACCCACCAAAATAATAATTAGGCTTTACCCACATAACAGCCCCATCTGGCACCACTACGGATTCAACCAAACGGTATGAGAACTTGCAACGTATAAATGGATTCTGTTTTGCTCTAACACACTTTTAGCAAAGAGATGAGCCCCTCTGTTTGATCCTATCGTCGACACTTCCAACTTCCAATGTTCAAAATTTCGCAACAAACAAAATAATTATGAGTCGTTAAACCTGAAAGATGGCCAAGCTTTTGGTCTTAGTACTGCCCCAATATAGATTCTGCATCCTCAGAAGCGAAAATTACATTCAAAACTTTATGGGATATCATGCTTTTCAACGCCCACTGCAGACTTTTAAATCTGGTATCCCGCAGTGAATCCATCCGAGCAAAAGACCTTCTACTGTGCAACACAACCAACCCTAAAGAATCTCTCAAAACCCACGCCACACCCCCGACCCTACTGTTTTTTACCCAGACCGCACCAACATTACATTTTAACCAACCTAGAGGAGGACACAACCATTTTGACTCAACCAGAGATCCTTTATCACCCCTTGTTTCCAACACTTGAGGTTCTGAAACTTGAACCGAGAACCAAAGAGCAGATTCCTCTAATGCTTTTTTAGACTAACATCAAAGAAGTAGTTCTTCCTCCACGGAGCTCTCATACCACCATCATCCAGCCATTTATCAATCCATACCCTAACCGTGTTACCGTTACCAACCATCTGCCTGAAACCCAAACTAAGAAGATCACGCCCATACAAAATACTTCTCCAAGTAAAAGACGAACGCGAACCCAAAGGAGCCTCCAAGAAATCAATATTCTCAAAATAACGACTCTTTAAAACTATTGCAAACAAGGAATCACAGAATTGCAAGATTCTCCATGCTTGTTTAGCCAGAAGAGCCTGGTTAAAACATTCAGTGTCACGAAAGCCCATTCCTCCCAACATTTTAGGCAAACATAAATGCTCCTAGCTCACCCAATGTATCTTTCTTTTATGTTCCAAGGAGCTCCACCAAAAATCTGCCATGCACTGGATAAATTCTCACAAATAGTTTTTGGAAGCCTGAAGCAAGACATCGAAAAGACCGACATTGCTGACGCAACGGTTTTGAGCAAAACTTCTTTACCGTCTTGTGATAGAATTCTCGCAAACCAACTTGAAACTTTTGATTTTAATCTATCCTTAAGAAAGGACATCATTTGTACGTTTGATCCACTAAAGCATTCAGGAAGTCCCAAATAAGAAGAAGCACCTCCTTCATGAACAATCCCCAACGTTTGACGGATACAAGCTTTAGCATCATCATTAACTTTAACTCCAAAGGTTATCAACGACTTATTAATATTAACAATCTGACCTGTTGCATTACCATAAATCCTTAATATTTCCTTGAGAGATCCACACTGGGCATCATTAGCTTTGCATAGAAACAAGTTGTCATCTGCGATAAGCAGATGATGAACCGCTGGACCACTTGTAGAGAATTGAATTCCATTCAAGCGCCCATCACTTTCCGCCTTGTTTAGAAGATGAGAGAGGCCCTCAGTGCACAATACAAACAGGAAAGGAGATAAATGATCCCCTTGACGCAGTCTTCTTTCAGGAGTAATCAAACCATAAGATTGGTCATTGATTAAGACTGAATATGTAACTGAAGATACACAAAAGAGCACCCAATCAACCCACTTAAGATGAAAACCCATGGCAATGAGCAACGACCTCAAGTAGCTCCATTCAACCTTATCATACGCTTTTGCCATGTATGTTTTCAATGCCATGAACTCTGAAGCTATCCCCGAATGCGTTCTCAACCCGTGATTCATTTCATGTGCAATGATGATATTATCTGAAATCAATCTCTCTGCCACAAAAGCGGATTGATTAATGGAGACAATCTTCGAGAGAAAAGGTTGCAATCTTCTCACCAAATTTTTTGAAATGATCTTATATAAGACAGAACAAAGGCTTATTGGCCGAAGGTCCTTCATTTCCGAGGGATTTAAAATCTTAGAAAGAAGACATAGATGCGTGTAATTCCAATCCATAGGAAAGAAACCCGTGACAAAGAAGTTCTGAACCTCTGATACTACTTGCACTCACATAATGTTCCAGAACTTCTGAAAAATAAACATGTCATGCCATTCGCACTAGGGGCACTTGCCGGTTTGATCGAAAAAACCGCATCCTTGATTTCTTGTACTGACACCGGTTTAATCAGCTCATCATTCATCTCAGCAGTGACCTTCTCAAAAACCGAGAACCATGCTTGAAAAGAACCTGGATTGGAAGATTTGAAAAGGTTAGTGAAATAAGCTGCAACAACTTCTCCTTTAGCCGCTTCTGATCTTTGCTCACAGCCATTAACATCCTTTAACATTTCAATAACCTTACAAGCACGATTAGACTTATCACCTTTTAGCAACCATTTGTCCCTGCTTTTTTGCCACCATAAAACCTCTTCTTCCTTGTACGCATGTACAAGGTCATATTTCATTAAAGAGACACTTTGAAGACATGGACGCATGGGAGATTGTTCCTTCTCTAAAGCAAATTCAACCTGCTGAATGCGATCCCGGGAGTTCAGATAGGATTCTTACTTCCAAGAGCTCAGAAATGTTCTGCAAGTTCTCAAACCGTTAGCCACAGATGATCCCACACTTTGCAGATTAGAATCAAATGCTCTTTGAATGGTTTCCTTGACATTAGGTTTTCCCAAAAATCTACTGTCAAACTTGAAGTGACCTCTGTAAGAGTCTTGAGAAGCCAACAATTTCACTAGGACCGGCATGTGATCAGATCCTTTTTTTTCTAAAAATGTTTGATTCGAAACTGGAAATTGTTTGAACCATTCTGGGTTACAAAAACTCATATCCAGTCTAGATTGAATCCATAACTTATACCTCATTCCAGCCCATGTAAACTCAATACCATGGCTGGGCAATTCCTCTAAATGAGAAGCTTCGATCATGTTGTTAAAAGGCCTAAAAGATTTATGATGGGGTCTAAATAGTCGTCCGAAATTGGAGGATTTCTTTGGGGACTCGTCTAGCTTTGAATTTGTAGGACCCTAAGCTGCAAGGGCACAACGTGCGTTGTAGTACTTAGGGTATCGAACCACATGGAGGAGGTCAACTGCAAAACAGAGAATCAGGACAACCAAAGACGCAGGAAACTGGGGTTTTGGGGATTGTGTCACGGTTTTGCAGAAAAGAAAGAAAGCAGTATCACGTCTTATATAGAAGAGGTTGTCAATCAATTCTATGACCAACGGGAAAAAGGAAAATCAACTTAAAAGCTTGTAAAAGGGAAATCAGGTGAGCAGTGCAGAAAAAGTAAATATTGAAGTACGTAAATCTCGAGTTGTAAAGCAGATGGGGGAAGCAAGTTGGGGATCTTCTCGGGAAATCTATGGGGTTCTAACTAGAAATCAAACTCACAAAAGTTAAGCAAACGAGACTAGGCGATTTTTCCTAAACTGATTCACTGATTTTAACGACCTAACTCTGACAAGCAAGATCGATTTGTGAATGCCTATTTCGTAGGTATACTATCGTATCTTGCGTCCTAAACAAACACGCAATAAGATCGGGACGATAAACATTCACGACACCTTCCTGACCACGCATAAGCGCCCCATAAATGATGTGCTCTACCCTACTAGGTCTGGATCCAAGATTCAGCACGTGAACGGCTCTCGAAATCCTGCGATCAGACTCTAGTTCATGACGCTAGACTCATGCAATAAGAACAAGTATTGTAAGAAAGAAAACCCTAATCTACAGCCTAAACAACTGGTTTAAAAACAGTTAATGAAATTCCCCATAGATCCCCTTAAAGAACATCCAACGAAAGTAAACTACTCAGACATGAAAGAAGAAGTACAAATCGTGATTGATGAATGCATGCTTGTATAAATCAATGAAAAGTAACAAAGGGTTTCGACAGAAGTCGATCTCCCTCAAAGAACGAGAGAGAACGAGATATGTGGCCGTCAGAACCAAAACAATGAAACGTGAAAAGAAAACTTCGAACTCCCTAAAGAAAACCCTAAACAACGAGTATATATAGGTCTTCAAGTTCCCTTGGTCGTGGATTAGGTCTTGGCTTGCATAAGACGGCTGCGAGTTTAAGTTGGGCTTCAAATGGGCTCGGGAACAGCAATATGTCGTGGCCGCGCGAGCGATCGGCCGTGGCGCGGCCATTGGTCTTCTGGCCAGGTCGTGGCGCGGCCAGCTTGGCCTTCCGAGTGCTTGACGGACCTTCTTGCTTCTTCCATAACTTGAGATCCAACCGTGAGATTGTTCTCAAACCACTTCGAGGTGAAAGACAGCTGATAAGGCTACCTTGTCTCTAAATATGAGCTTGATCTTGTGGTGGGAAGGCCTTCGTTTGATGTTGAACTTTTGTCCTCGAGCACTGTTTCTGGAAATGTCCATTTTGCTCCGAAAATATACGTATTTTGCTAAGATTACCTGAAAAGAGTCTTGAACAACCAAATAATCGAAATCTAGTGTTTATGCATTAAAACCTTAGTGAAATTCTTATTAAAGCACTCACTTATGATAGTAAAAACGGGTAAAATATGCATGTTATCAGTTCATCATTATGCCAAGGACCACCAAGCTTCTCACCATTGTGTAAAATATCGTTAAAATCACCAAAAACACACCAACTGCCAAACCTATTAACACCAATTCGGCTTAATCTCTACCATAAGGCTAGTTTTTCACTCTGTTCCGGTAACCCATAAACACAAGAAACAAAGAAGGAGACAGCCCCAATCTGAAATTGGAAATCAAGGAGATTTTTATTAACATAGTTGAAGTTAATATTCACAGCATTCTTCCAAAACAAGGCTGAACCACCACATGTTCCAACCGGGTCTATAGTATATACACGGTCATACCCAAGCTATACTTGCAAATCAACCAAAACATTTCTACAATTCTTCGTCTCCATTAAAAACATCACCTCCGTGAAATATTTTTGACGTATCTCCTTAAGGCGTGGAATCGTCAAATCTTGAGGCCGCCCCAAACTTTGACAATTCCAGCACAACATGCTCATTAAGGATTGGGCGATCCCTCAGTCGGGATCACCTTTGGGTTGGCACACTTAGCGATTTTTGATGTCATTATAGCCTCATCCGCAGCTTTTCTCTTTGTGAGAACACCTTCTTCCTAAGCCTGCCTTAAGACTCTGCAAGTTGAAGGAGACATTTGGCTCAACTTTCTTCAATATTCTTCTGGATTTGGAGGGTCTTTGCCTCTGCTTACCTTTCTTAGATCACGGGAGAAATCCCTTTTTATAGGGTGAAAACCCTAACTAAACCGTCCAGCCACGACCTAGCCGACGCGTCTCGGTTTTCTCTCGATTACAGTCAGTCCATATTAAGTTATCTCGACTTAAACCGGACGGATCCCACTTTCTCTTGACTAAATCCCGAACCGCTCGACTAAAGCGAACCGCTCGACTAACTTGCGAGAAATCCTTTTTCCACACGAAAAAACTCTATTTTTGGCCGACCAAATTCACGGCCTACGGGCCCAGCCCTTTTCCTCTCGACACTTAGTTGTTTTCTCGGTAGTTTCACAGTTTTACTCGGCTATAGCCACGGTACAGTCCATAACCTCACAGACGCAGTCACGGTACATACATTTCCTCACGGACAGTCGAACCTCACTAGACTCAGAACATATTTTACATCGGTCATCCCATTACCCGCTCGACCATAATCAGAATTTCTGGTCGCGGATGCTACAAATATTGTCTCATCCCTTCCAGCACCTCAGCTGCTATTCTAGTATTTGGGTCTTTGTATTTTAGTCATGAATACACTTATAAATCCATTCAAATTCTATTAAAAATCAAATCCTTATAATACTTGGATTTGAAAATCATAGAACCAATAACACTGGATTTGAATATGGATTTTAAAATTATAGAACCAATAACACTGGATTTCAATATGAATTTTAAAATCATAGAACCAATAACACTGGATTTGATTTGGATTTTTAAATCCATTAAAATATAAGAACCAATAACACCCAAACCTTGTATTTGGGTCTTTGTATGTTAGTTCATGGAAATACTTTTAAATCTATTCAAATTCAATAAAAAATTAAATCTTTATAATACTTGGATTTTAAAATCATATAACCAATAACACTGAATTTCAATATAGATTTTAAAATTATAGAACCAAAAACACTGAATTTTAATATGGATGTTAAAATCATAGAACAAATAACACTAGATTTACTTTAGATTTCCAAATCCATTAAAATACAAGAACCAATAACACCCCCTTATGTATAAATTTGTATTAACAACAAAAAAATCAACATAATATTATATTAGAAAGTTTATTAATTAAAGATAAGAGTTTTAATTATATAAAAACCATCTAATATTAATAATAAAATGGTTTTTAAGTATTATATGTATGTACACATACATTTAGGGAACACTTTATTTATTTTAATAAAATAATTTTATCACTATTGTTTGTAATAAGTTATAACAAAGAGTTATTGTTTTTAAAAACATATTATATAATAATAAATAATAAATATTACGATTTATAAATAAATAAAAAATAAATCGTCCTTCGGAAAGCCGTCATAAAATATTCCGACGTGTTATATAATAATAAAAAAAATTACGATTTATAAATAAATAAAATAATTCAAAATAGAAAACTAAAATTCAAAATTAAAATTAAATTAAATTTAAAATTAAGTTAATATTAAAATTAAAATTCAAAATTAAAAATAAAATTACAAATTCTAAATTGTTCAAAGAAAACCAAAAAAAAAATACAACAAAAGTTTTTAATGTTCTTCCGAAAACTTTCTCGAGATGAAGTCCTCCATTCGCGACACTTTGCTATCCATGTTAGCAATTGTATCATCTTTTTCATTCAGTACATATTCGTCAATTGGGCGACATTTTGTTGGAGTGCGGATTCTCGTTGAGAAGACGAGGCATGACCGTGCTTGTAAACTTCGGAAATACAATCTAACCCAAAGAGACGGCCTTTACTTTCGGAGTATGCTACAACATAAAAATAAATTTATCAGAAAAAGTAAGTTAAATATTTGTAATATAATTTATTACAAATTTGTCAAACATTTTTGTAAAAAATAGGATTTAATAATAAAAAATTTTAAATTTTAATTTATCTTATATTAAATAAAATTTGTAAAAATTTCAAACGTTTTCATAAAAAAAAAAGTTTAATAATTTTTTTTAATAAATATATGTATATAATTTAAAATATAATTAAATGTTTATTAAATACTTAAGTTTTTTTAGTAATGTTAACTTCTTTAAAATTCAAATAATTACGTTTTTATATATTAACCATCGTTTTTACTAACATTTATATTTACAAAATAAATATGAAATTATACTAACAACTAAAATTAATTTACAAAATAAAAAAACCCTAAATCTAACAATATTAACAAAATCATAACAATGATAACAAAATAAAAAATCTAGATCTTTCGACACAAAAAAAAACTAGCAAGCTAGCTTCGTGCAGGCCTCATAGACTTTCGTTTCCTCGGCTAGAGTGTAGTGCGTCGTTTAGCATCAAGGTGGTACGTCGTACTAAAAGATCTTGTTTGAAATTAGACGTGAACCATAATCCTTGTTTTAGGGCTTCCAATGCTACTTCTTCATTGAGGTTAACAATTTTTGACTTGGTCTCTTTGAATAGTGTTACGAAATTTCGCAGTGGTTCGTCCTCTTGTTACTTGATCTTCCATAGATGAGCTACTGTCACTCGGGTTTTGATGAAAACTGAGTATTGTTTTAAGAAAATGGCTACGAGTTGATCGAAGTTATCGATCGAGCTGCTTTCTAAACCTGCAAACCATTCTAATGTTGGGCCTACAAGATTTTCCCAGTGTCACAGAGTCTAGCGTCTACTATCATGTTGGTGAACGGTGTTCGACGTGTTTCTTCAATCACACGATTGATGTCGGGTGCCGAGCTCGTGGCAACATGCATGGCGTGTTTCATTTGCCTGAGTTCTGCGTCAGTTCTATCAATATATCGTTGGAAATATGCGGGGTCTAGTTTTTAATGGGCTGTTGCCGGGTTGTTCGAGTTTCGGAGTTACTGTTTACTCGAGCATTGGCGTGAGGCGTGCGTTTGGCTGGTGGTAATTCAGCCGAGTAGGTTGCGTTTGCCATCAGAGCTTATCTTTGGGCATGCGGGGTAAAAGCGAATGAAGAGGTTCCAATCCCTCTTGGAAAATCCTTGGAGCGGTGGAGGTGGTAACTCGCGACCGCGGATTTCTGCGGCTCCTCGCGCATCTCAATCGCTAGGATTCATGATATGAGGTTGTGGTCCCCTGGAGCTTGAAGGGACATTATGCCGCCTTCTTATTTCCGAGGTCGTGAATGCTTGAGAAAAGTCGAGGCATATTTTGGGTAACGGGCTTTCCTCAGGGTCGACCTGCTACTCGCGACGAGAGCCATGAACAGTCTCTTGAGCGATAGATCGTGAAACTTCTGCTCGTCATTCATTCAAGGCATTTACCTGCTGATTCAATCGGCTTCGAGGTGTTATTGGCTTTGGGTCATTTGCCGCCGGATCCTTATGACTTCTGTGTCATTTGATTCGGTACCGGGTGGGGGAGGTCGAATCGGATCGATGAATCTAGGAGGCTGCTCCTCGTTTCGGATACATACGTAGGGATTTCCCCATTCGGAGGGATTTGGGTGTTAATTCGAGGAAAGCGTTCCTGAACCAGCTACAGGTGTTTGGATAACCGGGTTTGTGGTTACCGTTTCGGTGCGAAATGCTGTAGCATTCGAGCCGAGAGCTGTGTCATCTGGGTTATTACCGGGAGTACGCAGAGGGGGAGTTCAGATTGGATCTGTAGATCCGAGTGTTCATCCCTCATCCCCAACTATTTCTTGCTGGTTTGCCCTTTCATCCGTGTTGATATTTTGGTTCGGGGTCATTATTCCCGAACCGGCTGCGGTTGCTGGACGGAAGGGATCAATGATCAGTGGTCCGGCTCAAGGTGTTGTGGCGTTCGAGCCGATATTTGCGTTTTGGCTTGAGGGATTAGCTCCCTCGGTGTTGACCATGACGTGTGTGGTCGATCTGTTGGATTTAGCGGTCTTTGGATCCATTATCGTTCTAACGAGTCTTAGGTCGGGCTTACTGTGTTAGGGATGTCTTTTTTCTTCCCCCATAGACGGCGCCAAAATGTGGGCACTAAAACTCACACTCAGATATTTGTTGAGTGATTGAATATATTGGAGAAAAGATGGGTAATAATCTCTTTATGAACTAACGAATACAAGACCTTGAATGATAAAACGGATTTTATTGATAAGAACAAGTATTCGAGTACAAGATGAATGAGAATACGAGAGCTCGTAATGAATACAAGTTGTGAATTAGGTAAAAGATGGCTTTCTCTATGCGATTCCTTCTTCTTATATAGCCTTCCTTGAACTCCAATTGCTGTGCGAATCTTGTTGCTCGAGCTGGATATCTCGGAGGTCATTGTCCGTGCCGGATATCTCAGGATCTCACCTAACTTAGTCCTGATGAATATACTTTTGGTGGTAGCTCGACGATCTTGTTAAAGATACAAAAGAAGACCATATGTTTAATGGATTGTCACATAGGTGGGCTTGAGTTAACTTTTTAATGGACTTCATGATGGATCAGATTTAGTGCTAAATTCAACTCCAACAAATTCTATCTACCCTTCTTATTTATTCTCTTTCTCATCGAATGAACGGTCGACATATATATTCACTTCATCTCGTTCTCAATTCTAAATATCCACTTCAATTTCAATTCTCAACCGCAAAATCTAGCTAAAACAATAGAAGTCATAAGAAAACACACATTAGAGAAAAATTCCCCCGACTATCAATTATGCATAGTTAGTCGATTGTCCATTGTCCACAATCGCTCGTCCATACTTATTCTCACATAATTAGTATTTCGACTATAACCTATCCAGACCTAGCTCTAGTCCACGTCTGCATTTGACATAATTATTCTTTGTACATAGTACATTCAAAACTTCAACAGTCATACAAATTATTTGGTTGAAGTCATCCATCACAATTCCTTTCCCATCGTGCCTAATCACGAATATATTTTTCGCCGTCAACCACTTTAAACACAATTGTCCATAAGACACTGTCCAAAAAACATTATCCATCAATATACTAAGTTACCAACATATTTAGTACATTTTACAAGGTATGGATGAAATTAAAAGGTACCTAAACAAGCTCTACAACGCTTTATTAACTTAAACCACATTTTCGTGTCCACTATTAAATCTAAGAATAATGGCTGACTATATTATAATCTTCTTCATTTGTTCATTTAACTAACATCCACTCGAGCCACAACACCATATACAATTTACATATCTAATAATCAGTACTATAAACTTCTGGGAAAATAGACATTTAAATGTCCAACTTTCAAATTTCACCCATTCAAAACACCACATTTCGCGTGATTCGTTTAAATAACAAATTTTTTGTTGACCTATTTTTTAATCACGAACTTATGTTAACTCGGCCATATTAGGCACGACGTTAACTTCACTAACAGATCGACTAACGCCGTTTAATCCTCGTCTGGTAGAGAAGTTAACGCCGTACCTAATATGGCTGAGTCAACATAAGTTCATAATTTAAAAAATAGTCACGTAAAAGTTTGTTATTTAAACCGTTCACGCGAAACGTGATGCTTATAATGGCCGAAATTTAAAATTTTGACATTTAAATGGCATTTTTCCGTCACTATTTTCAATTTTTTTGGATTACATAAACGTAATTGCTAAACCAAGTAAACCAAAACTAGATATTTAAACATAAATTAAATTTACATTACACAAAAAATTGGATTTAGCCTTTAAAACATCAATTTAACCACATCTCATGATTATCTAACAATTTGCAAATCTTTCGAAACCCTAAATCTACATACAAAAGTTGAGAAGCTTCGAGAAACTTGTTCTACCTCGCTGGTGCAATTATAACAAGGATTCATTTCGGTTAGCGTTCAGTAAATGGAAGAATCTTAAAACACTGATCATTCATCGCTCATGATTACAGTTTTACTGGCACGTTCGAGTTTCAAGCCATTGGAGAGAACTGTAGTAACCTCACCAGCTTGAAGTATTTGAGTTTTGTTTAAAAAATTACATTGTTAAACAAATCGTATATTATCTCAAGAACCTCAATAGGTTGAGTTTAAGATGCTCTTTCATCAGCAATGCATGAGTTTTATTGCTAATCACATGCTTTAAAAACCTTGAGTTTTAGATAATTTTTCATCAGAAATAGAAATCCGTCACTAGAAAAATTTAAATGCCGAACTTTCGAATTTTAGCCATTCTAAACACCACGTTTCGTGTGAACGGTTTAAATAACAAACTTTTACGTGACTATCTTTTAAATCATGAACTTATGTTGACTCAGCCATACTGGGCACGACGTTAACTTGACTATCAAACTAGGATTAAACAGCGTTAGTCGATTTGTTAGTGAAGTTAACGTCATGCCTAATATGGTAGAGTCAACATAAGTTTGTGATTTAAAAATCGGTCAACGAAAAAAATTGTTATTTAAATGGATCACGTGAAAAATAATGCTTTGAATTGGTGAAATTTGAAAGTTGGCATTTAAATGTCCATTTTCCCATAAACTTTTAGTATCTTTATCTAACTTGGTAAAAACAAATACCCGAACATACGGATATATACCCACAAGTTATCCAAACCAAATTGTTATCTAAATTTAAATTCGTTTACTTATACTTTAGTCAATATTTAAAATTCTAAAACAACATTAAATTATTTACATAATCATATTTTTTTCGATATTTTGAGCAAAACGTATAATTTTAAAGCTAACAAATCTATTATATAGAAGATGACCAACTCTCTCTCTCAGCTTGACACGTCAGCGCTTGAGAGAGTGCCACGTGGCATTCACTAATTAATTTTTAATCTATTATATAAAAGATGACCAACTCTCTCTCTCAGCTTGACACGTCAACGCTTGAGAGAGTGCCACGTGGCATTCATTAATTAATTTTAAAAAGTCATTTTATTTGAATTAATACTTGCACCCATGAAGACTCGAAGCCACAATCCTCTCAATATAAGACAACTGTTTTATCCAGTAGGCTATGAGTACTACTTGACAATCTTCTATAAAAAAATTGTGATATTGTCTTTACGTTCTACACATTAAATTCAAAGCATTTGTTTTTAACAATTGGAAGCACTTATATGGGAAATACATTGTATGATCACATTTGAACTTTAAATTTGAAGTTTTATATGTAAATTTGGATTTCTGAATTGAGTCAAAATTTAGATTTCTGATTAGTGAAATAACAAATTTTTATTTATTATGTTCATGTTAGTTTTGATCCGTTCATAATTAACTATATGGCAAAAATATTTTACGCATTAATTTTTTTAATTTCTCCAAAAAACAACCTTTTCAACTTATCAAGCCGTGCTCGTGAAGTCAGCCGTGTCCGTGCTTGTGAATTAGATAAATGAAAACCCCACATGGATGAAATAGATACAAGAGGTAGCATTTTTCATTCATCGATTTCCAATCACAAGAATGTGATCTTACTCAAGAGTCAAATCAAAATTTTGCATCTTCTAACAAGTTTGATGAATATCTTTTAATATGCGCTTTAGAGAGGATGTACTATTCCCCGTCAATTTTTCTTTAGGTGTATGGTCTAATATTTGTTTATAATCTTCAACATAGCGAATTCAAATTGCAATCGTATGTGAAAATTGATCCAAAAAAATTCTATTAATTGAAATTTATCAAAACTAATATAAGGATAGAGATAAAACTCATTTATTAAACTTCAAAAATTCTAAATTAAAAAAAAAATAGAAATATAAGTTATAAATACGACTGCTTAACTTTATGGAGTTTGTGGGAATGGAACAAGTTGCGGAGGAAGACGGAAGGACTCTTAGTGTCTTCATTCTTTTCACATTCCGTCCATGTGAGTTTTAGTTTATTTTAAAAATAATTTAGATTTTAAATACCTATTAAATTTGGACTAAACTTTCTTATAGAATCAAACCACATTTAATGCATCACCATTTTTGTTTTTCCATGTCCCAAAAAAATCCTTTGCAAAAAAAAATTGTATACTCTTTTAATACAAATATATAATGGTTCAACCATTATATATTTGTAAGCAAAAATGATGATGCATTAAGTGTGATTTGATTATATAAGGAAGTTTAGTCAAAATTTAATAGGTATTAAAAGTCTAAATTAATTATAATTTGATACATTCAACCATTATATATTTGTATTAAAAGAGTATACAATTTTTGTTTTTCCATGTCCCAAAAAAATCATTTGCAAACAAAAATTGTATACTCTTTTAATACAAATATATAATGGTTGAATGTATCAAATTATAATTAATTTAGACTTTTAATACCTATTAAATTTTGACTAAACTTCCTTATATAATCAAATCACACTTAATGCATCATCATTTTTGCTTTTTCATGGCCCAACAAAATCCTTTGCAAACAAAAGTTATATACTCTTTTAATATAAATATATAATGGATAAATGTATCAAATTATAATTAATTCTGATTGTTGTAAGCATAGAATATTTGAGATATATAAATAAGACATTTTTGAAAGAATATATAAAAAAAAGCCCGCGCGTACGCGGATATTCTCCTGGTCATATTTAAATAATACTATTTTTTTTAAAAAATACATGATTTAAAACTCTAAAAAGTTGTATTATTGCATAAGATAAAATTTTATATAGAATTATAATACATAGTGATGTAAATAATTTAAAACGAGTATCTCTACATATCGGGTAATAATATGGGTACCGATTTTACTCCCGAGTAAAAGAATTTTGATACTTTGTGGGCCAGATAAAATTCTAAGTAGTCCTAGATTTTAAAGCCCAAAGAAAATGGGTTAGGTTATTTAGGGCTCGTGATATGAAACCCTAGTTACTCTTGCCGTCTTTATAAATAAATTTTTCTACAGACTCATCAATCATCGTCTCACAGGTTTTGATCTCGTTACACCTCCATACATTGTTGCTCTTCTTTTACAAGAATCGTCGAATCCGTATTTACGATTCACCGTTTTACTCTGGTTTTATTGAATTTCGTTTCAATTCCGATTCTCCAATCTCTGTTTCAAAATCTGAAGTTTATGCAAACTATCGTTTTACTCTGATTGTTTAGTATCTGTGGGATTAGGTTTCTTACGGTGATGATGATAACATATAATCCCAGCTCTATGAGGCCTTAGTGGTCAAGGAGTAGAACTATGTTCATACATATATCTGAGCCTTAATTATCTGCGATTGATTCGGTTTTAATTATCTTCCCAATTTTTGTGTTTGTAAATTTCAATTTTTTTGGTTTTGGATTAGGGTTTATGCGGCGATGATGATAACACATTATCCCAGCTCATTATGAGGCCTTAGTGGCCAAGGAAAATAATTGTTTTCTAACATTTTTTCTGAGCCCTATATCCCTGAATTCTCAGTTTTATTTTGTTTGAATAATATACTGTTTTTGCATCTTGTTCCCTGTGATGATTTAAAAATCAATGTCATGCTAATGTATACCTGATAAAAAATTTTAGTTGATTTATAAGTGATTTTCTGAAGGAACTTGTGTATTTTTTTAATTAAAAATTTATTTGTTCTTTTTGTTTACAAATATGATGATAACGTAAAGTGAGGAGTAAAACATTCCCTATGATGGTTTTAACCATGCTAATACTGATGTCTTCTGACTGAATCAAAGTTAAGTGTCTGAGGGAATGTATTAACTTTATATATGGTTAATTCTTAACAAAATTGAAAGGTTTTTAGATTCTTTTTAATTTTTTTTTCTTATAACATCAAAATAGTGTGTTATGAAAGTGTAAATTGATTTCATAACTTTTTATTAAGAAGTCGAAATTGAGTATATAAAAGGAAATTAAACTTGTTCCTTGTACTAATCAGCCTAATTAGATTAGTCTTCCGAAAATCCAATTACGCTGATTAGTGTTTTGTTAAGAACTAGCAGACTTAATAAAAATCATTAATGTGATGTTTATTATGTAACTAACAAAAAAAAATTAAATGTGATTACCATCCATTTCTTAATTCCGATGAATGTCCGAGATATGAACAAAAGGATATGGGGCTAAAAGTAAATCACTGAGTGCTTGGGGTGTCAAAATATATGGGTCGATACAATCTAACTCATTTGTTAAATCAAATGGATTAGTTTGAAATGGGTTGATCGTTGAAAAATTCAGCCTTCTGACTTTTTATATTTCGGGTAGTTCGGTTCGGGTAAATCAGTTAGTTTGGATTTGATTCGGTTTTCTCCTATTCGTATATTTAATTAAAAAATAAAAAATCCCGAAAGTATCTTACAATATCTTAAAAATCTGAAAATACTCAAAAATATCTGAAACTAGTCGTATTGTCGTATTATTGGAGTTTATGTGATATTTTGACTGTTTTAATTATATAATATATTTTATTATATTTGTTTGTAAATGTTTGTAGGTAAATATTAGTTTTAAAGTTGTGTATAACATGCATTTTAAAAATAATTTGTATTTAAAAAATTAGCAGAATCATACAGTCGTATACCCGTAATTCAGATATTTTTGGATATTGATTGGATCGTTTATTATTTGATATACAAACTACATTGAACATTATTTTTGATCGGATATTTTCGAGTGGCTACTGGATCAGGTTTTCAGATCGGAAAATTCTCAGCCCTAGTTAAAATGGTTCATCTATTACCCCATTATCATAAACATTATTTTATTGATTTCATAGCTTTCTATTAAGAAGTCGAAATTGAGCATAAATTGGGGTAATATGGAAACATATTTTCTGCTTAATCAAAAAAAATATTGTGTAGATCATAAATTGTTTATAAATTATATTTTATTAAATAATATTTTTTAAAACTATTGTTTTATTCATTTTTAAGAAATGTATTGTGTAATATGATGTATATCATAAATCATCACATAACCTAAAATTTGATTTTAAATAATCCAAAAATTAAAAAATATTTTTTTGGTTATATTAAAAGTAATAAATGGATAAAGGCATATAATATAATTAGTTTAATCAAAAAAAGAAATTTGTATTAAAATAATGAAAGAATAAGTGTGTGATGACACATAAGCAAAATGGCACCACTGTAAATATTTCAAATTGTTAGTCTACTCTATAAAAATGTTTCTCAATTGATATATAGGGGATTTAAAAAACCTGCAAAATAGTACAGTGCCACGTGGCAGCATTTCGAAATTGATCTTGTAAAATTTTTTTACTTTATTAGAATAGATAGATACCTGAAAAATAAGTTTTGGGTATTTTAGGTTCGGATATTTTTCGGATACCCGTAATTCAGATACTTTTTGGATATTGATTGGATCGAGTATTACCCGATATACGAACTACATTGAACATTATTTTCGATCGGATATTTTCGAGTGGCTACTGGATCAGGTTTTTGGATCCGGAAAATTCCCAGCCCTAGTTAAAATGGTTTATCTATTACCCCATTATCATAAACATTATTTTATTTCTCAAATCAATCCTCCCAAAAATATAACTCCACTGTTTTTTCACCAAAAACACGATTTTTAAATCAAAAATGTGAAATTAAGTGTCTAAAGCATATCTAATGAAACTTTACATTTGTCTTTAAATTCAATTCTTAGATGAAAACCATCTCCAACGATACGGTATATGCTAGTATAAAAATAGTATAAAAATAGAAAACTGTATTATACAAAACAGAGAACCAAAGTTGGAGTTACTGATATGCTCTCAAATTTACCCTAGAGCTACTCTCTCAAATTAAGAGATCACTGTAGTATTAGAGATCGAATCCACAGGGAAATGATAGTCACACAACAAACTTCTAAGTTCGAATTAAGTTAAGAAGAAAGATTTAATTAAAAGACAGAAATCAATTAAACGTTTAATAAATTCAGGAGACGAAACGCTAGGTTCAGGGAAATTCTGAGGTGAATCCTAATTGCAGGTCTAGACGGAATGTTAGAAATTATTAAGCATTGTTCTTGAACTCGAAACACTAATGTAAAATAAACCAACTCTCGCTGCGAAGATTATCTATGTCTAAACCCTATAATTCTAAATCTCTTTGCAAATCCTATCGATTCAGACAAACATTAATAACAGGTTCAATTGTTCATAAAACCCCTAAACCAAATCTCTTTGCGAATAGGTATTTTACTCATCTAACATTAGTTCAGGTAATTAATAATACTCTCGCATCTATTAATTAACCTAAGATCAGATTCTAGGTCGCGAAGCTAGAATCAGCATTAATCACAAATCCAAATGAAGAACTCTAATGATTTTATCCTAACAATTCATTAATCACCTTTGAAAAATCCTAAACCTAACTAGCAAACTACTCAGACATGATCAATGAAACATAAATCATTATTTGAATAGAAAGCATAAAAGAAATCAATAGAATAAAATAAAAGAGTTCCAAATCTGCTCTAAAGGAGTCTGATTCTTCTCTCCAAAAACCTAAACTTCTATGATTCTTAAAATATGAGATTATGCCTAAACAATGGCTGAAAAACTATAATTATAGGCCTAGGTACGAGCTGGGCACTTTTGCAAATAAGGAAATCTTTTGGGCAATTTCCTTTTCTTCAAAACTTGCAAAATCAGGCGGTTTGGCTTGGCTCGAGTGGTGTCGATCGACACATCGACACTGTTCATCCAACAATTCTCCAACTTCACATTTTCAGCATCTTCTTCCTCAATGCTCCAAAAAGCTTCAAAATCTCCAATTATGCTCAAAACGTACCTGAACGTGCAAAGACTCTAATAGGACTCTAAAAATACCAAAAGACTCTATAAAAACACTTATATCATGGTCCAAAAACGGGTAAAAACCATGATATATCAACTCCCCCAGACTTAGCTTTTGCTTGTCCTCAAGCAAAACAGAAACCAAGTATAGAGTAGAGGTTTGAAAACCGAAATATCCAGCTAACCTTCAGAACGCCACATCGAATCAACACTCTTGAATCCACTTACCATTGAGCCAACTTTAGGAAGTATTTCAGTATACTTACCACAAGCTTAGCAATCTCCCAAATCAAGCTCAAATCCTTTTTTGCTTTCAAAATTTCGAACTTAAACAACGGTATTGACCAAAGTACTTACAGATTCTTTCCCTTCCTTAGCGACTGAACAAGACATTCCTTCTACAGCTTCCCTATTTTCTCTTCCCTTAGTCAATTGCTGCCCATTTTCAGGGTGTTCTAAGATCTTTTCATTGACTTCTCTTATTCTTTTTGAAGTCTGGAATAGTGCTGCTATTACTTGTGTTCCTTGTTAGGAGACAGGTTCATGAGCTCTCACTAATATTGTTCCTTGTGAGGAGACAGGCTCATGAGGATCTTTGCACTATTCCTTTAACTTAGACTCATTTCTTTCTTTTTCTTTTCTAAAGGGAAGATCAAGGAAAGACTGTAGTGTTCTTATCTTGTCAGTGCTGGAAGAGGAATCAAGTCCAATGAATACCAAGCTCTAAGCAGGAATCTGAACTTTCTTTGTTAGCTTGATCAACTTGCAGCTTTCCACTTAGTAAAACATGCAATCAACTGCTATGGCAATGGTCTTTCAAGTGTCAATCTTCTGTGGTTAGTTCTTCTGAAAACTGAAAATTTCACTGATTTTGACTCAATAAAACAAAGTTTTTGACTTTCAAAACAAAACACAAGGTCAGTAATCACCTCCCCCAGACTTAAACAACACTGTCCCCAGTGTTATCAAGCCCGAAGTTGGTTAAAAGAAAGATTAGAAACAACATAAAAGACCATATAGAAGACTTACCTTTGTCTGCACGTGGTGTCGATCAACACTATAGTGGTGTCGATCGACACTGATCTGTGTCGAGCCCAATGTCTCCTTTTTTCGACTGACTGAAACTAGGACTTAGTAAAAACCAAAATGAAATAAAAAGAAAAACCTTACCTAACAGTGGGTTGCCTCCCACTCAGCGCTCGTTTTCAGTCATTAGCTTGACTGTGTCGGGGTTCAGACGTCTGGTGGATCAGAGGGTGGCATCGAATGCTTCCCAGACGAATGTATTCTCATCCATGGTGGTGTATATGCATTAGGTGCGTGAGAGCGACCAAGGAATTTAGGAACAGCAGCAGGGTCGGTCATCTTTTCGGGTGGGACACTTCGTTTTCCTGCAGAATCATCAAAAGAAACACCAAGCCCTCTTTGCTTTCTTCGAGTTGTCTGTTTGACAACATGTGATGGAATTGCAGCATTGGAAACAGCTTCTGGTGTGATCCGCGAAGGGTGTCGATCAACACTAGGAGTGATGTCGATCGACACCAACTCTGCAGTTCGAATCTCTTTACTCCTTCTGCAATTCAACTCTGCAATCCTTGCCTCCATCACAAAAACGTCTTCCTCCATCAACTTGGCATTGATTAGACCTTCATCTTCGCCCATTGTCCTGAAGAGATTATCAGCAACTATGTTTCCACTCCAATCTTCAAGTTTCATAGCTTTCTCATAATTTCAATCCAATGCCTCTTGAACAACCAGTTTGTTCACTTGCTCTTTAGAATCCAGCTCCTTGTCATTCCTAGTAGTAATGTCGTTTGAATCCTCCCTTATTGGATCTTGATCCATGGAAATCTCTACTGAAAAAGATTGACCATCTATGGTGGATGGTCCTCTTAACTTGTCCATGTCAAAATTCATGACAACATCACCCAAGTCAAGCTCTATTTTCCCTTTCCTTACATCAATAATGGCACCAACTGAAGCCAAGAATAATCTTCCTAAAATTAGAGGATCTGTAGGTTCTTCATCATATTTCAAAACCACAAAGTCTGTGGGAATCATGCAACCTTCAATCTTCAAGGGAACATCTTCTAGAACACCTTCTGGGATTCTCTTTGATCAATCAGCTAGGACAAGGGAGATTCTGGTTGGCTTGAAATCAGTCATTCCAAGTCGAACAGCAACTGAGTATGGTATCAAGTTGATACTTGAACCTAGATCGCAGAGAGAATGAGGAAACCTTCCTGTTGAGATTGAGCAATCTAGCACAAAGTTCCCTGGATCGCGTAACTTCTCTGGAATCCTCCTCTGAATTACAGCACTGACTTGTTCAAAAACTCTCACCTTCTTCTTCTTCCTTGGAACTATGTTCAAGAGGATTGCATTCATTTCTCTGGTAAGCAATGCTCCTTCCTCATGACTCACACCATTGACAACCATTCTCTTGACATATCTTCTTAATGCAGGTGGATGTTTGACTGCATCAACTAGGGGTAGCTCAACCATCAGCTTATCCATCATTTCCTTGCATCTTGCTTCTTCTATCTCATGTTTAGACTTTCTAGGAGGCCTGGGATAAGGTATTTTGGGTTTATACACCTTTTCCTCTGCAATATTTGAAGCTTCAGGTCGATCCAGCGAAGTGTGGGCATGGTGTCGATCGATACCCTCATGGTGTCGATCGACACTAGTATCTGATGTCGACTTACTCGCGTCGATCCTGCTCGATTTTGCTTCTTCAGAGCTTGAATCGTCGGGCTTTTCTAGTGGTGTCAATCGATACTCAGCAGTGGTGTCGATCGACGCCAGCTCTGCAACTGCAGAATCGTGTTCTTCACCCAAGAAACCTTGAATGCTTCAGTAGGTCCTTGGGAGAATGTAGTGATCTTTGTCCTCAACTCTTCGGATCTTGCATCATCAAAGAAGTTGCATAAGAATGCATTCTTTGTTTCTTCCCAAGTGGTCAAGGATCCTGGATCTAACTGCTTCAGCCAGTATGATGCATCACCAGCAAGCGAGTAGGGGAAAAGCTTGCAGAAGAGATAATCATTAGACACTCAATTGACCTTAATGCTTGATGCCAAGTCCTCAAATCTCTCAATGTGGTCCATGGGATGCTACTTAGGAAGACCATGGAAAGGATGCTGAGCCACAAGTGTGTAGTAAGCAGGCTTCAGCTCGAAATCATTCCTCTGGAATGCAGGAGGACGGATCACAGCTCTATTAGAATAGAACTGGTCTGGTCTGTTGTACTCGCCAAAAGTTCTTCCACGTCGAGCTTCTGCAGGGGCAATTTGTATTGGTTGCTCGATGATAACAACTCCATTATCATCAAGTCTTTGTCCTCTGGCATTCCTTCTATTGCCTTCTCCGTCGAATAGGTTACCTTCTGCGTCGCGTATCAAAACCACAGGCTCCGCAGGGTGTCGATCGATGCTAGATGTGGTGTCGATCGACACTCGTGCAGATTTTCGGTTCGTACGTTCCAAACGACCGAGCTCCTGGTTGAGTTCAATTAGCTCCTTTTCTTTGTTGCTTCAGGTACTGCGATTAAGCATGCACCTGAAATCAAAAATAAGAAACTAAATTAGTAATCAAAACAAAAACAAAACCTAGACAAAATTCTAATGCTAGAAATCTGTAGGCAACTAATCTCCTTCCCCGGCAACGGCACCAAAATTTGATATGCTCTCAAATTTACCCTAGAGCTACTCTCTCAAATTAAGAGATCACTGTAGTATTTCAAGATCGAATCCACAGGGAAAGGATAGTCACACAACAAACTTCTAAGTTCGAATTAAGCTAAGAAGAAAGATTTAATTAAAAGACAGAAAGCAATTAAACGTTTAGTAAATTCAGGAGACGAAACGCTAGGTTCAGGGAAATTCTCAGGTGAATCCTAATTGCAGGTCTAGACAGAATGTTAGGAATTATTAAGCATTGTTCTTGAACTCAAAACACTAATGTAAAATCAACCAACTCTCGCTGCGAAGATTATCTATGTTTAAACCCTAGAATTCCAAATATCTTTGCAAATCCTATCGATTCAGACAAGCATTAATAACAGTTTCAATTGTTCACAAAACCCCTAAACCAAATCTCTTGGCGAATAGGTATTTTTCTCATCTAACATTAGTTCATGTAATTAATAATACTCTCGCATCTATTAATTAACCTAAGATCAGATTCTAGGTCGCGAAGCTAGAATCAACATTAATCACAAATCCAGATGAAGAACTCTAATGATTTTATCCTAACAATTTAATTTGACCTAACAATTCATTAATCACCTTTGAAAAACCCACCTAACTAGAAAACTACTCAGACATGATCAATGAAACATAAATCATTATTTGAATAGAAAGCATAAAATAAATCAATAGAATAAAATAAAGGAGTTCCAAATCTGCTCTAAAGGAGTCTGATTCTTCTCTCCAAAAACCTAAACTTCTATGATTCTTAAAATATGAGATTATGCCTAAACAATAGCTGAAAAACTATATTTATAGGCCTATGTACGAGCTGGGAACTTTTGCAAATAAAGAAATCTTTTTGGGCAATTTCCTTTTCTTTAAAACTTGCAAAATCAGGCAGTTTGGCTTGGCTCGAGTGGTGTCGATCGACACCAGTGAACAGTGTCGATCGACACTGTTCATCCAACAATTCTCCAACTTCACATTTTCAGCATCTTCTTCCTCAATTCTCCAAAAAGCTTTAAAATCTCCAATTATGCTCAAAACGTACCTGAACCTGCAAAGACTCTAATAGAAAGGGATCCCCCTACACTACTGGAAGCAGGAGACCCTTGAAAGCATGGGGAAACAACTAGGTAACTATGAAGAACAAGAGCTTACCAAATTTTCAGCAAAGATTAGAGTTGTTATTAATGGACTAACTCCACTTACACAAGAAACCATTATGGAATTTGCAAATGGGGATGAAGTTCTTGTCACTCTTGAATATGAAAAGCTAGAAAACCATTGCAACATTTGCTTCAGACTCTCCCATTTGAGAAAATATTGTCCATCTCTGAAGTCCCACGAGGAAATGCAAACATATCCCGTCAAGTCGGGTTTATATATCAAATATCTATTTCAAGCAGAAGACAAAAGCCTCTCCAACTCTGCAAATCAATCAACGCTAAATCCGACCCTAAAGGAGATTGAAAGGGTTCCAGACAAAAAGGGCAAACCACCACTGGCCCCAACCTCCGGAATGCGTTCAAGCCATGATGGCCGATTCTTCCAACAGAGGCAAGATAGGCATGGATGGCCTTATGGCGACAGGGTTACTGAAAGAAGCCATGCGTAAAGGAAAAGATACGAACTGGATTACCATGAGCGGAAAAGAATGGATGATAATATGATGCAAAATCCCATTAATGGCAGGGTAGATTCCCACTCGTATCAGCGAATCAGGGAGCCCTCACTCTCCTGGGCGCATCTCCATTTTCACAGACCCAATTCCCCTGACCTAAGAGACCACCTGAGAAATCGTGAAAGAACTAGCAACAATTACCTTTCACCTATCCAGTAGTGGAAGGCGAAACCTCGATCTAAAGATCCTTCAAGAGCGGAAGTGTCTGATTCTTCAAGATTTGAGAGGGGTCCTCTGAATGTAAACCTCGACAAAGAAGCTTTTCCTTCCCCTTTGCTTACAACAGAAGATGTTACGAGTGAGCTTTGAGAGGCTATTATCCAATATACAAGTTGCGTCGGTCCCACAGAAAGAGCTGCAAGAAAAATGAGGGTCATTCATGGTGAGGAACGAGGGCTCATGGCGGAGACTGCTGCTAATCTCTTGGCTGCGGCTGCGTCCTCCTTTCAATACCAGCCAACAACTCCTGGCTCCTCCACTTTGCCAGAGCAGGACCTTCCCCCAGAGCTGCCTCCTGCTCCTAGCCCCCTCCGATAAGTTGCAACTGCCATTGAAAAGAAACGCTGAGGACGACCTCCTTTAAAAAACCATGTAGGCAATAGCCCAATTACCATGCTGGGTATAAGCTCTAAGAAGAGGAAGCAACAAAATATCAGATGCTCTCCAAAAAGGCAAGGGAAAAATGCTTATCAGAACCTATCTAGCAACCAGACAGCGAATCCGCAGAGGAATTCTCTTGTTCCTCTTTTTGCAATTGTACCCGCTATCACCAAGAGAGCCAGAGGTCCGGTGGATTTTCACAATCCACCAAGCTTTCTTCGTTAAGCATAGCAAGCTGGAACTGCCGCGGGCTGGGGAATCCCACAACAATTCGTCGACTCAGGAAAATACGACAAAGTATATCCCCGGACATCCTATTCCTCATGGAGACCAAAAACCATGATGCCTTTGTGCTAAAAGAGTTGCATTGGATGGCACAAGACTCCCATTCCTTCGTCTCTCCACATGGACACGGGGGAGGGGGCCTTGCTCTCTTCTGGAAACAAGGAGTCCATGTTGACATCCTCTCTTCCTGTCGTAATTTCATAGACACAAGAATTATTTATGAAGGGCAATCTTTCTTTGCAACTTTTGAATAAATCAAAGAGAAAAGAAGTATGGAGGATTCTCACAGATCTAGCTCAAGCTCGAGATAGCTCTTGGTTTCTCACAGGAGATTTTAATGAAATCATAGACAACTATGAGAAAAAAGGAGATACCGTAAGAACATAAGCCTCTTTTGTTGATTTCAGAACCTTTATATCCGAATGCGACCTTTATGATCTGCAATATACGAGAAGATTCTTGTCCTGGAGAGAAACAAGATACAAACATAAGGTCTTCTGCAGACTAGATCGATCAATGGCCAATAGCTCATGGACAGAAACTTACCCCCTTGCTAGTAGTGAATATCTGAGATTTGAAGGCTCTGATCACATGCCTTTAATCTCCTTCTTCTCCCCAGCAAAAAGAAGATCCAAAGGCTTATTCAGGTTCGACAGGAACCTAAGGAACAATGAAGAAGTTAAGAAGCTGATATCCTCTACTTGGAATGATGACGCCTTCCTCTCTGTAGAAAAAAGAATCATAAGCTGCAGAAAAGCTATTATCAAGTTGAAAAAGATAAAACACAAAAACAGCAGAAAGAAGATAGAGGAGAAACAGCGAGACCTTGAATCAGCCATGTCTAGCTCCCTTCCAAATAACACCTTGATTCACTCTTTGAACTCTTATTTGGCTAAAGCTTACAGAGAAGAGGAAATTTACAAGAGGCAGAGGAGCAGACAAATGTGGCTCAAGGCTGGTGATAAGAATTCAGGTTAATTCCATGGAGCCACTAAAGCAAGAAGAGCAATCAATAAATTTCGGTTATAGAGAATATCGATGGAAACCCTATTTATGGAGAGGAGCAAATTTCAGAAGTGATCACCTCTTACTTTCAAGATCTCTTCTCTTCACAACCGTGAAACAGACAAGAGATAGTAACCAAGACCCTATTACCTCTCTTGTCTGAGGACACTAATAACCAGTTGATTGCAGACCCCACTGCAGAGGAAATAAGAGCTGCAGTCATCTCCATCCATGCAGATAAGGCTCCAAGACCCGATGGTTTCTCTGCAAGATTCTTTCATGCAAACTGGGGTTCGGTTGGACCGACTATCATCGCCGAGGTCCAAGAATTCTTCTCCTCAGGGTACCTACCAAATTCAGTCAATTCAACTCACATCAGATTGATTCCAAAGATTCAAAGCCCTAAAACAATGGCTGATCACAGACCAACTGCTTTGTGTAATGTCTACTACAAGATTATTTCAAAGCTTTTAACTAAAAGGTTGCAACCGGTTCTCCACGAGCTAGTTGCAAAAAACCAATTAGCATTCGTCCCGGGGCGTGCAATTTTTGACAATGTGCTCATCACACATGAAGTACTCCACTTCTTAAAGACATCAACAGCAGAGATGAGATGTCATATGGCGGTAAAGACAGACATGACGAAAGTCTATGATAGGTTGGAATGGGACTTCATTCAGATAGTTCTAGAGAGACTTGGGTTCCATAGCAAATGGGTTCATTGGATAATGCAATGTGTGACGACAGTTTCCTATTCAGTGCTACTAAATGGCTCATCCTATGGTTCAATTTCACCAACAGAGGGCTAAGGCAGGGAGACCCTCTCTCTCCCTACCTTTTCATTCTATGTGGAGAAGTTCTTTCTGGTTTGTACAGAAAAGCCCAAGCAAATGGAAGTTTACCTGGGATTAGGGTGGTGAGAGGAAGCCGCTGTATTATGTTATTCGGTAGATCAAGCCCCCAATGTTGTTCAGCACTCGCTATAATTCTACAACAATATGAGGAAGCTTCAGGTCAAAAGATAAACAAGCAAAAATCCTCAATAACTTTCTCTGCAAAAACACCCCATGCGACAAAACAAAGGACAAAAAGAATACTGCAAATTCGAAAGGTGGGAGGTCAAGGAAAATACCTTGGATTGTCATAGCTCTTTGGCAGAAAGAAGAAGGATATCTTCTCCCAGATTGTCGATATGATCAAACAACGTGCAGTAAGCTATTCCTCAAAACTCTTATCTTCAGCCGAAAAGATGGTTTTACTGAAATCAGTTCTTGCTTCTATGCCATCGTATACAATGAACTGCTTTAAGCTCCCAATAAGTCTCTGCAAAAAAATATAATCAGCCCTAACTCGTTTTTGGTGAGATGGGAATATGGAGAAAAAAAAATGTGTTGGGTGTCTTGGTCAGAACTTACAAAGAGTAAAAGAGATGGGGGTTTAGATTTCAGAGATATAGAATGCTTCAAAGATGCTCTAGGCAAGTATTGTCCCTTCTCAACTTTTCTGGAATGTCCTGTACCGAAATCTGCTTCCCATGGATGGAAAAGAATCATGATAGGGAAGGAGCTTCTGAGAAAAAATCTAGGGCTGGTTCTAGGTAATGGTGAAGCTACATCCGTATGGTCTGACCCTTGGCTTTCAATCTCAACGCCATCAATCCCAATAGGGCCTCCTACGGAAGATACTTGTGCCTTAAAAGTTTCAGCTCTCATGTGTCCAGCTACAAAAGAATGGAATATACAGAGGATTAGAGAGATCTTACCAGAGTGGGAACAAGAGATCCTTTGTCTAAAACCAAGTTTTTCAGGCACGCCAGAAAAAGTAATGTTGCTCCCATCAGAGTCGGACCTATATACAGCAAAGTCAGGATATCATTTAGCAAAAAGTGCGACAGAGGTAGGATCTCCCCATCAACAAATTCAACCAGAATTCAATTGGCATTCAGAAATTTAGAATGGGAAGTATTCAGAGAAAATGAAGCTGTTTCTATGGAAGATAATGAGAGGAGCCTTACCAGTGGGAGAGCTCTTTCGAACTCGAGGATTCATCCCCCAATCAAATTTCCATAGGTGTGGAGAAGCAGAATTCGTATCCCATCTGTTCTTCTCCTATCAATTCGCGCAACAAGTCTGGGCTTTAACTCCATTCACTGAACAATTCGTTCCTCACCAGGTCCCTGACTTCAAATCGGGGCTTTCTGCTGGAAAGCTTATGTTCTGCTTGCCACCAATAGGTGTGGGAGCGGATCTCCTATTTCCATGGATCTGTTGGGCCATCTGGACTGCTCGGAATAATGCAATATTCAATAGCCGAATCTTCACCGTCGAAGAGACCCTACTAAAAGCAATTAATGAAGCTCATGAATGGCAAATGGCGCAGGAATCACCATTCTTGGCAACAATTTCCTCCTCCATAAAACCAACCAGACAGAGTGATCAAAGACTCTTCTCCTGTGGAGATCTGATATCAGATTTGCAGGACTCGGAGGGGCCTTCAGGAACCGGGAAGATAACCTTATCACCGAGGGATCTAAATCGCACCGCTTTGTGGCTTCAGCTCTGGCAGCCAAGGGACTAGCGGTCATCGAAGCCTCGCAACATGCAAAGATCAGAGGTTTTGATCATTTCACCCTCGCCTCGGATTCGTCGTTGTTGATCCAAGCAATCAATCGCAAGACCCAAATCAAGGAATTGTATGAGATTCTACAAGACATCTTCGATCTTGTGAGAAGTTTTTCCCAAATCTCTTTTGTAACAATTCCGAGTTCGGCAAATGTTTATGCTGATTCTCTTGCAAAATTCTCCTTAAACGCTTTGTCTTCAATTCCGGTTTAGATTAATGAAATCACTTTTCGACCAAGAAAAAGAAGATAAATGTCAATGTGGTAGCAACATATTTGACGTGGTAGCAGATTTACATTTTCACACCACTTGAATTATTTGATAGTAGTCTTCTAGATCGGTAGAAACAATATAATTATATATTACTTTGATAAGAGATTGTTCGATCATTTATATCATAACATATTTTTAATATGACAAATTTTTTGAACTATGTTCTGGTAGACTTAACCTTACATATTAAAGATTTTTTAACAAATCTAATTCAACTTTGCACCAGGATATTAATAGAGCTCTTTTATCATTATCATTGATTTCATTCAGGTACATGATTTCATTATTAACCATATTAGCGATCTCTTCCGAAGATTCATCCTCTTTCATAATTATTTATATGCTCATTTTCTTTTCGAGGATTTTTATCTTTGGAACCAGAGTAGTTCTATCACGTCTCTAACGTGTCATAGACTTACTATTAATAAATTATCTTTGAAAGACATATATCTTTATTGGAGCTGGGACGTGAGATTTCTGATTTCAATCATATGTTTGGTTGTCGTTTTACTACATTCTATAAATAGATGATCTTTATGAACTTCATGTTCATATTCATTTGTACGAGGATCCATAATGATAATTTATTCCACGAAATCTCATCCATCAGCTGTTTTTTAATCATTATGAGATTGTATCTATCATTGGTACATGCACAACTGCATGTTTTATACCAGATCATGAAGATAATATTTCACCATACTTGATTTTGTAAACTCATAGAATTATCAAGTTCATTTTGGGTGTGAACATTTTATGGATGTTTCATTTACTGGGATTCTTTAATTCTCCTCCTCGAGATGATGACATTTCATGTCCATCTATCTCGATATGAATCTCACTTTATGATTAATAACATTTCCAGTTACCTATTTTGGGTCATGTACTATTTATCAAATCCTTTTTATGTGAGACTCTCAATACCCCTTTTCAAGATGATGGCTTTTCTGGCACATTTATCTTGAATTTGATTTTTATCTTTTATTCAATTATATTCGGGTGTGATTTGGGGTATGCTTAAAGAAATCAACCTTTATATCCAATGGGATCTTTTAACCCAAAAAAATGGTGATTCATTTCTCATAATGGTCTCATTTTTCTCTATTTTTTGCCAAGACATGCTGTGTGAAAAACTTCTGGTTTTTCCACATATAATTTTTCAATAATATATGATATCATTATTGGACCGGGATAGCTTCAACCGGTTATTAGAAAACTTTCAAGTTTATTATCATATATATTTTTGCCATCTTTATGCATGTCTCCCTCATACATTCTAGAGTTTTACTCTATTAGAACATTTCATTATTCTTGGGAGTTTTATTTTTCTAGAACGTTTAGCTCATACAGACCTCCCAATTTGTGAGGGCCTCTACTTATGAGTTTTCTTTGAGAACATTCTTTAAATAAAAAAAATTCGATTGAAAAATCTTCTGGTTTTCCAATGGATGGCCATTCAAATTTTTCATAATTCTTCTCATCGTGACTGATCCTGGATGTCCTATCCTTTCATGACAGACTTTAAATATATTAGTAAACTTTTGGTTTACTGTAACATAGGACTTGGAGGTCATCATTGGTAACTCTTCCAATCTAAGTTTTCACTCCGATGTAATGCAAAGATATTTAATCCCATTCTTATTCATACTTTTAATAGGATATCAATTTCTCTGGATATCTTTGAAACTTAACAAGTTTCTGTATGAATCGGGGGAACACATCACTTATTTCAAACTTCGTCCCCCTTTGGCATTGAAAATCTGGCACTTCCATAGCCTTTAATAATTTGTTCATTGCCATTTATGGTATTCAACGGAGTTCTTTAATTTGAGATCGAAGATATGCTTCTCTTTTTTTTCTTTTAAGTATTGTGTGCTTTGCCGCACTGTTAAACATATATCTCCATCCATGATCACAATTTGTGTTAGCTTCTGTGTCATAATGATTATAGAAACACAGAGGTTGTCTTTCATATGATTTCAAGGAGGCAGCGCCTACCACTCGAGTAAGGAGGAGGCTTAACCTACTACTCCGTATAATTTAGTACAAAATTAACATAAATTTAACATAATTTAAATAGTACCTTTTATGGTATTAGACGGACCGAATGACGGTACGACGATCGGACAGCGAGATGATCGGACAGCGAGACGATCGTGCTGATAACGTGTTGTGAACTATATTATAATATAGTTCTGGTTTGTAGTGTGCTATATATTATGATATAGCTTTGGTGTGTAGTGGAATATGTATTACGATATAGCTTCGGTGTGTAGTGGACTATGTATTATGATATAGCTTTGCTGTGTAGTGGGCTATATATTATAGACTATATAGTAAGAGAGAGATCAAGAGAGAGTGAACAAGAGGTTTTCTTTCTTCTTCTTACTATATCTTGGTCTCTCATTTTTACATAGAGCTAAGTACATCTATTTATAAGAGGTAGGTGTTAATCTAATGAAGACACATAAGTGATGATTAACAACTTATGTAGATGAGTAATGTCTTAATAGGATGACACTTGTAGACTCATGTGATGAATAATCACATTTTTCTAACACTCCCCCTTGAGTATTCATTACCATTTGATTTGCTGCGTGCTGCCTCATTAAAAACCTTTCCATGGAAAAACCCAATATGATAAAAACCATGGCCAAGGAAAAAAGAGTACAACAACGCAGGCTCCCCCTGGAAATGATCATCTTCCGTCATAGATCTCGTAAATGACGCATTCCAATCTTTTGAATATGTTTCTTGAAAGTAGTAGTTGGAAGCGCCTTTGTGAAGAGATCGGCCGCATTGTCACTTGAGCGAACATATTGAATATCCGCTTCTTGATTTTTCTCGAGCTCCTGGGTGTAAGAGAACAATCTTGGATATATATACTTCGTTCTATCGCTCTTGATATAGCCTTCTTTGAGTTGAGCAACACATATTATCTTTAAATATTTGTGTTGACTTCTTGTTGATGACTATTTCACTTGCTTTTTGGATGTGATTAGTCATTGATCTCAGCCACACACATTATGTAGATGCTTCATGAAGCACAATGATTTTAACATGATTTGAAGAAGTAGCAACCAATATTGCTTCTTAGAACGATGAGAGATCGCAATTCCTTTAATTGTGCAAACGTATGTGATTTGCGATCGAACCTTACGTGACTCTGATAAATATCATTTATCTGCAAAACAAAACATTCCAACATCGAGGTTTCTAGGATAAAATAAGTCAAAAACAATTCATACCTTCGAGTAAATGGAATTTATATTTTATTCCGTTTCAGTGTCTGTGTGTAGAAGATGAGCTGTATCTTACAAGTGTATTACTAGCAAAAACTATATTGTTCAAATATAATTTGCAAGATACATAAACCTACTGATATGGCTCATCTAAGGTACTTAAAAACCAGTTAGCATTTTCTTTACAAATGCTTTAAATGATATATCCTTCAAAAACATTTTAAGATAACATCTCTTTTATACTTTTTATGCTTTGGTACTTCATGACCAAGAATTATCTCTCTACACTCATTCTTAGAGTGGAGATTTGTTAAAAAATTGAATTAGATTTGTTAAAAAATTGAATTAGATTTGTTAAAAAATTGTCTAGTGTGAGAAAATTGTAATATAGTGACATAGCAAAAATTGTATATGACATGGCCTATTCTATCATATAAGGAATACCAGGATAGTATATGCGCTAAGCGCACGGTAAAATGATTATTAAGGGAAATTCGTTAATTTTAGTTAAAATATCAATTTCAGTTTTTGCGGAAATTATTGAATGGAATCTGAGATCTCAATTCGTATATCTTATGTTTCTGGTTATTAGGTTACCTATTTTGATTTTATGATATAAATTTTGTTGTTTTGTAGATTTCAATCTAATATAATCGAATATCTTTATGCATATGTTAAATTATTTTAGAAAAGAGTAAATTTAGTATCATATTTTTTTAAATAGTAAGATATGGTAATATTCAAATATACTTAACACGTTAACTATATATATTATGTTAACTTCATTATGTGTTAGCTTATCCAAATTATTACAATATCTTTTGTGATAATCAAAAATCTCAATTCATATATATTTAATAAATTTTGACTAAATATAAATAAATAAAAAATATATATATATATACATGATTAATAAATTTGTTAAAAACAAAAGCAAAATTATGTAAGGCAATATAAATAAAAATATTCTTATTGAATTGGTTCACATCTATCAATGTCCATTTTTTAATTGACAATTGATGAGCCAACAAGTAATGTACAATCTTATCACATCATATGTAATCAATCTCTCTAAGCTTAGCAATAACTCCAACCGATGAATTATTCGATGCATCCCATATATCACTTTCAACTCTTTTCTCAAATTGAACAAATGGTAATTGTAGTTCATACTCTTCAATTGGCTGGTTTCTTTTCCATCTGCATAAAGCCGTGGACGATATCTCTTCTTACTATTTGATGGAGCCATGTCTAGGAAAACAAAACAAAAAAATAGATGAATAAAATCTACAAATTAAAGGCGGAGAACTAAACAGATGCAGAGAAGTCAAAGGAACATAAAGTCGGCAAAGATTCTATGGGCAAGTGCAACTCTTTTTTTTGTGTGGTATTAATGTTAAGATGGGCAAGTACAATTCACTTATTAATGGTATTAATGTTAAGTCGACAAAGATTCTATGCATTCCTAATAATAAATTATTAATATTTACGTATACAACTCAACTGTAATTTGAGTTTGACAAAGAAAAAACTGTAAATCTGAGTGTTTTTGATTTGATCTTGTTTCCCTTAGTAGCTAAAGGCATCAATTTTAACCGTCTGAAAAATCTTTTGATAAGTTACGTTGTCTAGTTTGGCCCTTTAACAAAAAAAAAAAACATTGTCTAGTTTATCTTCGTAATATTCGAGATTTTCTTATATTCTTTTTGAAGGCACCAAATGAATTTTTCATATCAAGGAATATTTACTTCTCGTATTCTTCTTCTTCCCATCTTAATTAAGGGTAGTAGAGAGAGGGGTTTCTCAAATAAACAAACACACAAAAGTTAAACTAATTACATGCTCAAAAAAGAATATAATTCAACGATAACTATTCTTTTCTAAGCCAGTGCAAGTTCATATGAAAGCTACAAAGCATCAGAAAGTAAAGTATTTTTGAGAATGATTATAGTGAGTTATAAATATTCATTTTTGTAACGAAAGGTAGTTAGCATACACATCAATCACCCCAACTGTGTAATACAGTAAATTCAAGTTCACCGTTGAATATGAACTCAAGATTGAAATCACAAATTGAAATTCTGAATTGGGCAATCACCTAATGAAATTTTGAATCACCAACTGAAATTAATTCCCTATAGAATTATCTCGACAAATCATACCATCAAACAACATAATGGTTTCAGAAATTGTAATCTACTCCATCACTCATCTACGTACGTCGAGCAAAACAATTATCAGTTTCCCAAAGCAAAGTGTTAGCTTTCATATCAAAGAGAAAACCAAAATGTTGCAGAAAAGATTCATAATCAGCATAAACGACTCCAACAGAAGCGGATGCAGGCGGCGAATCCTAGAAAATCCCACTGCAAAGAAGGTTAAGGCGACACCGGAAAATTCGTAAGGAGGAGACGGCAAATTGACAACAAGGGCGAGACTCCCAAACCAAGAAAAACCGAGGAATAAGGTGAAAGCGACACCAGAAAAGTCTGCAGCTAGAGACGGCGAAGGAAAGGTGGCAGACGGTGAGGAATTTTGATTCCGGTAGAGAATTTTTATTTGGAAGGCAGCCAACGGTGATAAAGAGTGAAAGCCTTTTTTTGTCGTATTCTGATTTTCTATTTTAAAATTTTTTTATATTTTTTTAATTAAATTTATTTAAATGGCATGAGTGTAATTACTAGGGACCAGGCCGTTTCAAAAATTTTTTGGTCCCTGTGCTATATTAAAAAAAATTACTCAAATTGGATCCTATTTTACAAAACTCCAAAATTTAGGATCCTAAAATGGTAAAGAAAACTTAAAAAAAAAGATGGAACCCTGTGCATTTGCACCTTCAGCACATGGCCAAAGCCGGGCCTTAGAGACATCACTGGTTTAATGTCTTTTATAATAAAATATATGCTATTCTGGTAAGTATTTTTTTAATGGGTGCTATTCTACTACGAAACATATATATTAGTAACTTTCTCTTTCGGAAATGATAGTTGGCGTGATGTTTGATACTTGATAGCTGGATGCAGTGCAGTAGTGGTGAACATCTTATAACTGATTTGCATGGATTCAAGTTTAACACTTTTCAAAAAAATTATTTTTAATACATATAGTCGGAATGGTGCAATGCTTTAAGCCCATTAGAATATTCAATATGTGAGCTACTCGACGGCTACACTCACCTATTAATTGGATGGTAAAAATCCGAATCACCCCGTGGTTATCAAATAAAAAAATCATTTTTATAGTTTTTATATGCTATATAACTCTTTTTTAATTTCTCTTTTTTTACTCATCTCTATTTAATTAGAAAATTTCTTTATATTTTTATTTATATCTAAAAACTTAGACTCATTATATAAAAAGTTTTCATATTTTTTGTTCTTTAATACTTTTTGTCTACTATCTTGATTATATTTTAATACGAATCCTTACTTTATTGCCAAAATCGATAGCCAACAAAAAGCCCAATGACTCCCCACCATAAGGGGTGATAGGATCTCGAGGTATGAACGAAGGGACCATTCGGAGAAAGATCCGTCACTTGTTGGAGCAATTTCGGAGAAAGGTCTGTCACTTTTCAGGAAAGCATTTGATTCACGGATAATCGAAGAAGGCAATCTATCATCACTAAAAAGAAGTCTAGAACATTTAACGCTCACCTCATACTACAATAAAGAGGAGTAGAGCACCTCGAGCACTCTTGCCTCATACTATCATAAAAGGGAGTAGAGCATCTCGAGAACTGTTACCTCATACGGTAACATGAAGTAGAGAATCTCGTTTAATTTTCTTTATGCAAATATTCTTACCTCATACTACAGTAAAAGAGAGTAGAATATTTCACTGCAGTCAAAAAAAAAAAGAGTAGAATATTTCACTAAAACAGAATACATATATAAACGTCAAATCAAAGAGGGAATAGTTACACATTACAAAAGTTCAAAACCCGACCTGTCGAGGAAGTGATTGATCCCCATGTCACTAAGAACAAAAGGAGGAATGACAAGACCTTGCACTTCAGAACTCGAGTTGGTTCCACTCCGAGTTGGTTAATAGCTCAAAGTTCGCTCTAGCTTGACTGAACAGCTGCAACTTCAGGATAAGTGTATTAAGATCCAAGATGCGAGCCTGGGCCCGAAAAAGTGCCCGATTAAATACGGGGATGATCTAATCTCTCCCGGATTCGAAGGTCTTATCTGCGGTTGCCTTAGCCTCTTCCATCGCGGCAAAATGCAGCGCACCTTTTTTCTTGAGCTCTTTCTCAAGCTCTAAAATCCTTTCTTCAGCAGAAGCAAGCCTTTATTTGAGGATGACTTTGGAAATTGATAGATAATTTTTCTCCTCACATAGGAAAGCAACTTCGTTAGAAAGAGGTTCCCGTAACTCATCTATTCATCCATATATCTCATTCTTGTTCTCAAAAATCTTGGTTATTGGTTAAAAGTCATTCCATTCTTTATTCTTAAAATACAAATCCGATCTTCTTAGTTATTCGTATTTACAAATTTTGATATCTATTCTATTAAAAGTGAGTCACTTTTTTGTACTATTCAAATAACATTTCTTCATGTGTTATTACACAATATGTAATTGGACATTCATTAAACTTTTAGAGATTCAATAAGGGTAATTCTATCATTAGCTTATGCAATTATTATTATTTTTTTTTAATTTTTTCTTTATTCAATTCTCCTATACTCATTACCAAACACATTTGTTTTTAAATATTACCTATTTGAATTATTTTAGTTTCAGCTCCTAAAGACATTTAAATAATTTCAAATTTGCCAAAAATAATTATTTTAAAAAATTTAATATTAAATCTTACAATTAAAATCTTACAATTAAAATCTTACAATTAAAATCTTACAATTAAAATCTTAACAATAAAATGATTTGAAAATTAAGATTATAATAAATTAAAACACAAAAATTAAAAATAATTTTTAAATAATCATCATATGCTTTTTATTTTTTGTATTATATGTTTTTATAATATAACTTAATTTTCAAATTTTACAAAAATCTTATTAAATATAACAATTCTAATATAAGCTTGATTTTGTGTATATTAAAACATAGTGTATATATATATATATATATATATATATATATATTGTTAATTATTTTCTTTAAAGTTATAAAACAATCAATCATATATTTTAATGAAATATTTTTGGATTTTATTTTATTTTTGAAATCAAAACATTTAACATATTTGCATTGGTAATTTCTCTAAATTATTTATGTGAAATAATCTTTTTTATAGCATAAAATTATTAATTATAACTGATTTCAATATCACATTTAATACGTATTTTGGTAACTACATATAATATATCTAGCAAAATTAATTTTGAATGAATAATCTGTTTTTAATTTATTTTCTTTCTAATTAAATCTCACCAACTTAATAAACAATATTTACAAAATCTTTTTACTAAAATCCAAAAATTTAAGGAATTAAAAAATAAAATAAATAACAAATTACATATAATCTCAAAAACTAATCAATTTATCGATTTGAAATAAAATAAATTATCTTAATAAATAATATATATTTTATAACAAATCAACAAAATATTATTGTTTTACTAAAAACTGTATTTTTCACATTCAATCATATTATTTCTTATTTCACATTTTATAATAGGTCTTACAAAATTATTTATATTTTTCATTTTACATAAAATTTTATCTTTTTTTTTGACAACGACATAAAATTTTATCAAAGTTCTAGTATAGTTGTAATATTGGTTTTTTTTTTTGAGCAAAAGTTGTAATATTAATTACAACAACAATATACAGGAAAAAAATATAAGTTTGTGGTCCTTCGATCCGACCTTGATGTGGCATTACGTTCACAACGAGATGATGTGGATCTTTGATTTTCTTTAAAAATTAAGATCAGTTCAGCGAGCAACATTTTTGGCGCCCTAACGCTCTGCATTCAATTGAATCTATTTACTTGTACAGGTTATATATAGCAAACTAGTTTAACTAAAATTCCTGTATCTAAACTCATAAATCCTTTTGTGTAAAAATGGCGATCATAGGCTTACTTGGAGTCTTCATAGCTTTCCTTTTCTTCCTTTTATTCCTATTTTTCTTCCTCCGCAAGAAAATTTTCTTCCTCCCCAATAAATCTCAGGACGGGCCTTTGTTCAAGAACTGGCCTTTCCTCGGGATGCTTCCAGGAATGCTCCAAACCCTTCGAATATTTGACTGGACCGTTGAAGCTCTTGAAGCCAACGATCTAACTTTTGCTTTCAAAGGGCCCTGGTTTAGTGGAACAGACTTGTTATTCACGGCTGATCCAAGGAATATCCATCACATGCTAAGCTCAAACTTTGCGAATTACCCTAAAGGACCTGAATTCCAGAAGATCTTTGATGTTTTGGGAGACGGAATCCTAGCCGTTGATCTGGAATTGTTGGAGGATCTGAGGAAGTCAGGTCATGCCTTATTTCACCATCAAAACTTCCAGAAGCTCTCAGTAAGTAGCACTACAAGTAAGTTAAAGGATGATCTTGTTCCTTTTCTTGATAATGCTGCTGAGAAAAACATTATCATCGACTTACAAGATGTGTTCCAGAGATTCTTGTTTGATACTTCTTCGATTTTGATGACTGGTTATGATCCAATGTCTCTATCCCTTGAAATGCCGGAAGTTGAGTTCGGCGAAGCTGCAGATCTCGGTGAAGAAGCGATCTTCTATAGACATATCAAACCGGTGATCTTGTGGAAGCTTCAATACTGGTTTGGTATTGGAAGTGAGAGGAAGATGCGAACTTCTGTGGCGACTGTCAATCGTATGTTTGCGAAGATCATATCTTCAAGAAGAGAGGAGATATGTCGCGGGGAAAGAGAGCCATCAATGGACGCATTAACGTATTATATGAATGCCGACACTGTCAAATATAAGCTCTTGAAACCGAGTGATGATAAGTTTATAAGGGATGTTGTTTTGAGTCTATTGTTAGCAGGAAGGGACACTACAAGCTCAGCTATCACTTGGTTCTTCTGGCTTCTTTCTAAGCATCCTCAAGTTATGACCAAGATCCGACACGAGATCAACGCAAATTTTAATCCTACAGATCGATATGAGAAGCTCGTGTATCTACATGCTGCCATGTACGAATCAATGAGACTCTACCCACCAGTTCCCTTCAACCACAAGTCTCCTGCAAAGTCAGATGTGCTTCCAAGCGGGCAGAAAGTTGAAGCAGATTCAAAGATCGTGATCTCTATTTACGCATTGGGGAGAATGAGATCTTTTTGGGGAGAAGACGCATCAGATTTCAAACCAGAGAGATGGATTTTAGATAATGGAGATCTAAGACGTGAACCTTCATATAAGTTCATGGCTTTTAATTCCGGTCCGAAAGCTTGCTTGGGTAAAAATCTGGCTCTCTTGCAGATGAAGATAATAGCTGTGGAGATCATACAAAACTATGATTTTAAGGTCGTTGAAGGTCACAAGATCAGACAAGCATTTTCAGTCATTCTCCGTATGAAACATGGTCTTAAAGTCACAGTTAGTAAGAAGATATGATTCTTACGCTTGCTTGGCTTCTACGGTAACTATTAGTTTCCCCTTATTGATAAAAAAAATCTAGACCCACTTGCTTGTGGGGATTAGATCTAATTTAGTACTTGTATTGTTTTCCAAGCAACCGATGTTTGTCACGATCACTTCCTAAAGCGCTATTTTGTACTTTATTTCCATTCACTTAAGCCTTTTATCACTGCTTTTAGAAAATTTCTCATTGTCCATGCTTACAATCTGTACACACCCATATTTGATCATTACAAAGAGCGTAGATGTAGTTGATCGTTTTCGGCAGAGGTTTGGAGAAAGCTCACCCTAAAGCTTAACATCAGGGATCCCCACTTCAATGGCAGAAAATATCCTTCTATAATTGCCGTCCGCATCGTCAAATAACTCTACCAAGCTAGCTCTTCTACAAGGATGGCATGGTGCAGTTTATGAATTGTGGCGAGAAAAAAAAAAAACAGAAGATTCCACGATGGGATCACTTTCAATCACGAAAGGTAACTTAATTCTTCAGCGATGGACTGAAAGGGCTCCGTAACGGCGTTGTCCTCTCTCTCTTGTACTGATATCACTACTTGCACTAGTATCAGGTTTTCCTCTTTCTTAAATTATAATATTCGTTGGCTGTAATGGTTCTACTTACTTCTTTGTAACCCTTTCTTTTAATTAATATAAGAAAACCTTTTAACAAAAAAAAAAGAAAAAAAAAAAGAGCGTAGATGAAGAAATTAGAAATTTTCTCATTGAGGAAATGAAAGAAATCGAACCTAGATTGGTTCACATTGGTTTTCAACAACATACTAATTAGAAAATCTCTGTCCATCTTCTTAGATAAAGGAGATACGATTGAGGAAATGAAAGACATCGAACCTAGATTGGTTCACATTGGTTTTCAACAACATACTAATTATTTATTTAGTGCCACAAATTTCGAACAAACCAATGATAACGAGAAAACGATGTAAGAATCTTTACCAAAAACTTCTGTCACAAAATAACATAAGAGCAGCAACTAGTTCTTAAGTCCATTATGAACTTAGGGATCTCTGGTCCACGGAACAGCCATAAACCCTTCACCAACCCGTCAACTTCATTTTACGTGCCAACGAGGGCCGTGTCCACTAAGGAGAAAATTAATCGTAAAGAAATTAAGTTATGTCTATTTTGGGAATGATAGTTGGCGTGATGTTTGAGTCCTTGATAGTTGGATGTAGACTTGTAGTACAGTGGTGGTGAGCATCTCATAACTGATTTGCATGGATTCAAGTTTAACACTTTTCAAAAAATTTCATTTTCTATATAGTTTTTATATGTAATAAGTAATAACTCTTTTATTTTATTTCTGTTTTTGTACTCACCTCTATTTAATTAGAAAAATATTTCTTTATATTTTTATTTATTTCTAAAAACTTAGACTCATTATATAAAAATATTTCATTTTTTTTTTATTATCTTTAGTACATTTTATCTACTATCTTAATAAAATTTTAACCACCATTAAGAATATTACACTTATTATTTTATATGTCTAGAAAAAATAAATTATTAGTAATTTTTTTAATACTGATTTATTATTTTATTACAAATTATGACAATTGTTATATCGACAATTCTATTTCTACAACGTACAGTTCTACCGTCTTATGAAGATTTACGATTGACTCTACGACTGAAGGCTCCACCTGGACTACGATGAAGATTTCTTGTAAGCTTTGTCTTCATTAATCTGCATAATTGATAATAAATTGTACTCTCTCGGATTTGAACCCAGATTTTTTGTGTATATTAATGAACCATTGATCAACAACTGGGTTAAAAGGGGTTTCCAAAAATCATTAGTAATTAGTATGTCAAAATCTATGTTGCATGGAAACTCTGTTTAAGGTGTGTTTCCCGTTTCAGAAACGCGGTGAAAATGCAAATAAACGCAGTGTAAACGTGTTTCCAGAAAATCTTGATTTGGAATCACCGTGGAAACTTGCTTATCCGTTTTAGAAACGCGACGAAAACTTTTTTTTAATAAATATAAAAAGTAAATAGTTTAAAAATATAGGGATATTTGCTATTTTAGTAAGTTAAAAACCCAATTACTAATTATTGTAGGATATATTTTTCTCTAATCGATTTACATAACCTAGAAATGAGAAGACGATTAAAACATAGAAGAGTTAAGGTTTGAAGCCATAAATAAGGTATTTTTTTTCCAAGGTTTGAAGCCATAAATAAGCCATAAATAATGTACTATAAACGATTACTAACTACTATAGGATACTTGAGTTTGATGATTTTTCTTTCGATAAACCAGAGTTTGGGGCAGTTTTGTTTGATGGACCTGATGAAAATAAGATTGAAAAAGATGTAATAAATCTTTAATTTTTTAGCATATATATATTTTTTTTTATCTTTTGTAAAACTATTCAGTATTTTATTTACTGGAATTGAGTTGTTTTAAACATTTTTTTCATATAATTTAGATGTTTAATATTTTATTACATATTTATGGCATATATATATNTTTATCTTTTGTAAAACTATTCAGTATTTTATTTACTGGAATTGAGTTGTTTTAAACATTTTTTTCATATAATTTAGATGTTTAATATTTTATTACATATTTATGGCATATATATATGTATACGTTATCAAAACATTTCCAGTCTTATTTTTTCAAAAAGTTGTTTCACGTTTTGAAACGTTCCATTTCTGTGTACCTGTTTTTGTTTTCATGCAACATAGATCAAAACAAATTATCTATCTGTTCTTTTTTAAAAAGGCAATGTTTTGAAAACCGGACCTACCGAGTTCGATCCGGTTTGATGATATTTTTAGAATAATACATATATCATATGATTTTATATTTTTCTCTATGAATATGACTATGATATTTGAAATACTAATATAATCGGGCATAACAAATAATTTTTTTTAGTAATTATAATGTTTGAAAAAATCTAAAAAAAAGTAACAAATAAAATGTGTAACAAAGATTTTTTTAAAAATATATCTCATTAATTCAAAACTAAAAGCAATAACGAAATAAGATAGTGTAGCTGTATCATGCTTTTGAGTTTTGACGAACAGAGCGTTGTGAGGATAACTGAGATTATGTGTTTGTATCTAGTGAAAGAAAAACTAGTGAATCATTTTCCTCCATCGTTCAACGTGAGATGCAGCCGTGAGTTGGTGAGAAAAAAACTCAAAACAGAGTTTAAAACCTAAAGAAAACTATACATTGTTAAATTTTTCCTTTTTTTGGAAAATATTTTTAAATGATTAAATCGGGTTCAATTTGGTTCAATGGATCGCCGGTTTCCGGGTTTTAGCCGGTTCGATCCGGTTTTTTAACCGGTCCAACTATCTCCGGTTTTTAACATCAACCCAACCCAAAGATTGATCCGGTTCGTGGTTAGATCCGGTCCGACCGCCGGTCCGGTCCGGTTTTCAAAACATTGAAAAAAGGGAAAGTTACTCAGATATCATACAAATTAGGTGATATGACCAGTTACATACAAAACTTTTTTTTATTGCTATCATATTTCGCCTATATTTTCCATACCCAGCGTGCTCTTGTTACATGTTATAGGAAAAAACGTAATTACAAAGAATGTCATTGTTTTTTAATTCCACATCAGAAAAAACGCGCTGCCACGTCAGAAATCGTTGACGTGTATTAATGAACTCAGCCGTAAAGTGATACAGCGGAAATGACGGCTGAGTTATTGTATGTTGCGGCTGATTTAAGGAAAATGGCTGAGTTATGAGCTGAAGGCTGACTTACGTGTATAACCCAGCCTGCTGTTTCAGCTGAGTTAATGAAATATGTCTGAGTTATGAGAAAACGGCTGACTTACGAGCATAACCCAGCCATAAGTTACGGCTGAGTTATAGCACGATGGTTGATTTGTCAAAAATTGGCTGAAATATTGTTTCGACACGGCTGAATTAACTTTCTCCGGCCCTCTTCAAGATCCTCCACACGCCTAAGGGTTTGAGAAGTCAAACTTAGTGACTTTAAACAAGCGCACTTGGGAGGCATTCCCATGGTATCCTTGTATATATTCTTGTTTTTCATTTCTAATATTATGTTTTTGAGTGTTGGTGATTGTTAGGTTTGAGCCATATGAAGTGAACTTTGATGGAAAGCATGAAAAGAAAAAGTTTTAGGCTGCATCGGTTTGCAGCACCTCGGTTTGCCAAACCGAGGTGACCATGGCAGAGAAAGCCTCGGTCTGGCTGCATCGGACAAGCAAACCGAGGCCAAGCTTCCCGAGAGTTCATCGGTTAGCGGCACATCGGTTTGCCAAACCGATGCAGCCCCAAAAGGTAAGTCAACTCCTTCCTTTCTCCCTTTGACCGGT
>JAHZTW010000001.1:372673514-372752012 GCA_020283515.1 Alliaria petiolata
AAAGTTTTTCTTAGATTTTTCATTGTAGATAGTGTTAGGTGGTTAGAAATTATGATTGAAATGAGATTGTTATATGTTAGGTGATGTTTGAAGGTTAGAAATTAGAATTTTTAGTTGTGAATCGAATTTTAGAGGGTTAGGAATTAGGTTTTTTAGATTTGAGTTTTTAAATCAATTTTGTGTATCAAATAGAATTTTTTTTCTTGTTTAGATTAGGTTTCTTACAAATATGTTTTTTCTTAGATTTTGAAATAATGATAGTTTTTTAAAAAACTTTAATGATAATTTTTAAATTAAATTACAATTTTTAATTTTATAAATAGTGTGTTTGGTTAAATTGTTTACAACAATTTCTTTTTTGTTTCACATTTGTTTCATAAGTAGTGTGTTTTTTAATTTTATTTTAAAACAATTTCCATATATTATTTTTATTTTCATAAATTTTAATGTTAATTATATTTTTTATTTAAATAATTTTTTATATAATTTTTTTTTATTTCCGAAATTAAAATCCGTCGGAAATCCGTCGGAAACAGTTCCGTCGGAAATCCGTCGGAAACAGTTCCGTCGGAAATTCGTCGAAAACAAATCCGTCGGAAACAGTTTCGTCGGAAATCCATCGGTCTATTTCCATCGGTAATCTGTGGGAAACTTCTTACGGATTACCGACGACTATTATCCGTCGGAAATTTTCGACGGATTTCCGACAACGACAATATTTCCGACGAACTGTAACCGACGAACCATTTTCGTCGGAAATCCGTCGGAAACAGCCATTTCCGACGGATTTCCGACGAAAACGGCCGTCGGATTTAAGCTTCTCTTGTAGTGTACTAATTTATTGTAAGATACTTGAGTTTGATGATTGTTCTTTTAATAAACCAGAGTTGGGGCAGTTTTGTTTGATGGAACTGATGGATCTGATTAAAATGAGAATGAAAAAGATTTTTTAAATCCTTTATCTTTTGGCATATATTTTGTTTTTCTTTTGTAAAACTATTTAGTATTTTATTTACTGGAATTGAGTTGTTTTAAACAGTTTTTTTAATGTAATTTAGATGTATATATATACGTTTCTTAAACGTTTTCATTCTTATTTTTTCAAAAAAGATGTTTTAACATTTTGAAACGTTTTGTTTCTGTGTATCAAAATAAATTCTCTATTTGTTCCTTAACAAAATTACGTTTGAAATTGTGAATACAAATGGACCATATTATTATATTTTATTCGTTTAGGGTATCTAAAATTGTAAAACCGGCTCTGAAAACACCATAACAAAAAACAGGGTTCTACGGTAACAAAAAAACCAAGGTTCTACGTGTAACAAATATTTACATCGTAGTAGTCTCATCGACAATTTTGTATGAGACTTACGTGGTAATTTTGTGTGTTACCGAATTTGATTCAAATTATTAAAACACAATCAATCATGCAAAACGTGTAGCGGCTATGAGGAGATATTATTGATAATTATATTATTTTTATTATTTAAATTGTGTATATTTTAGATTTATCTTTTTTTATATAAATGATGTAAAGAACAATTGTAGACTTTGAGAGATAATAATATAATTTTTCTCCAAATTTTTTATGGTATCAGAGCAAAGGAGACGACTCCAACATCATCATCGTTTGCCGGTTTCTAGATCAAATTCATTGGTTGAAATTTGGTTGGAGTTTGGCTGATTTTGATTGTGTTGCATAATGGAGAAGATGTGCGAAAAGGGCTCTTGATGTGGTGAAGAAGGGAACTGCGAAAAGCGTTCCTTCGAGAAAGATATGTATTGAGATGAACGGATCTGCGGAAGGCAGTCTTAATATGATGAAAGACGGAGATGCATAAAGCGTTTCGTTGAGAAGATGACATTGAAACGGGTTCTTCAAAAGAACTGAAATTCAATCTTATCTCTGTGTCACAGATGGTCGATGTGATGAGTTGTATTGTGTTGTTTTCTAAGACATGTTGTAAGTTGCAGATCTCAATTGGTGTGGGTGAAAGAAAAGACTGATTGTATTTCTTTCAAGATATTCAGAAGATTCAAAATGTGAAGAAAATTGGTAAGGTGGAATCATTAGAAGTTTGGCATAAGAAGATTGGTCATGCTTTTGAAAAAGTGATTAGAAGATTACCACTGGTTGATCATGGCAGTATTGGCGTTTCTTGTTGTAACATATGTTTTCGAGCAAAAAAATGTCGAAGTGAATTTACGGTGAGTTCTAATAATAAAAAATAATGTTTTGAGATGATACATTGTGATTTATGGGGACCATATAAAACACAAAAAGTTTGTGTTGAGCTTACTACTTTCTTACTATCATGGATGATTATGCGAGAGCTGGATGAGTATTTCTTCTTGTCGATAAAACGCAGGTTGAGAGAACTATTTTGGATTTCTTTGCTTTCATGCTAAGACAATTTAAAAAGCATGTGAAGGTGGTGAGGAGTAGCGAGTTCATGCAAATGAATTTCACAAAGTGGGAGTGATTCATCAGACTTCTTGTGTGGGAGTTCCTCAACAGAATGGGAGAGTTGAACAAAAGCATATACTAAATGGGGCAAAGGGCACTGTAATAACACTCAAATTTGACTCGTTTTTACTATCATAAGTGAGTGATTTAATATGCATTTCACTAAGGTTTTAATGTATAAACACTAGATTTCGAATATTTGGTTGTTCAAAACTCTTTCGAGGTGATCTTAGCAAAAGACGCATATTTTGGAGAAAAATAGTCATTTTCGGGATAAGTGCTCGAGGACATAAGTTCAACATCAGATGAAGACGTTTCCACCACAAGATCAAACCCATATTTGGAGACAAGGTAGCCTTAGCAGCTGTCTTTCACCTCGAAGTGGTTTGAGTCCAATGCCACGGTTGGATCTCAAGTTATGAAGGAAACAAGAAGGTCCATCAAGCTTCAAAAAGAGCAAGCTTGCCGCGCCACAGCCTAGCCAGAAGACTAGTGGCCGCGCCATGGCCCCTCGCTCGTGCGACCAGACAACTTGGCGATTTCCGAGCCCATTTGAAGCCCAACTTAAACCGCATCCGTCTTATGCACACCAAAACCTAAAAGACGCCCTAGAGGACCTGAAGACCTATATATACTCAATGTTTAGGGTTTCATTAACAAGTTCTTTTTCATGTTTCTTTTACTTTAGCTCTCGGCAAACTTTGTAGCCGCAAATCTCTCTCTCTCTCTCTCTCTCTCGATTTTCACCCTTGTTCATTGAGGGAGATTGATTTCTGCTTGAACCCCTTTCTACTTCTCATTGATTTATACAAGTATGCATGCATCAATCTCCATTTATACTCATTCTTCTATGTTTGAATAGTTTATTTTCGTTGGGTGTTCTTTAAGGAGATCTATGAGATCCACAACGTGTTTCCCAATTTGCTTTTAAATCGAGATTTACTCACTTAAATATTTACTTCTCCTGCATTGCTCACCTGATTTTCGTTTTACAAGTCTTTAAGTCGATTTTCCTTTTTCCGTTGGCTATAGACTTGGTCGACACCCTTCTATATACAAGACGTTGCTGCCTTTCTTTGTTTTCTACAGAAACTGTGACACAAACCCCTAAACCCCCAATTCTCTGCGTCTTTGGTTGCCCTGTTTTTTCTGTTTTGCAGTTGACCTCCTCCCTGTAGATTGATACCCTAAGTACTACAACGCACGCTGTTCACTTGCAGCTTAAGGTCTTAAAATTTAAAGCTCGACGAGACCCTAAGAAGCAATCCAATTTGGATAGAAACTTTTGACTCCCATCAAGTTTTTGGTGCCGTTGCTGGGGAGGCAACGTTCTGCTGTACAAAGCAAAAGTCAGGATCACAACTCAAAGACATTCTTTTCCTCTGACTTCTAGACTTCCTTCTATGAGTTTCAGGAACTTCCACACTATGGAGAACGCAAGGATCGATCCTTGTATCCCTCCAAATACACGCCCACCTGCGAAATCTCTGCACCATTCTCGGAGACAACCTCCGATGCTGCTGCCACACGACCGCTTCACGCCTCAACCACATGAAGGACTCGCGCCCCTGACGCAAGATGGAGACAAGATTTTTCATCACCAAATGTTCGTCGTTCCTCACCAAGACCAGGAGACTACACCTTCTCTCCTGCATCAACGATTGGACCAAATTATAGAGCTGATGAAAGTCGCCATGGACCAGAAAAGCTAATTCAGAGAAGCTCTTTCATTCCCAAATTGACACGATGCAAGCCGAGATGTCTCGCAGGGTGGAAGACATCGCAAACCAGGTCAAGAAACTTGAAGTCCAAGCTTTAAAGGACCGAAACAAACTGTTAAAGATGGAAGAAGAGTTAGGATGCCATGACTACAACCTAACTCAGATCAAACGAAGAATTTGAGGGTATGGCTGCGAGCTCGAAGAAACTAAGGAGGCCGTTAGTGAAGACAAATATCATCTAGGAAGGTACATGGAGAGACGAGAGAAGGCCGCCTAGTGATCAAAAGTCAAGCTAGTAGCAACAGCAAGGAAATTAAAGGCATCGCCGAGTAATTGAAAAGGAACGACGACATATTCAAAAAACTAGCCAACGATCAAAAAAAGCTCATCGACCTATTGCCCGCTTTTAAGAAGCTCGTGAATTTCTCGCCAAGAAGGGTCGAAGAGACCTCTGACTCTTCAAGCGATTAAGACACCACGCCAGTGGCACCAAATCGTCCGTCAAACGCGAAGCTCAAGCAGATTCTCTTTGCACCTTGCAACGCTATCACCCACTTCAAAGGAATTAATGATGTTGTTCCTAAAGAAAGGCACACCCATAGTGGGTTTGCTTATTCGAACCATAGATCGTGCCGAACATTCTCATATGAAGATGATGCTTTAGTCTGCCGATCAAACGATAAGAGGATCCAAGAAGAATCACGGTTCGTGGACCGCATAAAAAAGGAAAGTTTAATCGAGTTCCATGCGAAGGTCAAGAAGATTCCAGTGTACATTAGTTTTGATGAAGCATGGAGAAAGAAAGACCTCAAGGAATTCTTCAAGGATAGCAAGGAAGACATGGATGAGATGCAACATTAGATGCCATTTAATGCAAGCGAGATTCTACAATGATGACGCTGGGGTCGTCGACATTTATAGACACAAGAAGATCGAGAAGGTTCGTGACCTGATCAGCAGAGAAGATCTCGCAAAATTCAAAAAGGTAGTGGGCAATCTTCCCCCAAAAACTACTTTTACTGTGGCTTGGAAAGAGCATTTGATTGGGTATTACTTCTGTGAAAGTGATGAGAATGTGCAAGAGATACTTGATCTCTACTAACTTGTAAAAGTGGACAAGGAACCTCGAAGTTTGAACGAAATTCGAGACCACGAACAGTTCTCTATCACGTGCTCCGTCAAAGAGATCGAAATCAAAGATGCAGTATGTGATCCCATCTCCACCGTTAGCATATTGTTTAAGGATCTAACTTGCAAGTTGAGGCTTAGACATGCCTACTTGACGAGAGTGAAGATCAGAATTGCTAACCAAACCTCAGTCAAAGCAAAGAGACTAAGTCTTGATCTTCCGGTCATCATTGGCGATTGTAAAATCCCGCTAGACTTCTACATAGTCAAAACTCGCCAAGAAGAAGCTGCACCTCTCATCTTGGGATGACCATTCTTAGCCACTGCAAGAGCCATCATGGATTGGCCCAATAGGCGAGTCTCATTCGCCAATATCGATGGAAAAAAGTTATATCCCGTGATCCCATATACCATAGAGAAACATCTTCTTGAAAGGGATGAGATGCAATCATGGAGAGGCTTGAAGAGTCTTTGACAGAAGATGTTGCATAGAAGGCAAATAGACCTTGCTTAAGGTCGAGCTCACCTTCCAACTGAGCTCTCAAACTACCAAAGTCTAGCTAAAAGACTCTAAACAAGAGCGGCTAAATGGGAGACAACTCATTTAGGTATTTTCTTTCTTTTTCTCATCTATATAACCATACTAATTTTTAGTTTTTTTTTTCGTCTTAGTTACAGCTTTTATATAAACCCCAAAAACACAAAAAGTCAGAAAAATTCGAAAAGGACCAAAAATATGAAAAAGAGATTCGACGAACACTCACCAGACGACGAACCGCCTGTGGGGCGGCCAGAAGGAGCTTGGCCGTGCCACGAGCCACGATAGCGCGGAGAAGACACTCTTGGTCGCGGCTACCCGTCGCGCGGTCAGCCATCTTCTGCAACGTTTTTCATCCAGAACTCCACCAAACCGAGCCTTCTTCAACCCATGTACAAGCCTTAAAACAAGAAGGAAACTTGCAAAAAATTTACGGCTTGTGCACGTCTTAAAGACCGCAAAGATAACTTCCACTACCTCGGTATATTGTTGTTGTATCAAAGACGGCGAGACAAGACAAGACTCCATCCAAGTCAAGTTAAGTCAATCATCCATCTCTCTCATTCGACTTCTTCCCGTACGTTCTACAGACCTGTATCCGCGAAGACGAAGAAGAATACAACGGTATCATCCTCGAGAACCATTGTGCAAGCTCCAAAAGGAAGAAGATGCAACTTTCTTCACCAAACCGCAAAGAGAAAAGTTCCCGAAGACTAACTTCCCTCTTCCGCGACCAAGACCTTTACCAAAGGCAAGTATGAATTACATATGGAATTGAAGTTTGAACTAAAGCAACACCTGTCTTCCGGGATCCCGAACACATCACCAGATATGCCCGCATAGACCCAAACTGCAAGTTTCTGAGATGACACAATCTTCAAGAGGCAAGAACGGAAGGCTTTTCATCTCTCTTTCAAGGTGTTATCAAAGGTCAAGGAACCAAGACAAGTACTCAACAACCAAAGTACTTGTTTTTCACGACAAAGGCGAGCCAGTCATCAGCACCAAACGCCTATCACCACCATCATCCATCACCACCACACGCCCACCACCACGAAACGAAGCAAGGAAGCTCAAACCGCACATCACATTTCCTTTCGAGCTAAGTTTTCGATTTCTTTTGTTCAATTAAATCGATTCTAGGCAGAGACATAATGAGAATGATTAATTCCTTAGCTCAATCATAACACACGCCCACCCACCCATACCAAACCCATCACCACTTTCAAGTAAATCTTCACAAGCTTGTACTTGAATTTACATATCCTTTATCACCTCAACACGATTTAAACAAACTTGGGACATTTTGAAAAAATAGGAGAGTTGTGTCTGGAAACATCTTTGTTGGATGTTTGAGAGAGAAGAGTATAATGTCTCGTTGACTGATTCTCCCTTGAATGAGACCACAAGCCTAAATGATTAAAGGAGTCAACAAGAGAGAGCTGGAAATACTCAAAGGGACCATGAATCGTATCCGAGAAGGGTGAAAAACTCAAAGTAACTAGACTCATCCACTGGGTAACACGAATCCAAGGGTTTTGGCCACTGTGGATTCGTGGAACCATTCAGACTTTCTGTGCAAGGGCTAGATTCTAAGCCGCTTGATAGACCCACTGTACAATGTGTACTGTGAGGTGAAAACCTCCAAGCATCTTTGGATTGCGTTGGGAAAGAAATATAAGTCCGAGGACGGTGGCTGTCAGAAATACGCTACGACAAAATTTCTAAACTTTAAAATAGTGAATTCAAAACCCATCGTGGAACAAGTTGAAGCCTTGCAATTGATTACGCATGAGATAGCGGCTGAGGGGATTTTTATTTGTGAAATTTGTATGGTCTTCCTTCATTGAGAACCTCCCACCAGGTTGGGTGGATTCAAGAACTATCTCACACATAAGCGTAAGGCAATATCCCTCGAGGACTTGATTTTCAAGCTGCGGGTTGAATCCCAAAACCGTGAGGTGGATGCTGTTATCATTCGTAAGAATGATGGCTGAGCATAATAAAAGAGGGAAAGGAAAAAATTCTCCTAAAGCCATCATTAGCTTTAAGAAGCAAACATAAACTAAGAAGTTCGTTGGTAGCTGCCACAAGTGTCGTAAGGTGGGCCACAAATCCGACATGTGTCGTAGAAAGGCTGGTCCATGCAAAGACAAAGGAAAGTTTCAAGCCAAGTTGACGGACAATGACGTGTGCGATGTGGTCACATAAGTCAACACGGTTGAGAACAACCCAAGGAAATGGTGGTACGACACAGGTGCCACCACTCATATATGCATTGATAAGATCATGTTTATCACTTATAAAAAATGCAAGATTGAGGAGCGGCTGTTAATGGGTAACATCGGCTCATCCAAGGTCGAATGTCATGGAGACGTGAAGCTTCCGTTGAGCTCCGATCGTGAGATAACTCTATAAATGTGAAGCATGTACCATATATGCAAAAATATGATTTCTTGCACGCTTATCAACGCTGTTGGATTTGCTGTAACTTTTGAGTCAGGCAAGCTTGTTCTCAAGAAACATGGGGTGTACTTGGGAAAGGGTTATGTTAAAGTAGAACTGGTCAAAATGTATGTTAGGACAATCCTACCAAACAATGTTGTAACCAATATTTTAATCTATAAGAATGATCCAATTGCTTATTTGGTTGAGTCTTTTCATATTTGACATGAACGATTATGACATGTAAATTATAAATCTATACAAAGATTAATTAATTTGAACCTAATTCTAAAATGCAAATTGAGTAAAGAAAAATGTGAAGTATGCGTACAAGCAAAACTCGCAAAACTCACAAAAATCCCATCCACTCGGGTCGAAAGAACAACCAAACCTCTCGATTTAATTCACACATATTTGTATGATTTAAAATTTGTTCAAACTCGAGGCGGTAAAAAACATTTTGTAACTTTCATATATGATAGTACAAAATATTGTTATGTCTATTTGCTAAGAGTAAAATATGAGGCCTTGTAAAATTCAAGGAGTTTAAACTCGAGGTTGAAAATCAACTCGATATAACTATTAAGATCGTTTGAAGTGATAGAGGAGGCGGATATGATGGACCATTCAATGCAAAGAACATGGCATTATCCATCAAACGACCGCTCCCTATTCACCTGAATCTAATGGAGTTGCAGAACGAAAAAAACAAACTCTTAAAGAGATGATGAATGCAATAATGCAAGAATCTGGGTTATCCCAGAACATGTGGGTGGGTGAGGGCACTCTGCTGGGCCGACACTGACACTGAGAGGGGGGGGGGAGAGGGAAACTTTGCTTACCACAAATCATATCCTCAACAAAATTCCACATAAAGTTACTGGCAAAACGCCATATGATCTTTAGAAATATATTGTACATTCGTACAGATAGCTGAAAATGTGGGGGTGCCTGGCAAAGGTCGCAGTGCCACCTCCTAAAAACGTCACAATTGGGCCAAAAACCGTGGATTGTATTTTTATCATTTATGCACACAACAGTGGTGCTTATCGATTTCTGGTTCATAAATCAGACATATCGGATATCCATGATAATACAACCATAGAATCAAAGAATGCATCTTTCTTTGAACACTTGTTTCCTTGTAAGGATAAACAAAATCCAAAACAAACTCGTGAAAAAGTGATGCAATCACCTCTGGAAATGAGGTGAGTACTTCTGGCACATCGTTTGATGATGCATAAGAGGTTGAAGATGAACCTAAACGTAGCAAAAGAGCTCGTGAGGAATAATATTTTGTTGAAGATTTCTTAAAGGTTATTCTTTTAGAGAATGGACCAAGAAGTTTCAATGAGGCCATGTCTACACCTGACGCACCTCCATGGAAGGATGTCGCCAATAGTGAGATCCACTCAATTATGTAAAACAATACATTTGAGATAACCGATCTACCACAATGGTTTACAGCCCTAGGGTGTAAACGGATTTTCAAAACAAAGTGGAAAGTCGATGGTTCAATCGATAAGTACAAGGCTAGCCTTGTGGTGCAAGGTTTCTGGCAAAAAGAAGGCATGGATTTCTTTGACACATATTCTTAGGTAACGAGAATAACTTCAATTCGAGTGTTGGTCGGAATCACTGCATTACGGGACCTAGAAATCAATCAAAAAGATGTTAAAATTGTGTTTTTAAATGATGATTTAGAAGAGGTCATTTATATGAAACAACCTGAATGGTTTGTTGTCTCAAGATAAGAACACAAAGTCTGTCGACTTGTGAAGTCATTGTATGGACTTAAACAAGCTCCAAAACAATGGCATGAAAATTTTGAAAATGTAATGATGTCAAATGGTTTTATCATTAATGAATGTGATAAGTAGTCCTCACGGTACGTTGACGACATGCTTATTATTGGTAGCAATAAAGACGTGATCAGTCAAACAAAGAAGATGCTAAGTAGTAAGTTTGATATAAAAGGCATGGGACTAGCGGATGTTATTCTAGGGATTAAGATCACTAGAAATTTTGATGGAATCATCCTGTCTCAAGCTCATTATGCTAAAAAAATACTTGAGAGATTCAAAGTCTACTCAAGTGGGAATGTAAAAACTCTTGTAGACCCGAATCTTCACCTGACTAAAAATGTAGGTGAGGCGGTGTCACAATTGGAATATGCACATGTAATCTGAAGTCTAATGTACTTAACGAATTGTACTAGACTCGATCTTGCGCACACAGTCAATGTACTGAGTAGCTACATGAGTAATCCAAGTCATACACATTGGAAAGTCATAACTAGAATAAAGAACTACTTACGTTATACTAAAAGTTTTTGGCTGCATTATGGTAAAAAAACTGTAGTTTTGGAAGGATACAGTGACACCAACAGGATTTCTGATTCCAAAAACTCAAAATCCACTAGTATACGAAGACAACATAAAACCATTAGACACTTGATCTCAACTGGTGTAATTACTGTAGATTACATCAAGTCAAGTGGCAACCTAGCTGATCCATTTACTAAAGGTTTATCACGAGATCAAGTTTTAAAATCATCAACTAGAATGGGTTTAAAGCCTACGAACTCTGAGAATGCTTGATGGTAATCTTACCTAAGTAACTGGATTTCCCAAGATCTAGGTTCAAAGGAAAAACAAATTCAAGTGGAAATTGAAAAGAGCAATGGGAGACTCATTTCTGTGCCTAGTTCCTAGGATGATTACTAGTGCTAACTGTATGTGTAGAGGATAAGCATTTGCCAAGATCTAGGTTCAAAGGAAAAAAAGATTCAAGTGAAATTTGAAAAGAGCACTGAGAGACTCATGTCTGTGCCCGATTCCTAGGATGATTATTAGTGCTACATGTATGTGTAGAGGATACGCATTTGCTTTTAATGATTTGAATCAATAGCTTTGAGATATAAGCGGAGTATTCAGGATTCTCCTTCAAACAAAGCTAATGGAAAATCACATTATGAGTGTTGAAATGGGGTCGTTTCTAGGAGAATGAAGGAAAGACTATATTCTCCAAGTTCACTCATGAATACTACGAATGTTCACGGCCAAAATGAACACAATAGAAAACCTAGTTCTATGAGAAAATGAAGATGTGCTATAGCTATTGTCTCGGTTTACATCAAAGACCGGGGGTTTCAAGACATCATGCTTGAGTAAAATCCAATAGTCGTTAACAAGGACTGGTTTAAGGCTGAAAAATGCTATTAACTCATTTGCAGTGAATATTTTGTGTGTACTCTTAAAAGTCCTTATGAGTCTTGTTGAGTCTTGTCTAGGAAGTCAAGTTTGTCGTCATGTGTCTAGAGTCATTTCTATTCATGTGAAGGATTGTTGGAACTCGTTTTTGACGAAGTGGTGTTGACAACTTTTCCGGTGGGTTTTCTGGCAGAGGCGTTTGTCGGAATGACCGGATGGTGGGCACAATGTAATGATTGTCGTGAGCACTACAAGCTAGTGTTTTCACTTGTAAAAATCAGAGTTGTTTTGAATGAGAAATGGAAGTATATAGTGGGTTACTTGTAAAGCGTAAATTGTAACATTTGTGAAATGTACCACTTGGAAGTTAGAAGTTAAATCACTTTTGTATATAAAGTGGAAAATTGTAATAAGGTTTAGAAACCTTAAGATACACTTTGGTGTATTGTAGAGAGGAGATACTCAAGTCCAGCTTATGCTTCGGGCTTCAGAATTTGGTTAATAGGCCAACTGATTAAATTATTATTTTCTCTGTTCCTAAAAGAAAGTTGTTTTAGAATTTTTATACATATTAAGAAAACACATTAAAACTTGACTATAAATGCATTATTTTTTGTAATTAATTATTTTCTATAAATTTAAACCAATAGTAGTTCAGAAAAATCATTTAATTCTCTTGAAGTTTACAATTTTTCATCATTGATTAAGAAAAAATGCATAGAAAACCTAAAACAACTATCTTTGTGAAACAAAAATAAACTCTAGAACTATTTTTTTTTAGGAATTTGAAATAAATTCTTTTGAATTATTTTATTGACTAAGTCAATAAAATATCTCCTCTAAGTCAATAAAATATCTCCTCTAGTTTGATGTGTTTAACGTCAATATTTATTGACAAATAAGTGCAAAGTCAATTATGATTGATTTTGTAACATTCACGTCTTTATGAGAATCAATTCTATGCTCTCTTCTTTATGGCTAGTGCGTTAAGGTACTTTGTCTTTATGAGAATCAATTCTATGCTCTCTTCTTTATGGCTAGTGCGTTAAGGTACCTTAAAGTACGTTGGAGGTGGTTGCTATAACCAATCCATCTTCTTCTCATTTCATGACACACACCATAAAAAAAACAATCTCTTGCATTTTTTTTTTGTTGTATCTGAGAATACAACATATTACTAGGTTCTGACACTCGAGTGCTGCGGAATAGTCTAACGTGTGGTTGTATCATGAGATTCTGATTGTATAAAAACCTTCACACTACAGGCGATTAAAGAAATAAAGAAAGAGTGTCTCGCCTCCACATACAAACCATTCATTGTTCATCCGTTATCGGTATTGATTACTATAATTTTAATTCTGTTTTATCAATATATAAAGCAATTGTTCAGTTTTGTCATATCGTAGAAATGGTGGTTCTACACCAACAAGATTAATAATTGTATCACATTGACCTAGGCACTAATTCAGCTGAATTTTGTAAGTGTGATACCAGTTGAAGTCAGCTGGAAAACAAGATGAAGAATATTAAAAGACAAAAATACAAAATTATTTTTAGTTCTTTTTTTATTAATCTTTAAAAATTTCAGTTATTTCATTAACTAATTTTCAATTAATCTATTTTGCACGTATGTTAATATTTTAAATTTAAGTTTAGTTACATAGAATTATCTTTTTATTAAGTATTAAATCTATTAATTATTCACATGTTATTATTATACATACAATTATCTTTTTATTAAGTATTAAATCTATTAATTATTCACATGTTGGGGATAATATTGATTATTATGTATATTGTAGCATGGTACGTAGGCTTGGGCATCTCGGGATGAGTTATCTGTTCCATCTTGTTCCCGTTCTGTATTTTTCAATTTTTTTGGGGAAAGAAAAATTGCAATTTATCGTTCGAATACATTTATATTTCAACGGGTAACAAAAAGGGTATGATAATTAGTGCAGGATACCCAAACTTCTAATTGGTTACATACAATTATATCATTAGTAAAATTATTATTACATATTCTTATTTAATATACATGTTGATAGTTTACAAATTATTAATAGTATTTTCAGTTAATAGTTTTGAATGTTTTATTTTTATTTTTGTATTGTTTAATGTATTATTAATATTATAATTTTTTTTTTTTTAATTACTTTTCATAGTAATTAATAGAATTGGGTATTCGGATATCCGTTGGAGTTCGGATCGATTTCTTTTGGGTTTTGAGTATTTCGATATGAGGATATAAGAGCTATTTGTTTTTTTTTCAGGTCGGGTTTGATTCAGTTACGCCTGAGTTCGAATCGGTTTTCGAAACCCGAATTACCCGAAATTTATGGAAAATACCCAAAACAAATTTTAGATTTTTGGATATTTCAGTTATTCCGTTAAAGTTTGCAAAAATTATTTATTTTAACAAATATAAATATATATTTTTGGGTATTTTAATTATTTTGGCCTAAACATAATTAATATATTGTGTTTATAATTGTAATTTTATTTTGTTTATGCTAAGTCTAAATATTTCGTTCTCCATTCTGTTTTACTTTGCCCTCTTTTTTCTCCGCAATGAAGTTATTTCACAAATACTTCATATAGTAGGAGGGGGGGGGGGGACAAGAACATTTGGAATCTAACTAAAAAATGAATAAGATTTTCAAAAAGAATAGTTAGACTTTTTTCGATATAAAACACTCATGTCGATAAATTTTTTTGAGTCTTTTGTATAATGCAGAATTCATAACCTACATATAAAGTAATAAGAATTCTTTGGATTTCAAGAAAAAAAGAAACAAATTTTCTGACAATTATTGATTTTTTATTGGTCAGAAGAATCCTCCTAATATTTTTTTCTTAGATTGGTGATTTTTTCGATAGATATACTGAATATGAATTGAATAAAAAAAATCAGGAGAGGATAGACTCACTTATTCCAATAGTTTATCAATTACTAGATGAATACCCGCTTAGACACGTGAACTTTTTTTCTACGCAATATTTTTATAATTTCTTAAATTAGTGAGTTAGTAAACGAAATTGTTTTATCATTTCGTTATATAAAATTAGAAATTTTGGTTAAAAAAATATTTTTTTTCCGAATATTAAAATGCTTTTAACCAACATCAATATGACCCCGAATGTTTTTATAATTATTCCTCATATTATTATGAATATCTTTCATTTCTCAAGCTTTTTTTTGTTTCTTTCAAAAACTTGTTGTTAATATAGTGTTAATCTTTTAATTAATTGGTTGAAAGAATTGAAAACATAGATGGACATTATTACAATATCAATGAGATTTGAGTAAAATTTACTACGTACACTCATCTGTTATATTTTGGTGTTTTCTCTTTGTCAAAATCTCTATTTTGATATACCTTCATAAATTTTCGTGTATGAACAAAAATACAAAATAGTAATATTTTTATATGTTTCTTAGGTGAACGAATATTTCATACGTAGTGTTTCACTTTATTTTTAAAAATTTATCCCAACAAACTCTCCCATTTGAAGAATCCTAGTGAACTCTACTATTTTACTATGGTTTCTCTATACATAACGTGCCTTGTCTAGCTCTCACTCCATTCGTGAAACTATTAGTTGTCCTGGTTTTTTTTTTTTAAAACAACCATTCATGTTAGTTTACATGTTCCAGAAAATATGATAAGGTAAATGATACTACCTTACTTGCTACTGATATGAAAAACACATTGCCTCTAATATGAAAACCACAAATGAATTCAATAACTAAATATGCAATATGATTATCTTGGGACATGTTTTTACTTTGAATCATTTTAAGAAGATGCTGGAAAAGGAAAACAAAAATATTAGGTCAATTTTTTCTTAGCTAAATACACTTGGTGGGGATCTTTTATTTATTAAAAAGCACTGTAAAAGACTTTGAAAGACAGATATTTTCATCATATTGTTAGATAGACATTCTTTGTGAGTTTACCTATCGTAACAAAGCTTAGAGTTAAATAAGTTTTTGTTGCTCATGCAAGTAGAATTAGTTTCTTGAAGTTGTGTTTTACTTTTAGATAATTAGCTCATCTGAGTCTGAAACTTTTCTTGCATCAGTGGATACTTGAAGACACAAAAGTTTGAACATATGTAAGTACAAAAAGGGAAAAGACTAACGAACTTGTAAAATTAAATGTGAGACGATCACTTAGGCAACAAACTCCAACTCTCATGGCCGTGATCAAGTCCGTACATCCCCCAGTCCCGAAACCACATCATGTAATATTAGTTTCGTCCCAAGTGTCACTCGATCCTGTGACCTCTAGACTTTGCTAGGGCCTTTACCAATTGAGCTAACAATACTTGGTAAACGTCCAAATCTTTATATCTACCAAATCTTGAATCGAATCCTATAGAGTAGATTAAAAGTTATATAGATATTAGGATCAGGTATAAAGCAATAACATGATCAAAGACATCATCTATACTCGTTGCAAGTCGCAACATGATGTTAGGACACAAAATAGATACATAGTTATCACCGTAATATAAATTATTCCCCTTTAATGTGCTTATATAATATTAGCTACTTTCTCTAAACAATTTTAACTTTAATTGATAATTATTTTCATGTTTTAGCTCCATAGTGCATACCAATCTCCCAAACTAACCTTGCCTTAGTCTTGTGCTGCCAAAAACTATATATGTTGTTCTTAACTTAGATTTCGAGTAAGCAAACAAAGTCGTTATAACGTGAATTATGTAGGTGTTTAATTAATAAATAAAAATAGTTTTTGCGAGTGAACACAAACTGGTAGAATACAAAATAACAGTGGTGTTCCTTTGTGACTTTCCAGATACACTCTTTGTATGCATCGTGTGGAAAGAGATGAGTTTAAAAGATGTGAAACTTAATCACCTTCACTATACAAATTTGATTTTGTATTCTACTCAGTGATTTTCCAAGATCTGTTGGAGACATTAATGAAACTGATATCTATTATCTCTAGATGGCATACGCTTTTCTGAAAACTTGAAGAAAAAAAAAACCAATACCTGAGATTAATTAGCATAATAACCCATTAAAGCAAGGGATTCAATCCTGAATTTGTTTATGATCCTTGTCTCTAACGTTTGATTCTGTACTTGGACACGAAATTAACACATAATTGGTTAGACATTATAAGATAGAGAGTCGTCACACATGTTCATAAAGCTTTCAAAGTAAAAATTTACAAAGTGTGAGAGACAGATCATGGACTTATATATATACCACAATTTAAGCGAAAAACATTGGAGGACATGATTTCTTTTTAGCGTAATAATGACGTAGACAAACGAATTCTTGTATATTTAGTTCTCAGTTTCCATCTCAAACGAATTGATAGCGAATGAGGAAGGGAGTTTGAAAGGCTTGACAACAAAAGGAGAGAGGAAGTACAGAAGATGAATGGTCGTGTCTGTTGTTGGAATGAGAAACTAATGTGAACTTGTCAATAAGAACTTAATATCCATGGTACTCTTTTGCTTAATTAATTTTTACTAAATCTTATGTGTCATGTGGAAGCCCTCTTGGCCCAGTGATTTGTCAAGGGTTCATTAATGCTTCTACATCAAGAGGTATGAGTTTTAAATCACAGAGAGTACGATTTATTATTAATTATGCAGATTAATGAAGGATTATGCAAATTAATGGAGGCAAGCTTACAAGAGATCTTTAGCGTGGTGCAAACAGAACCGTCAGTAATAGATCTTCATATGATGGTAAGCGTGGTGCAGGTAGAGCCGTTAGTCGTGGTTCTTCATAAGACGGTAGAATTGACTGTTGTAAAATCGTCGATATAACAATTCTCATAATTTGTAATAGATTAATAAATCTATGTTAAAGAACAATAATCTGATTTGTCACAAAGGTAGATGCTGATGTGTCATACCCTTGTGAGACTTAGTGAATCTTTATATAATATATTTATGAGACTTTCATTCCCATATTTGTTATCTATCAATCAATTTTTTTTTCGCTGGGTGAAGAATTTGTCCATTCCATGGATTTGTTTTTTAACAAATAGTTTATGAACCATCTGATTACTCATTATTGAATCTTTTTTAGTTTCATTTAATTCATATATTTCTCTAAGACTAAATAATGTAATTAGATTTCATTTGAAAAAGTTTTTTTTTCCTTTTAGAAAAAGTACGCTTTTGATTATCCAGTTTTTAAATTCTTTTGCGAGTTTTAGGAAAATTGTTATTTTTTCTTTGAAAATTCTTAGACCCAGAAAAGACTTAGTTTTAAATTTTTTGATTCTTTTTTTGTAATTCCTTAAAAATATGTTAAAAATATGGCTTTTTTGTTTGATTTTTTTTTTTTTTGCATTTTATGTTGTTTAATAAATTAATAATACATTAAAACAATTTTATTTTTTAACATATTTATTCTCTTAATTTATTTCTTAATTGTTTTAAAACATTTTGTTTCAGCTATTTCTCTAGCATTTATAGTATCTAAATTTAGTTAAAAATCACAAAAATAAATATGCAAGATTCCATATTTCGCCTGATTCCACAGTTACCACTCTCATACCACTAATGATAAAAGCGAAACTCGAACGTGAAAAAGGAATCTAGACCCAATTGCTTGTGGGGATTAGATCTAATTTAGTACTTGTATTGTTTCCCAAGCAACCGATGTATATCTCGATCACTTCCTAAACCGCTATTTTGTACTTTATTATTTCCATTTACTTAAGCCTTTTTCACTGCTTCTTGCTGATCCATATCATCATCGACTCATCGTACTATGTAAAACAAGGTTCAAGCTTTTGGAAAATTTCTCATTGTCTGCATACAATCTTTACACACCCCATATTTGATCATTACAAAGAGCGTAGATGAAGAAATTAGAAATTTTCTCATTGTCTATTAAATTTGTAGGAGAAAATCTCTGTCCATCTTAAATAAAGGAGATACGATTGAACAAATGAAAGAATCCGCTAAGGAGTGTGGTCATAGAAGTCCAAATCCGTGGTCCACGGAACAGCCATAACCCGTCAAGTTCATTTGTATTTACGTGCCAAATTAGAAACTTAGGGATCTGTGGTCCACGGAACAGCCATAAACCCTTCACCAACCCGTCAACTTCATTTGTATTTACGTGCCAACAGGGCTGTGTCCACTAAAGAGAAAATTAATAGTAAAGAATTTAATATAGATCTATTTTGGAAATGATAGTTGGATGTAGACTAATAGTGCAGTAGTTGTGAGCATCGCATAACTGATTTGCATGGATTCAAGTTTAATACTTTTCAAAAAATTTCATTTTCTATATAGTTTTTATATGTAATAATTCTTTTTTTTTCTGTTTTGCATTCACCTCTATTTAATTAGAAAATAATTTCTTTATATTTTTATTTATTTCTAAAAACTTAGACTCATTATATAAATATTTCATATTTTTTCTTTCTTATCTTTGGTACTTTTTATCAACTATCTTAATCAAATTTTAACCACCATTGATAATATTACACTTATTATTTTATATGTATAGAAAAAATGAATCATTAGTAATTTTTTTAAAATACTGATTAATTATTTTATTACAAATTATGACAATTGTTACATCGATATTTCTACAACATACATTTCAACCACCTTATGAGGATCTACGACTGACTCCACGAATGGCGGCTCCACGTGGATTACGCTGAAGATCTCTTGTAAGCTTTGTCTTCATTAATTTACATAATTAATAATGCACTTTCTGAGATTTGAACCCTAGATCTATTCATGAACTATTGATCAACAACTGGGTCAAAAGGGGCTTCCAAAAATCATTAGTAATTAGTATGTCAAAATCTATGTTGAATGGAAACTTCGTTCAAGGTGCATTTTCCGTTTCAGAAATGCGATGGAAATGCAAGGAAACGCAGAATAAAAATGTTTCTTGAAAATCTTGATTCCGAATTGCCGTGGAAACGTGCGTATCCATTTTAGAAATGTGCATATTCGTTTTGGAAATGTGCGTATCCGTTTTGGAAACGCGACATAAACTTTTTTATTAATAAATATAAAAAGTAAATAGTCTAAAAATATAGGGATATATTTGCTATTTTAGGTTGTAACTAGTATCAGCGGAATAGCTGAATTAAGATGAACATTGACTGAAAAAAATGTACACCATTTGAGTCAGCTGAATTTAGTTGGCTGATTTTTTTCGAGATGAGCTAATTTTTTTTTCCAAACACACATATTAAACAAAATATTAAACTTGTCTATTATTTATATATTGGATTATAATTATAGTTCAAAAATAGTAACAACTATGTTGTTAAAAAATAACTTTCAAATTATTCACATGTTATTTTATTTTAGAAATTCAGAAGGCATGTCAATCGGGTTGGTTCGGATCGGATCGGACCGAAACTCGTAAAACTGTATATATTTAAGTCTAGTGTGGCTTACCCCGAATAAATAGTGAGTCCATATTGTAAACCCTTGTCCAATCATAACAAGGTAATAGGACTATTTCATGCTTTTTGTGATTTTATTTAAAATAATATATATATAAAAAAAATAAAAACATAAAAATTAAATATATATTTAAAAAATAAATCTAAAATGAAACAATAATCTATATAGTTTATCAAATCAAATTCAATTTAAAAGTTCAAATTTGACTTAATAAATTCAAATAATTAATAATATCAAATAAAAATAAAATAACAGCCACTTCAAATCTGTGTAGTAAATTCAAATAACTGATAATATCAAATAAAAATAAAATAACAACCACTTCAAATCTATGCAGTAGAGTTGCGATGAGAATTGAGTTTAGTTTGAGATTTATAGATAGGCACACTAACTAGAGAATGATGGTTTTCAATCAGTAAGAAATATTCTAATTCATTATTTCTAGAAAAATAAATCTTTAGTAATTTGACTAAAATATATATTATAGAATTTTTTTGGTATGTCCGAGCTCGATCGAGCTTAAGCTCAAAAAGCCCTAAGCCTGAACGGACTAAGCCATGAAGGCCCGTTTTTTTCACCAACCTGTCAACTTCATTTGTATTTACGTTCCAACGAGGGCCGTGTCCACTAAGGAGAAAATTGATCGTAAAGAAATTAATTTAGGTATATTTTGGAAATGATAGTTGGCGTGATGTTTGGGACCTTGATAGTTGGATGTATTGCAGTAGTAGTGAGAATCTCAGAACTACTTTGCATGAATTCAAGTTTAACATTTTTCAAAAATAATCACTTTCTATAGTTTTTATATGCAACTAGGGTAGTATCCACGCTACACACATATTTTATTTTATTTTGTATTATAAATAAATATGTTTTTGAGAACTTCAGTTCGAATAAATATCTTGTGTCTTTCTTTGAATAAAATTATATTTTTTTTTCATAATAGCCCTAATAATCTCATAACCATCGGGGTTTTTCCCCGAATATTTACTTGTTTTCATACTTTTAACTTTCTCAATTTATTATTTTAAGTTTTTATTTTCACATGTCTTTCATTATTTTATTTTCCTTCTACGCCTATGAATTCTTGTATTTATTTTTGTTCCCATTTTTTGTGTTTTTTTTTTGCAATCTTATTCTCTCAATTTTCTATAATTTTTTATATTTGCAAATTTTTATTGAATATTTTTTTGTGTCGTATGGTTTTTTATTCTGATTTTATCGTTTAATTGCGTGAAACTTTCTTAATCTATTGTATGTTTGCTCTCATAATTTTATTTTTCAATTACATTGAGATTTAATTATCATTACAAGAAAACACCCGATTTGCAACGGACAAAACCGCCGCAAGTCTGTTACAAATCGCTTATAGCGATAGATTTGCGACATGCAATTTTTTTTTTTGCAAACCGTGAGCCGCAAATCCAAACCCATCACAAATCATTCGGACATTTGCGAGGGATAAACAATCTTGCAAAACAATAGCAAGTTTAATTCGTCGCAAATGGTCGCAACATCCGCGACTTAAGTGCGAGTGATATATGTTTGTCGCCAGGTCAGACGTCGCAAGTCTGTCGGAAAATTTGTGACGGCATTGTAGGAATAACTTAGTCCATCGCGAACTTCAAAGTCGCAAATGAATCACAAAAGTTGCGAGGCAGTTGCGACACCAACAATAATTTTTATATTAATATTAAATTTAATTTAATATAATTAAAATTTTAAATAAATTTAATATAATTAAAATAGAAATATCCATTATTTTATTAAAATAAATGTTCAAAAAACTAAACTACTGAGACATGTTTTCTCGGCTCCGGAAGACGAGGAGTTTCCCCAAGCACAAGTTCGGAAAGCAGCGAAATTAGGATCTTTTTTGGCGAGAGAGCCAAACAACAAGTCTTGAGCTATGTATTTTCTCGGACTGAATCTCAATCAAACGAGCATGAGTCTGAATTATATTCTGCAGAGCATCCCTGTCTACTCCGGAAGAAGAAGAAGCAGTAGCAATAGCAATAGCAGACTCAATATCCTCTTGCAAGGAACTGATGTGCGTAGGGTTACTACTCAAGTTTTACCCCTAAAAGAAAGCTGCAAGTGCACAACAATCACGATAGTATATTAGGTAATCGAATCCACAGAAACTGTTGTTTTTTGAAAGTCTTAGAATTCTAGTTTCTCTAAACCAAAATAAAGTTGGGGGTATGTTTTGTCACGATTTGTAGTATGCAAATGAGAGAAGCAGAAATAAAACGGTTGTAAATCAATGAATAAAGACATTGGGCTAAAGGGACTTCTCCGGGGATCACATATCAGATCAAACAAGCGATAAACTAGACACGAAAGTGACTATTGTCGACTTGATTCTTTAAGCTGAAACGATATAGTATGATTACCCTACATTCATAGATTTAATCAACGATGCTTATGTTACTCCGTGAGTATGCTTTCGTATCTCACGACGCAATACTAGCGCTCGTTTGTAGGCGTTCATGGCACTACGTAGGTCTGCAATTCGCACTCTTTGATGCAACCGCTCGTTTACTCTAGATCTGGACCGATAAGACCTCAAGTTAAAGGTTCTATCGTTCTGATATCAGTTGCTAATTGATCGGAAAAGCAACATGCACTAGATGCGAAAATAAATGAAGAATCAATAAGAAAATCTATCTCTAACAACCTATGAAAATAGATCCATGATTAACTCCTTTGAATCCCCTTTTAACCTAACTAGACGACTACTCGCTCATGAGAACGAGAGTCATCGTTTGGTGTTGAAAATGTGTGATTTGTTTAAGTGCAAAAGAGGGTATAGTAATCTTCTCCAAGTGATTTATGGTTGAAGAGATCTTCTCCCTATGGTTTGCAAAGTATGCGATTATATTAAGATAAAGAAAAGGGTTTCAAAATCTCTTTTTAAAGTATTGAAAATAAACGAATAACGAAAAACAAGCAATGATTTGATAACGAAAAACAAGCAATGATTTAACGAAAAACAAGCAATAACGAAAATAAAAGGGTTTCAAAATCTCTTTTTGGACTAAGTTAAGATCTAACTGTGGGATTGTCTTGCAATGACCTCTCCGTGGGCCATGACTTAATTGTCTATTTTGTCTCCAAATTTGAGTCGTTGAATGTTTGTGGAAGGTCCCCATTTGATTTGATTCTTCTGATATACTCATAAATTAGCATGTTTTAGCATCCTTTTTAGATAACTTTGCATCCATTTATGCATTCATTTAGTTACTTTTAGTCCAAATTGCATCCATAATAGAGTTTAGCAAGTTTTAGCTTAGGTTGTTGCATATTGTGCATATTGAGTCTTAATTAGGTACTTTGGAGGCTTGGAGGACCTCTATGGAAAGTTGGGTGACAAGGAGGAAGAAGAGAAGGGAGCCAAACATGAAGCAGACAAGTTTTAGAAGTGTGTCGACCTTGGTGTCGACCTACCAAGGTCGATATAGCTCGGCAGGGAAGACGGAGTGCGCGTATCGGACGATTGTGTCGAGCTACTAAGCTCGATACACAGGCCACCCGGAGTTTTGGAACATGGCGTATCGGGCATTCGTATCGGACTGCTAAGGTCGACACACATCTCATCCGAAGTTCGAAGACGGCGTATCGGGCATCTGTGTCGAGCTACTAAGCTCGACACACTCCTTGAAGAAAGTTTTAGCAGCGTATCGACCTAGCAAGCTCGATACGCTGCCCGATTTTCAGATTTAAACCGGGTCAATACCCTGTTTGTTCCGGGTTGACCCGGGTCGTCCACTGTTCACTATAAATAGAAAAAGACCTAATTTTTCCTAAGTATCTTTTAATCTCTTGTTCTTGCTTAGAAAACTTTCCCTTTTGGTTTCTAAGTGATTTTGTAAGACATTTCTTTAAGTTTATGCAAATCTAGTATTTACCTCTTTTAATCTTTCATCTTCTATCTCTCTAATCATGTTTATCTCTATCTCTTTCATAGGATTTAAGGGATTAACCATGATTAGTGAGTAGTTTCATTAGGATCTAAGGATGGGTTAGATCTAGGGTGTTTTAAGGGTTAATCTTGATGTCTAGGATTAGATCTTCTCATTTCTCTCATTGTTTAGTGTTCTAAATGCTAGTTTACCCATGATCAAGCTAAAAATAGGCCTTAGGGAATTTCTCACCCACAAGGTGTTTGTTGAAATTCTCAAACCAACTAAACAAGGGATTTACATTCCTAGCTCATGAAAGTGATTGTCTAGGGTATTTATTAGCAATTTAGAACTGTTTCATAATGCTTGTTAGCTTCCTTTTCACAAATGAAAGTTTGATCTTGATTAGGATGATTAATGAAAGGATTAGTGCCATGAAAGTGGATTAGTCTAGCTTTTGAGTTCTAAGCTTAGGGATTAGCATATTATGTTATTGATTGACATCAAAGATTGATTCTTGGAACACCTTAGGTTGATAACCCCATCCTTGGATTCGTTTTAGTAATTTGATAATCTTGATTAGTAGTTAATTAGCTTTAAATTTGCTTGATTAGTGCATTCATTGCTTAATTAAGGTGTTAGTAACTTTGTCTACTTTGTTTGATCACTTAGGTTGTTAGATAAACCTCAAAACTCTATTGCTAGCTTAGATTAAGAAGTTATATGCATTCCTAGTGTCTTAACCATTTTCATATGGATTGATCCTCAAACAGTACAATGACATGAGTAGTAGCTTGAGTAATTGTTAAGTACAATGCAAAAATCTACTTATCATCTTCCGGCGGTCGGAAACTGTCCAAAATTCCGTTTTGCTTTAAAAAGCACCAAACTCGTCCTTTTTACTCGAAACACCTAAAATGACTTTTGAAAGTATAAAACTTTAAAATCACTTGAAACCTTTGAAAACCGAATTAAAATACCTGAAATGGATATTGAAATGATAGCTTATATGGGTAAAATATCAGTGTTACCACAAACCCACTTCGAAAATTCTCCTATATTATGGAGAGCGACCTAAAATAAAAATAAAAGAAAATATAATAAAATTTTAAATATTTTTAATTGAAATATAAATAAAACGCAAAAAAATTAATTTTTAAAATACTTACGTCGACTAAGATCTTGTTCTTCTTGCATGGAGTAAGTCCGCCAGATGAAGTGCTCTCTGAATCAACATGATTAATTACTTTGAAACAACTCTTGCATCTTCGAGGTGACGTTATTGTAGAGATGCTCCGAGCGTCTATCAACAAAAGATCCATCTGGCTTTCGTTTGGTCTCCGCGAAGACTGCTAGTAAATTCGGACCGGTCAGTTCAGCCTTTAAAAACAATATTAAACAACAATATTTATTTTAAAAAAAAGAAAATCGTTAATTGAGAAAATAAAACTTACTATCTTTCGAACTCGGACTTTGAACGACGTCTTACCAGAACAATGCTTAAAATATATGTGTCCATCGGGGTCACTGTATCGGGCATTGCGACAATTTCCACTCTTGACTTCGCTCGCATGATCTATCCATATCTAACGAGACCCCTTAGAACATTCAGGTCAAGCCACTTGGGCATCGTGTCATTGCCTTCCTTCTTCCACTTTGCCTTCCACCGTTCCACCTGGTCGGTCATCCGTTTTTCAACTTTTTCTGAAATTCAGCCTTCATCCGCTCGTTGATGTGTCACTTCAAGTGATACATCTGCTGCAAAAAATGAATTAAATGTCTTAAAATAATCTATCAAAAATCAGTATAATTAACCATATTAAAAAATTAACAAATTTGATTGACTAAAAAGTTTTTGTAACTTAAAGCAAAATTGTTCGCACCGCCGCTTGATGACTGATTTTGGGGTTTGCGTCCAATTTGCACGAGGTTCTTTGAAATTTCTTTCAAAGATGCCATGGAACGCGGCAGCCACAGATCTGTCCTGATCGAACCTGGAGAAAAAAACATATTTTATCAAATAGAAACAAAATAAATTATAATATCTTTAAAATATTAAATAATAAAATGAATTGTAATATTTTAAAAATCTTAAATAAATTAATTTTTCATACCAAACTGTAAGACGGGTACGGTTTGGATCGAGCCGCTATAGTGTTCTGACCGGGACTCTCAAGAAGTTGTCGAATGGTGAAGTCATGAAAAATATCATCTGGGAGAGGAGCATGCGCGGGAGAGGTTGATGCGTGAGGAAATGGTGCGGGGGAAATATGTGGGTGCTGCATCTCGGGAATAGTGGAAGTTACGCCTCGAGTCGTATGGGAGCTGGAACTGGTCCCGCCAGGAGTTAACGGAAGAGATCCAATAGACAAATAACGAGAATAATTGTTCCCTAACATCTGCAAAAAAAAAATATTTAGTAAATATTGAGAATAACTGTTTCAAGATATCTGCACATAAATACTTACGACAATATATAAGTATAAAAATAAGTATTTTAACGATTAAGAGATCACATATTAGACCTGAAAAATATAAATTAAAAATTTTGGTCAATATATAATCCACATTTTCACTTCCTTTAATATTAACCACTTTCTTCCAAATTCACAATTCTCAGTTCCATATATTCACCAAATTGCCATCTTTCTCACTTATTCACAAAAATGACATCATCATCAATTTATCCAACCACCATTTTCAACAAATTTAAAGCTTTTAAAGCTTCAACAACCCATTTTTAAGCACCCGAAGCTCATTATCTGCTCTCATAACTTTATAGTCTTCCATTTTCTCTCTATTTTCTTCCCAAAAACTCTCTAATCTACCTTTTTAAAATTTGAAGTTCTAAGATAAAGCCATATCCGGTTATTTGATCATGCATAACGATTGGAGTTTTTTGGTGATGGCTAGAATCTAAGCTCTCGGCGATCGAATAAGCTAAAAACCATTGTTAGGTAATTTTTTCAGTCGATTTTCGTAAATTTTCAGATCTGTGCCGCGAAGCAAATTTCAAAAGAAGTCTACTTGTGGTCATAGACTTCTGAAGAAGTTTGCTGGTCAACACAAATGTTGGTTTTGCAATTGACCGCGTGTACCGATTTCTGACAGTAGACTTCGGTTGAAGTATGCGCCATTTCCTTTGAGAATAAAAAAATAGCGTTGACTTCAAAAGAAGACTTTGTTAGAAGCATTTCACTAAGGTTTTAATACATAAATAGCATATTTCGAGTATTTGTATGTTCAAAACTCTTTTCAGGTAAAATTAGCAAAAAAGATGCAAAATGGAGCAAAATGAGTATTTTCGGATCATGTGCAAAATGACAGAAGTTTAGCATCAGAAGGAGACCTTCTCACCAGGGGATCAAGCAGAATTTTGGTGACAAGATAACCTGATATACTATCTTTCATGCTGAAGTGGTTTGAGGTCAATTCCATTGTTAGATCTCAAGTTACAAGGAATGCAAGAAGGCTCATCAGAAGAATGCTGGTCGTGCCAGGCAAGTTTACACTTGCATTGGCCGCACCACGACCCCTCGCTCGTGCGGCCATACCGTCTGATGGTTCCCGAGGCTGTTTGCAAGCCCAACTCAAGCCCAATAACCGTCAAATTTGCTGGAACCCTAAGTGACGCCTAAGAAGACCTAAAGTCCTATAAATACTCAACTCTACTCATTGTTTTTGTCATCTTTCATAGCTCTTACCATAGAAACGCATAAGGCTTTTTCATGTTTTTGTTCTTCCTCTCCGAGGGGGAAAGAGATCTTCTCTCGAACCCTCCAACCTTTCTTTGTTTAATTCAAGCATGCATTCATTCATCTCGTCTCTACTCGCCCCAATCATCTTAGGGTATATTCGTTTGTTGGGTTTCTAAGGTTTTTTCAAAGGAGATTCATGGATTGATTAATAGGTTGCTAGATTAGAGTTTATCTTTGGAGTTCTTCTTCATCTAGATTTGTGTTTCATCTTGTGGTTTGATTAACAACACCGAAAGTGTTCTTAAATTGCTTGCACTTGTTTAGATGACCAAATAAATTTAAGCTGTGGGAGTTGTTTAGACGCTTAGAGAATAAATGGGAGTTTAGTAATCTAAGTTGATAGATTTTGTGGCTAATACTACGTGAGTAAGTGTTTTTAGGTTCGATTTCGTGGGTAATACTATGGGAGTAGGTTAGTCTATGTTAGATTTCATGATTAATACTACCGGAGTAGGTTAATCTAGAATCCAGTTCTAGAATATATATAGATCTTCTCTGTTTAATATCTTGTTTAATTGATTTGTGATATCTTGGGAATTGTCTGAAGAACCCAACGTTTTTGATTGCTTGCTTGTCGTTTATTTATCTGCTTTACTTGCCACGGTCCGCGAAACTCACAACTCCAAACCCCCGTTTGGCTTTGGAATGCTTTCTATCCATCGTTGATTTTGCAGTTAGGCGTGGACTCCCTGTGGATCGATACCTTAAGTACCATAATGCTGATATGTTCACTTGCACGCATTTAGAGTTTATAAATTTAAAACTTTAAAAACTGAGACTCTAAACCCTCCACATCAAATTATTGGTGCTGTTGTCGGGGTGTCCAATTATACTAGCTTCGGAATCATAGGTAAGAAAATACAGTTCTAAGACGTTTTCTTTAGTTTTGTTTTGCTTCTTTGCCTTTGCAGGAACCATTCGAGATGAAGATTGAAGGCTCGTAAGGCTCGTCTCTTTTGATTAATGAGCGTCTTCCATGATGTCTCGAGCGTCTTCCATGATGTCTCAAGCGTCAAGGACGAGTGCATGCAGATTAAGGGAACCATGTTTTTCTTTAGTTGATGCTCATCACATCATAATCCATACACATCGAGCTAGACGACGTTAAACAAAAGCGCTAAATGGGAGGTAACCCATTATACTTTAACTTTCAGTTGTAGTCTTCTCTTATTTTCAGTTTTATAAACAACACAAAAGCCAAAAAAAGAAAATCATAAAACCAAGAAAAGCACAAAAAAAATCAGAAAAACGAAGAAAACACCAAAAATATGAAGAAGGAGATTCGAAGAACACCCACCGGGTAACAAAATCCCTGTGGCACGGCCAGAAGGAGCCTGGCCGGGCCATGAACTACGTTGGGGGTAGAGGCAAGAAGCCTGGCCGTGGCCGCAACCCCTCGTCGCGCGGCCAGCAGCCTTCCTTCCGCGGCCACTGCACATTCACCACATTTTTAATCCCGAACTTCACCAAACCGAACATCCTTCAACCCCTGTCAAGCCCTGCAAGTTTCCTTCTTGTTTTAAGGCTTGTACACGTTCCAAAGACTGCAAAGACAACTGTCAAACCCGCTTTATACTGCTGTTGCATCACAAGATAGCGAGACAAGACAAGTTAAGTCAATGATCCGTCTGTCTCAATCAACTTCTTCAAAGAGTTTCAACTGACTTGTACGCATGAAGACGAAGAAGAATACAATGGTTCAACTCCCCAGAACCATTGTGCAAGTTCCAGAACGAAGAAGATGCAACTTCCTTCACCAAACCGCGAAGAGAAAAGCTCTCGATGACTAGCTTCTCTCATATGCGACCGAGACCCTTACGGATAAGGATTTCATATTGCATTGAAGTTCAAGCTTGCGATAACTATCTTCCGAGATCCCGAACACATCACCGGATAGGCCAGCATCGACCCAAACTTTGTGTTTCTAAGGTGAGATAATATTCAAAACCCCAAGTCTAGAAGATTTTGCATCTTCCATTCAAGGTGTTACCAAAGGTCAAGGATACAAGGCGAGTAACGCAAAACCAAAGCACTTGACAAAATACCATAAAGGCGATTCAATCACCACTACGTCATCCATCATCTTCCCAAAGCATTGGAAGCAACAACAAGAGCTTAATCAAATCTCTTTTTCGAATATCATGCAGCAATGAAAGGCATTTAAACATGTCATTTATCACCTCTAAAGGTAAGTCCCTCTCGCTAACATCTTTCTTTTACTTGGTTTGCATTTATTTTAATCACCTTGGCTTTCTCATTAGAAGCCATTCGATTTCTATAGTCATTATATGCGATCTAGGTTCGTTGAATTTCTTGAATCATTACTTGAGGGTTTATGATCCAAGAAGACATTAACAAGTTTTTCCAAGTTTTCTGCAAGGTACTTATGATCTTATAGGAAAGGAAGATACATTGTTTCCACTTGAGCTAGACATTGATTCTTTGTTCCTTAAGTCTCAGATTTGACATTAATATAAGGATCCATCTCTTAGCAAGGATTGCAGACTATTGACAAGTCCAATGCACAGCCACGCCCACATACAACCACCTAAGGCAAAGGAAGCAACAATTGCAACATTATTCTTTCGAGTTAAGTTTTCGATTCTTTCGTTCAAAGAAGACGATTCTTTTCAATGACATAAGGAGAACAATCAAGTCTTTACTCAAACTACACCACACAGCCACGCCCACCCACCCTCACTATACCAAACACCACTTTCAAATAAGTCTTCACGAGCTTGTACTTGAATTTAACTTTTTTTTTTACTTTTACTCGACTTTTTCAAATTCGAGACAACTTGATTTAAGTTTGGGGGGGGGGGGGGTTTCATTTATTTTAACTCGAGCTAATACTATTTTATTTCATGAGTCTTTGCATGCATTTTTCCTCTTTATCGAGTAAAAAAAAATCTTTTTAGTCGTAAACTATGAACTTTTCTAGGTACAAGTCACTTCGAACATGAAGCCTAGTGACCATTGTCACTGGGATTAGAAGCAAGGCTTACTAAGTTGAACACTTCAAGCGGATTGTTTTACCGGAGAAAGTTCTAATCTTTGTTGTACTTGAAGAATCTTGCATTGACCTCGCACCTAATGAATCAAAATTTCTCGTCAAGGGGTTTGAGGTACATTGAACTTAACTCCTCTTTTAGACTCTGACAAGATGCGCTAGGTGCAATCTCTTTTTGATCTTCCTTTGTTTAAATAAAAAAAGGGAGAGAAAAGAAAAGCTTGGTTTAAGAACAGCAGTTGGAGTTCCAAAAGAACAATGATAGCTTGCAGCTTCACGAAAACTTCTCCTCACAAGAAATGGAATAGCGAGCGTTCTCAAACAAAGAAGAAAAGAAAATGAAACTCGATAGAAAAAATAAAATGATACCCTAGAAAAGTAGGGAGAAATCGACTAGGGGAAGAGAAAATAGGGGAGTTGCATTTGAAACTGTCTTTGTTCATGTGTTTGGAAGAGAAGAGTATAAGCTCGAAATACTCTACGGGACCATGAACCGCATTTGGGACAAACGAAAGGCTCAAGGTAATTAAACCGAAATGTTTTGAGTTTTATCTCTGAGTTATGTGGCTGAAACGGTTGATTGGTAGAATTGATGAATTCCCAAGTATTGGTAAGTTTTCACGTTTTCAAACCTCTCTTCCTTGCTTAGATTTCTGTTTTGGCTGAGGACAAATAAATGTTTAAGTCTCCGCGGGGGGGGGGGGGTTGATAACACTCATATTTGACCCATTTTTACCATCATATGTGTATGATTTAACGACAATTTTATTTTACTAAAGTTTTAATGGATAAATAGCATATTTCGAATATTTGTATGTATACGACTCTTTTCAGGTAAACTTAGCCAAAAGGATGCAAAATGGAGCAAAAGGAGCATTTTCGAATCATGTGCGAAATGACAGAATTTTAGCATCAGACGGAGACCTTCTCACCACGGGATCAAGCTGAATTTAGGTGCAAAGATAGCTTGATCTACTACCTTTTATTCCGAAGTGGTTTAATGTCAATCTCATTGTTAGATCTCAAGTTATAGGGAATGCAAGAAAGCCCATGAGAGACATCATCAAAAGATGGCGGATAACACTCATATTTTACTCCTAAAACCTATTATTTCAAGATCGTTTATAAGTGACTTCACAGAGAGCTTTTCAGAAACGCTTTTCACGCCGCAGAGAGAGAGAGAGAGAAAGAGTTCGACGACCCCAGAGTTGAAGATCTCGAGAGAGAATTCTTCTGCAGCCGCCCACTTCTTATTCCTTTCCCTTTCATCTTTTGTTCTTAGTTCTTTGCTTTTCAATACTTTAAGAAAACCTCTCTCTTCAATCGATTTCATTTGAAGAAGCTTTCTCACTTTGTTTCTTATTCAATACAATTCACACTTTTCATATCTCAAGGATATCTCTCGTTCCCATGAACGAGTAGTCATCTAGTTGGGTTTTTAAGGGGGTTTTCGGAGTGGTTTAATCATGGATCGATTTTGCTAAGTTGATAGAGATAGAGTTTCTTTTAGGTATCTTCGTTGATGTCTTGTTCTTATTGAATGTTTGCTTCTCTGATCAATTAGCAACTGATTCCAGGGCGACTAGATACACGAACGTGTGGTCTATCGTCATGATCTAGAAGTTAACGAGCGGATCGCACCGTAGGATGCTTAGGCATATCGACGGACCGCACCGTGAGTGTTTACAAATAGGTGAATGATATGTATGCGCGGTTGTCTTGCATCGTGGGATGAGAAATCATATCCGCAGTGTAAGATAAATGCAGGTGGCTAGATCCGTGAAAGCGGGGTAGTCATAGTCGACCGTTTCAGCTTAAGAACCTAACCCATAAAATCGTTTAAAACCTATCCTGTTGCTTGTTAGATCCGATCCATGAACCCCGGAGAACACCCCTGAACCCAACGCCTTTTATTTATTGATTTACAACCGTTTAATTCCTTTCTGCTGCTTGATATCACTATTGAAAACCGTGACAAACTACATCCCAAGATCCCCTTTTGGTTTAAAGAAGTTAGAAATCCTAGGACTTTCGCAAACAACAATCTATGTGGATTCGATCCCTTAATATACTACTGTGATTGCTGTGCACTTGCAGCTATCTTAGGGGTAAAACTTGAAGTAAAAACCCCACCGCATCAAGTTTTTGGCGCCGTTGCCGGGGATTGTTTGCTTTTGCGAATTTTCAGTTTCTAATTTCTCTTTTAGACCGCGTTGAATTTCAAGCTTTTCCGTTCATTGCTCACGATTTTCTTGTGTTTACTTCTCATGTTTCAGGTGTATGACCACTAGGAGGAACGCTTCCAACGTCTTTCCCCGCCACATCGAGATCGACAGGCCCGAAAAAGAAATTCGAAGGTTAAGAAGACATATCAGCATGGCCGAAGAAGAGGCCGCTCTTGGAGTTCAACGAAACCGCGAAGAGATTCTTCGCAACGCTGGTCGAGCACCTCACGTTCCACAAGATGGAGAGCCGCAACTCGACAACAATGGAAATCCTATCAACCGCATTCCCGAAGCTGACTCAGATGAAGAAGAACGCGATCCTGCCTTGCAGCAAGGAGGACACAACCCGATCGTCGGAAATGGCGCAAACCAAGCAAATCCTATCGTCCAACCAGATGACCGAGACGCCAACCGACCTGTTCTACCCGCCAACCAACCCAGGCGAGTTAGAAACCGCACCATAGCCGATCATGACACCCCTGATCAGCACTTCCAGAATCGAGCCTGGATTCAAGTTAACGTCCCCCATGAGGACGAGTTGGAGATCAAATCGCAAATCATCTCCTTGGTGAAGCAAAACTAGTTTCATGGCCTATCAAACGAACATCCGATGGACCACATCGAGTTACTTGAAGAGATTTGCAGCACCACGTGCACGAAGACAAACCGTATCCCTCCCGACTATCTGAAGTGCAAACTATTCTCATTCTCCTTGAGCGACAAAGCTCATAGATGGCTGAAGACTTTGCCACCAGGATCGATCACTAACTGGGTGGAATGCAAGTCCGCTTTCCTCAACTATTTCTACACAAAGTCTCGATCCAATCTGCTGAGAAAAAAGATCCAAGGCTTTCAACAAGGACCGGTCGAGTCATTCTTTGAAGCATGGGAGCGATTCAAGGACTATGAACGCGACTGTCCTCACCATGGTTTCTCCGGAGCCAGCTTGCTAAACACGTTCTACCGCGGACTGCAAGCTAGGTATCAACTCTCACTCGACACGGCTAGCAACGGAGCTTTTACAACAAAGACGGAGCGACAAGGACGCGCACTCATCGAAAACCTCGCTGTAAGCAACAACTGTTCGGATTATGATAGAAATCTTCGAACCGGAGACTCTGATTCTAAGCAGATAGCCGAGCTGAAGAACATGATGAGCCAGTTGCTCAGAGGACAGCAACGCAGTATCAATGCGTGTGAGACCGCAGGGGAAAGAGAAGAATCTAACTCGGGAGACGATGGAGACGAACTCTACACGCGAGAAGAAGAAGTTAACTTCATAGGAGGACATAATTCATATCCAAACTGAAACTTCAACAATGGATTCAACAACAATTTCACGAACAACAACAACCTCTCATACCGAAACTCGAACGTGGAGAACCCGCGAGATCAAGTATATCCACCTCAAGGAAGACCCTTTCAGAACAAGTTCCAGAACGTGAACTACGGAAGCAACGGAGGCTACTAGCCGAAGCAACCCTACAACTCTCAGCTGACGCCCTACAGCAACCAGCAAGGAGCACCACAAGCTGCATCAAACGCACCATACCCATCACGAGAAGAAAAACTAGAAGGATTGATGCAACAGCTGATGTTGTCTCAACAAAAATCAGTTAAGGATCTCAACATCAAGGTAGATTGCATGTACAATGACCTGAATGGCAAGTTCGAAACCCTATCTTCCCATGTGAAGAAATTAGACATGCAAGTCTCTCAAACTGCTGAAACCATCAAGAGACAAGCAGGGATCTTTCCCGGAAAGGTAGAGGATAATCCGAAAGGATTCTGTAACGCGATCTCAGCAATCACCGACAAAGCCAAGGAGCTAGAGCTAGCTTTGGGGGAAAAGTGCAGGTTCGTCCCACTCTTCCCAACGATAAAGAAAGGAACAGCCAATCCGCCTTTTGACACTCCGGAGAACCGCGGGTTCGATAGGCTGAAGAAAAAAGAAGATCCAAGAAGGGTCTTCCAAGTATCAATGTCATGTCCTCGACAATCGCTGAAAGGTTAGGAATAACAACCTATTTCCCCTCACCGACGCAGCTAGTGTTCGGAGATTCGTCTAGGAAGAAATCGAATGGCATGGTTTACAACGTCCAACTTCTTGTCGGATATAAGATAGTACCTACTGACTTCCATGTGCTGGACATGGGAGAAGACAAAGACAAGCCATTGATACTTGGAAGACCCTTCTTGGCCACGGTAGGAGCGAGGATCGACCACGTAAGTAACTTCGTGGTCTTCCTACATATAAGCCAGAAAAGATACTACCCAAAGGAGCTAAATACTTTGCCACTGGAAACGAAGAGCCACACGACTAAAAAGGAGAAAAAGGGTATGGTATTAAAAGCAGACCAGCTCCACTCGAGACCTTTCTCTAGAATTGAAATCTTGATCCCTCCCGAGCTAGAAGAACTGGGAGAAGAGGAAGTGTCAAAGTCGGTTAAGAAGACAAAGCAGGTAATCTTGGAAGCTAAAATTCTAAGGAACGAAAACGGAGGCACGCTGCTGATACGGAAGCAAGGAAAAGCTTTAGGAGAGACAACTCCTGAAGTACTTTCCTCAACCGCCTGAGCTCCAAACAAAGTCGAGCTAAACGACTTAAATAAAAGCGCTTGGTGGGAGGCAACCCACCCGGTACGTGTTTTCTTTTTAATTTTCCTTTTTGTTTTCCTTTCTAACAGCTAGTTTTTGCAAGTTTTCTGTAGTTAGGCATAAAATAAAATAAAAATATAAAACCAAGAAAAACCCAAAAACATGAGGAGGAGCCTCAGAAGGAGGCTGGCCGCACGAGGGTCGGCCCGTGCCCCGGCAAGACGGACCGTGGCCGCGCGACAGACCGTGACCGCGCGGAGGAAAGAAGTCTGGCCGTGGCCGCGACAGAGCATGGCGCGGCCAGCGGTCGTCTGAGCGAGCAATCCGGAAAAACTTACGTTTTTCCTCTCGAACCGAACTTCCCGCGTTTTGGTACAATCCCGCACCGAAAGTCATTCCCGTTAATGTAAGATAACGGATTTAATTGATTCGTGGCCAACACGCAAGGTAAGTTCTCTCGTTTTAAATTTTTTTTTTCTTTGAAAACAAAAGGTTTTTGGTGATAGAAACACCTTTTTAAAAGCAAAAAAGAAATTTTTAGGATCAAACTCTCTTTTCTTCTTCTCTCCCAAAAGACTTGGAGATTTTTGAGAAATCGTATGTTTTTCAAATATGAACATTTTTCAAAAATTCTTTGGACTAAGCTCATCTATTTTCAAAGAGGATTCACTTTTTAAAGTTCATTCATCTTCATCTACAAGGTATGGTCTCTAATTTTACAAATCCCTAAAGAACTCAATTTTGAAATCTCTCTTGCTCGACTAGAAAATTGTCTAGGATGCTTGGATAATGGTAGAGAACCTTGGATTGAAGATTTAGGTTGTCTAGATATCGATTTTTGCAACCAAATTTCGAAAAAGTTAAAATCTTTGAAATAGAAAAAAATAGAGCATGCCCTAGAAATCGAATTTTGATGATACTATTGGAAAATTGCTTAGTTTGGACTTGATTCGTGCTAGGTATTACTTAAAAACCGAAGTTTGATGAGAATAAGTTGGTAAAGTCGATTTATTGGAAAATTTTTTGTTTGGAAATCCAAAATTCCGAAATTAGAGCATGAGTACCAAATTGATCTTGAATATTAATGCATAAACTCGATTGGTTTCAGTCTTGGAAACCCTGGATATATGTTGTATATCATTGCACTTGAGAATCCATGTGACACATCAAATTCACATGTTTGGTCGAGTTTTTGTTTTTATTCTGTAAGGTACAATGAGCTACGACCGGAACTTCGAGATACAGTCGAAGAATAGAGAGCGACCAAGCTCTTCGAGAAGTTCTTTGTCTCGGCAAGAACACGAACCAGCGCTAGGAAACCCAAGTCTAGTGATATATCATGGTTTTTACCCGTTTTGGACCATGATATAAGTGTTTTTATTGAGTCTTATTACTATTTTCGGGTCTATATAGAGTCTTTACAGATTCAACTACGTTTTGAACATAATTGGAGATTTTTGAGCATTTTGGAGCATTGTGGAAGAAGCTGCTGAAAAGATGAAGTCGAAGTGGAGTCGGATGAACAGTGTCGATCGACACTGTTCATGGTGTCGATCGACACCAAATATTTCCAGAAACTAGACGCGACTTTACAAGTTTTGAAGAAAAGGAAATTGCCCAAAAAGATTTCCTTATTTGCAAGAGTGTCCAATTCGTGTTTTGGACCTTATATATAGTTGTCAAAGCCATTGTTTAGGCATAATCAAAGCCATTTTTAAGGTGTCCATTCGCACCTTTCATATCTCAAGGATGTCTCTCGTTCCCATGAACGAGTAGTCATCTAGTTGGGTTTTTAAGGGGGTTTTCGAAGGGGTTTAACCATGGATCGATTTTGCTAAGTTGATAGAGATAGAGTTTCTTTTAGGTATCTTCGTTGATGTCTTGTTCTTATTGCATGTTTGCTTCTCTGATCAATTAGCAACTGATTCCAGGGCGACTAGATACACGAACGTGTGGTCTATCGTCTGGATCTAGAAGTTAACGAGCGGATCGCACCGTAGGGTGCTTAGGCATATCGACGGACCGCACCGTGAGTGTTTACAAATAGGTGAATGATATGTATGTGCGGTTGTCTTGCATTGTGGGATGAGAAATCATATCCGCATTGTAAGATAAACGCAGGTGGCTAGATCCGTGAAAGCGGGGTAGTCATAGTCGACCGTTTCAGCTTAATAACCTAACCCATAAAATCGTTTAAAACCTATCATGTTGCTTGTTAGATCCGATCCATGAACCCAGGAGAACACCCCTGAACCCAACGCCTTTTATTCATTGATTTACAACCGTTTAATTCCTTTTTGCTGCTTGATATCACTATTGCAAACCGTGACAAACTACACCCCAAGATCCCCTTTTGGTTTAAAGAAGTTAGAAAGTATCCTAGGACTCTCGCAAACAACAATCTATGTGGATTCGATCCCTTAATATACTACTGCGATTGCTGTGCACTTGCATCTATCTTAGGGGTAAAACTTGAAGTAAAAACCCCACCGCATCAATGGCTGGCCGCGCCAGGCAAGTTTACGCTTGAATTTCAAACTTCTTTTGAAGTCTACAAAGGAAGTCTTCGAAAGAAGTCTCCATAGCCGGTTAAATTGTTCAATTACCAACAAATCCAGTCCGGTAAATTCTGGTTTCCGCCCATTTAGTTAAAAAAAATTGAATTGCCGCTAGATTTAATTTGAATTCAAACTTCTTTTGAAGTATACAAACGAATTTTTCCAATGAAGTATTCTTAACCCTAAACATTAAAATTTTAGATTAAAATTTATAACAAACATTAATTTTGTTAGCATATTTACAATATTCACAATTTACAGTTAAAATAACAAAGATGTCATAAATCATTAACCGAATCATAAACTACGATTAATATATAATTTGTGTTAACCCTAACAACTACTCTCTTATACGCTAAATTTTAAACCAAAAAACCCTAACCCTTTTGAACTCATGAAACTTATAAATTGATTCATTTTCATAAAAAAATATTTTATATATATGTCAATTGTCTATGTTTTTATTATTTATAAAATTTTTTATCAAAATATTTTTTATAAATTTTATAATTAAAATTTAAGATTTAGTTATTTAGTAGATTTCTTTAGAAGACTTCTGAAGGTTGTATTGGTTTCTATGCTAATATATCTTTGTTGATTTTTATATAATTTTATATATATGTCAATTGTCTATGTTTTTTTATTTATATAATTTTTTATCAAAATATTTTTTTATAAGTTTTATAAATAAAATTTAAGATTTAGTTATTTAGTAGACTTCTTTAGAAGACTTCTGAAGGTTGTATTGGTTTCTAAGCTAATTTATCTTTGCTGATTTAAATTGATTCATTTGTATGAAATTTTATTTTTTTTATAGATGCCAAATATATATGTTTTGGTTATGTATATAAATTGTTTATCAATTTTTTTTGAATTTTGATAATTAAAATTAAAAATAATAATTATGGAATATATTTCTTAAAAAAAGTTACAACCAGTAGACTTTGTAATCAGGCGTCTCTGTGTTAAAACTGTCATCGTGGCAAACATTTTTTGTTAGGTAATAAGATAGAGAGTTGTAATTTCACTACCCTTCTTGTTTACTTTTGCCAAACATGCAAAAGGAGATATAGACTTCTTGAAAAACTAAGTTTTATGTCACTTTTAGCAATTCTCCCGAAAAGTAAATCTACAAAATTTAATAACAATTAAAATTCTTTATTAAAATGTATAGACTATAAATTAATCTAAACAACACCTACGAAAAATAAAATCTAGTTTTGTAAACATAAAACATTTTTACAAAATTTATTATCTCATATTGTTGTATTAAATATTTTGTAAAAGTCATGGTTAAAATTCTAACCAATCAAAAATGTTTAAAATTTTTTTCTAAGTCCTAAAATTAATCCAAATGTAACAAATTCCAAAAATCTAACAATTCCAAAAATCTGAGAGAGAGAGAGAGAGAAAGAGAGAGAGAGAGAGAGAGAGAGAGAGAGAGAGAGAGAGAGAGAGAGAGAGAGAGAGAGAGAGAGAGTTCAAGAGAGTTTACCTAATTAGTCTTACAATTTTAAAGTTTACGGTTTATAAATTACAAACTTTGTATAAGTACTCACCAAAACAANGAGAGAGAGAGAGAGAGAGAGAGAGAGATGGATTGAGTGTGTGTGTGTGAGAGAGAGAGAGAGAGAGACAGGGATCAAGTGAGATAGAGGGAGAGAGAGAGAGGGATCCAGTGAGAGATATTAAAAGAGAGAGAGATCTGCGACAATCTCATCGGCGGCGAGAGAGAGAGAGAGAGAGAGAGAGAGTGGAGAATATGTCGTGAGAGAGAAGAAGGAAAAAGAAGAAAAATCGATATAATTAATGAAGTTGGGACAAAATTCCGCCGCAGGATAGGCGGTCCAATAATAATTTGCGTTTAAAGTTGCGAGTGAGTTGCGACGGAATCCACGAAATATTTTAAAAATTTTTAAAAATTTCGAACAATATTTCAAAAAAAAACCTCAGGGAGTTGCGAGGTGGATGCGAGAGAAACGTCACAAGTTCCTCGCAAGGGGTCAATTTGCGACGGATTTGCGACGGTTCCTTTGATATTCTGTCGCAACATCAAAAATACTTATAGACGTATCCTGTTTCATTTTAAGATGGGAATTGTGGAAAATAAGTCGTCATAGCCAGTTCCAGTAAATTCCAGTTCCCACCCATTTTATTAAATAATTTCAAATTTCCGCTAGGTTTAATACGAATTTCATACTTCTTTAGAAGTTTGCATATGAAGTCTGACAACGAAGTCTCTGTATTTTGCAAAATACAAAAAACCACATACAGTAGAAACTCTATAAATTAATATTCGATTCATTAATAACTCGCTAAATTAATATTTTTTACAGTCCCAAAATTAGTTTTTCAACCAAATAATATATCTATTAATTAATAATTTTCTTATAAAACTTCATGGTCCCAACATTATTAATTTATAGAGTTTCTACTGTAATTTAGGAATATGGTACAAAAAATTCAACACAATACAACATTACATATAAAGTAGACCCTTTAAACAAACAAACACAGGGTCACCAATTATAAATCTTCAAAATAGCATAGGAAATTAATCCTAAACTAAGATCTACTCAAGCTTGTAGAAAGGTATATGATCAAACCTACAAGGACTACATCAGGCACCATCACATTCCTTAGCTCGAAGCATCTGAAACGCTTCTTCTCCATAATTAGCTCCTTTAATTGAGCTACCTCTACCTCCATCTTGTCTTCACCCCTGAAACACTGATTTTAGCCTGGAAATTAGGCCTTCTCCATCGTGCAAAACAATGGACGAGACATATGAGCGAAAAATAGATAAGTCTGAGCAAAACCGAGCAAACTTGTTAAAAAAAGATGTATGCGACTACAGTCTGAAAAAGATGTATGTGACTACAGTCTCAAAAAGATATCTGCAACCGAAGTCTGAATCTGATGTTTACGAATGAAGTATAATATGAAGTCAACATAAAATCCTAGGTACACATAATCTGACCAATGGTGCAGTATAATTACCGTTTCAAACCTTGAAATCACTGAAATCCAGAGGAGACAAGCAAGAGCTTTCTTGAGATCTGCAAAACCAAACCAGAAATATATATAAGCTCATATATGCAACAATAAGAAAAGAGAAATGCTGAAACTCTGATCGGCAACAATAAGAAGGGAAATGTTGCAAATCTGCAACAAAAAACTCAGATCTGCAATAGTAAGCTTAGATCTGCAACAATAAGCTCAGATCTGCAGCAATAAGAAAAGGTAAATGTTAAAACTCATATCTAAAACAATAAGAAAAGGGAAATGTTGCAGATCTACAACAATAAACTCATATCTGTAACAATAAGCTCAGATCTACAACAATAAGCTCAGATTTGCAAAATAAACACAAAAGCAAATAAAAAAATTAGACAAAGAAGAAAAAAGACAAGATAAAGAAGGGGAAGAAGAAGTACAACGACGGACGGCTTACGACTATCACAACCGGCAAGGGAGATGAGGTTGACAGTGAGAGAGAGGGGAGGGAGATGAGACTGACGGCGAGAGAAGAAGGAGAGGAGATTCATGGCCAAAGAGGAGGGAGAGGAGAGAGATGCACCATTTTAGAGAGAGATAGAGATTTTATTTTTAACATAATTAGGTTAAACTCCCCTTATATATGAAGATAAATTTTCTGGATTAGTTAAAAAAAATTCAGTTACGCAGACTTCAAATGAAGTCTATCGAAAAACTATCGAAGAAGTCTATATATCTGGTTAAATTATGTAATTTACCAACAAATTCGATCCGGTAAATTCCGGTTCCCTCCCATTTAGTTTAACCAATTCAAATTTCTGCTAGATTTAATATGAATTTCAAACTTCTTTTGACTTCTACAAACGAAGTCTTCGAAAGAAGTCTCCATAGCCAGTTAAATTTTTCAATTACCAACAAATCCGGTCCGGTAAATTCTGTTTTCCACCCATTTAGTTAAAAAAATTGAATTGCCTCTAGGTTTAATTTGAATTCAAACTTCTTTTGAAGTATACAAACGAAGTTTTCCAATGAAGTATTCTTAACCTTAAACCCTAAATCAAATATTTTAGATTAAAATTTATATCAAACATTAATTTTGTTAGCATATTCACAATTTACTGTTAAAATAACAAAGATGCCATAAATCATAAACCTAACCATAAACTATGATTCATATAGAATTTGTGTTTACCCTAACAATTACTCTCTTATACTCTACACTTTAAACCTCAAACCCTAACCCTTTTGAACTCATGAAACTTATAAATTGATTCATTTTCATAAAAAAATATTTTATATATATGTCAATTGTCTATGTTTTTATTATTTATAAGTTTTATAATTAAAATTTAAGATTTAGTTATTTAGTAGACTTCTTTAGAAGACTTGTGAAGGTTGTATTGGTTTCTAAGATAATTTTTCTTTGGTTATTTAAATTGATTCATTTGTATGAAATTTTGTTTTTGTAGATGCCAAATGTATATGTTTTGGTTATGTATATAAATTGTTTATAAAAATTATAAAAAATAATTACGGAGTATACTTCTTTAAAAGTCTACAACCAGTAGACTTTGTAAGCACACGTCTCCGTGTTAAAGCTGTCATCGTGGCAAACGTTTTTTTTTGTTAGGTCAAAAGGTAAGGAGTTGTAATTTCACTACCCTTCTTGTTTAATTTTGCCAAACATGCAATATGAGGTATAGACTTCTTGAAAAACTAAGTTTTATGTCACTTTTAGCAGTTTTCCCGAAAAACAAATCTACAAAATCTAATAACAATTAAAATTCTTTATAAAAATGAATAGACTAAAAATTAATCTAAACAACACCTACAAAAAATAAATTCTAGTTTTGTAAACATAAAACATTTTTACAAAATTTATTAACTCATATTGTAACATTATTTTTTTTATAAAAGTCATACCAATCAAAAATGTTTAAAACAATTTTCTAAGTCCTAAAATTAATCCAAATGTAACAAATTCCAAAAATCTAACAATTCCAATCTCTACAAATCTAATAAATTCCAAATATAACTAAGCCTAAATCTAACAAATCCCTAATACTAGAGAGAGCGAGATGTTCTTACAGGGAGAGAGCTTTCTGGTGAGGAGGAACCATAAACTATGATTCATATAGAATTTGTGTTTACCCTAACAATTACTCTCTTATACGCTAAACTTTAAACCTCAAACCCTAACCCTTTTGAACTCATGAAACTCATAAATTGATTCATTTTCATAAAAAAAATATTTTATATATATGTCAATTGTCTATGTTTTTATTATTTATAATTTTTTATCAGAATATTTTTTATAAGTTATATAATTAAAATTTAAGATTTAGTTATTTAGTAGACTTCTTTAGAAGACTTCTGAAGGTTGTATTGGTTTCTAAGCTAATTTATCTTTGTTGATTTAAATTGATTCATTTGTATGAAATTTTGTTTTTTATAGATGCCAAATGTATATGTTTTGGTTATGTATATAAATTGTTTATAAAAATTATAAAAAATAATTACGGAGTATACTTCTTTAAAAGTCTACAACGAGTAGACTTTGTAAGCACACGTCTCCGTGTTAAAGCTGTCATCTTGGCAAACGTTTTTTTTTTAGGTCATAAGGTAGAGAGTTGTAATTTCACTACCCTTCTTGTTTAATTTTGCCAAACATGCAATATGAGGTATAGACTTCTTGAAAAACTAAGTTTTATGTCACTTTTAGCAGTTCTCCCGAAAAATAAATCTACCAAATCTAATCACAATTAAAATTCTTTATAAAAAATGAATAGACTAAAAATTAATCTAAACAACACCTACAAAAAATTAATTCTAGTTTTGTAAACATAAAACATTTTTAAAAATTTTATTAACTCATATTGTAACATTATTTTTTTTTGTAAAAGTCATACCAATCAAAAATGTTTAAAACAATTTTCTCAGTCCTAAAATTAATCCAAATGTAACAAATTCCAAAAATCTAACAATTCCAATCTCTACAAATCTAATAAATTCCAAATCTAACTAACCCTAAATCTAACAAATCCCTAATACTAGAGAGAGCGAGATGTTCTTACAGGGAGAGAGCTTTCTGGTGAGGAGGAACCATAAACTATGATTCATATAGAATTTGTGTTTACCCTAACAATTACTCTCTTATACGTTAAACTTTAAACGTCAAACCCTAATCCTTTTGAACTCACGTGTTAAAGCTGTCATCGTGGCAAACATTTTTTTGTTAGGTCATAAAGCAGAGAGTTGTAATTTCACTACCCTTCTTGTTTAATTTTGCCAAACATGCAATATGAGGTATAGACTTCTTGAAAACCTAAGTTTTATGTCACTTTTAGCAGTTCTCCCGAAAAATAAATCTACAAAATCTAATAACAATTAAAATTCTTTATAAAAATGAATAGACTAAAAATTAATCTAAACAACACCTACAAAAAATAAAATCTAGTTTTGTAAACAAAAAACATTTTTACAAAATTTATTAACTCATATTGTAACAATCAAATTTTTGTAAAAGTCATACCAATCAAAAATGTTTAAAATAAATTTCTTAGTCCTAAAATTAATCCAAATGTAACAAATTCTAAAAATCTAACAATTCCAATCTCTACAAATCTAATAAATTCCAAATCTAACTAACCCTAAATCTAACAAATCCCTAATAGAGAGAGCGAGATGTTCTTACAGGGAGAGAGCTTTCTGGTGAGGAGGAATGACGGCGGTTGAGATTTAGCGGTAGAGACCTGGCGGCTGAGATCTGGTGGCAGAGATCCGGCGAGAGAGAGAGAGAGAGTGAGAGAGAGAGAGAGAGAGAGAGAGAGAGAGAGGAGAATTTGTCGTGAAAGTGAAGAAGGAAGAACAAGAAAAATCGATATAATTAATGACATTGCGACAAAATTCCGCCGCAAGATGGGTGGTCCAATAATAATTTGCATTTAAAGTTGCGAGTGAGTTGCGACGGAATCCGCAAAATATATTTAAAATTTTCATAAATTTCGAGCAAAATTTCAAAAAAATCAGGGATTTGCGAGGTGGCTGCGAAGGAGACGTCATAAGTTTCTCGCAAGGAGTCATTTTGCGACAGATTTGCGACGACTCCCTAGATATTCTATCGCAACATCAAAAATACTTATAGACGTATCCGGTTTCATTTTAAGATGGTTATGAATGTTAATACATCCTATGAAAATGTTAAATATCAATAAATTATGCTAAATTGTCAAATGCTAAAACTACTTAAATGATTATCATGTAACTCTTATACTTTTCTATTAACGTTAACTCTATCTATACTCCATGATATGTTGATTTCATTATGAAAGATATTTGTCCAACATATTATCTCTTTAAAACATAACGTATTTCATTTAATACCCATTATATGACTTCAAATTTATATTTAACTAAAAAGATTACCATTAATTATTATTTTATTATTTATCACAACTAAAAAACATTTAAAAAAATATTTTTTTCTAATTTTTTGTACTTTCGAATATTTTAGATGTTTTAAGTTTTGATACATAATAAATAATAACTAAAACTATTTTTTTTACTTAAATCAAAAATTTAAAATTATATTATTGTTATTAACAGAAAATAAACATTTTTGTTAAATATATTAATTGAGTAAAACTAAAAATATATTTTAGTTTTTTTTTCATTTTAGATATTTTTATTTATTTTTAATTATAATAAATAATAAAATAATTGTTAATATTATTTTTTAAATTTTTTAAATTAAAATAAATAAATTTAATTCCTCGTCATCGCTTTTTAACGGAAAATAAACAGTGACCTTTAACTATTCTGACGGCACGTACCAAAAATCCACTTTAAAGGTTTTATGTGTTAGTATATTTAACTTAAAGGTTTATTGTGCTAGTTAAATACTCTCAAGGTTTAAAGTGTAAGTGGCTGTCACTCTGAGAGTTTTTTATGCGATTTTCCCTTTATAAATATATGAGGGCTAAGGAAATATTTTCCAGTTTAGGGTATAGGGTATTGAAAGATTGACAAATTTACGAGGGATTTGCCAGATAACTGCGAGGGAGTCGTCGCAAATTCCTCGCAATGGGTCAACTTGCGACGGCTCCCTCGCTATTCCATCGCAAACAGACAATTTACGAGGATTTGGCGACGGATCCTTCGCTACTCCCTATCAAATTGTTCTGTATTTTCATTAAAAAAACAAATACTTATAAAAATACTAATATATCAAACACATTGTTTAATCACTTTCATTTTCAGATACATAAGAGTTTTTACTATGCTCATCATCAGTGTCTTTTCCATCATCGGTCTCATCGAACTCGTCCGATCATGCACCTTCGGTTGAATCATCCATGATGCCTTCTACATCTCTGTTCTTTGGATCAATATTGTTTTCTGTTGATGCGATTGGGATGAAGTTTTCTTCAATTCTTTCAGCTAGCATAGTTACATCATCAATGTTCTCGACAATACGGCCTCACAGAATCACTTTTATTACTAATAACCACTCTCATGTCTTTTCTTAATCCAAAGATATGGAATGAAACAAACTTGATCTGCTTAAAAAGCTAGGCAAAATGGTTCAAACTTTGAAAAATATATGTTTGCCTTGACATTGATCACCACTAATTTGTTTGCGCGGACCCCTCGACCGCTCGTTAAGCAGATCAAGTTTAAAATGCATTTCAAATTGATGATTCTTAGAAATGTGACTTGTATTATTTCTTGCATTTCGTCATAAAATTCGTTTTCACCTTGCACGTTGATTCCATAATTTGAGGTTGACCTCTTTGAGCCATGTTTATACGTATCAAATGTGTATCCACGGGTGAAGTACATTGGAGCAGTAGTGATCTTAGCTAATGGTTCTTCAACAAGTTCGGGCAACCATAGTGGAAAGGGCTCCTTTAAACATTCATTCTTTACCTACATTTTATACATTTTAAATAACACATTAAATTAAATATAACTTTTTATGAAAGATTGATATATATATGTGTAGATTTTACATAGTATTTTAGTCATCCAGCAAAATCACGTTCGTTCAACTTCTCATATTCTTTTTCTTGTAAACCACGATAGTTTTATCGAATCTGAAGTCGAATAATCTGCCGTAATCGAGTTAGATATAGGGAGAATATATAAAAATATGTATGTACAAAAAGTAATTCAATACTCTATTACCTCTCAAATGGTTGCACATACTCACCATTTTGCAATATACAATTTTGAGGTGCATGACAATGATCATGATCTTTCCACCAAACTTCTTTCATTTTTTGAGCAAGTCTACCTACCTGGACAAAGATATTCGGGACTTCAACATGATACATATGTGTAACCACTCCATCGTCGTATCGTCTAGGATTGATCTTTTCACTTTTGAATTTTTTTTGGCATTTCTTTTAAGATATCACGTTGGCTACATCCATCGGTTTTTCTTGTAAACCACGATAGTTTTATCGAATCTGGAAGTCGAATAATCTGCAATAATCGAGTCAGATATAGGGATAATATATAAAAATATGTATGTACAAAAAGTAATTCGGTACTCTATTACCTCTCAAATGGTTGCACATACTCACCATTCTGCAATATACAATTTTGAGGTGCATGACAATGATCATGATTTTTCCACCAAACTTCTTTCAATTTTTCAGCAAGTCTACCTACCTAGACAAAGATATTCGGGACTTCAACGTGATACATATGTGTAACAACTCCATCGTCGTATCGTCTAGGATTGATCCCTTCACTTTTGAAATTTTTTTGGCATTTCTTTTAAGATATCACGTTGGGTACATCCATCGGTTTTTCTGGTTAACCACGATAGTTTTATCGAATCTGGAAGTCGAATAATCTGCAGTAATCGAGTCAGATATAGGGAGAATATATAAAAATATGTATGTACAAAAAGTAATCCAGTACTCTATTACCTCTCAAATGGTTGCAAATACTCGCCATTCTGCAATATACAATTTTGAGGTGCATGACAATGATCATGATCTTTCCACCTAACTTCTTTCATTTTTGAGCAAGTCTACCTACATGGACAAAGATATTCGGGACTTCAACGTGATACATATGTGTAACCACTCCATCGTCTAGGATTGATCCCTTCACTTTTAATTTTTTTTTGGCATTTCTTTTAAGATATCATGTTGGGTACATCCATCGGAATTGCACGACAATTTTTGAGCAAGTCTACCTACCTGGACAAAGATATTCGGGACTTCAACGTGATACATATGTGTAACAACTCCATCGTCGTATCGTCTAGGATTGATCCCTTCACTTTTGAATTTTTTTGGCATTTCTTTTAAGATATCACGTTGGGTACATCCATCGGTTTTTTTTGTTAACCACGATAGTTTTATCGAATCTGGAAGTCGAATAATCTGTAGTAATCGAGTCAGATATAGGGAGAATATATATAAATATGTATGTACAAAAAGTAATTCAGTACTCTATTACCTCTCAAATGGTTGCAAATACTCACCATTCTGCAATATACAATTTTGAGGTGCATGACAATGATCATGATCTTTCCACAAAACTTCTTTCATTTTTTGAGCAAGTCTACCTACATGGACAAAAATATTTGGGACTTCAACGTGATACATATGTGTAACCACTCCATCGTCGTATCGTCTAGGATTGATCCCTTGACTTTTAATTTTTTTTTGGCATTTCTTTTAAGATATAACGTTGGGTACATCCATCGGAATTGCACGACCCCCCCCCCCCCCCCCCCCCCCCCCCCCCCCCCCCCCCCCCGCCCCCCCCCCCCCCCCCCCCCCCCCCCCCCCCCCCCCCCCCCCCCCCCCCCCCCCCCCCCCCCCCCCCCCCCCCCCCCCCCCCCCCCCCNAAAGTCCTCCTTGATAAGTGGATGAGCTTTCAAAACCATGGTGGCTTGTGGGATCCCAAGCCATCCCTCTCTCTTGATTCTCTAATATAGCCTTCAACATTGAAGCTATATCCGAATCCATGCTTTCTCCCTTGTGATTGTGCCTTGCAAAAAGAACAAACACTTGAAAGAAAGTTAGTAACCAAAAAAAAAAAAAAAAAGGAAAGCTTAGTCTCAAACTAAACTTAAATCCTAGTGATCAAACAATCCCAATATGGCAACGGCGCCAAATTGAAACAAGATTTTTAAGTCTTGTAGCAATTTCTCAATTGCTCATGTCATTGCAATATTTGATCATCCTAATCCATGATATGTGGCAATAATCCCTTTACTAATTACTCTAATGAACTAATGATGTTTTAGCATTAAAATGATTAGCAAGCATTAAACACAAGTCTAAATAGCATGATAAACACCCTAGGCAACTAATATCTTAGGCTAGGAATGTAAATCTCTTAGAAAGGTGGTTCAAGCATTTCATCAAACACTTGGTGAGTGTATGAAATGCTTATGATCCTTAATAGCAAATGATTAGCTACTAGGCATTAAGAACACCTTAATAAGAAGAGAGATGAAAGAATCTAACCTAGATTGCAAGATTGAACCATTAGAAAACCCTAAATCTAACCCATCCCCAAGTTCCTAAGAGACTACTCACTAATCATCATTAAGTCCATCAAATCCATGATAAGAGATAAGCAAAACATGATTAGAGAAGAGATAATAAGAAATCCAAGAGAGTTTTTGTATTAAACTTAAAAGATCCAAGCAAAATACAAGTTTTCTCCCAAAAAGGCTAAAGTTTAAGCTAAGAACAATAGGGAATAAAAGTTAAGCAAGAAATTAGGTCTTTTGAGTATTTATTTATAGGTGGACCCAGAAAAAGTGAAGACACAAAAACTCGTTTGTGTTCGTCTCGACGTGGCTGGTCGAGACGAACCTCGGACATTCCGTCTCGGCGTAGCTCGTCGATACACTTGGTCGGTATGAACTCCTGGAAATGCGTCTCGATCTAGCCGGTCGATACGGCTGGCCGATACGTCTCGAGGCTTCTACTTTAGCTCCCTTGTGTTCGTCTCGACCAAGTCAGGTCGATACAGCTGATCGAGACGAACCCCTGGAAATGTGTATCGACCTGGCTGGTCGATACACTTCGTCGAGACGGCCCGAGGCTTCTCCTCTAGGTCTCTTCCTCCCCTTCAAGTGACATCTTGCCTTTCTCCTTGCAATGCCATCCTTCTCCAATATCAAGCATGCCTCCATAGCATCCATATTACCTGATAAAGACTCCAAAAGTGCCAAAATATGCAAAGACTATGGAAGGACATCCTAGACTACTAGATGAATGAAATGTGATGCAAATATGCCTAAATGAGTTCCTAAATGAGGTGAAACTTACACTAAATAGAGGGAAATATGATGCAAAATATAGACATATCAATCCCCCCCCCCCAAGAGCTGCTTCATGTGGTAGATAGATTATGAGATGTTCCATGACGTCAAAAAAAGAAGATGGAAACACCTTTTCTAGGTTACAAATCAACACGCAAATATTCTGATCTTACTGGTGATGCCATCCTCAGTCAGTATTCACGTGCATAGATCCCTGAAAAATGTTTCAATACATACAAGTTCATCAATTATGTTAAAAAAATTATTGAACCAACATTTAAATTATTAAGTAGTTAAAATATAAAAATTTTATTTTCTATTTTACTTGCAATTACTTTGTAGCTAGCATTCGAAAAGAGTTTGATAAATGCAAATGGTAGCAGTCGCTGTTGAATACATGGCAATTGTGGCTATTCATACCGGAAATTTGTGGCCTTGCTCTATACATCTTGAGAATTTGGACACATATCCATTCAGAAACTTTACATCATAATCAATCCACTCGAATAATGTCCCCTTCGTCTCCCCAGACAATCAAAAGTTCAAAATTGGTAGTATTTTTATCTTTTGTAATATGCAACTCGGGTCTTACGCATAATTCGGGCAAGTTGAACCCTGATTTCAAATTGTCTTTAATGTTGAAACGGGCTGGATGCTCGATCTTCGGGTTGAAACGGGATGGATGCTCGATCTTCGAGTCGATCCAAGGTGAATCGACTGGGCTTGGTCGATCTTCTTGCTCGATCTTGGATGAAACGGCCAAGGCACCTCGATCTTCAGCTCGATCTCAGCTGAAACGGGCCATGCACATCGATCTAATCATCGATCTCTGCTCCATTTCTTGTGTATGTTCCTTCCCTTGATTCCCATCATCTCATAGGCTCTTCTTTAACCTTCTTATTTATGCTCATCATCCAAGACAGCTCCAAGTACACAAAATAACCTGAAAATAATGCAAATATGCAAGAAACTATGCAAATGCTAATGCAAAGTGTTCTAGGACCTAAAATGAGATAAATGATGCAAACTAGCCTATTATGACTGTATTATGCATGAAAACCTATCATAAATGAGTGCTAAATATGCTAAACATATGAGTATATCAATTCTCCCAAACTTGCCTTTTTGCTTGTCCTCAAGCAAACAAAGACAAACTAGGAGAAGAAGTTTGAAAATGGGGCTCAAATCCAAAAGTGTTTTTCAAATGAATCAACTCAATGGTCCTTGTTCTTAATCCTAGCATGCAGTATACAAACTCTACTCCAAAGAATTTAGACATAGTCATCACATATTGAATTTCAAATCAAGACTTGTCTATTCCAAACAATCCAAGAATCCTAACCTTTAACATTTATTAAAGCGCAAACCGTGAATCACACTTATGCAATTGAAACCGAATACATTTGGCTAAGGACAAGGTTATGAGATAAAAATGATCTCATTCATCTGGGTATTGCAAGCGATGGGTTTTCTCAAGAAGGATTGAACTGTGCATAATGCTAAAGGTAAAAGACAATGGATGCATACATGGCTAGACTCTCATCTACCCATCATGCTAACAATGAACCTAATCTCTCTCTCTCATTCATTTTATTTTTCAGCTCACTCACCCTCTAGAACTACCCAATCAAACAAAGCAAAATGCTAAGTATAAACCCACAAAAACTCCAACATTCGAATTCACCTTAGGGAGACTTCTTCAACCTTTCTCATAGTGAGTGGTATGGTCATACATAGATTAGCTCTTTATATTTTCTTGGGATAGCTCTCTCTTTGCATATATATATATATTTTTTATGCATTTGGCCTTTTGGCTCTTTTTACTTTTGTTTTTATTAGAGAGCTATCCCCTTTTCTTTTCTTTTTAGAACTTGAGCTTTCATACAAAACAATTCAAGACCAACCACTTCAAACTATATATCCCTTTTTATTAAAACTCCTCACACCATCTTCTTCTCAAATCCGAAATTAAAGTAAGCATTTCTAATCACAACACCCATGAACTCCCACCCAAATCAAGCCTAAAGCTAGCTTCAATATGCAAAGCTAGAATCATATGAGAGCCTAAACATGTCGCCCTAAACCTAACACTTTATGCCAAGTTCAATCAAAAATTTGAAGGCCTCACAAATCACACACAAATTTTGGCGTGAAATGAGGTAAAGGTTGTGGTGTGCAATTCCATTTAGGCTTACAAGAGAGTGGTGAAAGGAATATGAAAGCTTAAATATGTATATGTAATCCATGTATTCTTTCTCAAGTGCACAAGTATGATAACTAAATGTTCATGTTAAGCTTCCACTTAATAGGAAATGACTCAATTCATGCTTGTTTCAACTTAAGCCAAGAAAATTAAAACAAATGATCCAAATATGGTTAGAGTTTAATTTCATAGTTTGCACAAAGCATCAAAGAACTACTAACTAGGGCCTTGAACCAATTCATGAGCTTAAAACACTTTACAAGGAAAATTACCCTTTATGCACGTGAATGCAAGCAACATATGTGATAAAATCTAGACTCAATCCTAAAAAATATTCTACAAATGCAGATGCAAGTTACATAAATGTTTCGAAATTTTTGAAATTTCTCTGATTTTTCTATGCAAATGTATATGCATGAAGACTCAAGTATGCTAAAGGAAAATAAGAACACAAAACACAAAATTAAATCTCTCAACCTCTCCCCCAAACTTAAATTACACAGTCCCTTGTGTAATAAAAGTTCAAGAGAGACCATCAACAAAAAATAAAATTCAAAAATCCAAAAATGCATGTTATTTACAAGGTTTTGGAATGGTGTACCTTGGAGCTTGTTGTGGTTAGGCCTGGGGTCGAGCAGCTGGGTCGATCCTTGGTTCGTTTTAGCTTGAGTTCGAGGCTCATGGTCGATCCAGGCATCATTCTGCCCAGAAGATCGAATGGAAGTCTTCGATCTAGCCTTCGATCTTTCCTTGAATCGACCATGACGGGCGGTCTAGCCATCGATCTAGCGGGACTGCTTTATCTTCCTTTGCTTTGTAAAACCCCAAGAACTTGGTTTTGGGTTTCAGGCTCCCTTATTCTTGACATGTTGAAGCTCGGATCAGCAGGATCATATTCATCATAGAACCAACCCCTAAACTCATGCATCCTAACCTCCTCAAAGGGTAACTTCCATGGATCATCAATGCTCTCTTCCCTGGTGGGGATTAAACCAATATACGTGGCAAAGGGTTGTGCCATTGGAGATTCTTCTTCTTTACCCTCCTAGGAGGCTTCTTCAATGGGATTATCCTTTTTCGTCTTCTTGGAGATGAGTTGCACATGTGTTTCCTCCTTGGTTGGGAGCTCTTTCTCAACAATTGAGCTCTGACTTGAATACTCTATGCACTCAACGACCAAAACACCTTCAAAAGGATCTTCAAATCTTAACACAAGATTCTCATCAACCATTCATCCAAGAGGACCTTCAAGTTCTTCTATAGACCCTTCGGCTCCTTGTTGGAGTTCATCTTTGATTTGAGATTTATCCTCTTGGTCCTCATTCCCTTGGGTGATTTCGGTGTTGATGGACTCCACATGTGATGTTGCAGCAACTCTTGAACATGGAGTAGGAGAGCCTAGTGTGAAGTCAAGCATGCAAATCCTCTCATTAAAATTTTCTTGCTCTTCCAAAATCAACTTCATTAAGTTGAGATTTTCCTCTTCATTAGAGATTTGGGAAGAATTGGCTGCTCCTTGATCATACTACATGTCCCAAGATTGGTATCTCTCACCATATCCACATTGGTTCCCTTGAGCAATGTTTGCATCCATAAGTCCTCCTTCATAAGTGGCTGATCTTTCAAAACTTTGATGGCATGCGGGGTCCCAAGCCGTCATTCTCTCTTGACTTTCTAATATAGCCTCCAACATTGAAGCTATATTCGAATTCATGCTTTCTTTCTTGTGATGTGCCTTGCAAAAAGAACAAACACTTGAAAGAAAGTTAGTAACCAAAATAAAAAAATAAAAACCTAGTATTTACTAAGCTCCAAATCCTAGTAATTTCAACAAAACCCAAGTTGGCAACGGCGCCAATTGATAATAGGACTTTTTACAGTATTTCTAATCAATCCTAAAGCCTCTTAGTGTTGATGTAGTGCTTTAGGTATCAATCCAAGTTGGGTGTGAAAGATACTAAGAATGCAAGAGCAAAGTAAAGATAAGTCAAATTCGAGTTAATTTGGGGAACAAAATCCTAAAAACTATTTGTGACAACTAAATGACGACGAAAACAATTTTAAAAATCCCTCAGAAGGGTTAAGAAACTACTAGACGACTGCTATGAATTTAAATGAAAAAGCTACTGGTTATGAAAATTTGAATGTTAAATACAGATAAACATGGTAATTTCTAGCAACTTAAAGGAACAAACTTTAAATCTAAAGGTGAAAGGTTTTAAAACTACTTAAATGATAAAGACAGATTCAAGGTTGAGGTTCATGCTTAGAGAGGTTCAAGGTTCAATTTTTGGTTTGGTAAAAGTAGATCTACACTTTTCTTAATGAGCTATCACTAAGCCTAAGAAGCAATCTTTCCATGGTGTGTGGATAAGATTCTCTCATCACCCATCCCTCCAAACCCATGGTGTGTGGATGAAAGGATGGTTGATGAGCTTAAATCACAGATCTTAACATGGCCTAACTAGCCCCCAAATATGCCACCATCGTGGTCTTTAAGGCAAACTAGTCTCTTGGTTTGGGCTTAAGAGATTTCCTAAGTCCTCATGAGATAAGGAAATCTCTAGGATCATAAAGCCTCCATCGAGGTCTTTAAGCAATGAACACTCCAAACCAAGAAGAGATAATGTTTAAGAATAAGAAAATACCAAGATTCAACCTTTAAAAACTCCCTAATCACCTCAACCTTAAATCCTAAAACAACTACTCTTTAATCATGTTTGAACCCCTCTTAATCATATGATAAGGAGGAGTTAAACATGATCAAGCTAAGCAAGAAGAAAGATTAAAGCTTAAAGAGAAATACTTAAAATTAAAATCAAAAGTTTACAAAATAAAAGCTTAAGGTTTCTCTCCAATGGAGATAGATCTAAAATGGGAGAGACAATCCCTAAAAAACGTGTAAAAGTGTTTATATAGGACCACACAAATGGTCCCCTCACAAAAAGACAAAGTGTGAGCTGTCCAAAGAACGAAGAAAAAATCTGGACCGAAGATCTACCCATTTGGTCGATCTAAGGGTCAATTCAATGTTGAAACGGGCTGGATGCTCGATCTAAGGGTCAATTCAATGTTGAAACGGGCTGGATGCTCGATCTTCGGGTCGATCCAAGGTGAATCGACTGGGCTTGGTCGATCTTCTTGCTTGATCTTGGATGAAACGGCCAAGGCACCTCAATCTTCTTGGTCGATCTTGGATCTAAGGATCGATCTCTGCTCCATTTCATGTGTCTGTGCCTTCCCTTGGTCCCCATCATCTCCTAGGCTCTTCTTTAACCTTCTTTGTCTATGTTCATCATCCAAGATAGCTCCAATTACACCAAATAACCTGAAAATTATGCAAATATGCAATAAACTATGCAAATTCTAATGCAAAGTGTTCTAGGACCTAAAATGAGATAAATGATGCAAACTAGCCTATTATGAATGTATTATGCATGAAAACATATCCTAAATGAGTGCCAAATATGCGAAATATATGAGTATATCACTATATATAGCTCATTCTTTCACTTTCTACATGGACGAAATATTTTACCGTGTTCTCTTGCAAATGGTTAGTTTGTCGCCTGGTACAAGAATCCTCGCAACCTGTCTTGATACTCTTTCATCACGTCAACGGTCTCAAGATCTCGATGATTGTACATCCACGATCATAATGCATATATTACATGCTCCGAAGACATTGTTATTTTTCCAAATAACCACCTTCAAAAAAAAATTCACTATTCCTTTCCTCTTTCCTTTTTCTCTCTTCTTTTCCTCTCGATGTTGTTGTGTGAAACTTTCATCTACATTTGGCTATTTATAGTTTTTCATAAAGATATGCGACGCCCAATTGTTATGGATTTGCAAGGATTTGTGACATTGCGTAGGAACTGCGACGGCTTTCCAAGTGTTTTTGTGACAAAATCATCCCTCGCAAAAGGTTAGGCGCGACTTATGTAAAACGTGTTCCACCTAATTTAATAACACTCGAAATTATTGCTACGGACTATTTCGTAGAAAATTCATCGCAGTTTGTGACAAGCCTATGGTCCACTCCAATTTCATCGCAAAACCCTCGCAATTTTGCGAGGACTTGGCGACGAATCATTTCCTCGCGAAAGCGCGAGGAATTTGCGACAAAACTTCTTTTTCTAACAAAATAGTCGCAAATCCGCGACAGATTTACGACGTATGGTGTCCATCACAAACTTTCGTCGCAAATCAACTATTTTTTTTGTAGTGTCTATTCATTAGTTAAAAAAAAAATAGAAAGATTGAATTTAAAAACTTATATCATCTAATATTTATACGTTTGTGAATTATAATTTCATTTATTGTATGTTAAAGATTTAATGATATTTAAAATAACTAAATTCAAATTAATTAGTTTTTATATATAATTAATAGTTGGAGACATGTCATTTTTCATTTGTTTTTAAATATTAAGATGTCAAGTATTGAAGAGCGCTCTTCATCTTTTTATATGTTTGCATGCGCTTGAAGCTCGTGAACAAACTGTCAACTCCTTGATCATCTTAAAGTTTGAAACACCATGTTCTATTGCATCAGCCAAGAAGTTTGCTCTTTAAATGACGAGTGTTTTTCAAAATATAAACCACAATATCTTTATCTTGCAGTCTTCCAAAGTATGGTGACCAGTTGAAAAATTGTAGACTCGATAAGAGGCATTCAAGAACAGGACTCGGTTTATTACACCAAACCATAGGATTACTCTCATCACACCCATAAACCTGAGACCAAGCAAAAGAATTAGATAAAAACTATACTGCGCATTAGACCCCCAAAAAAAGAATTTATCGAAGAAACTTACTACTATAACAGAGATGTCTAGTTCGTAAGTTAGGAGAATCTATGAGCAACTGTCCAAGGAGATCCGACAATTCATTTCTGCACACACATAACTTCAGATGTTCAAGCTCGTCGAAAACAAAACCATCACCCTACACATGATCCTTCCCAGGATATTAAAAATAAAATTTTATTTTATTTTTGTTTCAGTTTTTTCCACCAATCAAGTGAAAAAGGGAGGAAATAACTTTTTTTATTAGATTTTTGTGAAAAGCTAAAAACTACTAAATGAAGAGGGAATGAGCGTAAACTATATTAACGCTAAAAATGCAGTTCCTTTTCTATTTATTTTGTTCCTCTTATTTTTACTAAAATACTCTAATTTGTTATGCCATTCACAGCCTATTAATATCCATTTCACTTTTCTAAATAACAATAGTTGATTTTCTGAGTTAAGAATCGAAAAAAAGATAATTAAAAATTCGAGAAGGAAGAAGAAGAAAAAAAAATTATGAGGTAAAATATTAGAAATGAACCTATGTTCGAAAAGGTGCCGGCCTAACCGTCCGGTTAATTGGTCATCGGAGCCTATCCGCCATGATTATGACCAATTCGATCTTACTGATTGGTGGAGCATTTTTTCGCCGCCTAATGTACCTAGGGGCTTTTAATCAAAGATTAAATGTTTTTGTTTTGCTAAATTTAATCCAAAATTCCAATATAAATTGGACTTCAAAGTCCTTATTATTTATAGCAAGCATATCTATCTGATGGATGTGTTTTACTATTGTCGATGTGAAACTTTTACTTTGTAGATAGAAAAACCACGTACGTATGTTCCACTCTGATATTTTCCGTAACCAATAAATGAAAGCCACGTGTCTAATTCAATCTGGACTACCCTACTTTTCTACAAATCATTAACATGAATATAATTTAATAGTAAATTTAAATATAAGTAATTTTCTTTACTTTCAAATTTTACAAATTTTTTTTGTTTTTTGTATGACACCCTGAGACATTATTTACACATCATGGCACTCTATCTTTTTTCAGACCATTTCACGCTTCATATGTATCTATCATTTCTGACTTTAAACATTACTTTACCTTCAATATTTTCATTTTATTAATTTTTGTGTGGATATTTTTATCTTTTATCTTCATTTCCTTTACTTTTTTTGGGCTTTTTCCCATCTTCTTTTTATCTCCTCCGGCTCTGTCTTTGCTATTGTTGAATCCAACAATATCAAAAATCATAAACTTCAAAAAAATTCTCAAGGTCATTCTCACAATTCCTAGTTTCCCATATCTATTATTTTTCTCATACATCTATCTTTTTCGTCTTCTCTTGATTCATATCTATTTTTTATAGTAGATCTATTTTGCTATAGATCTAATATATATATATTTACCTTTGTATATCTAATTTTTTTTCCTAAATAATATTTTTAGACTACTTCCTCAAAGGTCCATTCAAGGAAGAGACGACGACGTCCAGCCCAATCTCTGGCGCCTCCATTAGTGCCTGATAACACCCACATTTTACTCCTATTTGCTATGATTTCGAGATTTTTTACAGGGGTTTTAACTCGGTTTTCAATCATTTTCAAGATGTTTTCTAGTTTTAAAAGTAATTTCAGGTAACTTAAAAAAAAAGACATTTTTTGGAGCTTTTTGAAGCAAAACATCATTTGAACACATGGCTCCTATCTCAATCTCAGAATACGTTGAGATCGGTTCTTGAAACTTTCACGTTGGAGCTTGGAATATTCTAAAGGTTTTACTAATGGCTCCAAACTATCTGCATAGGGTCTTGCATCTGAGGGAAGAACAAGCTGAAAGGGTTGTACGTGAGATTTTATCTAGGATAAACGCAAAAGATATAATGCATTCTACGCTCTCCGAGACAATAATGCAATTACTGACTATGATATTGCAAGACAGAGGAGAAAAGTAAGAATTGTTTTTTTCTTGATCAAGTATCAAGTTTTTCTATTATATATGATTGATTTCAGATTTTTTTTTAAAATAATGCAGATCGATTTGCTTTAGTGAATATACAGTAGAACCTCTATAAATTAATACTCGATAAATTAATAATCACTATAAATTAATAAATTTTGCCGGTCCCGAGTCGGGCTAGTGTAAAAATTAGTAAAATTCGATAAGATAATAAGATAATACTTTTTTTTTGAAACTTCTATGTAAATATATGGTCCCAATAATTATATAAATTAATAATTATACATATATAAATAATGTAATATAGTAAAGGATGATTCTATTGTTGTTATAAGTTTATAAATGTTGTTGGACTAATCTTTTAAATTCATTGATATAACATTTATGAATAAAATTTACAGTGTCAAAAATATTTTTTATTGTTTTTTGATGAACATTAAAAACTCGAACCGAAAAATCTCTCTATAAATTAATAAATTATTAATTTATCGATAAATTAATAATTATTAATTTATCGATTAATTAATAACTCTATAAATTAATAATTTTTTGAATTCCCAACATTATTAATTTATAGAGGTTTTACTATAATGAGAGGTGGCTCAAAGCAATTGGTAAATTACTTGCAGACTCAAAAGTTAAGCTTGATGAATTGCATGCTGAAGTGTTTACAGGGCAGATCTAGAAAAAACTCCCTCTGTCCCATTATAAGTGATTTTCAAAGATTTTTATTTTGTCATATTTTAAGTGATTTTCCTACTTATCAATGCAAAATTTTAATTTATTTTAATCTAATACATTAACTAAAAAAGTTTTGGTTGAAGAGTTTTTTAATTTTTTTTTAATTTTTTTTATTGTTTTCAATTTATTTTATTAAATGACAATTTCTTTAAAAAAATAATTTTCTTAATCTTTGTGCTTTTAACTAGAAAATCACTTAAAATGGGACAGAAGGAATATTATTAGTGGGGCAACATAAAAAATAAAAAGTCAAAAATTTACACTTTTCCTTTGCTAAAAACAAAGTGGCTCGAGTAAGGGAAAAAAACGAACAAAAATTAGGGATTTTTTTTTTTTAATTAATTAGTTTTAATTTAATATTTTTTCCTATAAAATGGGCTTGTCTGCTTAAAAACAATTGAGTTTTAGAAGAATGATTGATTTTGGGCTTCCAAATATTAAAACGTGGGCTGTGGAGGCAGTTTTTTGGTTTTTAGTCGTGGCAGAATTTATTTTTCTTAGAAATTCTTTAATAAAATTTTTATTTAGTGGTGGCAACCACCTTGGGTAATGTGGGTCCGCCCATGAGTGTTTAAGTATGATGAGTTGGATTCATCGCAAAAGCTTAACCTTCTAAATTTCTTTTGTGACGAAGCACTTGGCACTAGTTCTGAAAATTTTGGGACCCGGAATGGGAATTTACAGGTATATGACGGAAACGGGAAAATTGAGAAATGAAAAACAATTTGCAAAAAGGAATCCGATAAGAACGGGGCGGGAACAACACGGGAACGAGACGGGAACAGGACATGAACGGGATGGGAACGGGACGGGTTAGGAAAGTTCCCTTACCTAAAATATCTTCTCAAACGGATAATTATTTTGGATAATGATCAACTTTGAAACATATATTTTGGGTAGTTTTGGGAATTCAGGAAAATTCGAGAAATTTCGGTTAATTTCAGGAAAATTCGGAAAAATATATAGAATTTTTAAACAGGTAATTCGGATATATGATCTCATACGCGTTTCCTTCCCGTACCTATTTGAATAAAATAAATGATGACCAATAAGAATTTTTTTGAACAAAAAAGAGAATGGGACGGGAATTCAGAATGGATATGAACCAGGAACCCGTCCCGAAACTTTCATGCCTACTTGGCACATCGTAAATTTATAGTGATATCCATATACATGTGAATTTTATAAGACTAGCTTTGTGCCGTTTTACTTTCACTATAAACTTACGATGTGCGAAGCGCTTCATCATATAAGAAATTTAGATTTTTGTAAAAAGCTAAAAAGTAGAGTAATGAAGAGGGAATGAGAGTAACGCTAAAAATATATTTTCGTTTTATTTATTTATTTTTTTTCTTTTATTTCCACTAAATTACTAACTACAATAGAAACTCTATAAATTAATAATGTTGGGACCATAAGATTTTATAAAAAAATTATTAATTTATAGTGATTATTAATTTATAGATATATTATTTGGTTAAAAACTAAATTTGGGACTGGAAACAAATATTAATTTAGCGAATTATTAATAAATCGAATATTAATTTATAGAGTTTCTACTGTATATGTACTGAAAACTAACTATATATTATCGAATGGGGTAAAAAAACAATTTGATCAAAATCTGGACCCATGGAGATTGCCCCTCTCGCCATGCCTCTAAGCCGGGGCTGTACTTTTGTATGTCTAATTTCTTTCCCTAAATCATCTTGTTACACCACCTACAAAAACAATTGAAAACAATACCAATTCAAAATCTTTAAAGAAAAAAAGAAATGAATATTCGACATTATAGAGTAACATGGGCTTAACAAGAACATGTGTTTATATTTCTTAAAACAAAAAGCAAGACTGGATCAAGCTTGGTCTTCACACGAGTGCTACAAATGGAAACAAGTCAAACTTTTAGTTTCAGGGACTTGAATGCTCACTTATTGACAGCTAACTACTCTCCAAGCTAAAATCCAACACAGAATTGTTAAGGGAACGGAATATCTTATCATGGGTGACTCTAGGGTTTTGAGAGCTGGCGACCAAGATGCGACGATGATGGATATTGGGGAGAAGGCAAGTCCGCCGGGAGATCCACCGGACAAGACGGAGACGTGGGAGAAAAAGGTGAAAAGTACGAACGGAGGGGGTATGCCGATCCTGGAGGAATTGTTAGATGATGAGTTTGTGTCTACTAAATTGGTGGTGGAGTTTCCTGAAAGAGAGGATGGAGAACCCGTGATTACGATCAGTAGTGAGATGCTGGAAGCGATGAATGGTATGTGGAGGCAGTGTTTGATAGTCAAGGTCTTAGGTCGGAACGTTGCTATATCTGCTTTGAGTCGGAAGTTGCAGGAGTTGTGGCAACCCGAAAAGGTCAATGCACGTAGTGGACCTGCCACAACAATTCTTCATTGTCAGATTTGGTTTGGAGGAGGAGTATTTGGCGGCCTTGACTAGAGGACCATGGAGGGTCTTTGGAAGTTATCTTATGGATCAAGCGCGACCCCCGGATTTTGATCCATTAAGGCACGATATTGTTACAACGCCGGTTTGGGTAAGGTTGACAAATATCTGATAAATAGGATTTTGACGACTTTTCAATGCCTTAAGCATCTTTGATCATTGTAATACTTGAGGTTATCCATCCAAGTTGAGTGTGAAAGAACAATGAGAATGCAAGATCAAAACGAAGCTAAGCAATATTCGGATTTAGATGAGTAACCTTTAAAATAAAACTAGCAAATATTATCTAGAACAAGACTTGCAATTTAAGAATCTAAAAACAGAATATCAAGCTAAAGGTGATGGATTTAAATTTATCAAATACTAACAAATCAGATCTAAGGATGAGGTTCATGTTTTAGGGAGGTTCAAGGTTCAATCTTGGGTTTTTAGAACAATAAATCTACACATTTAAATGAGCTATCCTTAAATCTAAGAATCAAAACTTGATTAATCCACTCCTGTGGTAGAAATCTTTTCATCGATCCTCTTTCCAAACCCAATACCTTGGTGGAAAAGATGATGGTGAATCATTAAAGATGGATCTTAAAATGATCTAGCAAGTTCTCTTTTCATACACTCCCGTGCGAAAGGAAAGCAAGCCTCTTGGTTTGGGGATTCTGGGATTACGAAAATATCTAAGATCATACAGCCTCTCCCGAGGTCTCTATGCATGAAACGCTCCAAACCAAGAAAGGAATAAGATTAAGAACGCATAACACCAAGATTAAACCCTTTTAAAACCTCCCAAATCCCCTCAACCTTCGATCCTAAGAGATCTACTCGCTAAGCATGATTAAACACATCGAAAACATAAAGGAAGAAACGCTAAACATCCTTAAGCGATTAAAGAGGAAGATTAAAGATAAGTACTTGAGATTAAGAACAGATTAAGGTTTTACAACTAATTAAAGCTTAAAAGAAGAACTAACAATGGCGGCTGAGAGCTTAAAGAATAAAGGCAAAACGTAAAATAAAGATGATATGACAGAAAAATAGGTCTAAAACATTATATAGTACAAGAGAAATGGTCCCCTCACAAAAGGACAAATCATGAGCTGTCCGGATAAGACTCGAGATCGAGCTGAGTCGTCGATTCTTGTGCTCGATCTTGGACTGGGAACGGGCTCACTCGCTCGATCGTCGTCTCATTCTAAGTTCAGAATCGAGCCCCTTGCTCGATCTTGTGGTCGATCTCTCCTAGATCGACCCTTGACTCCGATCTCTAGGTCGATCTTTTCTGCATGTGTCTCCACGTCCGTACACTCGCACGACTGGGCTTGATTGATCTTAACCACGATCTTCTTCTTGAAACGGTCTGAGCTCCTCGATCTTTTAGTCGATCTTGGCTAGATCGACCTGCCTTGCTCGAACTCCTTCTCCATCTTAGTGGACATTCTCTTGTTCGAATTTCTCCAAGTGTTTCCATGGCGTACTTTGATCCTTACAATGGTCTAGCACTCTCCATAGCTCCAAACACCCAAAACAACCTGATAATGATTGATATACTCATAATTTAGCATGTTTAGCACTCATTTTAGATAGCTTTTCATCCATTTTATGCATTCATTTAGTTACTTTTAGTCCAAATTGCATCCATATTAGAGTTTAGCAAGTTTTAACTTAGGTTGCTGCATATTGTACATATTGAGTCTTTATCATGTACTTTGGGGACTTGGAGGACCTCTATAGAGAGTTGGGTGACAAGTAGGAAGAAGAGAAGGGAGCCAAACATGAAGCAGACAAGTTTTAGAAGTATATTGGCCTTGGTGTCGACCTACCAAGGTCGATATAGCTTGGCAGAGAAGACGGAGTGCGAGTATCGGGCCTTTGTATCGAGCTACTAAGCTCGAAATAAAGCCCACCCAGAGATTTGGAAGGAGCGTATCGGGCATTTGTGTCGGACTGCTAAGGTCGATACAAACCTCAGCCGAAGATCGAGCATGGCTTATCGGGCATTTGTGTCGAGCTACTAAGCCCGACACAGTCCTTGAAGAAAACTTTTAGCAGCGTATCGAGCTGCATGTCGACCTAGCAAGCTCGATACACTGCCTGATTTTTGCCTAAAACCGGGTATTGACCCGGTTTGTTCCGGGTTGACCCGGGTCGTCCACTGTTCACTATAAATAAAAAAGACCTAAATTTTCCTAAGTATCTTTTAATCTCTTGTTCTTATTTAGAAAATCTTACCTTTTTGGTTTGTAAGTGATTAGTAAGACATTTCTTTAAAGTTTATGCAATTTAGTACTTGTCTTTATTAATCTTTCATCTTCTATCTCTCTAATCATGTTTATCTTTATTTCTCTCATAGGATTTGAGGATTTAACCATGATTAGTGAGTAGTTTCATTAGGGTCTAAGGATGAGTTAGATCTAGGGTGTTTTAAGGGTTAATCTTGATGTCTAGGATTAGATCTTCTCATTTCCCTCCTTGTTTAGTGTTCTATATGCTAGTTTAGTCATGATCAAGCTAAAACTTGGTCTTAGGGAATTTTCCACCCACAAGGTGTTTGATGAAATTTCCCAACCAACTAAACAAGGGATTTACATTCCTACCTAATGAAAGTGATTGTCTAGGGTGTTTATTAGCAATTTAGAACTGTTTCATAATGCTTGTTAGCTTTCTTTTCACAAATAAAAGTTTGTTCTTGATTAGGATGATTAATGAACGAATTAGTGCCATGAAAGTGGATTTGTCTAGTTATTGAGTTCTAAGCTTAGGGATTAGCATATTATGTTATTGATTCACATCAAAGATTGATTCTTGGAACACCTTAGGTTGATAACTCCATCCTTGGATTCGTTTTAGTCATTTGATAATCTTGATTAGTAGTTAATTAGCTTTTAATTTACTTGATTAGTGCATTCATTGCTTAATTAATGTGTTAGTAACTTTTGTTTGGTTTGTTTGATCACTTAGGTTGTTAGCTAAACCCCAAAACTTTATTGCTAGCTTAGATTAAGAAGTTATATGCATTCCTAGTGTCTTAACCATTTCCATATGGATTGATCCTCAAGTATTACAATGATATGAGTATCTTGAGTAATTGTTAAGCAAACCGAAAAATCTACTTATCAATTTGGCGCCGTTGCCATTTGGATTTTGGTTTAAGCATTATGATTTTACATCTTCTTGAGACTAAGTTTTATTTTTCATTGATTACTAATCTCTTTTGCGTGTACTACACTCTCTCGTATTAGTTACACACACAACTCGAACACATTTCTTTGAGAGCTTGGGTATTGATCATGCACAAGGTTTGGGTGGTAATGGACAACCACCACGGTGACCTACACACATTGGGGTTGGTGACTCTCCTCAAACTCATACTCCTCGCTGATATATCATGGTTTTTCGGTGTTTTTGACCATGATATAGGTTCTGTTTATAGATTTTTTTTCGGTGTTTTTCGAGTCTTTTAGAGTCTTTGGAGGATCAGGAACGTTTGGAGCATAAATGGAGAATCTAAAGCTTTTTGGAGAGTTCGGGAGGAGCTGCTGAATACGTGAGCTCGGAATGAAGATCTTGTCCTAGTGTCGATCGACACCGATCGTGAAGAGAGAAAGACGCGAAGTTTTGAAGACTTTCTGGAATTGCAACTTTGGCCAAAACTTATTATTATTTGCACTTTAGCCCTTTTCGTGTTTTGGGCATTATTTAGGTTTCTAAGACATGTTTTTGAAGATTATCTTATTTTCTATTGAGGCTGAGAGAGAGATTTTATCCAGAGCTTTTAGGGAGACAATTCTGCACTCTTCTAGAGAAGATTTCGAACCCTTGTATCATTACTCTTTTTATGCAATTTTATTCAGTCATGATTTGTGTTTTAATCTCTATGTCTGAGTAATCTGCTAGTTAGGTTAGAGTGATTTAGGGTTGATGATGAGTTTGTAGATTTGCTAATTTGTTAGGGGAAAATCAATTGGTTCTTCATCTTGATTTATGTTTACATTGATTTCTATGATTGATCACCTAGAAATCAAACCTTAGGTTGTTAAATTGATGCGAGAGCATAGTTAATTACCTGAACTAATCATAGATGAACAAAATTACCATCTGCAAAGAGATTTGATTTAGTAATTTTGTGAACAATCGAACTTGCTATTCATGCTTGCCTGAATTGTTAGGATTTGCAAAGAGATTTGGAGTTTTGGAATTTAGGCATAGAAAATCTCTGCAACGAGAGTTGATTGGTTTTAAATTTGTGTTTCGAGTTCTAGACGGCTTTAAATAATTTCCTGACAATATACATTCTGTATTCTCGGATTCAACCTGCGAATTTCCCTTGCCTAGCGTTTTAGTCTCTTGAATTTTAAGAACTTTCAATTAATCACTTGCTGCTGTTTTGTTTAATTATTTCATTTTACATTAATCTGATTTGACTTAGCATAATTTGAACCTAAAATCAGTAGTGTAGCAATCTACTTCCTTTGGGATTCGATAACCCCGTGTACTTCAACTGCTTTACTGTGCACTTGCAGTATTGATTTATTTGGGTAAAACTTTGAGCCTATCAAGTTTTTGGCGCCGTTGCCGGGGAAGTAATAGCTGCCTACAGATTTCTAGAATTAGAATTATGACTAAGTTTTTGTTTTATTTTGGTTACTAACGTTTTAGTTCTTTGTTCTTGGTTTCAGGTGTATGCCTAATCGCAGTACCAGAAGCAACAAGGATCATGAACTAATCAGACTTAACAATCAAGAGCTTGGCCGTTTGGAAAGGACTAACAGAAAAGCTAAGAAGAAAATCGAGATGGCTGATCCTATAGTCCTGATACGAGACGAAGCTGGTCACTTGATTGATGCAGAGGGGAACAAGAGGAACCCTCAAGGGCAGGGATGAGAATGGGGATGTTGTTGTTGAGAAAGCAATGCAAGTAGCACCAGCTGTGAATGCTGGACGCGGGAGAACACTTGGCGACTACAACAGGCCTGGCCAGTTCTATGCAAACAGAGCTGTGATTCGCCCACCTCCATTTCAGAGGCATGATTTTGAGCTGAAGCCTGCATTTTACACTCTGGTGGCTCAGCATCCTTTCCATGGCCTTACTCATGAGCATCCCATGGACCATGTAGAGAGGTTTGAAGATTTGACATCCAGCATAAAGGCCAACGGAGTGTTTAAAGACTACCTTTTCTGCAAACTCTTTCCATACTCTCTTGGAGGAGATGCAGCGTATTGGTTGAAGCAGTTACCACCAGGATCACTAACCACTTGGGAAGACACTAAAAATGCATTCTTATGTAACTTCTTTGATGATGCAAGATCCGAGGAGCCGAGGACAAAGATTTCTGCATTTTCTCAAGGACCAACTGAAGCATCCAAGGCTGTTTGGGTGAGATTCAGAGCATATCAGAGGGATTGTCCACATCATGGGTTTAGTGAGGTGCAACTACTTGGGATCTTCTTCAGAGGAGTTGATTGAAGGTATCAGATGGCTCTAGATGCCGCGAGTAATGGAAACTTCAATACCATGTATCCAGAAGATGCAATTGTGCTTATAGAGAATTTGGCATCTAGCAACAACACAAAGAATGTGGATTTTGAGAGGAAGAAGCATGCTGGTGTGAATGATGGAAACCAAATTGCAGAAGTCAAGGCAAAGGTGGACAACGTACACAACCTTCTAGTGGGAAAGAAGGAAGTTCAGTTTGCTAATGAAGTAGAGACATTTGAGCCTAATGAAGAGTATGAGCAAGAAGATGTCAACTTCATTAATGGAGGTGGTTTTCAGGGACAAAGGTTTGGAAATCAGCAAGGGAACAGAAGTTTCAATGGAAACAATCAGAGGAGTGGCTACACAGGAAATCAGAATTCTTCTGGTTATACTCCAAAGCCTCCGTATCAGAAAGCTGAATTCCAAAATCCTTACCAAAGCAACAACAACTTTACAAGAAACTATGGCTCCTCTTCTTATCAAAATCCACCTGCAAAATCTGCAAACACTGAGGTGAAATCTATGCTAGAGCAAATTATAGAAGGACAGCAGAAGATGACTGTGGATTTTAATGGGAAGATGGATTCGCTGTACCAGGACTTGAATGGGAAGATAGAGAGTTTGAACATTCATGTGAAGAAACTGGACATTCAAGTTGCTCAAACTGCAGAAGCTGTTAATAGGCAAGAAGGATGCCTTCCTGGAAGGACTGATGCTAATCCCAAGCACCATGTGAATCCTATCACGTTGAGGAGTGGAAAGAGTTTGCAACCAGTGCGGAAAGGAGATTTGACTGCTACAGAAATCGAAGAACTTGAGGATTTTGAAGATGAGAATCGAGCTGCAGAGCCAGTGTCGATCGACACCACCCATTGGCGTCGATCCACACCAATAGAAATCTACGATACTTTGAATGCTGGCGAAGCGAAATCGACCAAGGTCGACACGACAGCGTCGACACCAAGCCCAGGCTTCACCAAACCCTTCGAAAATTGCAGAGGAGAAGCTGTACAAGCCTAAAACACCTTTCCCTAAGAACCCCAAAAAGTCTAAACAAGAGCTACTAGATGCTAGATGCAAGACTATCATGGACAGATTGGTGGTGGAGATTCCTTTGATAGATGAAATTAAAACCACTCATGTGATAAGAAGGTATATGAAGAGGATGATGAGCAAGAACTTAGATCTTGAACAAGGAGGGATGATGATATCTGAACAACTCAGTGCTGGGATTCAGAATAGAATTCCAGAAAAACTTCAAGACCCTGGAAGCTTTGTTTTGGATTGCACAATCTTTTCAGACAAGTTTGGGAGATCTCTGTGTGATTTGGGTTCAAGTGTCAACCTTATGCCCCTTTTAGTTGCTAACAGACTTGACATGACAGACTTCCAGCCTACTAGGATCTCTCTAGTCCTAGCAGATCGCTCTGTGAGGATCCCTGAAGGTATCTTGGAAGATGTTCCTGTCAAAGTCGGAGACTGCTTGATTCCCACTGATTTTGTGGTTTTGGAATATGGTGAAGAACCCAAAGACCCTCTAATTCCTGGAAGACCTTTCCTAGCCACAGCTGGAGCGATTATTGATGTAAGAAAGGGAAGGATAGCACATAATGTTGGTGATTTGGTAATTAATTTTGACATGAATAAGCTGATGAAGAGGCTAACAATAGATGGACAGACTTTCTATGTGGATTCTCTCACCAACCTTGCTCAAGAGATCTTCCAAGAAAATAATTTTGCTGATCCTTTGGAGAGAGCTTTGACAACATCTACGGCAGAAGCAAATTATCTGGATGATGATGCTGTGGGATATGCGAAGATGATGGATGCTAGTGAGCAAGTCATGCAGCTGGTTGCACAAGAGGAGCTAGTTGGAACTTATGCGAAAGTTGCAACAATGGGAGACTGGAGTGAAGCTAAGACTCCAAAAGTTGAGCTTAAACAGCTCCCTGCAGGGCTAAGGTATGTCTTTCTTGGATCAAACTCTATTTATCCTGTTATTGTGAATGCTTCCTTGAACAATGCAGAGCTCACGTTGTTGCTAAGCAAGCTGCGCAGATTTCGCAAAGCTCTTGGCTATTCTCTTGATGATATTTTAGGTATATCTCCGGACTTGTGCATGCATAGGATTCACTTGGAGGATGAGTCAAAGTCATCAGTGGAACACCAAAGAAGGCTTAATCCGAACCTGAAGGAGGTATTCAAGATTATGAAGCTCCTAGAAGCTGGGATCATATATCCCATATCAGACAGTGCTTGGATCAGTCCGGTTCATGTGGTTCCTAAGAAAGGAGGAGTTACAGTGGTGAAGAATGAGAAAGATGAGTTGATTCCTACAAGGACTTTTCTGTTCATGGGTCATCCTTTAAAGATTGCCTGGATAACTTGTGTGATGTACTGCAGAGATGTGAAGAGAACCACTTAGTGCTGAATTGGGAGAAGTGCCACTTTATGGTCCGAGATGGCATTGTTCTTGGACATAGAGTTTCTGGTGATGGGATTGAAGTGGACAAGGCGAAGATTGGTGTGATGACAAGCCTGCAAGCGCCTGATTCTGTGACGTCAGTGAGAAGTTTTCTGGGTCATGATGGGTTCTACAGAAGGTTTAACAAGGATTTCAGCAAGATTGCAAGGCCACTCACTACTCTACTTTGCAAGGATGTGAAGTTCGAGTTTACTACAGAATGTCATTCAGCCTTTGAGCAGATAAAACAAGCCTTGGTGAGTGCTCCGATTGTTCAGCCTTCGGACTGGGATTTGCCTTTTGAGGTGATGTGTGATGCTAGTGATTTCACAGTAGGAGCTGTGTTGGGACAAAAAAAGGACAAGAAGCTTCATGCCATCTACTATGCCAGCAGAACGTTGGATGATGCCCAAAGGAACTATGCAACCACTGAGAAAGAGTTGTTGGCTGTAGTCTTTGCTTTTGAGAAGTTTCGCCAATACCTTGTTGGTTCAAAGGTGATAGCTCATAATGATCATTCTGCCCTGAAGTATCTAATGCAAAAGAAGGATGCAAAGCCAAGATTGTTGAGATGGATCCTACTTCTTCAAGAATTTGACATTGAGGTTAAGGACAAGATGGGAGTTGAGAATGGAGTAGCTGACCATCTCTCAAGAATCAGGATTGAAGATGACGTCCCCATTGATGATTTCCTGCCTAAAGAGAATGTTTACTTCATTGAAACTCGATTGTAGGCCATCAGTTTGGAAAATCTGCGAAGCCAAACCATTGGTGTCGATCGATACCCGGAGGGTGTCGATCGACACCGACTCCGAACACTTAGAAGAAAATCGTGAATTGACGGACTCGTGTCGAGGCAAGCCACTTTCACTCGACACGAGTAGTCGACACAAAACATTGGTGTCGATCGACACCCTTCGCGACTAGAGACAATGATTCATCAAATCTTACATGACTTGTTTCAACATCCCATATTCGCTGTTACTGCTTCTTCAAGACCCTGGTATGCCGATATCGCGAACTATCTGGCTACGGAGGAGGAGCCTACTAATCTGAAAAACTATGAGAAGAAGAAGTTCATGAGAAAATCTGAAGGTTTTATTAGGATGAACCTTATCTCTACAAGTTTTGTTCAGATGGGATTTACAGAAGATGCATTGCAGAGACGGAGGTTCAAGATGTGCTATTTCACTGTCATGGTTCTGAGTATGCTGGGCACTTTGCTACTTTCAAGACGGTGTCCAAGGTTCTTCAAGCAGGCTTCTGGTGGCCTACAATGTTCAGAGATGCACAGCTGTTCATAACTCAATGTGACATCTCTCAAAAGAGAGGGTAGATCAGTAGAAGACATGAGATGCTACAAAATTTCATCCTTGAGGTTGAAGTTTTTGATTGCTGGGGCATCGATTTCATGGGTCCTTTTCTCTCGTCTTATGGGAATACGTACATATTGGTTGCTGTAGACTATGTGTCTAAGTGGGTGGAAGCTGTTGCTAGTCCAACCAATGATGCTGCAGTAGTTTTGAAGCTGTTTCGAACCATTATCTTCCCCAGATTTGGAGTGCCTAGGATTGTTATAAGTGATGGTGGTTCTCACTTTATCAACAAGGTATTTGACAAGCTGCTGAAGAAGCATGGTGTTCAGCACCATGTGGCTACTCCTTATCACCCTCAGACGAGTGGACAGGTTGAAGTCTCCAATAGACAGATCAAGCAACTCCTGGAGAAGAATGTGGGTAAGACAAGGAAGGAGTGGGCTGCGAAGTTGGATGATGCACTCTGGACTTACAGGACTGCCTATAAGACGTCGTTTGGTACTACACCATTTCATCTACTCTATCGCAAAGCATGCCATCTTCTGGTGGAATTGGAGCACAAAGCACATTGGGCTATCAAGAAGATGAACTTCGACTTGAAGCCTGCAGCAGAGAGGCGCTTGATACAGCTCAATGAGTTAGATGAGATTCGACATCATGCATATGAGAGCTCAAAGATTTACAAGGAGCGCACTAAGGCATATCATGATAAGAAGATCGTCTCCATACACTTCGAACCACATGATCAGGTACTTCTGTATAACTCTCGTTTGTAATTGTTTCCTAGTAAATTGTGTTCACGTTGGTCAGGTCCCTTCACCATCAAAGAGGTCAGACCATATGGAGCTATTGTCTTGACAAATTTCCAAGGAGAAGAGTTCATTGTGAATGGACAGAAGGTGAAACACTATTAGACACAAGCCGAGATTCCAGCAGGACACATTGTATCTCTGGATGATACACCCACTGCCTAAACGCGTGAACAGTCAAGCTAATGACGTTAAACGAGCGCTTGGTGGGAGGCAACCCACTCGTAAGTACATATTTCGTTTTTCTTTTTAATTTTGTCTTACTAATTTTTATTGGTTTTTCTAGTCAAAAAAAAAAAAAAAACAAAGGACGGAGCAATGTCGAGCGAGCTCGACACAAGGATCGACACCACGCCAACACACAGGTAGGTCTCATTAAAACCCGATTTTTCTTTTTTTCTTTTTCCCCCAAATCTCCTCTTCTTCCTCGCGAACACTTAAGAGAAAATTTCTCAAAAAAATTTCCAACTTCTCCGTTTCTCAACGGATTTGAGTGATTCAAGGCTCTGAGTTGTGCGAATTTTCATCATCTTTCTCATTATCTAGTCCATTCTTCAGATCTGCCAAGGTATGTACTTCGAACTCCAACTTTTATTTTCGGCCCTAAGGTTTGAAATCGCGAATTAGACCTCTTTTTGCTTGATTTCTTGCTTGAATCATGCCTATTTAGGTTGTATTAGATGATTTCGACCATCACCCATTGAAATTCATCCCTTAATTTTCTTGAATTTGAAATTTTCGAATTGATAAAGTTGCGAATTTTGGAATTTTAATTGGGTTTTATGGTTGAAACTTGTTTGATTCGTGGTATTGAGTGTGTTTAAACTGATAATTGACGCCTATTTGGGATTGAATTCATGATTTTCGAATTTTGGATTCTTGAGTCTAAATTTTTCGGATTTTGGAATTGGATTTTGAATGTGCCTTTGATTTTGTTTGTAGATGCCTCTGAGGACCAAGAGACCGCGACAAGCTGAAGCATCCGCTTCCGGGACTGCTATTGATGCACCGATTGCTTCACGTCCTCCTTGGCCTAGGAGGGAAAAGACGAGAATTCCGCCTGGGAGAGCTTGGGAAGATACACCTGCTGAGGAGGTTGTGAAAGACGAGTGTGTGTACCGCGATATCAGCGAGGATTGGGATGAATATGACACGCTGTTCTATAATGCATGGCTGAACGTGGACATTGTGTCTACTCGAGTAGCTGATCCCGCGACGATGACGGCGCTGGGTATTAGAGAAGATGTGTTGAGTTTGTTGCGCAAGATCGGAATGGGGTCTATTGCTACCAAGCAATAAGACCTTTTTTCCAGAGCTAGTCCGTCAGTTTCTCGCCATAGTTCGCGTTTACTACCGGAATGAAGTGGTGAAGAACGCTTTGGAGGGTACTTTGAAATTCATGATCTGAGGGATTCGCTACAAGATTACCATTCCAGAGCTCTGTGCGCTATACGATTTTGATCCGCACCACACGGATGTGTCACTTAAGCCACCTCCCGACATTCAAGACTTTTGGTCACACTTCGACAACGGGAGGTATCATTCCAAAGGCTCTACGCATACTGACATTCGCCATCCCGTTCTTCGATACATCGCTCGCCTCTTCTCCACTACACTCTTGTGTAAGCACGAGCCAGGAAAGATGCGAGTCTCTGAGATGGCATTGATGTATATGGCCATTTGGGATGTGATTTACGATGAGTCTGGCCTGACCGAAAGGGTCAACCTTGGTGCTGTTTTTGCTCACCATTTGGTGTCGTTGAAGATGACACCTTTCACATCCTCCCGCAGCAAGCCAGAGAGTGTTGGCAGCCTTCTCATTCCTATCTTCCAGCATTTTGAGATTGCCACCTCTAGTTGCACCATTGTGACCAGCCGTACTTTGGCTGATATGGAGCATTTGCAGAGAGCCACATGGATCAAGCCAGATAAGTTATGGGTTTTCACCAGTTCGCGGAGAGAAAAGTGGACGATCCAGCTACCTCCGAGGGAGCTCACTCTCATCATCGATGATGCTCTTTGCCTCAGCTTTCAGCCGGATCCGAACTTACTGAGAGCACTTGCACCTACCAGATGCAGAGGAGCATCTTCCCGCACAGCAGCTTCAGCAGCAGAGGATGAACCAGCTGATCATCACATTGGAGCTTCATCATCTAGACGTTCCAGAGTACCAGCCCGTCTGGAACCAATTGGTCCTCATCACCTTCCGGATGCTCCAGAGATCCCCATGGAGCAAGCTGCATTCCAGAGGTACGTAGTTCAGAGTTTCCAGGCAATCTGGAACGCCATCACGGTTGTGTCCAACTGTGGCTTCGTCCGTCCCTCCACACCACCGCGCTCCGACGAAGAGTAGTACTACCCGACGTTCCTGGTTCAATTTTCTTTTTCTTTGAGTCAGTTTTTTTTTCCTTGAGTCAGCTTTTGTTTTTACTTTTTATTTTGTACTTTGATTCGAAACTTGTTTGAACCTTTGAGATTATGGATTATGTGTGCTTTTAACCTTTGTTTGAGTATCTAACAGTGTGTGCTGATGTTGGATAACTTTGCAAACATGCTGACTTACACAATTCACGTTCGTATAGTTGGAGCTCTGTTTTCGTACAGAGTGTCGATCGACACCCAACGCAGTTTCAGGTAATCCTCTTCATCTTCTTGGTTCAAGCTGTTTCACATTTTCTTTGACCAATCTCAAGCTTAAAAAGACAAGGGACAGTGTTGTTTAAGTCTGGAGGAGGTAGTTACTAATATTGTGTCTTGTTTTGAGGTCATTTGAGTCAGTTGATATATCATGGTTTCTACCCATTTTTAAACCATGATATAAGTGTTTTTATAGAGTCTTTTAGCTATTTTAGAGTCTAGGCAGGTTCAGGTACAATTGTAGATAAATTGGAGATTTGGATGCATTTTGGAGCTTAATGGAATAAAGTCACGAAGTGTTGAAGTCGGATTGAAGTTGCAGGATTTCTAATTTTCAGAAGCGTGAAGTTTCCAGTTTTTGAAGAAAAGAAAATCTCCAAGACTTTTCCTAATCTTCTAAGGAATTGAAGATTCAAACCTAGGCCTATAAATAGAGTTTTTCAGCCATTGTTTAGGCATAACACACACATTATTTAGAGAGATTTTGGAGAGAAGAATTTGTCTCCTTCAGAGCAAATTTGGAACTCCTTTGATTCTATTGATTTCTTTTATGCTTTCTATTCAATAGAATCTTATCTGGACTCCCGGTCAATAAAGGCGACCGGATATATTAAGACAGACGACCGAGAAAGAAAAGAAAGGCTCCACGTTCTCCAAGTGCTTAATCTTAGCGTGCTAGCCGCTGCTTCATAAATTGGTTAATCGGTAAAGATACATGTATTGGATGTCCTGCCCAAGAAAGGGACGACATAACTATCTCTTTCTCTTTACTAGGAGCTGCTTGCCCAGTCATAAAGCTAGGATCAGTCTCTGTCCACTCTATGATTTGTGTTTCATTAATCATGTCTGAGTAGTTTGCTTGTTAGGTTTAGGGTTTTTCAAAGGTGATTGATGAATTGTTAGGTCAAATTTAATTGTTAGGATACAATTATTAGAGTTCTTCATCTGGATTTGTGTTTAATACTTATTCTAGCTTCATGACCTAGAATATGATCTTAGGTTGATTAATAATGCGAGAGTGTTATTGATTGTCTGAACTAATGTTAGATGAGCAAAATACCTATTCGCAAAGAGATTTGGTTTAGGATTTTGTGAACAGTTGAACCTGTTATTAATGCTTGTTTGAATTGATAGGATTGGCAAAGAGATTTGAAATTCTAGGGTTTAGACATAGATAATCTTCGCAGCGAGAGTTGGTTGATTTTACATTAGTGTTTCGAGTTCAAGAACAGTGCTTAATAATTCCTAACATTCTGTCTAGACCTGCAATTTGGATCACCTGAGAATTTCCCTGAACCTAGCGTTTCGTCTCCGGAATTTACATCGTTTAATTGCTTTTTGTCTTTTATTTTTAATCTTTATTCTTAGCTTAATCCGAACTTAGAAATTTGCTGTGTGACTATCCCTTCCTTGTGGATTCGATCCCTAAGTACTACAACTGATCTCTTAATTTGAGAGAGTAGCTCTAGGGTAAATTTGAGAGCATATCAAGTTTTTGGCGCCGTTGCCGGGGAAGGAGATTAGTTGCCTACAGAGTTCTAATATTAGAGTTTTGTCTAGGTTTTTGTTTTTATTTTTTGTTACTAATTTAGTTTCTTATCTTTGGTTTCAGGTGCATGCGCAGTACCAGGAGCAACAAGGACAAGGAACTAATCGCGTTAAACCAAGAACTAGGTCGTCTCGAACGCAAGAACCGAGCATCTACTCGAGTGTCGATCGACACCAACAGCATCGATCGACACCTCGCGCAGACTACAATGGCTGAGGCTGTGGTTGTGGTACGCGACGCAGAAGGCAACGTATTCGACCTCCAAGGCAATAGAAGGAACGCCCAAGGACAGAAACTTGATGAGGCTGGCACCGTCATCGTCGAACCAGCGATACAAATCGCCCCTGCATAAGCTGGACGTGGAAGAACGCTTGGCGAGTACAACCGCCCAGACCAGTTCTATGCTAATAAAGTTGCGATCCGTCCTCCTGCATTCCAAAGAAACGACATCGAGCTGAAGCCTGCTTACTTCACGTTGGTGGCTCAGCATCCCTTCCATGGTCTTCCCAATGAACATCCTATGGATCACATTGAGAGATTCGAGGATTTAGCTTCAAGCATCAAAGTCAATGGAGTTACATATGATTATCTCTTCTGCAAGCTTTTCCCTTACTCGCTTGCTGGAGATGCATCCTACTGGCTGAAGCAGTTGGATCCAGGTTCACTAACTACTTGGGAAGACACAAAGAATGCATTCTTATGCAACTTCTTTTATGACGCAAGGTCCGAAGAGCTGAGGACAAAGATCACTGCATTCTCCCAAAAACCTACTGAAGCATTCAAGGCTTCTTGGGTAAGATTCAAAGCTTACCAAAGGGACTGCCCACACCACGGTTTCAGCGAGTCGCAGCTTCTCGGTATCTTTTACCGAGGGATCGACTAGAGGTACCAGATGGCCTTAGACGCAGCAAGCAATAGCAACTTTAACACCAGATACCCAGAAGACGCAATGGTGCTTATAGAGAATTTGGCTTCTTGCAACAGCACCAAGAATGCAAACTTTGAGAGGAAACAACATGCTGGTGCAAATGGAGGAGGCCAAATAGCTGAGGTTAACATGAAGCTGGACATCTTGGTGGGCAAAAAGCAAGTTCACTTTGCTAATGAGGTAGAGACTTTTGAACCCGAGGAAGAAGAAGTTAACTACATCAATGGAGCTGGTTTTCAAGGACAGAGATTCAGCAATCAGCAAGGCTATGGTTCTTCTTACCAGAAGCCATTCCAGAACAGCAACTTCCAAAGGACTTATGGTTCTTCTTCCTATCAGAAGCCTCCTGCAGAAAATAAGATGGAATCCATGATAGAGAAAATTCTAGAAGGTCAACAGAAGATGACAGTGGATTTCAATGGAAAGGTTGATTCACTATACCAAGATCTGAATGGAAAGATTGAGAGCTTGAGCTCTCATATGAAAAAGCTGGATGTCCAAGTTGCTCAAAATAAGATGATGACAGTGGATTTCAATGGAAAGGTTGATTCACTATACCAAGATCTGAATGGACACCCACTCAGCTCACATCAACAAAGGTTGCAGAAGAAAAGGTCTACAAACCAAAGATATCTGATCCCATACCTCCTAGAAGGTCTAAACAGGAGAGAGAGGAAGCAAGATGCAAGGAAATTATGGACAAGCTGATGGTTGAGCTACCCCTAGTTGATGAAGTCAGACTTTCACCTGCATTAAGAAGATATGTCAAGAGAATGGTTGTCAATGGTGTGAGTCATGAGGAAGGAGCATTGCTTACCAGAGACATGAATGCGATTCTCTTGAACATAGTT
>JAHZTW010000001.1:372755710-372791833 GCA_020283515.1 Alliaria petiolata
TTAATGCTTGTTTGAATTGATAGGATTTGCAAAGAGATTTGGAATTCTAGGGTTTAGACATAGATAATCTTCGCAGCGAGAGTTGGTTGATTTTACATTAGTGTTTCGAGTTCAAGAACAGTGCTTAATAATTCCTAACATTCTGTCTAGACCTGAATTTTGGATCACCTGAGAATTTCCCTGAACCTAGCGTTTCGTCTCCTGAATTTACATCGTTTAATTGTTTTTTGTCATTTATTTTTAATCTTTATTCTTAGCTTAATTCGAACTTAGAAATTTGCTGTGTGACTATCCCTTCCTTGTGGATTCGATCCCTAAGTACTACAACTGATATCTTAATTTGAGAGTGTAGCTCTAGGGTAAATTTGAGAGCATATCATCATTCCAAGTCTGTCAAAAATCTGTTTTATTGAGTCAAATATTTGGTTGAAATTTTTAGCTTTTCTTGGAACTAAGCACAAAACGTTGATACTTGAAGGACTATTCCCATAGTAGTTGATTGCGGGTTTAACTAGGTAGAACGCTAGAGGTAGATCGGTCTAACGGAGAAAGTTTAGGTTCCTAGAGAGTTTAGAAACTTTGTTGTTAACTCAGCCCTGATGAACTTAAAACTTCTCATCTTGGGGCTTGGTATGCATTGAATTTGACTCCTCTTTTGGCACTACCAAGATAAGTTAGGTACAATCTTTCTTTGAACTTCTCTTGAAAAGTAAAAAGACAAGTAATAAGTCTAAGAACGGAAACCTGAGTCCCTTAAAGGATGATGATGGGAGCTTACACTTATGAACATGTCTTCTCACAAGGAACACAATTACTGAGTGGCACCGTTCTTGATAAGAAAAGAAAAGAAAGTCGATAAAAAAAATAAAATGATACCCTTGAAAAGTAGGGAGAAATCGACTAAGAGAAAAGAAAATAAGGGAGTTGTACCGATATTGTCTTTGTTTAGGAGCTTGGAAGGGAAAGAGTCTTAAAAGTTCTTTGATTGATACTCCCTCGATGAGACTACACCTAATTATATGAAAGGGCTTAACAATAGAGGTTCTGGATTTCTCAAAGGGTTTAAATCGTATTTGCGAGACTGCTAAGCTTCTAGTAAGTATACCGAAATTCTACCTGAGGCTGGCTCAATGGCATGTGGATTCAAGAGTGTTAATCAATGTGGCGTTCCAAAGATTTGCTAATTGTTTCTGTTTTCAAACCTCGACTTCATTCTATGTTTCTGTTTTGCTTGAGGGCAAGCAAAAATTAAACATGGGGGAGTTGATAGATCATGGTTTTTCGATGCTTTTGACCATGATATAGGTTCTGTTTATAGAGTCTTTTCGGTGTCTTTCGAGTCTTTTAGATTCTTTGCAGGATCAGGAACGTTTGAAGCATAAATGGAGAATCTGAAGCTTTTTGGAGAGTTCAGGAGGAGCTGCTGAATACGTGAGCTTGGAGTGAAGATTTTGTCCTAGTGTCGATCGAAACCAGGAGGGTGTCGATGGACACCGATCGTGAAGAGAGAAAGACGCGAAGTTTTGAAGACTTTCTGGAATTGCAACTTTGGCCAAAACTTATTATTATTTGCACTTTAGCCCTTTTCGTGTTTTGGGCATTATTTAGGTTTCCAAGACATGTTTTTGAAGATTATCTTATTTTCTATTGAGGCTGAGAGAGAGATTTGATCCAGAGCTTTTAGGGAGACAATTTTGCACTCTTCTAAAGAAGATTTCGAACCCTTGTATCATTACTCTTTTTATGCAATTTTATTCAGTCATGATTTGTGTTTTCATCTCTATGTCTGAGTAATCTGCTAGTTAGGTTAGGGTGATTTAGGGTTGATGATGAGTTTGTAGATTTGCTAATTTGTTAGGGGAAAATCAATTGGATCTTCATCTTGATTTGTGTTTACATTGATTTCTTTGATTGATCACCTAGAAATCAAGCTTTAGGTTGTTAAATTGATGCGAGAGCATAGTTAATTACCTGAACTAATCACAGATGAGCAAAATTACCATCTGCAAAGAGATTTGATTTAGTAATTTTGTGAACAATCGAACTTGCTAGTCATGCTTGTCTGAATTGTTAGGATTTGCAAAGAGATTTGGAGTTCTGAAATTTAGGCATAGAAAATCTCTGCAACGAGAGTTGATTGGTTTTAAATTTTTGTTTCGAGTTCTAGACAGCTTTAAATAATTTCCTGAGATCAAAAGTGGGTTGTTAACCATGGTGCAACAAAACAAGTTTCGTGGGTTGGATATGGAGAATCCTCTAGACCGCTTGGATGAGTTTGAGAGGATATGTAGTTTGACCAACATCAATGGCATCTCTGAAGGTGGGTTCAAGTTGCGATTATTTCCATTCTCACTAGGGGATAGAGCTCACATTTGGGAAAAGAATCTACCTCAAGGTTCAATCACTACTTGGGATCAATGCAAGAAAGCATTCTTGGCCAAGTTTTTCTCCAACACAAGGACAACAAGGTTGAGGAATGAGATCTCTAGTTTCAATCAAAAGGCTAAGGAGAGCTTTTGTGAAGCATGAGAAAGATTCAAGGGGTATACTACTCAATGTCCACACCATGGATTTTCGGATGAATCTCTCCTTAGCAACTTATACAGAGGTGTTCTTCCCAAGTATAGGATGCTACTAGACACAGCTAGCAATGGGAACTTCTTGGGAAAAGAGTTTGAAGAAAGTCTTGAGCTTGTAGAGAATCTAGCTCAAAGGGACGGGAATTATGGTGCTTATGATGAAGGCTCTTCGACGAATGAGGATGCACATGAGGAACAAAGGCAAAGGGAGATGAAATCCCTAAATGCGAAGATGGATAAGCTACTACATGCCTCCTCAAAGCCGGTTCATTATGTTGGTGAATATGAGGACAGTTTTGGTCGTAATCAAGAGATGCATGATGGAACACAAGAGGAGCTCCATTATGTTGGCGGCCACGGTTTCCCAATAAGTTACACCAAACAATATTGGAACCCCACCTATAAAGATCAAGGAAGACAACAAGCCTTTGTTCCCAACAATCATTATCAAGGGAATCAAAGACTTTACCCCCAACAAAGTTCCGCACCTCACGGAGAAACAAGCAACTTATTATTCCAACAAGAACTAGACATGAGGACCTTGCTACAACAAATCCTTCAAGGACAAACAAATGGGACCAATGACATGAACAAGAAAATACAGGATATGAGCAATAAGGTAGATTGCTCTTACAATGACCTCAATTCAAAGTTTGCAACATTGAGCTAAAAAATCCAACACTTGGAGAACAATGGAACTTTTACAATATTTGGATCTCAACAATGTGTCAATGCAATTACATTAAGAAGTGGAAAAACATTACCTTCTAGACAACTTCCATCCAAAGTCAATGAGGACATTGAAGAGCAAGATGGGGGGGGGGGGTGATCTTCCAAGATGATGAGAAAATAGTTGTTGATGGTGAGGTTCTTCGAATAATGGGTAAAGACAAGGTCGTGGCTACGGAAAGGGAGGAACTTACAACTTACAAAGCATCTCCTTTTGTTCCACCACCCTACAAACCCAAGCTACCATTCCCGGGTCGCTTCGAGAAGCAGCTTGTGAAGAAATATATGGCCATGTTCGATAAGCAAATGAGCGAAATCCAAGTTACAATGCCCTTCATGGACGCTTTCATGCTAGTCCCTCAATATGCCAAGTTCCTCAAGGATGTTGTTTGATATATCATGGTTTCTACCCCTTTTTGGACCATGATATAAGTGTTTTTATAGAGTCTTTTGTTAGTTCTAGAGTCCTATTAGTGTCTTTACAGGATGGAGAACATTTGGAGCTAAATGGGAGATTCTGGAACTTTTTGAAGCATTTTGGAGAAGCAGCTGAAGTGATGAAGTCGAAGCTGGATTCACACGAAGGATGTCGATCGACACCAATGAAGCCGACAAGAGTTTCACGACTTCCATTAGAAAAAGGAAATTGTCTCAAATTTGAAGAAATTACAAGACTGCCCGTGACATGAATCTGCCCATAAATATAGATTTTTGTTTAGTGATAGTAGGATTTTTCACACTTTCAATTAATCACAACTACTCATATCATTGTAGCATTTGGGATATCGAATCCACAGGGAACTAGAGACCTAAACACTAGGAATACACAAAATTTCCTAAGCTAAGCAAAATCAAATAAGTGGAGTTTTAATCTAACAACCTAAATGAAATAAAAGCAAACAAAGCTAACAACTTAAGAAATCAAAATAAGAAAGTAAATCAAGATAAGAAACTAAGCAAAAATACTAATCAAGATAAACAAAGGATAAAATCGAATCCAATGATGAGGTTATTGACTTTGGGTGATCCTAGAGCTAACCTATGATGTTCAAACAATCACATAAATGCTAATCCTTAGGCATAGAACTCAAAACAAGACTAATCCACTCTCATGTCACTAATCCCTTTGCTAATTACCTAATCAAGAGCTAATTGTCATTAGTGAAAAGATAATCAACAAGCATTAATATTCAGTTCTAATCTACCAATAAACACCTTAGACATCTACTTACATAGGCTAAGCATGTAAATCTCATGATTTAGTTGGTTGGGGCATTTCATCAAACACCTTGTGGGTGGGAAATGCCCTAAGATCTAAATCACTTCCCTCAAAGCTAATCTAGTATTATAAACACTAAACAAGAAATGATATAGACATTCTAATCCCTAAACATCAAAGATCAACTCTCTAATCACCCTAATCTACCTCATCTCTAGGATTCTAAAAAGACTACTCACTAATCATAGCTAAACCAACAAATCTCCCTAACCACAGCTCGTAATGACATGAAACAACTTCCAAATGAAAGCGGATTCAATTACCTACAACCTTTAAGAAGAGCTCGAAGTCTGAATCGGAACGGAAAGTCTTCGTCTGATCAGATGTTTACCCGGAATAGATCTGTATCGAGCTAGGTAGCTCGATATGAAGCTCGATATGTTGCTAAAGATCTTCTTCATTGGCTGTATCAACCTTACTAGGTCGATACAAATGCTCGACACTCATCTTCAGCCTTCCTATTGGTGTGTATCGACCCTTGTAGGTCAATACAAATGCCCGATATGCATGCTCCGTCTTCTCGGTTGGACTGTATCGAGCTTAGTAGCTCGATGCATCTGCTCGATATAGATTAAAATAGCTGTAACTTTCTAATCCGGGATCCGAATGACTTGATTCCAACGGCATTAGAAATCTCACTGGATCTTCTACAACTTTGAAGAAGGCTTTGGAGTCTGAATATAAGTGTAAGACCTTCTTCCGGACCCATACATTTTGCACCTCCAAATGCTCGATATGCTTCTAAAAGACTTATGCTTCTCATTTGGCTGCTTGTCTTCCTCCTCTTGATCATCCATGAAACTCAATATGGTCCTACAAGCCTCCAAAACACCTAATAAGGACTCAATATGTACAAATATGCAACAACCTAAGCTAAAACTCACTAAACTCTAATATGGATGCAAATGAGACTAAAAGTGGGTAAATGAATGCAAAAGTACATGCAAAACTATCTAAAATGAATGCTAAATATGCTAAATTATGAGTCTATCATTTAGCCACCAACTATTATCATTATTTTCTGTTTTTGAGACTTAGAGAGAGATTGATCCTGAGCTTTTGGGGAGACAATTCTAACTTATCCGAGCCAGATTTCGAACCCCAGTATCATTCTTTATTCTTATTTTATGCAATTTATTTCAGTCATGATTTGTGTTTTCATCTCTATGTCTGAGTAGTTTGCTAGTTAGGTTAAGGTGATTTAGGGTTGATGAAGAGTCTGTAGATTTATTATTGTTGTTAGGGAAATCAATTGGATCTTCACCTTGATTTGAACTTATGTTGGTTTCTGAATTGATTACTTAGAAATCAAACCTTAGGTTGTTTAATAGATGTGAGAGCATTATTAATAACTTGAACTAATCATAGGTAAGCAAAATATTTATTCGCAAAGAGATTTGGTTTAGATATTTTGTGAACAACCGAACCTATTTTTAATGCTTGTCTTAATTATTTGAATTTGCAAAGAGATTTGGAATTCTGGAATTTAGGCATAGATAACTTCTGCAACGAGAGTTGATTGGTTTTAAATTAGAGTTTCGAGTTCCAGACGGTTCTTAATAAATCCCTAATAATTTTAATAACTACATTCTTGGATTCAACCTGATAATTTACCCTCACCTAGCGCCTTAGTCTCCTGAACTTTAATCCACATTAAATCTCATTTACTTATTCGCTTAGTCGCCTAGTTTACTTAATTTCGATTTGATCTAGCATAATCTGAACTTAGAAACTTTAGTGTAGCATCTACTTCTCTTGGGATTCGATACCCCTTATACTTCAATTGTATTTGCTGTGCACTTGCAGTGGTTTTATTTGGGTAAAACCTGAGCCCTATCAAGTTTTTGGCGCCGTTGTCGGGGAAGTAATAGCTGCCTACGAAATATAGTATTAGGATTTTGACTAGATTTTGTTTTTATTTTTGGTTACTAATTTAGTTTCCTATCTCTGGTTTCAGGTGCATCCCTTCCATGGTCTTCCTAATGAGCATCCCATGGACCACATTGAAAGATTTGAGGACTTGGCATCAAGCATCAAGGCCAATGGAGTGTCCTATGACTATCTCTTCTGCAAGCTTTTCCCTTACTCACTTGCTGAAGCAGTTGGATCAAGGATCCTTGACAACTTGGGAAGAAACAAAGAATGGGTTTTTGTGCAACTTCTTTGATGACGCAAAGTCCGAAGAGTTGAGGACGAAGATCACTACATTCTCCCAAGGACCTACTGAAGCATTCAAGGCCTCTTGGGTGAGATTCAAAGCTTACCAAAGGGACTGCACACATCACGGATTCAGCGAGCCGCAGCTTCTCGGTAACTTTTATCGAGGGATCGATTGGAGGTACCAGATGGCTTTAGACGCTGCAAGCAATGACAACTTCAACACCAGATATCCAGATGACGCGATGGTGCTTATAGAGAATTTGGCCTCTTGTAATATCACCAAGAATGCAGACTTTGAGAGAAGACAAAAACGCTGGATCGACTAGAGGAAGCCAAATAGCTGAGGTTAACAGGAAGCTGGACCTCTTGGTGGGAAAGAAGAAAGTCCACTTTGCTAATGAAGTGGAGACGTTCGAACCAAATGAAGAATGCGAAGAAGAGGATGTCAACTACATCAATGGAGGTGGTTTTCAAGGCCAAAGGTTTGGGAACCAGCAAGGGAACATGAGTTTTAATGGGAATTATCAGAAGAGCTCCTTCACAGGAAATCAGAACTCTTCTGGTTACACTCAAAAGCCCCCATTCCAGAGCAGCAACTACACAAGGAGCTATGGTTCTTCTTCTTACCAAAAGCCTCTTGCACAAGACAATAAGGTGGAGTCTATGCTAGAGCAACTTTTGGAAGGACAGCAGAAGATAACAGTGGATTTCAATGGAAAGATAGATTCACACCAGGACCTGGATGTTCAAGTTGCTCAAACTGCAGAAACTGTCACCAGGCAAGAAGAATTTCTTCCGGGAAAGACTGATACCAATCGCAAACGCCATGTGAACGCCATCACATTGAGGAATGGGAAGAACCTTCAGCCTGTGAATAGAAAGGGACTTAGTGCTGAAGAATTCGTGGAGCTTGAAGACATTGAAGATGAAGAAATTGATGCTGCGGAGCTAGTTTCGATCGACGCTCTTCTTAGACGACATCAGATCAGCCCAAGACGACGAAAGTTGCAGAGGAAAGAGTCTACAAACCGAAGATCCCTTTCCCCTTGATACCGAAGATGTCAAAAAAGGAGCTGCTTGACGCCAGATGCAAAGCTATCATGGATAGGCTAGTGGTTGAAATCCCTTTGATAGATGCCATTAGAACCACTCCCGTGATAAGGAGATACCTGAAGAGGATGATGACCACCAACATGAACATGGAGGAAGGAGTGATGATGATATCCGAGCAAATTAGTGATGTGGTTCAGAACAGGATTCCAGAGAAACTCTCAGACCCTGGAAGCTTTGTTCTGGATTGTTCAATCTTTTCCGACATTTTCGAAAAGTCTCTCTGTGACTTGGGTTCAAGCGTCAATCTGATGCTTCTTTCAGTAGCATCTCGGCTGGATATGACAGACTTCAAAGCCACCAGAATCTCCTTAGTCCTTGCTGATCGTTTTGTAAGGATTCCTGAAGGTGTCTTGGAAGATGTTCCTATCAAAGTGGGAGATTGTTTGATTCACACAGACTTTGTGGTTCTAGCTTATGATGAGGAACCCAAAGATCCTCTCATTCTTGGCAGACCATTCTTGGCTACTGCTGGAGCCATCATTGGTGTGAGGAAAGGAAGGATTGCGTTGAATGTTGGTGACTTGGTGATGAATTTCGAGATGGAGAAGCTGATGAAGAGACCTACCATTGATGGACATACTGATATGTCTATATTTTGCATCATATTTCTCTCCATTTAGTGTAAGTTTGTCATCATTTAGGATCCTTGTTTAGCATCATTGTATTGGTGCATTTGGAGTCTTGATCAGGTGAAAAGGACATTATGGAGGCGTGGATGGAGCTGGAGAAGGATTGCATAGCACTTGGAGGAGAAAGGAGTCACCAAGAAGATGAAGGAGAAGATTTCTCGCGCTGGATCGACGAGATGGACCGACGAGTACGTCGATCCAAACTTCCAAGAGTTCGGATCGATGAAACGGATCGACGTAGCTCGTCGAACCAAACTTCCAGGGGTTCGGATCGATGAAACGGATCGACGAACTACGTCAAACCACCCAAACACCAACAAGAAGAAGCCGAGAGACAAGGATACGGATCGATAACTTGGATCGACAAACGACATCGAACCAATTCGGCAGGGGTTCGGATCTACGAATTAAATCGATGAACACGTCGATCCGAACCCAAACTTTTTCTTTTTGTCATCCTCATGGGTCCCTCCTATAAATACTCTTTAAACATAATTTTTATGTTAAGTTTTATTCTCTCTAGTCTTGTCAAGAACTTTTTAGCCACTTTGAGAAAAGTCTTGTATTTTGCTTTGAATCTTTTAAGTTTTATGCAATATCTATCTTGAACTTCCATTAATCTTTCTCTAATCATGTTTAACCTTTCTCTTATCTTTGATTTGATGGGTTTAAATATGATTAGTGAGTAGTTCATTAGGAACTTGGGGATGGGTTAGATTTAGGGTTTTCTAATGGCTCAATCTTGCAATCTAGGATAGATTCTTTCATCTCTCTTCTTATTGAGGTGTTCTTAATGCCAAATAGCTAATCTTTTGCTATTTGGATCATAAGCATTTCATACACCCACCAAGTGTTTGATGAAATGCTTGAACCAACTTTCTAAGAGATTTACATACCTCGCCTAAAACATCATTAGTTTTCTAGGGTGTTTATCATGCTATTAGACTTGTTATTCATGCTTTCTAATCATTTTAATGCTAAAACATCATTAGTTCATTAGGGTGATTAGTGAAGGGATTAGTACCAAACATCATGGATTAGTCTATAATTAGTGTTCTAGGCATAGAGATAGCTTGATTAGTTGCTTAAATGATTGCAAGATTGCCCATTTAGACTCCCAAATCAATGAACCCATCCCTAGGTTTCGTTTTTAGCAATTTGAATTCTTGATTAGTAGTTAATTTCATAATTAGCACTTGATTAGTAGTGATTAAGGCTTAGTTTCATATTATTGCACTTGTAGTGTGTCTCTTAGGTTGTGCTTCCTATTTTAATCATTGCTTGTCACCTTAACCCCTTTCAATTTAGCTTAGCTTAAGCAAAACTTTGCATTCTTATTGAATCATCTCCCAAGATGGATTGATACCTCAAGTATTGCAATGATATGAGCAATTGAGGAATTGTTGCAAGACATAAAAAGTCTTGTTTCAATTTGGCGCCGTTGCCATATTGGGATTGAGTGATCATTAAGATTTGAGTTTAGTTTGAGACTAAGTATTCCTTTTGTGTTTATTGACCATCTCATTTTCTAGATTTCAGTTTACCCTTGCATGCATTTGAGATCACAAGGAGACAACAACTTCCAAGGCTTTCAAGAGATTGATCAGTTGGAAAGGGTTGCTAGGATTGCAAGAAGGGAAGCTGCAAGGTTAGAAAGGTTGAGAATGGAAGAACAAGCTGCTGTTCCTCCACCAAGGGTGCATGCAAACCAAGCTCATCATGCAAATGAGCAAGCTCCAAGGGGCAATGGAAACCCCTTGCATGCGCCTAGACAAGGAAGAACCATTGGGGCTGGTGATGCTCCAAATATTCACCAAAATAGATATGGTATTCAACCTCCACCGGTTCACAACAACACCTTTGAAGTGAAGCCAGCTTTCATCTCCATGGTTCAACAAGACAAGTTCCATGGTTTGCCTATGGAAGATCCCCTTGATCACTTGGATAACTTTGATAGAGTTTGTGGGTTGTTCAAGATGAATGGTGTGAGTGAGGATGCTTTCAAGCTAAGACTCTTTCCCTTCTCTCTTGGGGATAGAGCAAGGCAATGGGAGAAAAACTTGCCTCAAGGTACAATCACCTCTTGGGATGAATGCAAGAAAGCTTTCCTATCTAAGTTCTTCTCCAACTCAAGGACAGCCAAGTTGAGGAATGAGATCTCTAGCTTCACTCAAAAGAACAATGAGTCTTTCAATGAAGCATGGGAAAGATTCAAGGGCTACACTATGCAATGCCCTCATCATGGCTTCACACAAGAGTCTCTCCTAAGCACCATCTATAGAGGTGTCCTTCCAAAGATTAGAATGCTTCTTGATACCGCAAGTAATGGGAACTTCTTAGGAAAAGAAGTAGAAGATGGTTTGGAGCTTGTTGAGAATCTTGCCTTGAGTGATGGTAATTACAATGAAGACTATGATAGAGCTCCAAGGGGAAGTGAGTATGAGTCTACAAAGAAAGAGATGAAATCTCTACATGACAAGATGGACAAGCTTATGTCTACAAATCAAAGGCATGTACATTTTGTGGAAGACAACCAAGAGGATTGTGAGGATCAAGTTGAGTATCAAGAGGGTCAAGAGGTGGTAAATTTCGTGGGTGGCCAAGGGGGCTACAACAACTACTCAAACAACAACTATAAGGGGAATAACAACTATAAGGGGAATAACAACCTCTCTTATAGAAGTACTAATGTAGCCAACCCCGGAGATCAAGTCTATCCTCCACAAGCTACTAAAAAAAAACCTTTTGTGCCTTACAACAATCAACAAAAGGGTTATGCACCAAGGCCTCACTACCAAGGAGGAAACCAAGGAAACTTTGGTGGGCAAAAGTTTAACCAAGGCAATGCTCCACCGGGTTTTAATCAAACTTCACAAGGTCCTCCACAAGACAATGTTCAGCTTATGCTTCAACAAATACTTCAAGGTCAAGCCAATAGTGATGCTAACATGGGAAAGAAGATTGCTGAAATTAACACAAGGATGGATTCTTCACTTAATGAACTTGCTACTCAAATTGGGGGTCTTCAACAAAAGTTCAAGCAACATGAGAAAGGCAAGGCTTCTAGCTCAAACTCTCAAGGCACTCTACCGGGAAAGTGTGAGGCAAACCCCAAGGAATACATCAATGTTATTACTTTGAGAAGTGGAAAGGAGTTTCCTCCAAGGACAGGTCCTTTGATCAATGCGGACATTGAAATCCAAGATGGGGAGGATAGCTTTGAAAAAGCTCAAGATGCTATAACATTTGATGATGTGTATATTGCAAAGAGAAGCAAGGAAGTGGTAAAGGAGAAGCCAAAAGAGGATGTGCAACAAAAGGAGTCCACCTTTGTTCCTCCACCTTACAAGCCTAAGCTTCTTTTCCCCGGGAGGTTTAAGAAACAATTGGTGGAGAAATACAAGGCTATGTTTGACAAGCAAATAAAAGACATTGAGCTCAAGATGCCTTTGGTGGATGCTTTTATGATGATTCCACAATATGCTAAGTTCTTGAAGGATACCGTGGCACAAAGAGCAAGGGACATCCAAGGAATTATGTTGCTTACTCAGGAGTGTAGTGCAATTATTCAAAGCAATGTGATACCAAAGAAGCTTGGAGACCCCGGTTCTTTCACTATACCATGCGCCTTAGGTCCTCTTGGGTTTGAAAATTGCTTGTGTGATCTTGGAGCTAGCATCAACCTCATGCCCTATTCAATAGCTAAGAAGCTTGGTTTCACCAAGTACAAGGAGTGTGTAATCTCTCTAATACTTGTGGATATGAGTGTGAGGATGCCTATTGGAGTTCTTGAGGATTTGCCTCTCAAGGTTAGCAACTTCATCATTCCCACGGATTTCATGGTACTTAAGATGGATGAGGAGCCAAATGATCCTTTGATTTTGGGAAGACCTTTCCTAGCTACAGCTGGTGCTATCATTGATGTGAAGCATGGTAAGATTAGTTTGCATCTTGGAAAAGGGGTTGAGTTGAAGTTTGACACAAAGGAGACCTTGAGGAAGCCAACCATTGATGGTCAAGCATTCTACATTGAGACTATGGATGAGTTGGCCGATGAGTTACTAGAGGAAATAGCTCAAGAAGACCAGCTTAGTATAGCTCTCACCAAGCCACATGGAGAGAATGGGTATTTGCATGAGCAAACACTAGCATACATGCAAATGCTTGATGCACGCAAGGCACTAGATGGGGAGGAAAGCTTTACAAGATTGGTAGCTTCATGTGAGGGTAAAGAAGAAGGTAACCATGACAAGGGATCCATGAGGGTTGAGGCTTCAAGTCAAGGACAAGAGGAAAGGTTAGAGGCGCTTGAGGATGGCGAATTGGCTAAAGACCTTGATGAGGATTGGAGTGAACTCAAAGCTCCAAAAGTGGAGCTCAAACCACTCCCCATTGGATTAAGGTATGCTTTCCTAGGCCCTAACTCTTCTTATCCCATCATTGTAAATGAAAACTTGAGTGATGATGAGCGCAACTCTCTCCTTAATGAGTTGAGAAAGTATAGGAGAGCTATTGGTTACTCTTTGAGTGATATCAAGGGCATATCTCCTATACTTTGTACTCATAGGATTCACCTTGAGAATGAAAATGCTTCCTCAATTGAACACCAAAGGAGATTAAACCCAAACCTTAAGGAAGTAGTGAAAAAGGAAATTTTGAAGCTTTTAGAAGTTAATGTGATCTATCCTATTAGTGACAGCACTTGGGTTTCCCCGGTGCATGTTGTCCCTAAGAAGGGTGGAATCACTGTGATTAAGAATGAAAAGGATGAACTGATACCAACTAGAACTATCACCGGCAATAGAATGTGCATTGATTACCGAAAACTTAATGCTTCTACTAGAAAAGATCATTTTCCTCTTCCTTTTATTGACCGAATGCTTGAGAGATTGGCTAACCATCCTTTCTATTGTTTCCTTGATGGATATAGTGGGTTCTTTCTAATACCCATTCATCCTAATGATCAAGAGAATACCACTTTCACATGTCCTTATGGTACCTTTCCATATCGAAGGATGCCATTTGGGTTATGTAATGCTCCAGCTACCTTTCAAAGGTGCATGATGAGTATCTTCTCCGATCTTATTGAGGAAATGGTAGAAGTTTTTATGGATGACTTTTCTGTGTATGGTGCCTCTTTTTCTGCATGTCTTGCTAATCTTTGCAGGGTTCTACAAAGATGTGAAGAGTCTCACTTGGTTCTTAATTGGGAGAAGTGCCACTTCATGGTCAACCAAGGGATTGTGTTGGGTCATAAGATTTCTGAAGATGGTATAGAAGTNATTCAGGAGACGAAACGCCAGGTTCAGGAAAATTCTCAGGTGATCCAAATTCTAGGTCTAGGCGAATGTTAGGAATTATTAAGCATTGTTCTTGAACTTGAAACACTAATGTAAAATCAACCAACTCTCGCTGCGAAGATTATCTATGCCTAAATTCCAGAAAACCAAATCTCTTTGCGAATTCAAACTATTCAGACAAGCATTAATATCAGGTTCAATTGTTCACAAAATCCTAAACCAAATCTCTTTGCGAATAGGTATTTTGCTCATCTAACACTAGTTCAGTCAATTAATAATACTCTCGCATCTATTAATTAACCTAAAATCAGATTCTAGGTCGCGAAGCTAAAATCAGCATTAAACACAAATCCAGATGAAGAACTCTAATGATTTTATCCTAACAATATAATTTGACCTAACAATTCATTGATCACCTTTGAAAAACCCTAAACCTAACTAGCAAACTACTCAGACATGGTGAATAAAGAAAACATCATTTATAAAGAAGAATGCATAAGAGAAATCAATAGATAAATAAGGGAGTTCCAAATTTGCTCTAAAGGAGACAAATTCTTCTCTCCAAAAACTCTCTATAAATCTTTCTCTAGATAATTGTAAAATAAAGCGTAGCCTAAACAATGGCTGAAAAACTATATATATAGGCAAACTCGCGTCAGGGGCAATCTTTGTAAATAATGCAAACTTCAGCTGATTTTCTTTTTCTGATGGAAGTCCGAACAATGCGTCGGTCTGGTCTGGTGTCGATCGACACTGTGCGTAATTCCACTCTTCGACTTCATCACTTCGCAGCTTCTTGCAGAATGCTCCAAAAAGCTTCAGAATCTCCAATTATGCTCTAAACGTAGTCCAACCTATAAAGACTCAGAAAGGACTCGAAAACTAACAAAAGACTCTATAAAAACACTTATATCATGGTCCAAAAGTGGGTAAAAACCATGATATATCAGAAACTCGGCATTTGTAGCATCTTCGATCGGAACTGGTCCTATTCCGAATCGGGGGTGTTACAGAAATCATACTCGTCTGTAGGGTCCTCGTAGTCGTCTTCATTTTCTTCTTCCTCCTCAGCAACTGTATCGGCTTCCTCCCGATATTCTTCCTCGTAGTCCCTATAGAAGTCAGCTCCATAGGGGAAAATATGTTCGTCCTGCGGCTCGAAATCCAGATGCTGAGGTTCCCTTATCTTGGTCAGGTATGGGTTGGGCAGGAACATCACGGCCGCTCTGTTTGAAGGAAGGGTGAACTGATATCGGTGTCCATGCCGATATGGCTTCCCGAGAAATTGTCACTTCTTCAAATAGTCGATGTCTATCCAGCGAATCCCGTGCGTTGGCTCTTCGAGATCGGCACCAGCTCCCTTTAGGATGGCAGATACCACTCCTCCACAGCCTATCTGAGGCTTTTCGCTCGGTGTGGAGATCCTCCCTTTCTATGTTGAGGGTCATCTCGCGCATATCGCCTTAGCTGAATCCGAATATCGACTCGAGATCCCGAAACGACATTCGGTGTGTCTTGCTTCCATATTTAAAACGGATGTACCCGTCACCATCTTCTTCTGGAGTCTCCTCTCCAAAGGCGTAAAAAGTCACTTCCAGCGTTGCCAGGAACTAGAAAGTTGCTTCGTCATGAGACGCATAGGCGTTCTCCATGAATTTCCTCAGACCCATCGCGTTGAAGAGGATCTGGTAGTCTTCATAGATCCCCAACTCGAGCATTGTTTCCTCATGGGGGTAGCGTGTGGCCTTGAACTACATTCGCCTGAATGCTGCACGCATATCGGGCAGTGTGGGTCGGGAACTCGTACTCCTTCTTCCCGATACAAGCGTGGGTGAGCGCACTGTAACCGCTCGGTTGGAGCTTCCCACTGGTCTCTTTCCTTGTCTCTTTTTCGTCTGGTATTCCCTTGATCTCCCGAGAATAGCTGCGCTTCTTGTTGCTCCTACCATTGTACCTAACAATCAAAAACACTCGAAAGTGTGTAAGCACACGAAAAAACACTAAGAGCAAAGATTATCTTGCATATATGCTTAAACTTAAGGTAACTCTATTCATGACTAAAGAGACACAAGCAAACATATTCAAATTATTACTAGATCGGGATATATCCTAAATCGAGAAAGATAAACAATGTTTCTTATAAGTTGTTTCTCATAGATTCAGAATTTAGATAAGCATGCATTAAACAAAAGGTGGAAAAGGGGATCTCCAGAATCTTAATATTTCAAAAGAGTTTAGCCGTGAAGCTATTCTTCAAAGATAGAAATGCCAAAATTCCAAAAAATCCTACAAAAACCTAATTTTTATGCAAAAACTTTGTACCAAATATTCCTCCATCAACTCTCAAATCCCTAATGCAGCGAATTCGAACAATAAGCAATACTCAATCATATCGTTCTAAAGCAGATTTTTACCTTAGCATGATATTTGCAGAAACTCTTGGATGGATGCACGGAATCGAATTGCAAAATTAAAAGCTATAGACAATTTTCTAGAGTTGAGAGTGATGGGGAATGAAAACGAGAGAGGTGATAGTTTTTATAAAGGGGAGATGTAGGGAAGCGAAGGGTTTGACTAGGGTTTTTTGGTTTGGGGAATAGTTGTCGATTAACCCCAACCAAGCATTCATGCCTTATCCGGAAAAGTGTGCCATAAATTTGAGCGCTTTTCTCGGATTGGCTAAGCCTAATTACCCTGTTACCTGGATGGCCATATCGGGTTGACTCCGATATGGTATGGCTGACGTTTCGGATATCGGCTGGTCCCCGATATGTTACCCCGGTGAAGGTTGCCTAGCTTGGGCTTCGTTCCATATCGGTTATACACCGTTGTGCCTGCTCGACAGAGAATGCCCAGGGATAATATCGTGGTGTTAACCCGATATTACATCCCGTTGCTGTGCTAGACAACTTCTCATAGGTTTTAGCTCCTCTTGTGTGTAAGTCACCCTACCCTATCTTTCATGGGATCCTGAAATCATCAGACTAAACTAGAAAAAGCATTAATATGTACATGGATAAGCTTGGGGTGCCTCCCAAGAGCGCTTTGTTTTGAGTCACTTAGCTTGACTTTTCTTGATCACTTTTTAGTGTGAAAGGGGGAAATGAACACCCCTCGATCCTGTGGGAGGATCCTTACTTTCCTTGATCATCGAGATGAAATCAGCTAGAGATACATTGGAGGTTCCCTCTTTGCTCGCCTTAAAACCCTTTTGATTGGTCAAATCAGTGTCTTTTATCACCTTAAGGTAAGCAAAGGGTCTAACCTTTCCTTTGCATTTCAGTTTGTATCTCATCTCACACCCAGCAGAGAGAACAGGTTTGAGAGTCATACCTTCCAGAAGATCACCGAGGGTTGGCCCTTTCACATAGGACTTCTTGCAAGTGATCACCCTTTTTTGCTCTTCTCGGGCTTCCTCTGGTTGTCTTTCGAACATTGCGTTGAGACAGACCCCATCAAAGCTAGCTCCATCCTAGCATATTTCCAAGGATGGATCTTTGGTCTTCTCAATCGTCTTCTTGAGCACAAGGGAGTATGCATGCTCCTTTTCATTGATTCTCTTTCCTTTGGTGTCAAAGTGCATTACCAAGCTTCCAGTTAGTCTCAGCTCTACCTTGCCGCTTTTGCAATCAAACATGCAACCGGCAGAGGTTAGGAATGGTCTTCCCAATAGGAGGGTTTCTATCACCAAGAAGTCGCTTAGCAGTAGCACGTTCCCAATCATGAGAGGTAGGTCCAGCAGCTTCCCAACAGTCTTTCTTTCACTCCCATCGGCTAGTGATAACGGCTTCTTGCAGTCGGTATAAGTGTTGTAGCCGAGACGCTTCGCCGTGGCTAGACTCATCACGTTGATGCTTGCCCCGAGATCACACAAACAGTTATCAAAGGTGATTCCTCCGAGTGTGCATGGCAGAGTGAACGACCCTGGATCTTCGAGCTTCTTCACTACTAAGGCTTCTTCCTTAGGTTTCTCTTCACGAGCTGCTGCATTCCTCCCTATTGTTGCAATTGCATCAGCATAGAGCTTGTCCTTCAAAGCTACTAGAAAATCTGGAATGGGCTTGGTCTCGTCGGCATTGTTGAAGAGATCTTCAACTTTCTTCAATGTTTCGATCATTTCGGCCTCTTGTTCCTCTATGAGACGCTTCNTCACTACTAAGGCTTCTTCCTTAGGTTTCTCTTCACGAGCTGCTGCATTCCTCCCTATTGTTGCCATTGCATCAGCATAGAGCTTGTCCTTCAAAGCTACTAGGAAATCTGGAATAGGCTTGGTCTCATCGGCATTGTTGAAGAGATCTTCAACTTTCTTCAATGTTTCAATTAATTCGGCCTCTTGTTCCTCTATGAGACGCTTCTTATGCATCTGGGGGTATGGCATTGGCGGTTTGTAGACTCGCAGGAATGGTGCTTTCTCTTTAGGGATCGCCAAATTTTTAGAACTCCCTCTCCTTCTTAGGATGTCGATGTCCTCATCGACTTGAGCCCGTTTTGGAGAAGTGATTTCGGGCAGATCCAGTTTTTCCTCGTCGAAAGTAGTGATCATTTGGCAATACTCCTTTGGATTCATGACGGATTTCCAAGGAAGGTTGCTCGTTTGGCTTGTAGATGCAATGCCTTTGTTGTTTTCAAGTGTCTTGACACGAGCGGTCAAAGCTTCAATCTTCCCGGATAGTTCCGTGTGGACACCATCAATCTTGTTATGCACTTCAGCAAAACGTTTGTGTATATCCGCCTGGATATGTGTTTGACCTTGGAGAAGTTGCTTTAGAGTGCCTTCCAAGTCGAAACCAGCTTGAGCAGGTGGGTTGCCTTGTTGTTGTTGGAAGCCAGGAGGTGCACCGGCTTGTTGTCATGGCAGGTAGCCGTTTTGATTCTGGAACCGCGGTACAAAGCCTTGTTGATTCGTGTAAGACACGAATTGTTTTGCTCCTCCTCCTTGTTGCTGAGGGTAGGTCTGGTCTTGTGGGTTTGCGACGTTCGTACTTCGGTAGGAAAGGTTGTTGTTGGGTCTCCAAGTGTTATACCCTCCTTGAGCGTTGATGTAATTAACATCTTCATACTGAACGTCCTCCCCTTCTTGGACTTGAGTGAGTTCTTCCACGAAATAGACTTCTTTTTGCGTTTGGACAAGTAGTAACTTGTCAAGCTTCTCGTTGAGCTCTTTGATCACTTTCCGGCTTCCATCCACTTCTTCTTTGTGGTAAGAGGAGTCACTCTGAGCTAAGTTTTCAACCAACTCGAGACCGTCTTCAACGTCTTTCGCTAGGAAATTTCCATTGCTCGCCGTATCGAGCAGCATCCGAATCTTGGGAATGACACCTCGATATAGTGTGCTGAGGAGGGATTCTTGGCTGAATCCATGGTGAGGGCACTGAGTGGTGTAACCCTTGAATCGCTCCCAGGCTTCACCAAAGGTCTCGTTGGATTTCTGAGTGAAACCACTGATTTCGTTTCTCAATCGGGCTGTCCTCGATGTGGAGAAGAACTTTGTCAGGAAAGCCTTATTGCAATCTGCCCACGAGGTAATGGATCCGTGTGGCAGTGTCTTTTCCCATGCATGTGCTTTGTCTCCCAGTGAGAAGGGAAACAATCGCAGCTTGAATCCATCTTCGCTTACTCTGTTGATCTTGGTCATGGCGCACACACGATCGAACTGGTCGAGATGGTCAAGTGGGTCTTCCAAGGGCAGACCGAAGAATCGGTTGTTTGCACCATGGAGATGAGACCACTTTTGATCTCGAAGTTGTTGTTCTGCACTGGTGGTGGCTGGATACCGTGTCGGCTTGCGCTTGATATCGGCGCATCTCCCGCACCGATTTGCCTCACATCTCTTGGAGCAGCTGCAACACCAGGCTGTCCTTGAACGCCTTGTACGCCTTGTGGACCTTGTGGTCCTTGGTGGCCTTGTTGGCCTTGTGCACCAGCTGCGCCCGCAGCTTCTTGAGCACCTTGTTGGTTTTCCATCGTCACACGGTTTTCAGTTTCGGCTTAATCCCAATTTCGTCTGGCTAATCGTTCTAGCAGGTGAATATCGTCTATTTGGGGAACAAGATTTGTTGTACCGTGTGAACGTAGGTTCATTTACATGTTTCAACACATAGATATACGAGTAAAAGTGTTAAATAACTGGAAAATTTTGAAACTTGTCCTTATAACGACCTAGTACCGAAATGACTAAACTTCCTCCCAAACGGCAACGGCGCCAATTGACAAATAGGATTTTGCCCCTTTTTGCAATGTCCCAACACTATCAACCGAAAGTAGTACAGTGTATGGGGTTTCAAACCATTTTGGGAGCGTTAGTAAACAGATCGGTCATATCGGTGTCATAAGTCAAGCTCGAAATAGATAAAGGTTGAGACTTTACTACTAAAAACGACTAAAGGATTGATCTTGTGTCACTCAAGATCATAAACAAGAGAACATTAAAGATGCTAAGCAGGAAATAGATATTTAAACGGTAAAAAGATAAGTTTTCGAGGTAAAAGAAGGATCTTGATGAGTATCATGAACTAGGCGACTCTCGGTTTGTTTTATCAAGCTAAAGTTTTTGGATCACATCAAGACTTGGTCTTTTGATGGTGATTCTTAGGTAAAGGGATCCTCAAATCGTTTAGCCCATGGCATTTGGGTCTAAACTCATTGAATCTCTATCACCATAGACTAGCTCTCGCATAGTGGTACAATAGAAGAAACAAGCATCTACAACGTCCCTATTGAACCGTAAGACTCTTAGACAGATGGTTAGTCTTAGCCTAAGAAGTCAAACTCTTGTTCATGAATCCGGCTAAGCAAGCACGTGGCGTTCGTGTCAAGCCGCCTGCGGACTTTAGACTAGATGGCCAGACTAGACTAAGCTTTGGGAATGATAAACAAGAAAGAATCTGACTTTATGTTTTAGCTAAGCAAGAAATATAAACCCGAGAGTCCCTTGGTCCTTTCAACCCATCAAAATCCTAAAAAGACTACTCACAAGCCATTTGAGAAACCTCAAGATCCATAAGGATGAGAGGACAACTCATAGGTTGCAAGACAGTCAAAAACAAGAAAAGGAAGAAACTTTCTTGAAATATACTAAGCAATAATACTTAAAACTTCAAGATTGCATAAAAATCAAAGCGTTGAACAAGCTTTAATGGTGAAATACAAAAGTAGTTCTCGGTTTGGAAGAGAAGACAGAAAATAAAAGTAGAAAACGTGATAGAAAGATAAGGGTGGAGGGTAGGTATTTATACACAAAAGCGGAAAAACATAAAACGTTGGGACCACTTTCCCGAAATGGTACTATTTTGGATTTTAGCGTTTCCAGCTCAAGTCGTTGTGAGCAAGCCGATATGCTATCTCTTCTGATTCTTCGGGCAGTCTCCATATCGATTGCTCGGAACACACGATCTCTCGAATGCACGATCTCTCGAATGCAGTTAGATCGCTCGGAAAATCTCTCGGTCCACACGATCCAGGCAGAAACCCTCGACAACAATCGATCCTACCCTCGGTAACTCGGCTATTTCGAGTGCTTTTCTCTCGATGGCACTCGAAATCGCTCGGACGAACTCGGATTTCTCTTGGCCAAAATTTTCTAGACTAAAACACGCGGCCACGGGTGAAAACCCTAACTAAACCTTCCAGTCACGACCTAGCCGACACGTCTCGGTTTTCTCTCGATTATAGTCGGTCCATATTAAGTTCTCTTGATTTAAACCTGACGGATCCCACTTTCTCTTGACTAAATCTCGAACCGCTCGACTAAACTCGCAATCCGCTCGACTAACTTGCGAGAAATCATTTTTCCACATGGAAAACTTTGTTTTTTGGCCGACCAAACTCACGGCCCACGGGCCCAGCCCTTTTCCTCTCGACACTTAGTCGTTTTCTCGGTAGTTTCACAGTTTTACTCGCCTATAGACACGGTATAGTCCATAACCTCACAGACGCAGTCACGGTACATACATTTCCTCACGGACAGTCGAACCTCACTCGACCCAGAACATATTTACATCGGCCATCCCATGACCCGCTCGACCATAATCAAAATTTCTGGTCGCGGATGCTACAATTCTCCCCCACTCAGTTTGGATGTCCACGAATCCGGTTCTTCTTCAGAAAGTTTTTTAAACCATTTTGCGAACTTTGTACTCATCCTTGACTCTGCTTCCCAAGTAGTTTGCTCGTCGCCATTATAGTCCCTAACAACTCGGATCATCTTGACCGCTTTACCATGCTTAACCTTTTCTTTTCGGCCAACCACATGGATCGGTCTACCTTCCACGGTCAGATCCTCTTGCAAATTCAACGGTGGTTCAGAGATAGCATTCTCACGTTCGGTCAGATGCTTTCTCAGCTTGAGACACGTGAAACACATCGTGGTACACATTCATTTCCGGCGGTAAGTCCAACTTTTACGCCACTGCTCCAATCCTTTCCAGAATCTGGTACGGTCTCATGTACCTCAGACTTAACTTAGCATCAAACATTGCTCGGCTTTTCCCTTTATAAGTCGTAGCTTTCAGATAAACCATATCGCCCACACTGAACTCTAAGTCCTTACGGCTCTTATGGGCATAACTCTTTTGTCGGTCTTGAGCCTTTTTTAGCTTAACCTTCAGAAATCGGATCTTTTCAGTAGTCGTCTCGACCACTGCCAGTCACATTACACTCTCCCACTTGGGTTCAACACAATGGTGCTCTACGCAACCCAGCCAAAGGCAGATAACTCTCCCAGTTACCACCCTAATCGAGCACTCCCGCTCTTATATATCCTCCAGAGTTATTTTCGTCCTCTCAGACTGCCCATTAGAACTTCGTGATGCCTCACGATCCGTTCCAACGTTGACCCGACTAATGCCCTTATCCAAATTGTAACGCAACACTCTTTCTACCTAGTGTTGTTACCATATCCGAGTCCCCATCATCGGGCTTACTGTGTTAGGGATGTCTTTTTTATTCCCTCATAGACGGCGCCAAAATGTGGGCACTAAAACCCACACTCAGATATTTGTTGAGTGATTGAATAGATTGGAGAAAAGATGGGTAAGAATCTCTTTATGAACTAACGAATACAAGACCTTGAATGATAAAACGGATTTTATTGATAAGAACAAGTATTCGAGTACAAGATGAATGAGAATACGAGAGCTCGTAATGAATACAAGTTGTGAATTAGGTAAAAGATGGCTTTCTCTATGCGATTCCTTCTTCTTATATAGCCTTCCTTGAACTCCAACTGCTGTGCGAATCTTTGAGGTTGTTGCTCGAGCTGGATATCTCGGAGGTCATTGCCCGTGCTGGATATCTCAGGATCTCACCTGACTTAGTCCTGATGAATATCCCTTTGGTGGTAGCTCGACGATCTTGTTAAAGATACAAAAGAGGACCATATGTTTAATGGATCGTCACATAGGTGGGCTAACCAAGGGCTGAAAAGCCTATAATTGTTTTACATAAATCTATTCTACCCTCAAATGATCTACGTACCCTTATGGGTCCCACACACTTTTAATGAAATATGATATTCCGAAAATAGCCTTCCTTAAATTTTGAAGAGTTGCTTGGTAAATGCATCTTTGACTGCCACGTCAGAGGTCATAAACCATCAAACGGTGTCGTTTTATTTGACACCCTAATGAAATGTCCAAGCGAATCAAAAGTAAATACGTGGCGAGTGAGAAGGTGACAAATAGACCTTTGCGTAGCAGATTAAAACATGACAGCCACACGCTCTTCCCTAAATTTTGAATTAATAAAATTTTAAAAATAAATCAATTTAAAAATAAACTACTGGAAAACAAAACCCAGTCGTTGAAAAAAAAACCCAACCGACCAGCAATTTTGTTATTTGATTGCTGTACAAAACCAATTTCAAACCAATTTCAGTTTCGTAATTGTAATATTTCTTCTCAATTTATAATTTTTTTAAAAAATTTACAAATTTGTTCTTTCTAGTTTTGTTAGATCTTTGTAGTGATAATGTATTATAATGGTTTAATCGTAATTAATCTTAGTGAATTGTAAGAATTATTCGTTGATTCAAATTCACTCAATCTACATATATAGGACACCTTGTATTAGTAAGATATAAGATAACTGACAAAAAACACAAAATAAGGTTATTACCCCCAAATATCTATTTCATATAGTAAAGAATAAATGCATATTATTTTATGAGACATCTAAGTTAGCAAAAAAAAATAAAAAATTTCACTAGATACATAACATCTTATTTTTTATTAAAACTACCTTATACTTTTATGGTTAATGTGTAAACACTAACCCCATTGTTATGTGAAACAAATAAACAAAATAATTTAACACATGTTATTATATGAATGTATAGTAAATATATTTTAGTTATCTAGTATGGTAAGTACAACTACAAAAAAATAATTTAAAACATAGTTTAATTAAAAAATGTCAAAATACAACTATGTGCTGAGTATTACTAAATACTTCAGTACAACTCTGTGGAAAATTTTGAGTTGATTTTTTTTTAAAATGGTTTTTGGCGGCGCGGTTTTTATTTGTGTCAGCATATTATATAAAAGTATAGTAAATGTATTTTAGTTATATAGTATGGTAAGTACAACTACAAAAAAATAATTTAAAACATAGTCTAACTAATTAAACGTAAAAAGTATCAAAATACAACTATATGCATCAGAGTATTACTAAACACTTGAGTATAACTATTTGGAAAATTTTTAGTTAATTTTTTTTTAAAAGTGGTTTTTGGCGGCGCTGTTTTTACTTGTGTCAGCATATTTTTTTTTTAAAACACCTATTTTTCTTTAATTCTTTTTTGATATTTTAAATCTCATTTTATTTGTGTCAAGTAAATACGTGTTTTTATTTTATTTTTCAGCCACTGTTTTAATCCAATTTAAAACTCATTTGTATCATATAATTTCATTAGTATCATTAATACCGTAATATACCCAGTTATACATAATAAACCTATAGTATTACCTAATAAATCCAGTAGTACATACGGAAAATTATAGTAGACGTTGTTGGGAGACCGGCTCAATTTCTTGGTTTGGTACCCTTACCCAGTACAAATTTGTTGGTTTAATAGTTAAAAGCTTTTCGAATCAGATTAATCTTGACTTGATTTTTTTTGTTTATGGGGTTAAATCTTGACTTGATTTAGGTACAAGATAAGATAGTACTAGTAGATAAGATAACGCAGCAAAGGCAAAATAATTACACGTTTTTAGTTCACATAATCAGATCACTCGGTTAAATACAATGTGTGGTCCATGATCAAACCGGGAATCTTATCAAGCATTTCTTACAGTTGATTATATTCTCGTTGAATGTTCCCTTATAAGAACACTCGCTGCAAGATCCAACTGCTTTATATGCAGACCGGCGACGTCCCACGCTTTGCCCATTAATCCATACCTGATGAGAAGTGACTTGCCTCAATCCCAAGCTTTATAAAAAACTTCAATTCATATCTTCAATGAGTAAGACATACATAAGCTTTTGCTTTTGATCCGTACCAAATCACCTACAGAGAATTCAAAACTTCATGATAAAAGCACGATCGAATACACATAAATTTGATTCGTCATATCCAAATCAATCAAAACAATCAATCGCTAAACTAACAGAGACCAAAAAGCAAAAGAGGAACACTATAAGGATTAAATTAAACTAAAGTGGCAGCATTAGATACCTTCTCATTTGTATGGCCACCGAAATTTAAGCTTCAAGCATTTGTGGAGAGGCCACCGTGAGTGGTTTTCTTAAAATTCCAAAGTTTGTGAAAAATCCAGGAATTCAAGAGAGGTTATACAAGGAGATCAAAAGCGGGGGAAGAAGAAGCAATGGAGATCGAGGTAGAAGAGATGAAGAAGATGTCGTATCTGAAGGCGGTGGTGTTGTAAGGTCTCCGACGACATCCTCCCTCGAGGACAATTGTTGTTGCCGCAGAGAGTAAGCGAAGATGCTGAATTGGGAGGATACAAGATGACGAAGAAAAGGATGATCAATTTCAATGTGGCAGGGAGAGATCCGACGGTTTGGGAGGAACCGCTGGCGTTTAAGCCGGAGAGATTCGTGGGAGAAGGAAAATAAGCGGCGGTGGATATCATCGTAAATAGAGGGATTAAGATGGTTCCGTTTGAAGCTGAGAGAAGGATTTCGGATTTGTCCTGGGAATCTAGGATTTGATTGGCGAATTTGGTGAGTGAGTTTTGAGTGGAAGCACCTTGAAGAAGATGAAGGAGCCATGATCTCAAATGCCCCTCTAGCTAAAACACTAATCTCAAAAATCCCCTTTCTAATTTTATTTTGTTTTGATTTAAATTTAATTGAAAAAAACATTACAATTACGGCAAACCCTACTCAACTAACAATATTTACAATTTTACCTGGTTTCGGATCTAGCTAACCCGCCCATCCAAACACATATCGGATCTTACTAACCCTAACCCGAGAACCCACCCGAAACTCCTAAACTCGAGTAAAATCCCCTAACCTAAAATCAAACTCCCCGATCAAACTCATCAAACTCTCAAACTCCTCCTCCATCTCGGGACGGTTCCACTCTCTTCTCCTCTTAGCCTTCGAGTTCTCTCGAGTTCAAACTCTTATTCGAACCTTCGAAACTCCATCCGACTCTCAATTTCAAACGAAAATCGTCTCTCTTGAAATCGATCCGGTGATTTAATGGCGAGGACAAAGTGGACAACAAAGCGAAGGAAGAAGAAGACTGTTGCTGAAGATGCAAATCCACCGATTGATGAAGTGGACAAGAATCAAAGCACTTCGGATCCGCCGAATGAAGAGCTTGGAACGACTGTTCCCATTGGCGAAGTTGGGGAAGGATCTACGGTTTCCATTCGCGAGAGACATGAAGAAGACAACGAAAAGAATGACGACGACGAAGAGAATGACGAGGAAGAGAATGAAGAAGAAGGAGACGAGGACGAGAATGAGAAGGATAATGAAGAAGAAGGAGACGAGGACGAGAATGAGAAGGAGAATGAAGAAGAAGGAGACGAGGCTGACGAGAATGAGAAGGAGAATGAAGAAGAAGGAGACGAGGCTGACGAGAATGAGAAGGAGGACGAGAATGGAGAGAGTGACAATGAAGAAGAAAAGGACAATGAAGAAGACGGAGAGCGAACTGAAGACGGAGAGGAAGAAGAAGATGGAAGATTACGAAGTAGAGACAGTATTGTAAGTATTTCGATTCATAGTTTGGTAGAACTAGGGGAAACTAAATTGCTTTTGTTAGGTAGAACTAGGGAAAACTAGTATAACTACATGTAAAAAGGACTTGTTTTATGTAGTACTAGTATAAATAGATAATACTAGGATTTGTAGTTTTTAAGTAATACTAGTATAGTATAACTAAATAAAACTACTCGGTTGTTACTTGTAATACTAGTATAAGTAGATAATACTAGGATTTGTGATTGTTTATGTAATACTAGTATAACTAGACAAAACTAGGTGGATTTTATTTGTAATACTAGAATTACTTGGTAAAACTAATCGGGTTTTATTTGTAATACTGGAATAACTTGGTACAACTGAATATTTTTGTAGGATTCCGAGGATGATTTGACAGCACTACAACCTATGAAAATGTACTTCCCACCGACAGAGTATAAGAAGAAAATAAAGATATCGACAAGATGTTACATCTACGAAGCTTTGACGACGTTGGAGAATTTGAACCCTCCGCTCACACCTGTAGAGAGGGGATGGTTTGAGAGCCATCCGCAATTCAAACACATATTCCACTTGCCAAGGGACAAATGTCACAAGGTTATGGGCATGTGGATGCTACTTCTCCGAACCGCAGGCATCGAGAAAGAAAAGGAAGTTTGGTTTGTTGTGAACGGCGTTCCTATCCGTTATGGGCTGAGGGAACACGCCTTGATGTCAGGGTTAGACTGCCGCAACTATCCAGTCAATTATATGCGAGAGGGCAGTATGAACTTTGTCAAGAAGCATTTTCAACGACCAACAATCAGATATCAAGACGTGAAGCAAAAGCTAGAGGAAATGCATTCTGGTCGAGATAGGTTGAAGATGGCTGTCCTCTACTTCTTATCCAGCATTGTTATAGGGCAGACAAAGACTGGAGCAGATGCTACTCCTGTGTTGGAATTCTTTCAGAGAGCAGTGCATGATCTTGAGTTGTGTAGGACATTTCCTTGGGGCAGATTGTCCTTTGATCACATGATAGGTGAGATTTCGCACACGATGTCTCATTTTGGAGGAAGCGTCAAAGAGGGTGTGTTATGGCCGATTCCAGGTTTCTGTATTCCTATGGAGGTAACTTACTACCTGTTATAATTGTGGTATTAGTTATTCTTACTACTTGTTATAATTGAAGCATACTCTAACTCCTCTAACTATATGTGTGTTGTGTAGCTTTTAGCATTTGAGACAATTCCAGTTTTGCGGAATAGATTCCGAGAAGCTATTCCAGGCGCAGACATGAGTTGCCCAAAGATGTGCAAGACAAGGTTCAAGAAAAGCGAAATGAAAGGGTTTCCTCTGGAGAGTATAAATGAACACCTTGGTGGAAGTAAGGTTAGTTATTCTACTCGTACTTTGCATTATAATTATTTTGGATTGTTATGTTTTTAATCTTTAATTTCATTTATTTTGGATTGTTATGTTTTTACAGGATATTGATAGTATCCTAATCGCTACAGATGAAGAAAGCTCTCTTCTGGCTGAAATCTTGGAAAAAGACGACGATGATGATAAGCATGATGTCGTTGTTGAGAGCTGGATGAATCGTATTAACAAAGGATATGCCATACTCTTTGAGGAGATGTACAAGGAAGATGTGGCTTCCAGATTGCGTGAGGAACCTGAGAATCCAGTGACCGGGGTCATTGCCGCCGATGACAGACCGGTAAACACGCCTTTAAATGATTTGGTTGAGATCGTAAACGGCATGAAAAATGACTTTGGAGAAAGGATTAATCAACTTGAAAAGAAGGTTGCTGGGTTGGTGGAAAGACTCGCACCTCTGGAAGGTTTTGTGCAGGAGCATGGAGGAGAGACGTCTAAGAAAAGAAAAAGTGCTGGGAAACGAAGGTCGAGTGGGGTGAAGACAAGGTCGAAGAAGCAGAGACTATAAAACTTTTTTATGGTTTTTTACTGACTCGTAGTACTGGTATTACTACGTAGAACTTTGTTGTTGGTTTCGAATTTCTGAACTATGTTGCTTGTTTTAATTCAGGGTAGTTTCTGAACTTTGATGAATTTCTGAACTATGTTGAATTTCTGAACTAGGTTGAATTTGTTAACTATGTTGCTCGGATCCTTGAACTCGAATTACTAGGTATTACTATGTAGAGTTGTGTTGTTTTTTTTTTTAATTTGAACTACTGGTATTACTACGTAGAACTCTGTTATGTGTTTTCGTAGTACTGTACTACTACGTATAACTGTATCGTTTGTTTTCGTACTACTGGTATTACTAGAGTTACTGCGACATAAGTCTTAGAAAATAGAGAATAACGTCTTAGGAGACAAACAAATAAACAGAGAAACATGAGAAATAAACAAGAGAAACAAAGCACAAATTAAGTTAAGCATCACGACCCACAACACTCGCCACTAACTCCTTCAGCTTTGCAATCTCTTCAGCATTTTTTTGTAGCTTATAACGCATTTGTCTGTCTTGAACTTCATGGTCAGCAACCTTGTCCTTTAAGCTATAAATTTCATCTTAGATAGCCTGAACCCATCTTTGCCTAATATGGTTACCATCATTCTACATATCAAGACAAATATAGGATTAAGAAACCAATTAATTGAAACAAAAAGAAGTTTGAAAGCATAAATTATAGAGCCAATACCTCAAACTCACTGAAGGTAAAATATTTCGTTCCTAGGTCTGCTGCATTTTGAGAGGTCTCCTCTATAATTTTTCCACCACAAGGACATTTTTTCGGAATGCCATAGTGACAATCGGCGACGTAATAAAGCCTGTCGCATAGCGACTTGTTCCTCTTCGCGTCACTATAACTGGGGTCCATAATCAAGAAATCGTGGTTGAGAGGGAGTGAGAGGAGTGAGGTGAGGAGAGGATAAGACTCAGATAAGAAAGGAGAAAGGAGAAAAGAAAGAGACACGGGAAGAGAGAAAGTTAAGAAAAAAAAGAGATCGTGGAGAGATTGTGGGAGATTGTGGAGTGGAAGAGGGAATTTTGGGTTTAGTTTAGGCGCCTAAAAAGAAGAAGGGATGAGATTTTTGGTATTGGCGCCAACAAAAAAAAACAAATTTTGGTATTGGCGCCAACAAACAAAAACAAATTTTGGTATTGGCGCCAACAAACATTACCTCGTAGTTGTACAGAATATAGTAGTTGTACGAAATGTCCAAATAGTTGTACTTTGGGTGTTTTCCAATTTATTTAGTATTACACACTCTGAAATTGTATTTTTTTAGTTTTACAGTCTATATAAAACGATTACCATATAATTTTGATTGATTTATGTATTCATATGATTAAAATCAATATTTCTGCAACTTTGTCATTGTATGTTTGTTATTATTTACAAAATGATCTTACAAATATAAGGAGTATTGTGTAGAAGTAAAGCTTATTCACTATTTAGAATGAGTATAATATAATTTCACAATGCCCTAAATAATACTCATTATGAAATTCATACACAATAAGTGGAGTGTTGAGTAATTTTGGTTTTGGTTTTGTAATAATAATATAATTTTTTAATTATTATCAACTACAATTAGTAATACAAGTAATACCAGTAATACCAGTAACTCCAGTAATACCAGTAATTCCAGTAATACACTAGTTTCTCGTAGTTAACCAATACTGAAACAAAGCCTGAAAACGTTGTCAAATACATATTTTACATAGTTTTACATAGTTCTACATGGTTGGCAAAGGCAGTTTTTACAAACCAGGGAATACGAAATAAATCATCCACTTTGCTGATTTCCAAATAACAACCATTCCAGCCCTTGTCTTGGTCGCCTTTTATTTTGAGTCCTAGGACGCCTTTCTCCCGCGGATGGAAACCTTTTTATTCTCTTCCTTCCCTTCTTTTTGAGGCGATTTGGAGGCATGATCTTCAGTGCTTTGATGTAATCAGGGACATTCCACTCAGACTGATGAGGCACTAAATAAATTGTCCTGCGATAGGCCAATACCCACTGGTTCAACCAATAATATCTTGAACACAACTCATGTAGTTGGATATCGCGAACTCTATCTTCATCAGACTGGAATGTAATGAAAGCGGCTAGTCCGTGTATACAAGGATACTTCTCAATGTCAAACACCCTGCAGCTGCAACTTTTCGAGAGTAAATTCACCAAATAAGACTTCCCATCAGAACCAATGACATTGTATTCAAGTCCGAAACTGTTTAGCTCATCCACATGTAATTTCTTAGCATCCTTCCACATATCATGCAACAAGTTCTCCACTAAAGGCACCAGTTTATGTTCAACCGGTCCTGCAACGGCCTCCTTTCTGTGATCATTAAACCAATCACAAATTGTTTTCATGATCGCATCAACCATAGGTATTAAGGAATACGTCCTTGCGATCCTGAAAGTATTGTTCAAAGATTCCACAGTGTTGCTTGTATCTAAGTTGTATCTATCTCCAGGAAAAAAGCACCTTGCCCATTTATCTTTCCCAGTAGTTTGCTCTACATAATTTGCCGCCGAAGGATATCTCATCTGGAAATGACTATAAGCAAGCTCAAACTCAGCCACCGTGTAAAACCTACTACACTCCATGAATCTCCAAGCGACCACGTCTTTATTGACGTTAGAAGCATGACCTTTCACATTTTGGGACAAATGCCATACGCAATAACCATGATGAGAGCTCGGATACACATTACCTATGGCGCTGATGAGGCTTACATTTCTGTCACTCATAAATACCAATTCGGAACTGTCCGGCACAACAGATTTCAGCTTCTCGAAAAACCATGTCCAACTAGCATTATTCTCACCATCGAGTACAGCAAAGGCTAAAGGGTAATTATGACGATTAGGATCCTGAGCTGAAGCAAAAACTAGTACACCACCAAACCCGTTTTTCAGAAAAGTTGCATCTACAACTATCACTTTTCTCATACATTTAAACCCTTCTATGCTAGCTCCCAAACCAATGAATAGATACTTGAATTTTTCCTTTTCATCCAACTTCACACTTGTTATTGTACCTGGATTGGCGTTTTCCAGCATGTACAAATAACAATACAACATCTTGTAGCTTTCTTCTGGATTACCACGCAAATCTGAAACTGCTTGATTTTTCCCTCGCAACGCAGTGGAGTATGATATCCTCACGCCTATTTTTGGCTGAATAAGATGCATGATGCTTTTAGGAGCTGGAGTGTCCATTAGGCCTGGATAATCATCATGCAAAAGAGATGCAACTAATCGTGGGGTGCCTTTCCTCCTCTGCTTGCTTGAACTCTGGCTAGTCCGAGAGCATGTATGCATCTTAAAATAACTTCTAATCGAGAAAAGATATGTACCTTTAATCTTTGCAGCTCGTAAACCCCAACTACAGCTTCCTTGACGACATTTCAACACTAATCGGACCCTATCTGACTTCTCTATAGCAAAATCAAAACAATTCACAAATGAGCCTCTATCCACCAAATCATGCACTGCTTTCTTATTTGGGAATTCTTGATGTAAATATAGACCCAAACCGTCTTACCATGCCTCCATAAACTGAGATGCTTCTATGACCTGTTGCAACGCACCATATTCATTGCGCATATCCACATATTCATCACCTGATATATTTCCACCCTCTCTACTCTCATCATCCTTCTCTATCGCCTCATGTTGTTGTTCTGGTTGTTGGTCGTACACAATCATGGCATTATCTCCAACTTCATCATCCTTCGAATGCAACTCCTCATAGTTCACACCCCCAAAACTTGTTTTCCTCGCTTTCGAAAGCTTATCTGTCAATTCTTCTGAGATAGTGATGACCTCCACATGCAGAAGACATCTACGATTCTCATTGTCAATGGAGGCCAGATAAACACGAAGATCCTCATCATCAGAAATAATCCACTCTTCCTCATGTGCCACAAGCAGTGGAGTGTACCTCAATTTCAACTTCACCATACTTTCGTCTAAATCAACCTTTTTGCATATTCTAGCTTCTATCAACGCCAAAGTTACCTCCGTCGTTGGTGTATTCAAGAATATACTATATTGCCGACCTTTGCATTTAAAATGTATGATGCTGTTGTTGCTCATTGTATCCTGCCAAAACAATACAAAAACTTTATTAATGAGTGATAGTAATACTAGTTATCCACAGTTATACAGTCAGTAATACTCAGTTGTACCAAGTTCTACGTTATTAATTAGTGATACTAATACTAGTTATACACAGCTATACAATCAGTAACACCCAGTGGTACCAAGTTATACTTTCTGAACCAATGATAGTAGTTACTAGTTATCCATAGTTATACATTGATCAGTAATATCCAGTTATACCCAGTAGTTTTTCCCAGGAACCCAAATTGGATTCCGTGTGAATTGTTCAAATTCATTCTAATCGAATACGATTCAACTCAATTCAACCAATACAATCTATTTATTACCAATTTATAGTCCTTATCAACCCATAAATCATGGTAAAACACACAATGTACATTGAGATTAAGAAGATTTGATTTTGAGATTTCAATTCTTTTGAAATCTAAATTTACCTTGATAATGAGATCGGTGAAACCTCCTGGACGGCGACGGCGAAAGAACGAGTTCGGCGAAAGTCTCGACGGCGTCAATGGAGGTCTCGTCTCCGGTCGAGTGAGTGAGAGAGGAGCGGTGTCGCGGAGAGGAGGAGGAGCCGCGTCGGGGAGTCGGGTCGAGGAAGAGAGAAAACGGGTTTTTCTTTTTTTTTTAACAAATTTTTATTAAATTAATTTTGTTTTTGATTAAAATCAGTAAGGGTAAAATGGTCAGATCACTTATGTGGAGGGTATGTAGATTAATGAGGGATATAGGAGATTATATTGTTTTCATTAAGGGTATTTGAGATTAAAACTCGAAGATGAAGTCGTGAGAAAAAAAAAGTGGATTTAGATCCGATCTATTTGGATCTGAGTGTGGGTAACCCGAATAATTGATGGTTGGGTATGTAATTTTTGATTGTATGAAAGGAATCAATAGCTCAAATGTCCTCTCAGCGCTACAAAGGAGATCCCAAATGACCCTCTTCTATTATGCTTTTTCTTTTCTATTTATTTTTAATCAAAAAATTGGTTGTTTACTCTAATATCCCTCACAACTTAAACAATTTACAAATCCAACCAATAAAATAACCGACCCAGTCAATTAAAATGGATAAAACATAATTCAATAATAAATCAGATATGATGTAACCCGAAGATCAAACACCCATTTTTTCATGAAGTTTGAAAAAATTGTTTCTCCTCCCTTCTTCTTCCTAGATTCGCGATCCAACTTCGGCAAATTAAAAAAAAAAAATTGGGTTTATATTTTCGTTCTGTTCTCAGATTCGCTATCAAAAGATAAACCTAAAAAGATCAGAAAATTTCAAATTTAGCTAATTTTCGAAAAATTTGAAACGAAAAAGTAACACTTAGTAATACTTGGTACAACTAAATTTGGATTGCAAGATTTCGAGAAGAAAACACAGAAATTACAACCTTTGAAATATTTAGGTACTATTATGAACATGACTTTGTTTCTGAAACTTATTTTTGATTAAAACATGTTTAAGTTTCACTCATTACATAAAAATTAGTACTTTCACATATTATTTAGTCTGAATCATATATTGTCTTTGTTTTAGTTATACCAATTATTGCCAAGTATTACTAAATGCAGTTGTACCAAGTGTTACCGAGTATTACTAAAGCGCAGAAACCCAGAAATTCAGAAATTCAAACACCCAGAAATTCGAAATCAGAAACGAATAACAAACCCGAAATCCATAGACAAACCCGAAATCAAGTATTAAATCTGAAATAAAAATAAAATTCGAGTTACATTTGAGTTTGGAAACTCTTTAGAAATTGTTGCAATGGAGGTATTAATGAAGGTGTAAGTGGAGAGGAGAGAAGATGAATAAACCCTAAAATCAAAATTTGGGGAAAAAAAAAGAAAAAACTAAATAAACTAAAAATACATATAAATATAATATTATAACAAAAAATAACGTTAAAACACATGGACGCCGTCATTTTTCCACATATGCACCGTTTTTTTCCACACATGTCGTTGTCTGAACTGACACGTGGCAATAAAAAAGCGGTTACTTTTCACATAGTTATACCTAGTAATCCAGTATTACTTGCTTCCAAACAAGGTTACTTTTGGTGTTTACTTTTAATTAGTATTACCTTGTCATAAAAAAAAAAAATTAGTTGTACCGGTCATTTTAGATAATTAAAGTACATTTCAAAGTTTTTATGCATTAAAATATTTCAAATCACATTTTTTGTATGTTTTGCATCCTAATGTGGTTAATATTAATAAAGTGATCATAAAAGTATAAGGTGTTTGTTGTGTATATATTCTAATAACAACCATAATGCTATATTTTTTTTTATCTAATTAATATATGTTTCTTATATTTAATAGTTACTTAAATAATGTATAATTCTTTGTTTCGTGTGATTTATATGTTTTTCTCATAAAATTTTAAATCTTTTGAACTAGAATTAAACTTAATTGTACCATTACAAAAATAAGTATTAAGAAGTTGTACAAAACAGAGTGTCAAAGAAATACAAATTCAAACACAAACTAAGGTTCACTACTAGTATTGATCTCAACCGGCTCAAACAATCTACCCAAGTTTCGTCTTGGCACCCTTTTAGTACTCATCTTTTGATGCCGTTCTCAAGCTAATTGAAACATTATTCTTGATTTCTTCCCTTTTTTGGTGTAATCTCGAGGTAAGACCTGCAATTCTTATATTTCATTCAGAAACAATCCATTAGTAACCTAATATTTCACCTGCTGGGACAATCAATTAGTAATATTAGTTCTATCCAGTTTTATCTTCGTACTCAGAAATACCAGTTCTACCCAGATTTACCTTCGTACTCAGTAATACCAGTTCTACCCAGTAGTTCTATTGCTGCAACTTAAACTGGATGATTTCAGACAGATCTCCTTCTAATCTACTTACGATTCGCATCATTCAGCTACTACAATCCATGCATTACCAATGCATGGTCCTAATTGACGCATACAACATTGTTAGATGTCCAAATGTGCATACCAAATGGATTCAATTTCAAACCCAATTCAATTTCTCAGTTTCCAAACACAACAAGAAATTGATTTCTAGAGATGAA
>JAHZTW010000001.1:372793612-372803842 GCA_020283515.1 Alliaria petiolata
TGTACTTACCACAAGCTTAGCAATCTCCCAGTTCAAATCCAGATCCTTTCCTTGGTATAAATTTCGAACTCTAACATTGGTAATGCCATAGAACTTTTCTGATTCTTTTCCCTTCCTTAGTGCCTAAACAAGACATTCTCATACAACTCCCCTATTTTCTCTTCCCTTAGTTAACTTCTGCCCATTTTCAGGGTGTTCTAAGATCTTTTCATTGACTCTTCTTATTCTTTTGAAATCTCTGGAAATAGTGCTACTCTCTACTTGTGTTCCTTGTGAGGAGACGTGTTCAAGAGCATCACTAATATTGTTCCTTGTGAGGAGACAGGCTCATGACAAAGGCACTATTCCCAGATTTAGACTCTTTTTCTTTCTTTTCTTTTTCTCAAGGGAAGATCAAGGAGAGACTGCAATGGTCTATCTGTTCAGACTGAAAGAGGAATCAAGTTCTGCGCATACCTAGTTCTTATAAGGGGATCTGAACTCGCCCTGTTAGACTGATTCCACTTGCAGCTTTCTACTTAGTAAGACCTGCAATCAACTCTCATAGCAATGGTTCTTCAAGTGTCAACTTCCTGTGGTTAGTTTCTAGAAAAACCGAAATTTCCAACTGATTTTAACTCAATAAAACAAATTTTGAAAACTTTTGACTCAAGACTCAACTGACTCTCAAAACAAAACACAAAGTCAGTAATCACCTCCCCCAGACTTAAACAACACTGTCCCCAGTGTTATCAAGCCCGAAGTTAGCTAAAAGAAAGATTAGAAACAACTTAAAAGACCAGATAGAAGACTTACCTTCGTCTGCGCGTGGTGTCGATCGACACTAGATGGTGTCGATCGACACTGGTCTGTGTTGAGTCCAATGTCGCCTTTTCAACTGATTGAAACTAGGACTTAAGTAAAACCAAAACGAAATAAAAAGAAATACGTACCTAACAGTGGGTTGCCTCCCACTCAGCGCTCGTTTTCAGTCATTAGCTTTACTGTGTCGAGGTTCAGACGTCTGGTGGATCAGAGGGTGGCATCGAATGCTTCCCAGACGAATGTCTTCTCATCCATGGTGGTGTATATGCATTAGGTGCATGTAAGCGGCCAAGGAAATGAGGAACAGCAGCAGGGTGGGACTTGACTTCGGGTGGGACACTTCTTTTTCCTGCAGCATCATCAAAAGAAATACCAAGCCTTCTACGAGAATCTCGTGGCTTGGATAAGTGCGAAGCAGCTTTTGAACCTTTGAAATCCTTATTGACAAGATCAGGAGGTTTGGAATTTATTCCAGGGAATGCGTACCTTTGCTTCCTTCGAGTTTTGTGGGCTATAGGATGTGGACCATATGATAGAGTTGTAGTATTTGAGACAGCTTCTGGTGTGATCCGCGAAGGGTGTCGATCGACACAGGTGGTGTTGATCGACACCAAGCTTGCAGCTCGAGTCTCTGCACTTTTTCTCCAATTCAGCTCTGCAATCCTTGCCTCCATGATGAAAACGTCTTCCTCCATTGACTTAACACTGATTAGATCTTCACTTTCGCTCAATGTCCTGAAGGTAAGATTGTTTCCACTCCAATCTTCAAGCTCAACAACTTTTTTAGAATTCCTATCCAATGTTTCTTGAATAGCCAGTTTGTCCTCTTGATTTTCAGTATCAAGCTCCTTGACATACCCAGCAGTAATGGAATCCGAATTTTCTATGATTGGACCTTCATCTATGGACATCTCTACTGAAAAAGCTTGACCATCAATGGTGGATGGTCCTCTTAATTTGTCCATGTCAAAGTTCATGACAACTTCACCCAAATCAAGCTCTATTTTCCCTTTCCTCACATCAATAATGGCACCAGCTGAAGCCAAAAATGATCTTCCCAAAATAAGAGGATCTGCAGGCTCTTCATCATACTTCAAAACCACAAAATCTGTAGGAATAATGCAGCCTTCAATCTTCAGGGGAACATCTTCTAGAACACCTTTCGGGATTCTCTTTGATCGATCAGCTAGGATTAGAGAGATTCTGCTTGGCTTTAAATCAGTCATTCCAAGTCTCATAGCAACTGAGTATGGTATCAAGTTGATACTTGAACCTAAATCGCAGAGAGAACGAGGAAACCTTCCTGTTGAGATTGAGCAATCTAGCACAAAGTTTCCTGGATCAGGTAGCTTCTCTGGAATCCTCCTCTGAATCACAGCACTGACTTGTTCAGAAACCCACACCTTCTTCTTTTTCCTTGGAACTATGTTCAAGAGAATTGCAGTCACTTCTCTGGTAAGTAATGCTCCTTCTTCGGGACTCACACCGTTTGCAACCATTCTCTTGACATATCTTCTTAATGCAGGTAAAAGTTGGACTGCATCAACTAGGGGTAGCTCAACCATCAGTTTACTCATCATCTCCTTGCATCTAGCTTCCTCTCTCTCCTGTTTAGATCTTCTGGGAGGCAGGGGGTAGGGTATCTTAGGCTTATACACTCTTTCCTCTTCGAATTTTGAAGGTTTAGCGCGATTTGGTGAAGTCTGGGCATGGTGTCGATCGACACCAGCATTGTGTCGATCGACACATGGGCTCGAGCTTTGGACTTCGCGAAGTTCTTCAGGTGTCGATCGACACTCTGCTGTGTCGATCGACACTGGATCTGCAGGGGCGTCCGGAGCTTCTTTTACAATCTCCTCCAACTCTACATGGTCTTCAGCACTTAGATTCTCCTTCTCCTCTGGTTCCAGCTTGCTTCTGCTCCTTGTCGTGATGGCATTCACATGGCGTCTGGGATTTGTATCAGTCTTTCCATGAAGAAATCCGTCTTGCCTATGAATAGCTTATGCGGTTTGAGCAACTTGAACATCCAATTTCTTGACATGGTTGTTCAGAGATTTGAATTTCCCATTCAAGTCTTGGTACATGGCGTCCATCTTTCCAGTCACATCTTGATATAATGTATCAATCTTCCCATTAAAGGCCACTGTCATCTTCTGTTGCCCTTCTAGAAGCTGTTCTATCATAGATTCCATCTTATTGTCTTGTGCATGAGGCTTCTGGTAAGAAGAAGAACCATAGCTTCTCTGGAAGTTGTTGTTCTGAAAAGGCTTCTGGTAAGAAGAACCATAGCCTTGCTGATTGTTGAACCTTTGACTTTGAAATCCAGCACCATTGATGTAGTTAACCTCTTCTTGTTATGGCTCAAAAGTCTCCACTTCTGCAGCAAACTGAACTTGCCTTTTTCCCACCAAAAGACTGTGTACGTTGTCCAGCTTCCTGTTGACTTCAGCGATATGGGCTCCTCCATTCACTTCAGCGTGTTGTCTTCTTTCGAAGTCCGCGTTCTTGGTGCTGTTACTGGAAGCCAAATTCTCTATAAGTTCTATCGCACCTTCTGGAAATCTTGTGTTGAAGTTGCCATTGCTCGCAGCATCTAGGGCCATCTGGTACCTCCAATCAATTCCGCGGTAGAATATACCGATAAGCTGCGACTCGCTGAATCTATGATGTGGGCAGTCCCTCTGGTAAGATCTGAACCTCACCCAAGAAGCCTTGAAAGCTTCAGTGGGTCCTTGAGAGAATGTAGTGATCTTCATCCTCAGCTCCTCGGATCTCGCGTCATCAAAGAAATTGCACAGGAATGCATTCTTTGTGTCTTCCCATGTGGTCAAAGATCCTGGTGGCAACTGCTTCAACCAGTATGATGCATCTCCAGCAAGCGAGTAAGGGAAAAGCTTGCAGAAGAGATAATCATATGTAACTCCGTTGGCTTTTATGCTTGAGGCTAAGTCCTCGAATCTCTCAATATGGTCCATGGGATGCTCGTTGGGAAGACCATGGAAGGGATGCTGAGCCACCAATGTGTAGTAAGCAGGCTTCAGCTCGAAGTCATTCCTCTGAAATGCAGGAGGACGGATCGCAGCTCTATTAGCATAGAACTGGTCTGGGCGGTTGTACTCGCCTAATGTTCTTACACGTCCAGCTTCTGCAGGTGCGATTTGCATCGCTGGTTCGACTATGACGGCGCCAGCCTTATCAAGTCTCTGTCCTTGGGCGTTCCTTCTATTGCCATGAAGGTCAAATAGGTTGCCTTCTGCGTCGCGTACTAGAACCACAATGTCTGCCATCTCTGTCTGCACAGAGTGTCGATCGATGTTGTATGTGTCGATCGACGCTGAGGGTTGGTGTCAATCGATGCTAGAGGTGTCGATCGACGCTCGGGCAGAGGCTCGGTTCTCGCGTTCCAAACGACCCAGCTCCTGGTTCAGTGCGACTAGTTCCTCTTCCTTGTTGCTTCTGGTACTGGGCATGCACCTGAAACCAAAGATAAGAAACTAAATCAGTAACAAAAACCAAAATAAAAACGTAGACAAAATTCTAATACTAGAAATATGTAGGCAACTAATCTCCTTCCCCGGCAACGGCGCCAAAATTTGATATGGGTCAAATTTACCCTAAGCAACTCTCTCAAATTAAGAGATCAGTCGTAGTACTTAGGGATCGAATCCACAGAGAAGGGATAGTCACACAGCAGTTTCTAATTTCGAATTAAGCTAAGTGAGAATATGAAACTAAAAGAACGAAAGTAATTGAAAACGGTGTAAGTTCAGGAGACGGAACGCTAGGTTCAGGGAAATTCTCAGGTGATCTAAATTCTAGGTCTAGGCGAATGTTAGGAATTATTAAGCCTTGTTCTTAAACTTGAAACACTAATGTAAAATCAACCAACTCTCGCTGCGAAGATTATCTATGTCTAAACCCTAGAATTCCAAATCTCTTTGCAAATCCTATCGATTCAAACAAGCATTAATTTCAGGTTCAATTGTTCACAAAACCCTAAACCAAATCTCTTTGCGAATAGGTATTTTGCTCATCTAACATTAGTTCAGGCAATCAATAACACTCTCGTGTCTACCAATTAACCTAAGATCAGATTCTAGGTCGCGAAGCTAGAATAAGCATAAAACACAAATCCAGATGAAGAACTCTAATGATTTTATCCTAACAATTTAATTCGACCTAACAATTCATTGATCACCTTTCAAAAACCCTAAACCTAACTAGCAAACTACTCAGACATGGTGAATGAAGCAAACATCATGAATAAAGAAGAATGCATAAAAGAAATCAATAGATAAATAAGGGAGTTCCAAATTTGCTCTAAAGGAGACAAATTCTTCTCTCCAAAAACTCTCTATAAATCTCTCTCTAAATTATTGTAAAATAAAGCGTAGCCTAAACAATGGCTGAAAAACTATATTTATAGGCCTAGGTTCGAATCTTCAATTCCCAAAATGATTATGAAAAGTCTTGGAGATTTCCTTTTCTTCAAAATATGGAAACTTCTTGATTCTGAAAATTGGAAAACCTGGTGTCGATCGACACTACATGGTGTCGATCGACACCTTGCGTGTAATTCCAGTCTTAATTTCATCACTTTGTGACTTCATTCCATTAAGCTCCAAAATGCATCCAAATCTCCAATTTATCTTTAATTGTACCTGAACTTGTAAAGACTCTATATAGACTCGAAAATAGCCAAAAGACTCTATAAAAACACTTATATCATGGTCTAAAAATGGATAAAAACCATGATATATCACCACTCATCCGTATGAAAGGGTTAGATGACTATAGCCGATTTTCCAATTAAAAGAAAATCAAAAATAAATTCTAAAACATAACGGGGGTATTTCGAATTTATTTTCAACACTTGAGGGCAAGCCAACCATTGATTCAGGTGGGCTTGAGTTGACTTTTTAATGGACTTCATGATGGATCGGATTTAGTGCTAAATCCAACTCTAACAAGTTCTAGCTCACCTTTCTTATTTATTCTCTTCTCATCGAATGAACGGTCTGACATATATATTCACTTCATCTCGTTCTCAATTATAAATATCCACTTCAACTTTAATTCTCAACTGCAAAATCTAGCTAAAACAATAGAAGTCATAAGAAAACACACATTAGAGAAAATTTCCCCCGACTATCAATTATGCATAGTTAGTCGATTGTCCATTGTCCACAATCGCTCGTCCATACTTATTCTCACATAATTAGTCTTTCGACTATAACCTATCCAGATCTAGCTCTAGTCCACGTCTGCATTTGACATAATTATTCTTTGTACATAGTACAGTAGAAACTCTATAAATTAATAATTTTGGGACCATGAAGTTTTATAAAAAAATTATTAATTTATAGTGATTATTAATTTATAGATATATTATTTGGTTGAAAAACTAATTTTGGAACTGACAAAAAATATTAATTTAGCAAGTTATTAATGAATCGAATATTAATTTATAGAGTTTATACCGTACATTCAAAACTTCAACAGTCATACAAATTATTTAGTTGAAGTCATCCATCACAATTCCTTTCCCATCGTGCCTAATCACGAATATATTTTTCGCCGTCAACCACTTTAAACACAATTGTCCATAAGACACTGTCCAAAAACATTATCCATCAATATACTAAGTTACCAACATATTTAGTACATTTTACAAGGTATGGATGAAATATAACAGTACCTAAACAAGCTCTACAACGCTTTATTAACTTAACCACATTTTTGTGTCCATTATTAAATCTAAGAATAATGGCTGACTATATTATAATCTTCTTCATTTGTTACCCGCCCTGAGGGCAAGCAAGCAAAGCATCTACTTGCGGCCCCTTATAGAATAAGTAAATTTTCGGCCCTTTTTCATAATTATTCTTTAGGTGAGTTGGTTGCACCTTCTAATATAGTGAGAAGAGGTAGCGAGTTGAGTAAAGTTCACGTTTTAATTTTTTTTTTTACTTTTTCTTTTAATTTATCAATTAATAGACCCACAAGTTTTTTTAGCTTGTGGCCCATGAATCTTCAGGGCCGGCATTTTAACTAACATCCACTCGAGCCACAACACCATGTACAATTTACATATCTAATACTCGTACTATAAACTTCTGGGAAAATAGACATTTAAATGTCCAACTTTCAAATTTCACCCATTCAAAACACCACATTTCGCGTGATTCGTTTAAATAACAAATTTTTTGTTGACCCATTTTTTAATCACGAAGGCCATATTAGGCACGACGTTAACTTCACTAATAGATCGACTAACGCCGTCTAATATGGTTGAGTTCAACATAAGTTCATAATTTAAAAGATAGCCACGTAAAAGTTTGTTATCTAAACCATTCACGTGAAACATGGTGTTTATAATTGCCGAAATTTAAAAGTTTGACATTTAAATGACATTTTTCCCGTCATTATTTTCAATTTTTTCGGATTACATAAACGTAATTGCTAACCCAAGTAAACCAAAACTAGATATTTAAACATAAATTAAATTTACATTACACAAAAATTTGGATTTAGCCTTTAAAACATCAATTTAACCACATCTCATTATTATCTAACAATCTATAAATCTTTCGAAACCCTAAATCTACATACAGAAGTTGAGAAGCTTCGAGAAACTTGTTCTACCTCGCTGGTGCTATCATAATAAGGATTCATTTCGGTTAGCGTTCAGTAAATGGAAGAATCTTAAAACACTGATCATTCATTGCTCATGATTACAGTTTCACTAGCACGTTCGAGTTTCAAGCCATTGGAGAGAACTGTAGTAACCTCACCAGCTTGAAGTATTTGGGTTTTGTTTAAAAAATCACATTGTTAAACAAATCGTATATTATCTCAAGAACCTCAATAGGTTAAGTTTAAGATGCTCTTTCATCAGCAATGCATGAGTTTTATTGCTAATCACATGCTTTAAAAACCTTGAGTTTGAGATATTTTTTCATCAGAAATAGAAATCCATCACTAGAAAATACCATTTAAATGCCGAACTTTCGAATTTTAGCCATTCTAAACACCACGTTTGGCGTGAACCGTTTAAATAACAAACTTTCACGTGACTATCTTTTAAATCATGAACTAATATTGACTCAGCCAAATTGGCCACGACTTTAACTTGACTACCAAACTAGGATTAAACAGCGTTAGTCGATCTGTTAGTGAAGTTAATGTCATGTCTAATATGGCAGAGTCAATATAAGTTTATGATTTAAAAATCGATCAACGAAAAAATTTGTTATTTAAATGGATCACGTGAAAAATAATGCTTTGAATTGGTGAAATTTGAAAGTTGGGCATTTAAATGTCAATTTTCCCATAAACTTTTAGTATCTTTATCTAACTTGGTAAAAACAAATACCCGAACATACGAATATATACCCACAAGTTATCCAAGCCAAATTGTTATCTAAATTTAAATTCATTTACTTATACTTTCGCTACCAAAAAAGGGGTAGATTGTATCACTTAAATTGTATCACAATACTAAGTGATACTATTTTGAATTAGTTATTTATAAATGAAACAAATATACATGGCTTAACATCAATTATGATAATTGATTTTATAATTAACTAGTTTGACATCAATTCAATAAAAGTGATACAAATTTTATTAGTTTGTATCACTTTAAGAAAATTGATATTAAAATATAATGTTACATCAATTAGGTGATCGATGTATTTATTAATTTTTGTTAACATCACTTCTAACAATGATGCAAAATTAGCATCAATAAAAACTGATTCTAATAAAAATTACACTAATAATATATACATAATTATGAGAATTAGTTTCAATTTTAAAAAATGATGTAACTGTTTCGTTCTTTAGCATCATTATAACAAAATCGATACAAAATTATAAATTTACATCAGCTAAATAATCGATGTAACTAATGATTTTGATTAACATCATTTAGGAAAATGATATAAAATTTATATCAGTTAAAATTGATGTAACTAACGTTTTTACTTTATCCCGCATTGCTAATAGATGAAGAAGTTAAAGAGAAACCATCTCTATATATACAGAAACTTAAATATCTAATATTCATATTTATTGGTGAATAAAATTAGTTTTTAATTTGGTTTTAACCAATAAGATTAATTTTCTTTTTGGTTTTAACCAATAAGATTAATTATATAAAAATAAATAACATAATTATTACAATCAATTATGATATCTCGCATAAATTTAACATCAGTTATATACAAGTGATAGTAATATTTTAAATCATATATTTTAAATGATACAAATATTAAGTCAGTTATTATAAATGATACAACTATTAAAATCACTTATTAAAATTGACGCTAATTTTAACATCAATTATTATAATCGTCACAAATACTAACATCACTTTTAAAAATTGATGTAAAAGATAACATCAGTTTTTTGTAATTGACACATATTGAAATCAATTATAACAATCGATGCAAAAATAAAATATATTTGCATCAGTTGATAACTAACTGATGTTAATTATTTGCATCACCACAAACAGAGTCACTTTTCTAAGTGATGTAAGATTCATTTGCATCAATTATAAGTAATGCAAAAATATATAATAAATGATACAATCCACATCTTTTTTTGTAGTGTTTAGTCAATATTTAAAATTCTAAAAACAACATTAAATTATTTACATAATCATATTTTTTCAATATTTTTGAGCAAAACGTATAATTTTAGAGCTAACAAATCTATTATATAAAAGATGGTCAACTCTCTCTCTCAGCTTGACAGCGCTTGAAAGAGTGCCAAGTGGCATTCATTAATTAATTTTTAAAAATTCATTTTATCTGAGTTAAAACTTGCACCCATTAAGACTCGAACCAACAATCATCTCAATATAAGACAACTGTTTTATCCATTAGGCTATAAGTACTACTTGACAATCTTCTGTAAACAAATTGTAATATTGTCTTTACATTCTCCACATTAAATTCAAAGCATTTGTTTTTAACAATTGGAAGCACTTATATGGGAAATACATTGTATGATCACATTTGGACTTTAAATTTGAAGTTTTATATGTAAATTTGGATTTATAATTGAGTGAAAATTTTAGATTTCTGATTAGTGAAATAACAAATTTTTATTTATTATGTTCATGTTAGTTTTGATCCGTTCATAATTAATTATATGGCAAAAATATTTTACGCATTAATTTCTTTAATTTCTCCAAAAAACAACCTCTTCAACTTATCAAGCCGTGCTTGTGAAGTCAGCCGTGTTCGTGCTTGTGAATTGGATAGGTGAAAACCCCGCATGGATGAAATAGATACAAGGGGTAGCATTTTTCATTCATCGATTTCCAATCACAAGAATGTGATCTTACTCAAGAGTCAAATCAAAATTTTGCATCTTCTAACAAGTTTGATGAATATCGTTTAATATGCGCTT
>JAHZTW010000001.1:372804819-372880712 GCA_020283515.1 Alliaria petiolata
AAACATTTACATCATTTTTAATAATTGAAGCTAATTCACATAATTATGTATATATTATTAGTGTAATTTTTATTAGAATCAGTTTTTATTGATGCTAATTTTGCATCATTGTTAGAAGTGATGTTAACAAAAATTAATAAATACATCGATCAGCTAATTGATGTAACATTATATTTTAATATCAATTTTTTTAAAGTGATACAAACTAATAAAATTTGCATCACTTTATTGAATTGATGTCAAACTAGTTAATTATAACATCAATTACCATAATTGATGTTAAGCCATGTATATTTGTTTCATTTATAAATAACTAATTCAAAATAGTATCACTTAGTTTTGTGATACAATTTAAGTGATACAATCTACCTTTTTTTGTAGTGGTTGAATGTATCAAATTATAATTAATTTAGACTTTTAATACCTATTAAATTTGGACTAAATTTTCTTATAGAATCAAATCACACTTAATGCATCATCATTTTTGCTTTTTCATGGTCCAACAAAATCTTTTGCAAACAAAAATTATACTCTTTTAATATAAATATATAATGGTTTAATGTATCAAATTATAATTAATTCTGATTGTCGTAAGCATAGAATATTTGAGAAATATAAATAAGACATTTTTGAAAAAAATATATAAAAAAAAATCTGCGCGTATGCGTGGATATTCTCCTAGTCATATTTAAATAATACTATTTTTTTAAAAAAAAATACATGATTTAAAACTCTAAAAAGTTGTATTATTGCATAAGATAAAATTTTATATATAGGATTATAATACATAGTGATGTAAACAATTTAAAACGAGTATCTCTACATATCGGGTAATAATATGGGTACCGATTTTATTCCGAGTAAAAGAATTTTGATACTTTGTGGGCCAGATAAAATTCTAAGTAGTCCTAAATTTTAAAGCCCAAAGAAAATGGGTTAGGTTATTTAGGGCTCGTGATATGAAACCCTAGTTGCTCTTGCCGTCTTTATAAATAAATTTTTCTATGGACTCATCAATCATCGTCTCACAGGTTTTGATCTCGTTACATCTCCATCCATTGTTGCTATTCTTTTACTAGAATCGTCGATCCGTATTTACGATTCACCGTTTTACTCTGATTTTATTGAGTTTCGTTTTAATTCCGATTCTCCAATCTCTGGTTTTACTCTGATTGTTTAGTATCTGTGGGATTAGGTTTCTTACGGTGATGATGATAACATATAATCCCAGCTCTATGAGGCCTTGGTGGTCAAGGAGTAGAACTATGTTCATACATATATCTGAGCCTTAATTATCTGCGATTGATTCGGTTTTAATTATCTTCCCAATTTTTTTGTGTGTAAATTTCAATTTTTTTGGTTTTGGATTAGGGTTTATGCGGCGATGATGATAACACATTATCCCAGCTCATTATGAGGCCTTAGTGGCCAAGGAAAATAATTGTTTTCTAACATTTTTTCTGAGCCCTATAACCCTGAATTCTCAGTTTTATTTTGTTTGAATAATTAATCTAGATCAAATATACTGTTTCATCATCTTGTTCCCTGTGATGATTTAAAAATCAATATCATGCTAATGTATACCTGATAAATTTTTTTAGTTGATTTATAAGTGATTTTCTGAGGGAACTTTTTTGTTTTTTTTTTAATTAAAAATTTATTTGTTTGTTCTTTTTGTTTACAAATATGATGATAAATTAAAGTGATGAGTAAATCATTCCCTATGATGGTTTTAACCATGCTAATACTGATGTCTTCTGACTGAATCAAAGTTAAGTGTCTGAGGGGATGTATAACTTTTGTTGATATATGTTTAATTCTTAACAAAATTGAAGCCTCTTTTTAATTTTTTTTTTCTTATAGCATCAAAATATTGTGTCATGAAAATGTAAATTGATTTCATAGCTTTATATTAGGAAGTCGAAATTGATTATATAAAAGGAAATTAAACTTGTTCCTGTTAACAGACTTAATAAAAATCATTAATGTGATGTGTATTATGTAACTAACAAAAAAAATTAAATGTGAATACCATCCATTTCGTAATTCCGATGAATGTCCGAGATATGAACAAAAGGAAATGGGCCTAAAAGTAAATCACTGAGGGCTTGGTCTGTCAAAATATATGGGTCGATACAATCCAACTCATTTGTATTTACTGAGGGCTTGGGGTGTCATAATATATGGGTCATGAAAAAGATAAATTAAAAATATATAAATAATGCCAAAAAATAAAGATAAAAAATTTATGTAGTGTAATAAATTTTTATTTTCTTGGTAAACATATAATTTTAATAAAATTATGAAATAAATGGGTAAAAATTGTATGTTTATAAAATAAAAGTTTTAAAAGAATTAGTAACTAAAAAGAGAATATACTTAGCATTTTTTTTAAAAGTAAAAAATAGAGGTAACAATTGGAACAAAACTTTTCTCAAATTTTTTTTTTAAAACTATAGGTAACCATTGCAGATGGTATAAGAAAAAAAATCTAGCCCTATGGCATCTTAAAAGCTTTTGTTAACAAAAATAATAATTATATGAATGCCAATATTATTTGTTTCCAGATCAGCAAAAAAACCTCGACTATTCTCTTAGACTTATATAGACTGCACCAAGATAGTATCTGTGCATATGGCATCTTAAAAGCTTTTGTTAACAAAAATAATATTTATATGAATGACAATATTATTTGTTTCCAGATCAGCAAAAAAACCTCGACTATTCTCTTAGACTTATTTAGACTGCACGAGGATAGTATCTGTGCTAAGCGCACGGTAAAATGATTATTAAGTGAAATTCGTTAATTTTAGTTATAATATCAAAATCAGTTTTTGGGGAAATTGTTGAACGAAATCTGAGATCACAATTCGTATATCTTATGTTTCTGGTTATTAGAATACCTATTTTGATTTTATGATATAAATTTTGTTGTTTTGTAGATTTCAATCTAATATAATCGAATATCTTTATGCATATGTTAAATTATTTTAGAAAAGCGTAAATTTAGTATCATATTTTTTTAAATAGTAAGATATGGTAATATTCAAATAGACTTAACATGTTAACTATATATATTATGTTAGCTTCATTATGTGTTAGCTTATCCAAATTATTACAATATATTTTGTGATAATCAAAAATCTCAATTCATATATATTTAATAAATTTTGACTAAATATAAATAAATATACATACATATATATATATATATATATATGCATGATTAATAAATTTGTTAAAAACAAAAGCAAAATTATGTAAGGCAATATAAATAAGAATATTCTTATTGAACTGGTTCACCGTCTATCAATGTCCATTTTTTAATTGACAATTGATGAGCCAACAAGTAATGTACAATCTTATCACATCATATGTAATCAACCTCTCTAAGCTTAGCAATAACTCCAACCGATGAATTATTCAATGCGTCCCATATATCACTTTCAACTCCTTTCTGAAATTGAACAAATGGTAATTGTAGTTCATACTCTTCAATTGGCTGGTTGCTTTTCCATCTGCATAAAGTCGTGGACGATATCTCTTCTTACTTTTTGATGGAGCCATGTCTAGAAAAAAAAAACAAAAAAAAAATAGATGAATAAAATCTACAAATTAAAGGTGGAGAACTAAACAGATGCAGAGAAGTCAAAGGAACATGAAGTCGGCAAAGATTATATGGGCAAGTGCAACTCTTTTTTGTGTGGTATTAATGTTAAGATGGGCAAGTACAATTCACTTATTAATGGTATTAATGTTAAGTCGACAAAGATTCTATGCATTCCTAATAATAAATTATTAATATTTACGTATACAACTCAACTGTAATTTGAGTTTGACAAAGAAAAAACTGTAAATCTGAGTGTTTTTGATTTGATCTTGTTTCCCTTAGTAGCTAAAGGCATCAATTTTAACCGTCTGAAAAATCTTTTGATAAGTTACGTTGTCTAGTTTGGCCCTTTAACAAAAAAAAAAAAACATTGTCTAGTTTATCTTCGTAATATTCGAGATTTTCTTATATTCTTTTTGAAGGCACCAAATGAATTTTTCATATCAAGGAATATTTACTTCTCGTATTCTTCTTCTTCCCATCTNACATTGTCTAGTTTATCTTCGTAATATTCGAGATTTTCTTATATTCTTTTTGAAGGCACCAAATGAATTTTTCATATCAAGGAATATTTACTTCTCGTATTCTTCTTCCTCCCATCTTAATTAAGGGTAGTAGAGAGAGGGGTTTCTCAAATAAACAAACACACAAAAGTTAAACTAATTACATGCTCAAAAAAGAATATAATACAACGATAACTATTCTTTTCTAAGCCAGTGCAAGTTCGTATGAAAGCTACAAAGCATCAGAAAAAAGTAAAGTATTTTTGAGAATGATTATAGTGAGTTATAAATATTCATTTTTGTAACGAAAGGTAGTTAGTATACACAACAATCACCCCAACTGTGTAATACAGTAAATTCAAGTTCACCGTTGAATATGAACTCAAGATTGAAATCACAAACTGAAATTCTGAAAATGGGCAATCACCTAATGAAATTCTGAATCACCAACTGAAATTAATTCCCTATAGAATTATCTCGATAAATCATACCATCAGAACAACATAATGGTTTCAGAAATTGTAATCTACTCCATCACTCATCTACGTACGTCGAGCAAAACAATTATCAGTTTCCCAAAGCAAAGTGTTAACTTCATATCAAAGAGAAAACCAAAATGTTGCATGGATTCAAGTTTAACACTTTTCAAATAATAATATTTTTAATACGTACAATCGGAATGGTGCAATGCTTTAAGCCATTAGAATATTTAGTATGTGAGCTACTCGACGGCTACACTCACCTATTAATCGGATGGTAAAAATCCGAATTACCCCGTGGTTATCAAATAAAAAAAAATCATTTTTATAGTTTTTATATGCTATATAACTCTTTTTTAATTTCTCTTTTTTTACTCACCTCTATTTAATTAGAAAATTTCTTTATATTTTCATTTATTTCTGAAAACCTAGACTCATTATATAAAAAGTTTCATATTTTTTGTTCTTTAGTGCTTTTCGTCTACTATCTTGATTATATTTTAATACGAATCCTTACATTATTGCCAAAATCGATAGCCAACAAAAAGCCCAATGACTCCCCACCATAAGCATAAGGGGTGATAGGATCTCGTGGTAAGAACGAAGGGACCATTCGGAGAAAGATCCGTCACTTGTTGGAGAAATTTCGGAGAAAGGTCTGTCACTTTTCAGGAAAGCATTTGATTCACGGATAATCGAAGAAGGCAATCTATCATCACTAAAAAGAAGTCTAGAACATTTAACGCTCACCTCATACTACAATAAAGAGGAGTAGAGCACCTCGAGCACTCTTGCCTCATACTATCATAAAAGGGAGTAGAGCATCTCGAGAACTGTTACCTCATACTACGGTAACATGAAGTAGAGAATCTCGTTTAATTTTCTTTATGCAAATATTCTTACCTCATACTACGGTAAAAGAGAGTAGAATATTTCACTAAAACAGAATACATATATAAACGTCAAAGCAAAGAGGGAATAGTTACACATTACAAAAGTTCAAAACCCGACCTGTCAGTCGAGGAAGTGATTGATCCCCATGTCACTAAGAACAAAAGGAGGTATGACAAGACCTTGCACTTCAGAACTCGAGTTGGTTAATAGCTCAAAGTTCGCTCTAGCTTGACTGAATAGCTGCAACTTCAGGATAAGTGTATTAAGATCCAAGATGCGAGCCTGGGCCCGAAAAAGTGCCCGATTAAATACGGGGATGATCAAATCTCTCCCGGATTCGAAGGTCTTATCTGCGGTTGCCTTAGCCTCTTCCATCGCGGCAAAATGCAGCGCACCTTTTTTCTTGAGCCCTTTCTCAAGCTCTAAAATCCTTTCTTCAGCAGAAGCAAGCCTTTATTTGAGGATGACTTTGGAACTTGATAGATAATTTTTCTCCTCACATAGGAAAGCAACTTCGTTAGAAAGAGGTTCCCGTAACTCATCTACTCTCGTTTTTAACTCTAATTAAATTCCATACAAAATTCATCCATATATCTCATTCTTGTTCTCAAAAGTCTTGGTTATTGGTTAAAAGTCATTCCATTCTTTATTCTTAAAATACAAATCCGATCTTCTTAGTTATTCGTATTTACAAATTTTGATATCTATTCTATTAAAAGTGAGTGACTTTTTTGTACTATTCAAATAACATTTCTTCATGTGTTATTACACAATATGGAATTGGACATTCATTAAACTTTTAGAGATTCAATAAGGGTAATTCTATCATTAGCTTATGCAATTAATTTTATTTTTTTTTATTTTTTTCTTTATTCAATTCTCCTATACTCATTACCAAATACATTGGTTTTTAAATATTACCTATTTGAATTATTTTAATTTCAGTTCCTAAAGACATTTAAATAATTTCAAATTTGCCAAAAATAATTATTTTATAAATTTTAAAATTAAATCTTACAACTAAACTCTTACAATTAAAATATTAACAATAAAATTATTTGAAAATTAATATTATAATAAATTAAAACACAAAAATTAAAAATAATTTTTAAATAATCATCATATGCTTTTTTATTTTTTGTATTATATGTTTTTATAATATAACTTAATTTTCAAATTTTACAATATAACAATTCTAATGTAAGCTTGATTTTGTGTATATTAGAACATAGTATATATATAGATATATATTTATTGTTAATTATTTTCTTTAAAGTTATAAAACAATCAATCATATATTTTAATGAAAGATTTTTGGATTTTATTTTATTTTTGAAATCAAAACATTTAACATATTTGCATTGGTAATTTCTCTAAATTATTTATGTGAAAATATCTTTTTATAGCATAAAATATATAATTATAACTGATTTTAGTATCACATTTAATATGTACTTTGGTAACTACATAAAATATATCTAGCAAAACTAATTTTGAATGAATAATCTGTTTTTAATTTATTTTCTTTATAATTAAATCTCACCAACTTAATAGACAATATTTACAAAATCTTTTTACTAAAATCCAAAAATATAAGGAATTAAAAAATAAAATAAATAACAAATTACATATAATCTCAAAAACTAATCAATTTATCGATTTGAAATAAAATAAATTATCTTAATAAATAATATATATTTGATAACAAATCAACAAAATATTATTGTTTTACTAAAAACTGTATTTTTCACATTCAATCATATTATTTCTTATTTCACATTTTATAATAGATCTTACAAAATTATTTATTTATTTCATTATACATAAAATTTTAACTTTTTTTTTTGACAACGACATAAAATTTTATCAAAGTTCTAGTATAGTTGTAATATTCGTTACAACAACAATATACAGGAAAAAAAATATAAGTTTGTGGTCCTTCGATCCGACCTTGATGTGGCATTACGTTCACAACGAGATGATGTGGATCTTTGATTTTCTTTAAAAATTAAGATCAGTTCAGCGAGCATTTTTGGCGCCACAACGCTCTGCATTCAATTGAATCTATTTACTTTTACAGGTTATATATAGCAAACTAGTTTAACTAAAATTCCTGTATCTAAACTCATAAATCCTTTTGTGTAAAAATGGCGATCATAGGCTTACTTGGAGTCTTCATAGCATTCCTTTTCTTCCTTTTATTCCTATTTTTCTTCCTCCGCAAGAAAATTTTCTTCCTCCCCAATAAATCTCAGGACGGGCCTTTGTTCAAGAACTGGCCTTTCCTCGGGATGCTTCCAGGAATGCTCCAAACCCTTCGAATATTTGACTGGACCGTTGAAGCTCTTGAAGCCAACGATCTAACTTTTGCTTTCAAAGGGCCCTGGTTTAGTGGAACAGACTTGTTATTCACGGCTGATCCAAGGAATATCCATCACATGCTAAGCTCAAACTTTGCGAATTACCCTAAAGGACCTGAATTCAAGAAGATATTTGATGTTTTGGGAGACGGAATCGTAGCCATTGATCTGGAATTGTGGGAGGATCTGAGGAAGTCAGGTCACGCCTTATTTCACCATCAAAACTTCCACCAGCTCTCAGTAAGTAGCACTACAAGTAAGTTAAAGGATGGTCTTGTTCCTTTTCTTGATAATGCTGCTGAGAAAAATATTGTCATCGACTTACAAGATGTGTTCCAGAGATTCATGTTTGATACTTCTTCGATTTTGATGACTGGTTATGATCCAATGTCTCTATCCCTCGAAATGCCGGAAGTTGAGTTCGGTGATGCTGCAGATCTCGGTGAAGAAGCTATCTTATATAGACATATCAAACCGGTGTTCTTCTGGAAGCTTCAATTCTGGTTTGGTATTGGAAGTGAGAGGAAGATGCGAACTTCTTTGGCGACTGTCAATCGTATGTTTGCGAAGATCATATCTTCAAGAAGAGAGGAGATAAGCCGCGGGGAAAGAGAGCCATCAATGGACGCATTAACGTATTATATGAATGCGGACACGGCCAAATATAAGCTCTTGAAACCGAGTAATGATACGTTTATAAGAGACGCTGTTTTTAGTCTATTGTTAGCAGGAAGGGACACCACAAGCTCAGCTATCACTTGGTTCTTCTGGCTTCTTTCTAAACATCCTCAAGTTATGACCAAGATCCGAGACGAGATCAGCTCAAATTTTGATCCTACAGATCGACATGAGAAGCTCGTGTATCTACATGCTGCCATGTACGAATCAATGAGGCTCTACCCACCAGTTCCCTTCAACCACAAGTCTCCTGCAAAGCCAGATGTGCTTCCAAGCGGGCAGAAAGTTGAAGCAGATTCAAAGATCGTGATCTCTATTTACGCATTGGGGAGAATGAGATCTGTATGGGGAGAAGACGCATCAGAGTTCAAACCAGAGAGATGGATTTTAGATAATGGAGATCTAAGACGTGAACCTTCATATAAGTTCATGGCTTTTAATTCCGGTCCGAGAGCTTGCTTGGGTAAAAATTTGGCTCTCTTGCAGATGAAGATAATAGCTGTGAAGATCATACAAAACTATGATTTTAAGGTCGTTGAAGGTCACAAGATCAGACAAGCACCTTCAATCATTCTCCGTATGAGACATGGTCTTAAAGTCACAGTTAGTAAGAAGATATGATTCTTACGCTTGATTGGCTTCTACGGTAACGATAATAAGTGCGTTAGTACTTGTATTATGTCCCTACTTGTATTGTTTCCCAAGCAACCGATGTATGTCACGATCACTTTCTAATATTCGTTGGCTGTAATGGTTCTACTTACTTCTTTGTAACCCTTTGTTTTTAATTAATATAAGAAAACCCTTTAACAAAAAAAAAAGAGCGTAGATGAAGAAATTAGAAATTTTCTCATTGAGGAAATGAAAGAAATCGAACCTAGATTGGTTCACATTGGTTTTCAACTACATACTAATTATTTATTTAGTGCCACAAATTTCGAATAAACCGATGATAACGAGAAAACGATGTGATCTTTACCAAAAACTCCTGTCACAAAATAACATAAGAGCACCAACTAGTTCTTAAGTCCATTATGAACTTAGGGATCTCTGGTCCACGGAACAGCCATAAACCCTTCACCAACCCGTCAACTTCATTTTACGTGCCAACGAGGGCCGTGTCCACTAAGGAGAAAATTAATCGTAAAGAAATTAAGTTATGTCTATTTTGGGAATGATAGTTGGCGTGATGTTTGAGACCTTGATAGTTGGATGTAGACTTGTAGTACAGTGGTGGTGAGCATCTCATAACTGATTTGCATGGATTCAAGTTTAACACTTTTCAAAAAATTTCATTTTCTATATAGTTTTTATATGTAATAAGTAATAACTCTTTTATTTTATTTCTGTTTTTGTACTCACCTCTATTTAATTAGAAAAATATTTCTTTATATTTTTATTTATTTCTAAAAACTTAGACTCATTATATAAAAATATTTCATTTTTATTATCTTTAGTACATTTTATCTACTATCTTAATAAAATTTTAACCACCATTAAGAATATTACACTTATTATTTTATGTCTAGAAAAAAATAAATCATTAGTTATTTTTTAATACTGATTTATTATTTTATTACAAATTATGACAATTGTTATATCGACAATTCTACAACATACAGTTCTACCGTTTTATGAAGATTTACGATTGACTCCACGACTGACGGCTCCACCTGGAATACGATGAAGATTTCTTGTAAGCTTTGTCTTTATTAATCTGCATAATTGATAATAAATCGTACTATCTCGGATTTGAACCCAGATTTTTTTTTGTGTATATTAATGAATCATTGATCAACAACTGGGTTAAAAGGGGTTTCCAAAAATCATTAGTAATTAGTATGTCAAAATCTATGTTGTATGGAAACTTCGTTTAAGGTGCGTTTCCCATTTCAGAAACGCGGTGGAAATGCAAGGAAACGCAGTGTAAACGTATTTCCAGAAAATCTTGATTTGGAATCACCGTCGAAACGTGGTTATCCGTTTTGGAAACGCAACGAACTTTTTTATTTTATATTAAATGTAAAAAGTAAATAATTTAAAAATATAGGGATATTTGCTATTTTAGTAAGTTAAAAACCCATTTACTAATTATTTTAGGATATATTTTTTCCTAATCGATTTACATAATCTAGAAATGAGAAGACGATTAAAACATAGACGAGTTAAGGTTTGAAGCCATAAATAAGGTATTTTTTCCAAGGTTTGAAGCCATAAATAAGGTACTATAAACTGAGAAGACGATTACTAAGTACTGTAGGATACTTGAGTTTGATGATTTTTCTTTCGATAAACCAGAGTTGGGGCAGTTTTGTTTGATGGAAATGATGGACCTGATGAAAATAAAAATGAAAAAGATGTTCTAAATCTTTAATTTTTAGCATATAATTTTTTTTTATCTTTTGTAAAACTATTCAGTATTTTATTTACTGGAATTGAGTTGTTTTAAACATTTTTTTCATATAATTTAGATGTTTAATATTTTATTACATATTTATGGCATATATATATATATATATATATGTGTATACGTTTTCAAAACATTTACAGTCTTATTTTTTCAAAAAGATGTTTCACGTTTTGAAACGTTTTATTTCTGTGTACCTATTTTTGTTTTCATGCAACATAGATCAAAATAAATTATCTATCTGTTCTTTAAAAAAAAGGCAATGTTTTGAAAACCGGACCGACCGGGTTCGATCCGGTTTGATGATATTTTTAGAATAATACATATCTCATATGGTTTTATATTTTTCTCTATAAATATGACTATGATATTTGAAATACTAATATAATCGGTCATAACAAATAAAAAACTTTAGTAATTATAATGTTTGAAAAAATCTAAAAAAGTAACAAATCAAATGTGTAACAAAGATTTTTTCAAAAATATATCTCATTAATTCAAAACTAAATGAAATAACGAAATAAGATAGTGTAGCTGTATCATGCTTTTGAGTTTTGACGAACAGAGCGTTGTGAGGATAACTAAGATTATGTGTTTGTATCTGGTGAAAGAAAAGCTTGTGAATCATTTTCCTCCATCGTTCAACATGAGATGCAGCCGTGAGTTGGTGAGAAAATAAACTTAAAAACAGAGTTTAAAACCTAAAGAAAACTATACATTGCTAAATTTTTCTTTTTTTTTGGAAAATATTTTTAAATGATTAAACCGCGTTCAATTTGGTTCAATGGGTCGCCGGTTTCCGGGTTATAGCCGGTTCGATTTGGTTTTATAACCGGTCCAACTATCTCCGGATTTTTTAACATCAACCCAATCCGGAGATTGATCCGGTTCGTGGTTAGACCCGGTCCGACCGCCGATCCGGTTTTCAAAACATTGAAAAATGGGAAAGTTACTCAGATACCATACAAATTAGGTGATATGACCAGTTACATACATAACTTTTTTTTATTACTATCATATTTCGCCTATATTTTCCATACCCAGCGTGCCCTTGTTACATGTTATAGGAAAAAACGTAATTACAAAGAATGCCATTATTTTTTAATTCCACATCAGAAAAACGCGCCGCCACGTCAGAATTCGTTGACGTGTATTAATGAACTCAGCCGTAAAGCGCTTGACGGCTGAGTTATGGTATGTTGCAGCTGACTTAATGAATATGTCTGAGTTATGAGAAAACGGCTGACTTACGAGCATAACCCAGCCATAAGTTACGGCTGAGTTATAGCACGATGGTTGATTTGTCAAAAATTGGCTGAGTTATNCTTAATGAATATGTCTGAGTTATGAGAAAACGGCTGACTTACGAGCATAACCCAGCCATAAGTTACGGCTGAGTTATAGCACGATGGTTGATTTGTCAAAAATTGGCTGAGTTATTGTTTCGACATGGCTGAATTAACTTTCTCCGGCTGGCTGAGCTATTGCTTCGTTACGGCTGATTTTCGTGTAAGTGTCATAAATCAGCTGGAATGAGTTGGTTAACGAAAAACTCGGCCTAATTACGGCTGATTTAGTAGAGAAAGATTAATTACCACAATAGCATGCTTTGAAGGCTAACTTATTAAACGATACAACTGAGCTAAAAATTTTCAGTTGAGTTACGACATTAAACGGCTGAATTTGACAGCCGTTTTTTTGTTTTTTAATTACTGTAATAGTATTCATGTTACGACTGACTTAAAGTTTTGTTTGATGGCTGGTTTAAGACAGTTGATTTACGTGTTCGTTTGGTGGCTTACTTGCCACTTCATCAATTAAAAAATGACGTCGGATGCATATTTCCATGTCATCATCAACAGAGAAATACGAAACGTCGTCTTCATCTTCCTCGTCGTCGTCATCGTCTTTCTTGTCGTCGTTGTTCTTGACCTTGTTCTTCACATCAACAGAGATATCCATAACATAAATTTTAAACATCCAATTCGTCATCGTTTTCCTCGTTCTTCTTCATTTTCGTTCATCCTTCTCCGATATATGATGGATCTGGTTTCGCTAATTGTAGTTTCTGGTAATTGGGTAAAGAAACACAAATATGTATTTAACACCACCGATAGAGAGACTATTGGTTTTTATAACTCAGCTGCGAAACTCTAATTTGTTAATCTACGCAACCTTTCGTTTTCCGTGAAGTATTATAACTCAGCCGTGAAATGTAAATTTGCCGCGAAACCATACGTTAACTTACGCAACCTTTCGTCTTCCATAAAGTATTATAACTCAGCCGTGAAGTATAATAACTCAGCCGTGAAGTATAATAACTCAGTCGTGAAATGGAAATTTGCACGCACACATGTTGTGTCACACAGTAGGGTTGATGTGTCACACACTGAAGCAACTCATGCTATGACATGGCTGAAAAATGAACAATGGGATCAAATTTTGAATAAGTTGGAGTTGAAACCAGAATCATCAGAATAAGTGGATAATTGATAGTGGAATATCATACCATATGACCGGTACTTTGAATGCTATTGTGGATGTGAGTAGAGTCTCACCATGTTTGGTTGGACTGTCGAATGTAAATACAATGATTGCTGATCGATAAGGAAGTGTGGTTTTGACAGAGAAGTTGACTTTGAAACGGTTTTTTTTTTTGTTGAAGAACTGAAATTCAATCTTATCTCTGTGTCACAAATGGTCGATGTGATGAGTTGCATTGTGTTATTTTCTAAGACATGTTGTAAGTTGCAGATCTCAATTGGTGTGTGTGAAAGGAAATAATGATTGTATTTCTTTCAAGATATTCAGATCTTCTGAATGTGAAGAAAATTGGTAAGATAGAATAATTAGAAGTTTGACCTAAGAGGATTGGTCATGCTTCTGAAAAAGCGATTAGGAGATTACCACTGGTTGATCATGGTGGTATTGGCATTTCTGGTTGTGACATATGTTTTGGAGCAAAAAAATGTCGAATAATTTCCGGTGAGTTCTAATAATAGCAAATAATGTTTTGAGATGATACATTGTGATCTATGGGGACCATATAAAGCACAAAGTTTGTGTGGAACTTACTACTTTCTTACTAGCGTGGATGATTATGCGAGAGCTGTATGGATATTTCTTCTTGTCGATAAAACGCAGGTTGAGAGAACTATTTTGGATTTCTTGGCTCTCATTTTAAGATAATTTAACAAGCATGTGAAGGTGGTGAGGAAGAACAATGATAGCGAGTTTATGCGAATGAAGGAATATTTCGCAAAGTGGAAGTGATTCATTAGACTTCTTGTGTGGGAACTCCTCAACATAATGAGAGAGTTGAACAAAACCATAGGGATATACTAAATGTGGAAGCACGGGCACTGATGTTTCAAGTGCATCTACCAATTAAATTTTGGGACAATATGTTTTAAGCGCTGCATATCTGATCAATCGGAGACCATCCGAGTTGCACAAAAGAAAGAGCCCCTATGAAATCATGTTTGACAAAGCTCCTGCATATGGTGAAATTTGAATATTTGGATGTCTTGCATATGCTCAAAATCAGAAGAGTAATGGAGATAAGTTTGTCAGTCGTAGTCGGAAGTGTGTTTTTGTTGGTTATCCATATGCCTAGAACCTGTCTCTTATACACATCTAGATGTGTATAAGAGACAGATTTAGATGTTTAATATTTTATTACATATTTATGGCATATATATATATATATATATATGTGTATACGTTTTCAAAACATTTACAGTCTTATTTTTTCAAAAAGATGTTTCACGTTTTGAAACGTTTTATTTCTGTGTACCTATTTTTGTTTTCATGCAACANTATTTGATTTGAAAACTAGAGAACTCTTTGTCTCTAGAGATATCACATTTATTGAGGAACAATTTCCATTCTCTGAAATGGTATCTACAACACAAGGAGAACGAAGGGTATCCATCTAGATGTACCAAGCACAATTTATAATGATACAAGCGATTTTGGCACAATGAAGGTTGTGGAAAGAGTTTTTGCAATGGGTGACACAGGGGTTGGGGGTGTTACACATGCTCAGGGAAAAGTGACATAAGGTGCGACAATTATAGAAGGAACAACAGAGTGTGCAACACATGCTACAAATAGTGTGACACAATTGGTCGGAGAAACAGCTGATTACAGAGACTGCAACAGTAACTCAGGAAGAGATTGTTGCACAGAGTGAAGAAAGAGAATTGTTGGGACGAGGAATGAGGAAGAAAGAATCCTCTGTTAAGTTACGTGATTAAGTGTGCAACACAGCGTTTCAGATGAATTCATCAACTATGAGATAGGAATAGGGACACAAATATGGAGCTGAGAATTTTGTGAACTGTGACAGGTTTTCTGAATCACATAGAGCGTTTTTGTTCAGCATAACTGCAAGGATTGTGCCAAAGATATTTTCTGAAGCTATGAAATGTCTAAGATGGAGGGAAGCAATGAGATTGGAGATTGAAGCCCATGAACGCAATAAAACATGGACTCTTGAAAATTTGCCATCAGGTAAGAATGTTATTGGATGCAAGTGGGTTTATAAGATCAAGTATAATGCAGATGGAACGACTCAAAGGTATAAGGCGAGATTGGTAGCTTGTGGTAATCGACAGAAAGGGGCTTGATTATTCTGACACGTTTTCTCTATTGGCAAAAATAAGCACCGTTGGATTAGTCCTTCGGGTTGCAGTTGGAAAGAATTGGGAATTAAATCAGATGGATGTGTATAACATATTTTTTCATGGAGACTTGAAAGAAGAAGAGAATACCACAAGGTTTTGGATCATCTAAGAAAGGGATGGTGTGTCGATTGCAAAAGTCATTGTATGGTTTGAAACAGGCTCCGAGATGTTGGTTTGCAAAACTTGCAAAAGCACTTTCGGAGTATGGATTCACACAAATTAAAGCTGATTATTCTATTTTCTCATTGGTTCGTGGTAAGGTTCACTTGCATGTTCTAGTGTATGTATATGATCTTTTGGTGACAGTGAGCTCTCTAAAGGCTATTATTGATAACACATATATTTTACCACTACAAGCTATTATTTCAAGGTCCATTTCAGGTGTTTTAGTTTGGTTTTCAAATGTTTTCAAGTGATTTTCATGTTTTCTACTTTCAAAAGTCATTTTTGGTATTTCGGGCAAAAATGACAACTTTCGGAGCTTTTTAGAGCAAAACGGGATTTTGGACAATTTTCGACTGCCAGAAGTATCAAATCAGATGGAAACCTTCCACAAACATTCAACGGTTAAAATTTGGAGACCAGATAGAAAATTGAGTCATGATTCGCGGAGAATTTGTTTCATGCCAATCCCACTGTTAGATCTCAACTTATGCCGAAATCATTAGAGACATGTCTTGCAGCCGCGAAGGAGGAATGAGCAGCCGAGGAGCAAAGACCAATGGCCACGCCACCAGCCTTCGATGGCACGACGAAATCCTCCTCTAGCGCGGCCAATACACGGCATGAAGGAAGCCCAATTCGAAGCCCATCCCGCTTGTCCAAGACTTTTGACCGTTTTAAAGCCCGAGCGTTTCTCTTGACTTGAAGACCTATATAAAGACATCAACCTAAACAGAAGAGGGTGTGCAAAAAGAAGAGAGAGCATTATCGTGATACACAGCAGCCATCAAGAGTTCTTATTTTCGTTTTTCATTTTTTTTGTTCTTAGTTCTTCGTTCTTCGTTTTTCAATACTTTAGGGGAGAATATCTCTTCATTTGCAACTCTTTTGGAGAAGATTTCTAAACCCTCTTTTTATTTCAATACAATCGCATTTTTCATATATCAAATGATGTCTCTCGTTCTCATGAGCGAATAGTCGTCTTGTTGGGTTTAAAAGGGTTTAAAAGGGTTTAAAAGGGGTTAATCATGAATCGATTTTCATAGGTTCTTAGAGATAGGTTTTCTTTTAGGATACTTTGTTTATTCTCACCTTTAATGCATGTTTGCTTTTCTGATCAATTAGAAACTGATATCAAGATTGATAGATCCTTTAACTTGTGATCTTATCGATCCGAATATAGAGTAAATGAGCGGTCGCGTCGTTGAGTGCGAATTGCACACCTACGAAGCGCCGTGAGTGCCTACAAACCAGCCCAAATATTGCGTGTCTTGTTGCGTCGTGAGATATGAATTGTATACTCATGGAGTAGCGTAGATATTGGTGATTAGATCTATTAACGTTGGGTATTCATAACGAACCGTTTCAGCTTAAAAACCTAGTCGACGTGATCGCTTTTAAACCTAGTCTACAACTTTTTGATCCGATCCGTGAACCCCAGAGAATTCTCTTGAGCCCAAGGCCTTTTATCTATTGAATTACAACCGTTTCATTTTCGTCTTACTCATTTGCATACTACAAACCGGGGCAAACAAACCCCCACCTTTTTATTTTGGTTTAGAGAAGCTAAATATCTAGGACTTTCGCAAAATAACAATCTATGTGGATTCGATCCCTTAATATACTATTGTGATTGATGTGCATCTATGTGGATTCGATCTCTAAATATACTACTTTAGGGGTAAAACTTGGAGTAACCAACCTCACACATCAAGTTTTTGCCACCGTTGTTGTTTACAATTTCTAATTCCACCCCTAGATCGCGTTAGTATTCAAGCTTTTTTTTGTCTATTTCTCATGATTTTCTTGTGTCTTCTTTCTTTGTGTTCTTAGGTGCATGACCACTGAGATCGATAGGCGCGAAAAAGAAATCCGAAGGATAAGAAAACAACTAAGGATGGCTGAAAACGAAGCCGCTCTTGAAGCTCAACGAAATCGCGAAGAAGCCCTTCACAACAACAATCTAGATTCGCGAGTTGTTAGAGAAGGAGAGAAACAATTCAATGGAAATGAAAACCCCATTGATCATGAACCTGTGATTGACACGGATGGAGAAGAAGACCAACACTTGCCGTGAGAAAGGCAAGAACTGCTAGGAAGAGATGGCGGGAACCACGCCAATACGGTGATTCAACCCGGAAACCAAAGAGTAGTGCGACTTTTACAACCGAGAGAGAGAGAGAGAGAGAGAGAGAGAGAGAGAGAGAGAGAGAGAGTGAAAAACCGCACCATAGCTGATCATGACACTCCTCACCAACACTTTCAAAATTGAGCCGCACTTTCAAAACTGAGCCGCACGATAACAAGTTCGAGATTAAGCCGCAAATCATCTCTTTGGTGAAGAAAAATCAGTTTCACGGAATGTCTACCGATGGATCACATCAAGTTATTTGAACAGATTTATAGCACAACAAAGACAAATCAAATCACGGAGGACTACTTGAAGTGTAAGCTATTTCCATTCTCTTTGAACGATAAAGCTCAAAGATGGTTGAAGACTTTACCACCCGGATAGATCACTACTTGGAGAGATTGCAAATTCGCCTTTCTCAATCACTTCTACATGAAGTCGAGATCCAACTTGTTGAGAAACAAGATTCAAGGTTTTCAACAAGGCTTTGTCGAGTCATTCTTAAAAGCATGTGAGCGTTTCAAGGAGTCTGAACTCGATTGTCCACACCATGGCTTCTCCGGTGCTAGTTTAGTGAACACGTTTTACCGTGGTTTGCAAGAAAAGTACCAACACTCACTCGATACGGCTAGCAATGGAGATTTCACCACGAAGACAGAGCGTCAAGGACAAGCACTCATCGAAAATCTTGCTATAAGTAATAGCAAACAATTGTCCGGATTAATTGGTTTGCGAGCCGGAGACTCCGATTCTAAGCAAATCGCCGAGCTAAAGAACATGATGGGCCAACTTCTCAAAGTTCAATAACAAGCGGTAAACGCGTGTGAAGCTACAATAGGCAGTGAAGATGAATTTCACCAAGACAATGAGGCCAAAAATTCATACTCTCAAGAAGAAGAAGTGAATTTCATAGGAGGTCAAAATTTATATCCGAACCGGAACTTTAACAACGGATTCAACAACAACTACCAGAACAACAACCTTTCATACTGAAACCCAAACGTGGAGAATCCTCGAGATCAAGTCTACCCACCACAAGGAAGACCTTTCCAAAGTAAGTTTCAAAAATGTAAACTATGGAGGTAACGAAAACTTCCAACCGAGACCACCTTTTAACGCTCAATTCGTGCCCTTCAACAACCAACAAGGAGCACTTCAAGCCACACCTAATGCACCCTATCCATCACGTGAGGATAAGCTTGAGGGATCGATGCACCAACTTCTCATCTCTCAATAAAAATCGAATCTTTGTCTTCTCATGTCAAGAAGTTGGATATGCAAGTTGATCAATCCGTAGAAGCCGTTAAAACACAAGTAGGAGTACTACCCAAAAAGGTAGAAGATCACCCAAAAGGCTTTTGCAACACAATCTTAACAACCCTTGAAGAAGGTACAAGGCGTGAGACACTTAAAAAAGAAGGTTTGATTTTATTCCACTCTTTCAAACCATCAATAGAAGACCGAAGGAAGCTAAAAATCCTCCCTTTGAACCACCCAAGCACCACACACTTGAAATATTGATGAAGCTAGAAAATCACGAACCATTCACATTTCCATGTACCGTCACATAAATCGAGTTTGATAATTGTCTATGCAATTCTGGAGCCAACGTTGACGTCATGACGACGCGTTTTGTCGAGGCTACATTATCATTGTATCTTGTATTTGGAGATTTATAATAAAGGAGAACCAAAGGAATCATCTACCACATGCAACTCTTTGTCGAAAACAAGATTGTCCCGGTGGACTTTTATGTGATTGATGTTGGATATGAAGAAGATAGGCCATTGATACTTGGTCGACAATTCCTACCTACTGTTGGAGCAGTCATCGATTACACCAACAACAATGTCGTTTTTTTCAACGTAACCCGCAAGAAGTTCTACTCGTAGACACCAAACAAAGGCCCTTCTCAACAAGGCACATTGAGAATTTTTTTGCCAATTTTGCCAAGCAAGGAAGAAGAGGCACGAAGGAAGAGAGAAATAAAGCAAGTAGAGACACCGAGAGGGACTCAATCTTACTCAAGACCGTTTGCAAAAATCAAGATCCTCATCCCTCCGAAGCTAGAAGAGGCGAGTGAAGAAGAGATTGCTAAAGGAGTCGAGAAGACCAATACAAATTATTCTCGATGCTAAAATCCTAAGGGATAAGAAAGAAGATAAGTTGCTGATACAAAGAATAGACGAAAGTTTAAGAACAACGGTTTCCAAAGCATCTCTTCCAATCGTCTAAGGTCTTAACTGAAGTCGAGAGTAAACGACTTTAAATAAAGCGCTTAATGGGAGGCAACCCATTTGGTACGCATTTAAATTTAATTTATATTTTATCTTATTTTTAATCTTTTGCTTTTCTTAATTTTAGGTACTTACCCATAAAAAGAAAAACAAAAAAATTGAAAAAACGAAAAAATACACAAAAACATCGAAGAGGGAGCCAAGAAAACTCTACCGGGCTACAAGAGGTCGATGCCGCGGCCACAAGAGGCTTGGCCGGGCGACCAACCTCGATGGCACAGCCTAAATGCCCCTGGCCGCGACCCCGAGCTCCTTTCCCGCAGCCGCTGGTCGTCTACTCCCGTACGTCCCATTTCGAAACTCCCGCAACACCTGTGCGTCCTAGAACTACTCCAGCCTTGCATACCACTTCTATACCACATTCGTTCAACACCAAACACATGGTGCAAGTTCTTTTCATCAAAAACGTTGAGGTGCGACGAGTTCTTCATTCAAACGGAATCCACGTTGCACCAATGATCTCCCGTATACTTCTAAGCTCACATCCGCTTCACCACCAAGGTGTCATCTCTAATTTTAAATTTCTCAAGAGAACCTAAATTTTTGGATCTTTCTTATTTGCCTAGATTAATGTCTAGGATGATTTAATATTGATAAGAAACCTTGAATTAATCATATATGTTGCTTAGATTTTGATTTCTACATTCTATTTGTGAAAAGTTGAGATTTTGAAACTTTGAATATTAAGATTGTTCTTAAAACGAATTTGATGAGCTATGTTGCTAAATTTGGCTAAGTCTAGACTTACTTATGATTGATAATTAATATACACGGGATTTTAAACAAGATGTGTTGCTAAAACAACTTTTTGTGAAATTTCTTGTGTTGAACTTTGAAAATCCGAAAATTAATTATAATTTTTCTTGATGATGTTCAAAGCTTATGCTTGCCTATTTACTATTGTTTGAGTCTCTTTATACTTGTTAATGGTATCATTGCAGTTAGAGATTTCGATAAAACGTCAAATTCACATTCTTGGTCGAGTTTTTGCCTTGTTTTATAGGTACCCTGGACCCCGATAGAAACTATGAGATACGTTCCATGTATCGCGAAAGAGGAGGAGCTGCAAGGCGCTCAACAAGGCAGCAAGAGCGTGCTGCTAGAGATCTAGGGAATCCGGACTATGATGATGTTCTTGCTGGGTACATCAACGAGCAAAGAGCCCAAATGAAAGCTTCCCAAAAGAGTCAAAGGACCTGCGAGCCTACTCCACCGCCTAGAGAGCCAACGCCATCACCTCAAAGACTTCAAATCAGATTTGTTGGCGCTCCTATGAACCCAACAATCGACTATCACGCAGCAATGAAGAAGCTGAAAATCAAGCCAACGCTTCGGATGACTACTCTACCTTGGATGATTTGGGCATCACCGGAGACGTTGTTTGGTATTTGGAAAAGCTGAAACTTTTCTCTTTCATGGAGCTCGAGAAGCGCACTTACGAGGGACTCACACACGAGTTCTTAGCATCGGTTCAGCTCTCATACCGAAGAGGCAGAAAATCGAGATCCAAGGACGGTATTCTCTCTTTCACAATCCAAGGAGGACATTTCTTTATTAGCATTCCGCAAATTTGCGTAGTACTTGGATTAGAGCTGAAGAATGAGACATATATGAATAAAGAATGGGATGAAGAGCATTGGGCAGTAATGGGGCAAGACGCATACGAGCATGGGAGGCACCCATCGGCCTTCTTGTCACATTCCGCTGTCTGCTTTGTGCATCGATTTATAGCGCATAAGATCTTCTCTCGGATGTGTCAGTCTTGCGTCCTCATCCCCGAGCTTGTGAAGGTGAAACACGACGTTACTGCACCAAGATGCGAAGAAGGCTCAACTACTTACGGAGGCATTATCACTGTGATTATGGAAGCTGCAGGCGTAGATACAAGTGTGGAGATGCCAATTGACGAAGCATGGTTCGATCTTGTTCAGTTTCAAATAGATAGGAACCTACAAGGAGCGACTATGGATCCAGACAGATTTGGATACCGCTTTCAAACGCTCTTTCAAGCTTTGGTATTAGACTAGGCGGTAGCTAAAAATCCGGCGATGCGAAATCCCGAAGAATTTTTATCTATAGAGACTATTGAAAGGAATATACTAGATCTACTTTATTTGGATAACTAATCTGAGTTTTAATTTTCTTGTCAACAGATTTAAGTATTCAACAAGGCAAAACGTTCGGGACATCTTTTGTTTTTGCACTACTCTTTGTTGTCCCCAAACGGCCAACTCATCTTTAGTTGGTACCATACCCGAAACCCTTACCATCCTTTCAAACCTCATGCAACTCTCTTATTTTTGTTATATGCAGATATGTGCAAAAACGCCGGACAGGGAGGAACAACGCGATTTTCAGTCACTCAAGACGAAAGATCAAATGGTTAAGGGAAGAAAGGACCGAATACCTCAGAAAACTCGAAAAATGGTAAAATTTTGTGCTTCTTAAGACTCGCCTCACCAAGGCATTTCTCGTTACTTAAAAAAAAAAAGAAGAATAACTAGGATATAGGGCCTGAATTCATTAAGAGAATAATGATGGCGCTTATCCATAAAAAAAGTTATAAATAAAAAAGGAAACAGAAATAAAATGCGTAGGAGTCTCGGGAAGCCGAAACATTCAAAGAGGCAAAGTTTGGTCGATTTTGTGAGAAGTTTAGACGCCATCTTATTCAAACCCAAAGCAAAAAACCAAGTCGTTATGCTAAGTTTTGATTAATGCGATTCTATGGATTATGGTTTAGAAGGATATCCACGGAGATTCGTTAGTTCTCATATTTTCAAATCTCTTTCCGAGCTTTCATCTACGTTTGTTAGAGAACAAACAAAGGTTTAAGTTTGGAGGAGTTGATAACATCGATATTTTACGCCTATAGGCTTTTATTACAAGACCTATTTCAGATGTTTTAATTCGGTTTTTAAAGGTTTTCAAGTGATTTTAATCTTTTATACTTTCAAAAGTCATTTTAGGTATTTCGGGCAAAAAGACAACTTTAGGAGCTTCCTGGAGCAAAACGGGATTTTGGACAATTTCCGACCGCCAGAAGTATCAAATCAGATGGAGACCTTCCACAAACATTCAACGGCTCAAATTTGCAGACAAGATAGCCAATTGAGTCATGATCCGCGACGAATTTGTTTTAAGCCAATCCCACAGTTAGATCTCAACTTATGTCAAAATCATTGGAGACATGTCTTGCAGCCGCGAAGGATGAATGAGCAGCCGAGGAGCAAATATCTGATGCCCCGACTCATCTAACTTAGCCGAGACATCTATTACCTTTTAAAAATCTCTTTTCTGACAACTTTTCCCAATGAGCCGTTGGTTTCGCGTCCTAAACTTAACGCACCTGCACACACTTAAATGGAAAAAAGGGTGAGTAATTAATTACTCAATGAGGGAGATCTTCTCAGCCCACTGAAACATAATTACCATTTCTACAAATATTTGACTCTCATCAAAGCACATAAACCTAGACACTATTAAACATATAGCCAGACTTATCGAGCTATAACACATATCAATCTTCTTGCCCATAATGCAATACATCCACATAAAGATTAGGTCCATACGTCCCGTAGACGGCACTATCCTCGTAAAAGCCTTAGAATCCCATGCTTTGGAGGCTGGCCTTAGCTCAGACACTCCCATCCCGGGCTCATCAGCCATCATAATCATATCATATCTCATAACATATTACATATCTCATAACATCATACCAATCATCATATCATATCATAGCATATCATTCTCCTAAGCATATCATCACACTAAACCTATTCTAACAATCAGATCTGAGCCTATGTGCAATGACTCATGTAAAATAATGGAAAGAATGTGAACTATGTTTCCACAAATCTCAACCCTCACCTTTGCTACTTGAAGTCGAAGACGAAACACGCTTTTCTCTTTCCTTACTCTTTGGACAGATTTGCTGTATAAACTTCAACAACACGTTTCTCCATGCTCCTGATACTTAAATCGGTTCTCTTTTAACGAGAGCTAGCACCACGACTCCAGAATTCTCCTAACAAATTGGAGTTCAGACCGAGCTCATTTTCCTAACCAAACATTAAAATTCGTCAGGCAAATCCAAATGTTTTAAACTGCAACAACTAGCTTTAGAAATGCATGCATAATTACCAAACTAACCGTTACCTTCTCAATCCCACCGTTTTAATGAATACCAATATGCCACCATGCTTGCCACAAATTTTCATCCTTATCAGACATCTTTTAATCCTCAAACGATCCTTTGAAAAGGTGCAGCGAAACTGTTTATCTGGAAATCTCAGACTCTTATGATTATGGCCCAACTTTGAAAGCGATCTGCCGATGACTTATAACTTCACTTGATGAACCGTTGAATCCCTTATATTCTATGAAGCAAGCTCTTTCCAGAAACATCTCGATCGTTGTCTGAGTCCTTCTGTCCTGGAAGAAATCCTACTCCAAAGTAGCATACACGCTCATTGTTTCCTCACTCTACAAATTGCATATTTCTCAGACATTTCTTGTCCAGGAAGCTGTTATCCCTGCAAATTACACCTTTTTCACATGCATTTCATGATAGTTAGGACTGCATTCATGCACTTTAGTCTATATCTTTGTACCGTTTGCACTCATGTTAGGTCTAGGATGCTGATATGCTCAAATTTACCCTAGAGCTACTCTCTCAAATTAAGAGATCACTGTAGTATTTAGGGATCGAATCCACATGGAATGAAATAGTGACACCGCAGACTAGGTTTAGAAAAATGGAATTACAAGACAGCAGTCAAATAAAAACTTAGTAAATTCAAGGGAGAAAAATGCTAGGTTTAGAAAAATTCTCAGGTGAATCCTAATTGCAGATCTAGACAGAATGTTAGAAATTTATGAAAAACTGTTCTCGAACTCAAAACACAGCAATAAAATCAATCAACTCTTGCTGCGAAGATTATCTATGTCTAAACTCTAGAATTCCAAATCTCTTTGCGAATTCTAACAATTTAGACAAGCATTAATAACAGGTTCGATTGTTCAGAAAATCCCTAAACCAAATCTCTTTGCGAATAGGTATTTTGCTCATCTAAGATTAGTTCAGGCAATCAATAATACTCTCGCATCTATTAATTAACCTAAGATCAGATTCTAGGTCACGAAACTAGAATAAGCATTAATCACAAATCCAGATGAAGAACTCTAATGATTTTATCCTAACAATTCAATTCAACCTAACAATTCATTAATCACCTTTGAAAAAACCTAAACCTAACAAGCAAACTACTCAGACATGATCAATGAAACAGAAATCATTATTTGAATAGAAAGCATAAAAGAAATCAATAGAAGAAATAAAGGAGTTTAAAATCTGCTGTAAAGGAGTCTGATTTTTCACTTCAAAAACTCTGTACAAATCTCTCTCTAAAATAAAGTATGTGTAGCCTAAACAATGGCTCTGAAAATCTATATATAAGGTTCAAAACATAAATTGGGCACTCTTGTAAATAAGGAAAACTTTTGGACAATTTCTTTTTCTTTAAAATCTTGTAAAGTCGTGACATCTTCTGAAAATCTTTGGTGTCGATCGACACTGTTCATCCAACTTCACTCTTGACTTCATCTCTTCGCAGCTTCTTCCACAATGCTCCAGAATGCTTCAAAATCTCCAATTATGCTCCAAACGTACCTGAACCTGCAAAGACTCTAATAGGACTCTAAAAAGACCAAAAGACTCTATAAAACGGACTTATATCATGGAAAAAAACCGGTAAAAACCATGATATATCAACTCCCCACGACTTACCTTTTGCTTGCCCTTTAGAATGGAGTCTAGGTTTAAAAAAACAAACAATAAGCTAATCATAGGAACGCCACATTGAACCAACACTCTTGAATCCACATACCCTAGAGCCAACATTAGGAAGTATTTTGGTGTACTTACCACAAGCTTAACAATCTCCCAAATCAAATCCAAACCCCTTAGAGAAATCCATATTCTCCACTGTTAATCCCTTTCATTTAATTAGGTGAGGTCTCATCAAGGGAGTATCGATCAAAGAACTTATAGATTCTTTCGCTTCCAAGCTCATAAACACACATACAGTTTTTGCACAATCTTTCTTATTTTCTCTTCCCTAAGTCGATTTCTCCCTACTTTTCTAGGGTATCATTTTTTTTTTTTTTATCGAATTTCTTTTCTTTTTACATCTCAAGAACGGTGCCACTCACTTTCGTGTTCCTTGTGAGGAGACGATTTCATGAGTGTAGGCTCACCTTCCTAGTCCTTTTCACGGAACTCAGGCTGCGGTTCTTAAACTTAGACTTTTTTCACACTAGGGAAGATCAAAGTGAGATCATGACAAACTTATCTTAAAAATGTTGGAAGAGCAATCAAGTTCAATGCATACCAAGCCCCAAGATGAGAAGTTGAAGTTCATTAGGGTGGAGTTAACAACAAAGTTTCTAAATTCTCCAGGAATCTGAACTCTCCTTGTTAGATTGATCCACTTGCAGCCGTGAGTTGGTGAGAAAAAAAAACTCAAAAACAGAGTTTAAAACCTAAAGAAAACTATACATTGTTAAATTTTTCCTTTTTTTGGAAAATATTTCTAAATGATTAAATCGGGTTCAATTTGGTTCAATGGGTCGCCGGTTTCCGGGTTTTAACCGGTTCGATCCGGTTTTTTAACCGGCCAAACTATCTTCGGTTTTTAACATCAACTCAACCCGGAGATTGATCCGGTTCGTGGTTAGACCCGGTCCAACCACGGGTCCGGTCCGGTTTTTAAAACATTATACGAAGGGAAAGTTACTCATATATCATACAAATTAGGTTATATGACCAGTTACATACAAAACGTTTTTTATTACTATCATATTCCGCCTATATTTTCCATACCCAGCGTGTCCTTGTTACATGTTATAGGAAAAAACGTAATTACAAAGAATGCCATTATTTTTAATTCCACATCAGAAAAACGCGCCGCCACGTCAGAAATCATTGACGTGTATTGATGAACTCAACCGTAAAGCGCTACAGCGGCAATGACGACTGAGTTACGGTATGTTGCAGCTGATTTAAGGAAAATGGTTGAGTTATGAGCTAAAGGCTGACTTACGTGTATAACCCAGCCTGCTGTTTCAGCTGACTTAATGAAATATGTATGAGTTATGAGAAAACGGCTGACTTACGAGCATAACCCAGCCATAAGTTACGGCTGAGTTATAGCACGATGGTTGATTTGTCAAAAATTGGCTGAGTTATTGTTTCGACACGGCTGAATTAACTTTCTCCGGCTGGCCGAGCTACTGCTTCGTTACGGCTGATTTTCGTGTAAGTGTCATAAATCAGCCGGAATGAGTTGGTTAACGAAAAACTCAGCCTAATTACGGCTGATTTAGTAGCGAAAGATTAATTACCACAATAGCATGCTTGGAAGGCTGACTTATTAAACGATACAGCTGAGCTAAAGATTTTCAGTTGAGTTACGACATTAAACGGCTGAATTTGATTGCCGTTTTTTCTTTTTTTTAATTACTGTAATAGTATTCATGTTACGACTGACTTAAAGTTTTGTTTGATGGCTGGTTTAAGACAATTGATTTACGTGTTCGTTTGGTGGCTTACTTGCCACTTCATCAATTAAAAAATGACGTCGGATGCATATTTCCATGTCATCATTAACAGAGAAATACGAAACGTCGTCTTCGTCTTCCTCGTCGTCGTCATCGTCTTTCTCGTCGTCGTCATCGTCTTTCTCGTCGTCGTTGTTCTTGACCTTGTTCTTCACATCAACAGAGATATCCAGAACTTAAATTTTAAACATCCAATTCGTCATCGTTTTCCTCGTTCTTCTTCATTTTCGTTCATCCTTCTCCGATATATGATGGATCCGGTTTCGGTAATTGTAGTTTCTGGTAATTGGGTAAAGAAACACAAATATGTATTTAACACCGACGATAGAGAGACTGTTGGTTTATGTGTTTTATGTTTATGTGAAGCATTATAACTCAGCTGCGAAACCTTAATTTGTTAATCTACGCAACCTTTTGTCTTCCGTGAAGTATTATAACTCAGCCGTGAAATGTAAATTTTCCGCGAAACCATAAGTTAACCTACGCAACCTTTCGTCTTCCATAAAGTATTCTAACTCAGCCGTAAAGTATAATAACTCAGCCGTGAAGTATAATAACTCAGCCGTGAAGTATAATAACTCAGCCGTGAAATGTAAATTTGCCGCGAAACCATAAGTTAACCTACGCAACCTTTCGTCTTCCGTGAAATGGAAACGAAGAGTCCACTCTCAAAAACGAAGAGTCCCCACTCGAGTTCGTGAAAAAGAAGACGAAATGCGACGGAGATAAGAGAAGCGGCCGGAAGAGACGACACGACGGCGGCCGGAAGAGACGATACGACGGCCGGAAGAGACGAGGTTTCGCCGAGAGAGAGAGGTTTAGCCGAGTTAACCTACGCAACTTTTCGTCTTCCATAAAGTATTATAACTCAGCCGTGAAGTATAATAACTCAGCCGTGAAGTATAATAACTCAGCCGTGAAGTATAATAACTCAGCCGTGAAATGTAAATTTGCCGTGAGATTATAAGTTAACCTACGCAACCTTTCGTCTTCCGTGAAATGGAAACGAAGAGTCCACTCTCGAAAATGAAGAGTCTCCACTCGAGTTCGTGAAAAAGGAGACGAAATACGACGGAGATAAGAGAAGCGTCCGGAAGAGACGATACGACGGCGGAATTAGGGTTCGACTTCGGAATCGCTGAGAGAGAGAGGTTTTTTTTCGTAACAAAAGAGAACGATTCAGTTTTCCTCGCTTTTGATCATTAATGACAGAACTGTTGTTAAAGACGTGTATTTAATTTTTTTTATCTTAATGACGTGGATTAAACTAATTTTTCGTTAATTATTTTTAAATTAAAAAAATTACAAATTAATCAAGAGTGTTAATTGTAATTACACAAAAGCACAAAATATCTGACTAATTTTTTAAAAATGTATACTATTCTAATAATACTCCAATATTTTTATAATATCTGAGTAATTATTTCTAAAAAAAATTACGTCTGAAATTGTGAATAAAAATGGACCATATTTTTATATTTTATTCGTTTAGTGTATCTAAAATGGTAAAAACCGCTCTGAAAACACCCATAACAAAAAAAACAGGGTTCTACGGTAACAAAAAAACAAGTTTCTACGTGTAACAAATATCCACCACATCGTAGTAGTCTCATCGACACGGGAGACTTACATGGCAATTTTGTGTGTTTACCGAATTTGATTCAAATTATTAAAACACAATCAATCATGCAAAAGGTGTGAGGATAAGCGGTCTATGAGAAGATATTATTGATAATTATATTATTTTTTTATTGTTTAGACGGTGTATATTCTACATTTAGCTTTTTATACATTTTAAGAGATAATAATATAATTTTTCTTCATTCGACCAAAAAAAATATAATTTTTTTCCAAATCTTTTATAGTATCAGAGCAAAGGAGACGACTCCAACATCATCATCTTTGCATTGTGGGTGTAAGTTTCTCTTGAATCTGTTTAGTTTGGGAATGGTAGTGTTATTGGTTTGATTTGTTCGACAAGCATCGTTTGTTGGTTTCTAGATCAAATTTCATTGGTTGAAATTTAGTTGGAGTTTGGCTTATTTTGACTGTGTTGCATAATGGAGAAGATGAGTATTGAGAAATATGGAGCTGCGAAAAGCGCTTTTGTTGTGGTAAAGAAGGGAATTGCGGAAAGCGTTCCTTCGAGAAAAAATATGTATTGAAATGAATGGATATGCGGAAGACAGTCTTAATATGATGAAAGGCGGAGATGCAGAAAATGTTTTGTTGAGAAAGCACATTGATGTTGCACGCACACATGTTGTGTCACACAGTAGGGTTGATGTGTCACACACTGAAGCAACTCATGCTATGACAAGGCAGAAAAACGAACAATGGGATCAAATTTTGAATAAGTTGAAGTTGAAACCAGAATCATCAATGGCTTATTCAAATGAGTAGATAATTGATAGTGGAATATCACACCATATGACTGGTATTTTGAATGCTACTGTGGATGTGTGTAGAGTCTCACCATGTTTGGTTGGACTGTCGAATGTGAATACAATGATTGATGATCGATAAGGAAGTGTGGTTTTGACAGAGAAGTTGAATTTGAAACGAGTTTTTTTGTTGAAGAATTGAAATTCAATCTTATATATGTGTCACAAATGGTCGATGTGATGAGTTGCATTGTGTTCTTTTCTAAGACATGATGTAAGTTGCAGATCTCAATTGGTGTGGGTGAAAGGAAAGAATGATTGTATTTCTTTCAAGATATTCAGATCTTCTGAATGTGAAGAAAATTGGTAAGCTGGAATCATTAGAAGTTTGACATAAGAGGATTGGTCATGCTTCTGAAAAAGGGATTAGGAGTTTACCACTGGTTGATCATGGTGGTATTGGCGTTTCTGGTTGTGACATATGATTTGGAGCAAAAAAATGTCGAAGCGAATTTCCCGTGAGTTCTAATAATAGCAAATAATGTTTTAAGATGATACATTGTGATCTATGGGGCCATATAAAATACAAAGTTTGTGTGGAGCTTACTACTTTCTTACTAGCGTGGATGATTATGCGAGAGCTGTATGGATATTTCTTCTTGTCGACAAAACGCAGGTTGAGAGAACTATTTTGGATTTCTTTGCTCTCATTCTAAGATAATTTAACAAGCATGTGAAGGTGGTGAGGAAGAACAATGATAACGAGTTTATGCGAATGAAGGAATATTTCGCAAAGTTGAAGTGATTCATCAGACTTCTTGTGTGGGAACTCCTCAATAGAATGAGAGAGTTGAACAAAACCATATGCATATACTAAATGTGGCAGCAAGGGCATTGATGTTTCAAGTGCATCTACCAATTAAAATTTGGGACAATATGTATTAAGCGCTGCATATCTGATCAATCGGAGACCATCGAGTTGCACAAAGGAAAGAGCCCCTATGAAATCATCTTTGACAAAGGTCCTGCATATGGTGAAATTTGAATATTTGGATGTCTTGCATATGCTCAAAATCAGAAGAGAAATGGAGATAAGTTTGCCAGTCGTAGTCGGAAGTGTGTTTTTGTTGGTTATCCATATGCCAAGAAGGGATGGTCTTTATTTGATTTGAAAACTAGAGAACTCTTTGTCTCTAGAGATATCACATTTATTGAGGAACAATTTCCATTCTCTGAAATGGTATCTACAATACAAGGAGAACGAAGAGCATCCATCTAGATGTACCAAGCACAATTTTTGATGATACAAGCGATTTTGGCACAATGAAGGTTGTGGAAAGAGTTTTTGAAATGGGTGACACAGGGGTTGGGGGTGTTACACATGCTCAGGGGGAAGTGACATAAGGTGCAAATGTTGTAGAAGGAACAACAGAGTGTGCAACACATGCTACAAATAGTGTGACACAGTTGGTCGGAGAAACAGCTTATTACAGAGACTGCAACAGTAACTCAGGAAGAGATTGTTGCACAGAGTGAAGAAGGAGAAGTGTTGGGACGAGGAATGAGGAAGAAAGAATCATCTGTTAAAGTTACATGATTAAGTGTGCAACACAGCGTTTCAAATGAATTCATCAACTATGAGCTAGGAATAGGGACACGAATATGGAGTTGAGAATTTTGTGAACTGTGATAGGTTTTCTGAGTCACATAGAGCGTTTTTGTTCAGCATAATTGCAAGGATTGTGCCAAAGATATTTTCTGAATCTATGAAATGTCCAAGATGGAGGGAAGCAATGAGATTGGAGATTGAAGCTCAGGAACGCAATAAAACATGGACTCTTGAAAATTTGCCATCAGGTAAGCATGTTATTGGATGCAAGTGGGTTTATAAGATCAAGTATAATGCGGATGGAACGGCTGAAACGTATAAGGCGAGACTGGTAGCTTGTGGTACTCGACAAAAAGGGGCTTGATTATTCTGACACGTTTTCTCTATTGGCAAAAATAAGCACCGTTGGATTAGTCCTTCGGGTTGCAGTTGGAAAGAATTGAGAATTAAATCAGATGGATATGTATAAACGTATTTTTTCATGGAGACTTGAAAGAAGAAGTGTTAATGAGAATACCACAAGGTTTTGGTTCATCTAAGAAAGGAATGGTGTGTCGATTGCAAAAGTCTTTGTATGGTTTGAAACAGGCTCCGAGATGTTGGTTTGCAAAACTTGCAAAAGCACTTTCGGAGTATGGATTCACACAAATTAAAGCTGATTATTTTATTTTCTCATTGGTTCGTGGTAAGGTTCATTTGCATGTTCTAATGTATGTATATGATCTTTTGGTGACAGTGAGCTCTCCAAAGGATATTGATAACACATATATTTTACGCGTATAAGCTATTATTTCAAGGTCCATTTCAGGTGTTTTAGTTCGGTTTTCAAAGATTTTCAAATGATTTTCATGTTTTCTACTTTTAAAAGTCATTTTTGGTATTTCGGGCAAAAATGACAATTTTCGGAGCTTTTTAGCGCAAAACGGGATTTTGGACAATTTTTGACTGCCAGAAGTATCAAATCAGATGGAAACTGAGGCGACCCGACCCGGTAATCATACCGCGGCCAGTCCGTCCTAACAACCTACAGCCAACTTACACACTTATGCAGAATTTCAAACTTTTCTCATTAACTTCAATAACAATTCGATTCTCAAAACAGCCATTCTAATTGCATAATTCTTTCAAATTCCAAAGTACAAACGAGGTTCATAAAATAAATCCAAGACTAGCTTAGCCAAATTCGATTAAGTATGAAATAACACCAAAGCCAATAACCAATACAACACTTAAACGTTTAAAACCCCCAAACCCAATCCTAAATCCACTCCTTTCTTCACTGCCTTCGAGTCCGCCTTCAGGACTAACGGTCCTGGACAACATCTTTACCTGCACACTCAACACATAAGAGAGGCATAAGCATTACCATAAATGCTTAGTGAATACGGTCATCCCGTAACACCTTAGCCAGCAAATAATCACGCTTTCATGCTAACAATTCTAACACGATATCAACACACTTAGCAAGCAAGCAATCAATCAACCAATACGCATGACCATCTAGCCTAACTCTGACCCTCTAGTCTTATGGACTCGGTTTCCTCCTTAGCGTGAATCACACATCACCTAACCCAGAGAAAACGATCCTGCCTCGGCCACAAGCTAGCTAAACAATCACATAATCTCACGGTCACCAAACCGCAACACAATCACATAAACATTGACCTTGCTAAGCATAAAACCCTACTTACACAAGCGATCAATACATATCAAAATCCCTAGCAATCTTTCAATCCATAGATGCTAGCCACAGTCACGCACTCACCTTAGACAATCAAACGAACGGTTTTAGTCGAAGGAAACTCGGTGATAACTCGAACAAAAACAAAGATAGTCGGACACCAACGTGCTCCCTCGGCTATCGCTACGACTCGTACCGCGAGATCCAATCCCCTATCGGCTATCTCACGATCCGAACACTTTTCCTCGAACCAAACTCTGAATCCCCTCGGAAACAGACCAAAACACACGGATTAGTCGAACAACTCTCGACAAAATCCTAACACAAACAAAGATATCCGAGCACTTACCGAAGCTATCGGCCGGAATCAAGTGCTCTCGACTATCTCTCGATCCAATCCGAAAACCTTCGGATAACTTCGATCCTTCCTCGGTAAAACGCCTATCCTCAATCGAATCTCTCGATCAGAATTCGCAGAACTCTCACGGAAAACTTGATCTCTCGATGATCTCACAATCTCTCGGGAAAAACTCTTTTTCTCTCGAGTGATTGCGCGGCTGCCCGAGAAAAATCGCATAAACTCCTTATATACGCGAAACCCTAGGGATAAACCGCCTAACCATGCGTGTTTTCCCTTTTCTCTCGGCTAGAATCGGTTTGTTTTAAGTTTCTCTCGGCTAACCGATCAAACTTTCCTTTTTTCTCGGCAGTTTCCCAAACCGCTCGGCCAAACTCGAGAAATCCTATTCCGACTAGGAAAACTCCAATTTTTCTTCGGCCAAACTCAAGGCCCACGGCCCATTCTCAACACTTAGCCGTTTTTCCACAATTTCCCTTGGTCACGACCCTTAACCTCACGTACGCGCTAACACGTACCACGGTATGGTACCACCCTCGTACCACGTACGTACTACGTACGTACCGCGGACATACCACGATCGTACCACAGTCCTGTTCTTACGTACCAAAAATGACGAACCTCCATCGTACCAAACTTATATACAACGACCCAAATCATAATTACTGGTTACAGATGGTACAACTCTCCCCCACTTAGTTTGGATTCGTCCTCGAATCCGGTTCCACTTCTTCCGGAAGCTTCTCGAACCATTTTGGGAACTTTGTACTCATCTTTGCTTCTTTTTCCCAAGTTGTTTGCTCATCGCCGTTACAATCCCAAACGACCTTGATCATCTTGACCACTTTACCACGCTTAACCTTTTCTTTCCGGCCAACCACACGGATGGTCTACCTTCCAAGGTCAGATCCTCTTGCAAATCCTGCTACGATATATAATGTTCTCACGTTCGGTCATATGCTTTCTCAGCTGTGACACGTTAAACACATTGTGGTACGCACTCATCTCCGGCGGTAAGTCCAACTTATACGCCACTGGTCCAATCCTTTCCAAGATTCGGTACGGTCCCATGTACCTCGGACTTAACTTAGCATCAAACATTGCTCGGCTTTTCCCTTTATAAGTCATGGCCTTCAAATAAACCATATCGCCCACACTGAACTCTAAGTCCTTACGGCGCTTATCGGCATAACTCTTTTGCCGGTCTTGAGCCTCTTTCAGCTTAACTTTCAGAAACCGAATCTTTTCTGTAGTCTCCTCGACTATAGCAGGTCCTAACTCACTCCGCTCCCCCACTTGGGTCCAACATAACGGTGTCCTGCACGGTCGTCCGTACAACGCTTCATACGGAGACATATCAATGCTCCTTTGATAATTGTTGTTATACGCAAACTCAGCCAACGGTAGATAACTATCCCAGTTACCACCCCAATCCAAAACACACGCTCTCAACATGTCCTCTAATGTCTTGATGGTTCTTTCGGACTGACCATCCGTTTGCGGATGATACGCAGTACTCATGTGTACCTTCGTCCCAAACTCTTTCTGAAACTCTTTCCAGAACCGTGAAGCGAACTTCGGATCACGATCGGACACTATACTCACTGGCACACCATGCAGTTTCACGATCTCATCCACGTATAGCTCTACTAGCTTAGGCACTCCATCCGTCTTTCTCATAGGTAAGAAATGAGCAGACTTGGTCAATCGATCCACGATGACCCAAATCGCGTCATGCTTATTCTTAGTCTTCGGTAAACCCATCACAAAGTCCATTGTGATCATATCCCATTTCCATTTCGGCATTGGTAATGTTTGCAATAAACCACTCGGAAACTGGTTCTCGGCCTTAATTAACTGGCACGTCGGACAACTAGCCACCCACTTGGCCACGTCCCGCTTCATCCCGACCCATTGATAGTACCTTTTCAGGTCGCGGTACATCTTGGTCATTCCCGGATGAACAGAAAACCTAGACTGATGTGCTTCCTTAAGGATCTCTTCCTTTAACTCTTTCACGTTAAGAACACATACTCGGCCATTCAGCACAATCGTCCCATTGCTTGAAGTTTGATACTCGGTATTGTCAGCTTTTGACATCTTAATCAGATTCTCATCCTCCTCTTGAGCTAACCGGATCCTTGTTAACAAGTCAGCCTGATTCGCAGCTCCCAAACCCAACGGTTCTGTATCCTCCGTTAGAACGTTCAACCTTAACGTCCTTAGGAGATCCACAACTCCCTCCACGTCCTTAGCAGATGATACTCTAGCCCTTCTCCGGCTTAGTGCATCAGCAACGAGATTAGCCTTTCCCGGATGATAAGCTATCTCCAGGTCATAGTCTGCGACTAACTCCATCCATCTTCGTTGCCTCAAATTCAACTCAGGTTGAGTAAAATGTACTTCAAACTCTTATGATCCGTGAACACTTGGACCTTCCCACCATACAAGTAAGATCGCCATATCTTTAAAGCAAAGACCACGGCCGCCATCTCCAAGTCATGCGTAGGATAATTCACCTCATGCTTCCTTAGCTGTCTTGACGCGTATGCAATCACATTCTCGTGCTGCATTAGGACACAACCTAGTCCCTTCCCACAAGCGTCCGTGTACACCACATACGGCTCGTCCGGCTCAGGTAGAGCCAACACTGGTGCACTTGTGAGCATTCCTTTCAACTTCAAGAAACACTCTTCTCACTCGGCTGTCCACACGAACTCAACGTCCTTACCAGTCAGACGCGTCATCGGCTGAGCCATACTTGCAAAGCCTTTTACAAAACGCCTGTAGTAGCCAGCCAATCCTAGAAAACTCCTTATCTCCGTCGCATTCTCAGGTCTCGGCCAATCCGCAATGGCCTTGATCTTTTCAGGATCCACGGACACTCCCTTGTCTGAAACAATGTGACCCAAGAACCCAATGTGCCGTTGCCAAAAGCTACACTTGCTCAGCTTGGCAAACAACTTCTGCTCTCGCAACTTCTCCATAACAATCCGCAGGTGCTTCTCATGTTCCTCCGGACTCTTCGAGTATACTAGGATATCGTCTATGAAAATAATCACAAACTCATCCAAGTACTCTCGGAACACGCCATTCATCAACTTCATGAATGCAGCTGGCGCATTTGTCAAACCAAACGGCATGACCACAAACTCATAATGACAATACCTAGTCCGAAAGGCAGTCATCCTCACGTCCGGTTCGTCTATTGGTATCTGATGGTACCCAGAAGCCAAATCAATCTTCGAGAACCAAGTAGCACCCCTGAGCTGGTCCAACAACTCGTCTATCCTTGGAAGTGGATACTTGTTCTTCACCGTAACACGGTTCAACCCTCGGTAATCGATGCAAAGCCTGAAGCTCCCATCCTTCTTCTTTACGAACAGAACTGGTGCGCCCCATGGTGAACTGCTTGGCCTTACAAATCCCTTGTCCAAAAGATCAGCCAGTTGCTTCTTCAGTTCAGCCATCTTGGCCGGAGCCATACGGTAAGGTGCCTTAGACACTGGAGCAGTTCCCGGCTTAAGTTCAATCGTGAACGGATCTGAACGAGCTGGTGGCATCCCGGACAAAGCTTGATAAACGTCCTCAAACTCTTGTACCACTGGAATGTCTCCTAACTCCACGTCTGGCACAACCTCTTCCGTAGATATCGTCGCTAGATATGCCTCACATCCCTTCTCCAGCATCTTCTCTGCTTGTATTGCCGACACAACCAAGCTACCAGAAGTCGGTCTAACTCCTTGGAAAACTAGAACTTCTCCATCCCTTTCGAACTTCACCCTTCCTCGGTGACAATCCAAATGAGCTTTGTGCTTACCGAGCCAATCCATTCCTAGGATGACATCGTAAGACTTGACCTCACAAATCACTAAGTCAGCTGGCATATCCACTTCGCCAATCCAGACTGACACGTTTCGGACCGTCCCTAGTGAGAACATCACTTGGCCTCCAGCCGCTCTCACTAGTCCGAATTCTTCTCCGGGTTCCTTTTGGAATCCTCCTTTTCCAATCATTCCTGGGTTAACAAAACAATGACTCGCTCCGGAGTCGAATAGAACATGGGTTTCCACCTTACCCATTTATAAGGTCCCTACATTCAACCCCTAGAATGCTAAGACTCTTATCCAACCACGCAACACACAAGACTCAAGAAAAACCGTAAGTACTAAAACTTACCGGTGATCGGTCGAGAAGTGGTCGGATCTACAGTCCCTTCCGCGGTCGTGGCATACACCCTTGGTGTAACGTTCGGCCTCTTAGCTGGTGGCGCCAGCGCCTCTCCTGCACGCTTAAGCTGATTAGCCGCTTGCCCAGCCGCTCCTACCTTTGGACAATCACGCTTGTAGTGTCCCGGCTCTCCACAGCCGAAGCACACCACACCCGCGCTTCCTCCGTCCGACACTCTCACCATCCTCGTCTCTGGCTCAGGACACTCCGCGATCTTGTGGTCCGGACTACCACAACGAAAGCACGAGCCAAACGTACGCTTACATACGCCCATATGCATCTTGCCGCAAGTGCCACACACGCTGCGGTTTCCACTTGACTTGGCTGGAACATTCTTTCCAAACTTGCGGTTCTGTCCCCCGGACGCTTGACCACTCTTGGCCGCTACCACCACCGTTCCAGCCTTAGACAAAGCTTCCTCTGCCTGTCCAGACTCCAGCAACGCTGCTTTCTCAACCAGCTCCGTGACCGTTGCAAAGTCACGCACCAAACACCCGTTACGCAGCTCGACCCTTAGTCCACTCATGAACCTTCGGATCAGCTTCTCCTCGGTATCATGGTCACGTCCCACATACTTGCGTAACTGGTTAAATTCAGTCTCGTACTGCCGAACCGTCCTGGTCCCTTGGCACAGGTACAAGAACTCGGCCTCCAACTGATTGTACGCCTCCTGCGGAAAGTACTTGCTTTGAAACATAGCCGTGAACGTCTCATACGAACAATTCGGGTTCACCAAACGTCCTGTGATCCCTTTCCACCACGTATGTGCAGTACCCTCCAGGTAATGCACAACTATGTCTCGCTTGTACTCTTCCGGACATCGGATGGACTCGAAGTACCTCTCAAGCCTCATCCTCCACTCGTCGGCCTTAATAGGCGCAGTTCCTCCCGCGAAGAACTTGGTTCCCAACCTCGCCATATGATCCAACACTTTGAGGTAAGACGGGATCACCACGGCTTGACCCGCTTCCTCTACAACCACGTTCCCAACGTCTGGCACAACCACTGGTGGTGCCACGGCCGGTACCACTCCCGGTACAGGCGCAACCACTGGTAAACGCTCCAACACTTGAGCTAGCAATCCCAGCACAGCCTCCAGCCTGTCTGGAACAGCTCCCGCAGCATTCCCAGCCACGTTCTCAACTCCATCCGTAGCCACATTCGCAGCAGCCGCGTCCGCAGCAGCAGCAGCCGCAGCATTCGCAGCCGCAGCCACAGCAGCCTCAGCCGCCACAGTGGCCTCGACCTCATGCTGGTTCCCAACCGCATTCTCAGATCTAGAACTCCCCGAGTTTGCAACACCATTCAACCTTGCTGCCCTAGTCCTTCTCGGAGCCATATGCTAGACAAGACAACTATCGGTTAGCCCGTAGCTAACCGCAACTAAGAGTTCCCAACTCAAACAACAACAAACCGCGAGACTCGGCAGTGAAAGGTGGATTTATCTAACCCCAACTATGCTAATGAACTGTCCTAGAATCGACCATGCTCTGATACCAAACTGAGGCGACCCGACCCGGTAATCATACCGCGGCCAGTCCGTCCTAACAACCTACGGCCAACTTACACACTTATGCGGAATTTCAAACTTTTCTCATTAACTTCAATAACAATTCGATTCTCAAAACAGCCATTCTCATTGCATAATTCTTTCAAATTCCAAAGTACAAACGAGGTTCATAAAATAAATCCAAGACTAACTTAGCCAAATTCGATTAAGTATGAAATAACACCAAAGCCAATAACCAAAACAACACTTAAACGTTTAAAACCCCCAAACCCAATCCTAAATCCACTCCTTTCTTCACTGCCTTCGAGTCCGCCTTCAGGACTAACGGTCCTGGACAACATCTTTACCTGCACACTCAACACATAAGAGAGGCATAAGCATTACCATAAATGCTTAGTGAATACGGTCATCCCGTAACACCTTAGCCAGCAAATAATCACGCTTTCATGCTAACAATTCTAACACGATATCAACACACTTAGCAAGCAAGCAATCAATCAACCAATACGCATGACCATCTAGTCTAACTCTGACCCTCTAGTCTTATGGACTCGGTTCCCTCCTTAGCGTGAATCACACATCACCTAATCCAGAGAAAACGATCCTGCCTCGGCCACAAGCTAGCTAAACAATCACATAATCTCACGGTCACCAAACCGCAACACAATCACATAAACATTGACCTTGCTAAGCATAAAACCCTACTTACACAAGCGATCAATACATATCAAAATCCCTAGCAATCTTTCAATCCATAGATGCTAGCCACAGTCACGCACTCACCTTAGACAATCAAACGAACGGTTTTAGTCAAAGGAAACTCGGTGATAACTCGAACAAAAACAAAGATAGTCGGACACCAACGTGCTCCCTCGGCTATCGCTACGACTCGTACCGCGAGATCCAATCCCCTATCGGCTATCTCACGAACCGTACACTTTTCCTCGAACCAAACCCTGAATCCCCTCGGAAACAGACCAAAACACACGGATTAGTCGAACAACTCTCGACAAAATCCAAGCACAAAACAAGATATCCGATCGCTTACCGAAACTATCGGCCGGAATCAAGTGCTCTCGGCTATCTCTCGATCCAATCCGAAAACCTTCGGATAACTTCGATCCTTCCTCGGCAAATCACCTATCCTCAATCGAATCTCTCGATCAGAATTCGCAGAACTCGCACGGACAACTCGTTCTCTCGATGATCTCTCAATTCTCTCGGGAAAACTTTCTTCTCTCGAGTAAAAACGCGGCTGCCCGAGATAAAACGCATAAAACTCCTTATATATGCGAAACCCTAGGGATAAACCGCCTATCCTAGCGTGTTTTCCCTTTTCTCTCGGCTAGAATCGGTTCGTTTTAAGTTTCTCTCGGCTAACCGATCAAACTTTCCTTTTCTCTCGGCAGTTTCCCAAACCGCTCGGCCAAACTCGAGAAATCCTATTCCGACTAGAAAAACTCCAATATTTCTTCGGCCAAACTCAAGGCCCACGGCCCATTCTCAACACTTAGCCGTTTTTCCTCAATTTACCTTGGTTACGACCCTTAACCTCACATACGCGCTAACACGTACCACGGTATGGTACCACCCTCGTACCACGTACGTACTGCGTACGTACCGCGGACATACCACGATCGTACCACGGTCCTGTTCTTACGTACCAAAAATGACGAACCTCCATCGTACCAAACTTATATACAACGACCCAAATCATAATTACTGGTTACGGATGCTACAGAAACCTTCCACAAACATTCAACTGTTCATATTTGGAGACCAGATAGACAATTGAGTCATGATCCGCGGAGAATTTATTTCATGACAATCCCACTGTTACATCTCAACTTATGCCAAAATCATTAGAGACATGCCTTGCAGCCGCGGAGGAGGAATGAGCAGCCGAGGAGCAAAGACCAATGGCCACGCCACCAGCCTTCGATGGCACGACGAAATCCTCCTCTAGCGCGGCCAATACACAACACGAAGGAAGCCCAATTCGAAGCCCATCCCGCTTGTCCACGACTTTTGACCGCTTTAAAACTCGAGTGTTTCTCTAGACTTGAAGACCTATATAAAGACATCAACCTAAAGAGAAGAGGGTGTGCAAAAAGAAGAGAGAGCATTATCGTGATACACAGAAGCCGTCTAGAGTTCTTATTTTCGTTTTTCATTTATTTTGTTCTTAGTTCTTCGTTCTTCGTTTTTCAATACTTTATGGGAGAATATCTCTTCATTTTAGAAGATTTCTAAACCCTCTTTTTATTTCAATACAATCACACTTTTCATATTTCAAATGATGTCTCTCATTCTCATGAGCGAATAGTCGTCTTGTTGGTTTTAAAAGGGTTTAAAAGGGGTTAATCACAAATAGATTTTCATAGGTTCTTAGAGATAGGTTTTCTTTTAGAATACTTTGTTTATTCTCGCCTTTAATGCATGTTTTCTTTTCCGATCAATTAGCAACTGATATCGAGATTGATAGATCCTTTAACTTGTGATCTTATCGATCCGAATATAGAGTAAATGAGCGGTCGCGTCGTTGAGTGCGAATTGCACACCTACGAAGCGCCGTGAGTGCCTACAAACCAGCCCAAATATTGCATGTCTTGTTGCGTCGTGAGATATGAATTGTATACTCACGGAGTAGCGTAGATATTGGTAATTAGATCTATTAACGTTGGGTAGTCATAATGAACCGTTTCAGCTTAAAAACTTAGTCGACGTGATCGCTTTTAAACCTACTCTACAACTTTTTGATCCGATCCGTGAACCCCATAAAATTCCCTTGAGCCCAAGGCCTTTTATCTATTGAATTACAACCGTTTCATTTTTGTCTTACTCATTTGCATACTATAAATTGGGGCAAACAAACCCCCACCTTTTTATTTTGATTTAGAGAAGCTAAATATTTACGACTTTCCCAAAATAACAATCTATGTGGATTCGATCTCTTAATATACTATTGTGATTGATGGGGATCTATGTGGATTCGATCTCTTAATATACTACTTTAGGGGTAAAAGTTGGAGTAACCAACCCCACACATCAAGTTTTTGCCACCGTTGCCGTTTACAATTTTCTAATTCCACCACTAGACCGCGTTAGTATTCAAGCTTTTTTGTCTATTTCTCATGATTTTCTTGTGTCTTCTTTCTTTGTGTTTTTAGGTGCATGACCACTGAGATCGATAGGCGCGAAAAAGAAATCCGAAGGATAAGAAAACAACTAAGGATGGCTGAAAACGAAGCCACTCTTGAAGCTCAACGAAATCGCTAAGAAGCACTTCACAACAACAATCTAGATTCGCGAGTTGTTAGAGAAGGAGAGAACCAATTCGATGGAAATAAAACCCTATTGATCATGGACCTGTGATTGACACGAATGGAGAATAAGACCAACACTTGCAGTGAGAAAGGCAAGAACTGCTAGGATGAGATGGCAGGAACCACGCCAATACGGTGATTCAACACGGAAACCAAAGAGTAGTGCGACTTATACAACCGAGAGAGAGAGAGTGTGTGTGTGAAAAACCGCACCATAGCTGATCATGACACTCCTCACCATCACTTTCAAAATTGAGTCGCACTTTCAAAACAAAGCCGCACGATAACAAGTTCGAGATTAAGCCGCAAATCATCTCTTTGGTGAAGCAAAATCAGTTTCACGGAATGTCTACCGAGCACCCGATGGACCACATCAAGTTATTTGAAGATTTATAGCACAACAAAGACAAATCAAATCCCGGAGGACTACTTGAAATGTAAGCTATTTCCATTCTCTTTGAGCGATAAAGCTCAAAGATGGTTAAAGACTTTACCACCCGGATCGATCACTACCTTGAGAGATTGCAAATTCGCCTTTCTCAATCACTTCTACATGAAGTCGAGATCCAACTTGTTGAGAAAAAAGATTCAAGGTTTTCAACAAGGCTCCGTCGAGTCATTCTTAGAAGCATGGAAGCGTTTCAAGGAGTCTGAACTCGATTGTCCACACCATGGCTACTCCGGTGCTAGTTTACTTAACATATTTTACCGTGGTTTGCAAGCAAAGTACCAACTCTCACTCGATACGGCTAGCAATGGAGATTTCACCACAAAGACAGAGCATCAAGGACAAGCACTCATCGAAAATCTTGATATAAGTAATAGCAAACAATTGTCCGGATTACAGTATAAGTTTGCGAGCCGTAGACTCCGATTCAAAGCAAATCGCTGAGCTAAAGAACATGATGGGCCAACTTCTCAAAGTTCAATAACGCGCGGTAAACGCGTGTGAAGCTACAATAGGCGGTGAAGATGAATTTCACCAAGACAATGAGGCCAAAAATTCATACTCTCAAGAAGAAGAAGTGAATTTCATAGGAGGTCAAAATTTATATCCGAACCGGAACTTTAACAACGGATTCAACAACAACTACCAGAACAACAACCTTTCATACTGAAACCCAAACGTGGAGAATCCTCGAGATCAAGTCTACCCACCACAAGGAAGACCTTTCCAAAGTAAGTTTAAAAAATGTAAACTATAGAGGTAACGAAAACTTCCAACCGAGACCACCTTTTAACGCTCCATTCGTGCCCTTCAACAACCAACAAGGAGCACTTCAAGCCACGCCTAATGCACCCTATCCATCACGTGAGGATAAGCTTGAGGGATTGATGCACCAACTTCTCATCTCTCAATAAAAATCGATCAAAGACCTCAACATAAAAGTCGATTGTATGTACAATGATTTGAATGAGAAGTTCGAATCTTTGTCTTCTCATGTCAAGAAGTTGGATATGCAAGATTATCAATCCGTAGAAGTCGTTAAAAGACAAGTAGGAGTACTACCCAAAAAGGTATAAGATAACCCAAAAGGTTTTTGCAACACAATCTTAACAACCCTTGAAGAAGGTACAAGGCGTGAGATACTTAAGAAAGAAGGTTTGATTTTATTCCACTCTTTCAAACCATCAATAGAAGACCGGAGAAAGCTAAAAATCCTCACTTTGAACCACCCAAGCACCATACACTTGAAAGATTGATGAAGCTAGAAAATCCCGAACCATTCACATTTCCATGTACCGTCACATAAATCGAGTTTGATAATTGTACGGAACACTCACTGCCACCGTTTGACAGTCCTTGATAGCTGTGCTTTCACATAGGCTGCCTACGTACCCTTTCTAGGGATCAAGCCATCCGTAGTTCTTAACTCCATCCGGATTTAGCCATTTACAATCGACTACAGTCACAGTACAGTCCATAACTCATGGACACGGTCGACATCCTTCGACCCAGAACGCCTTTCCATCGGCCATCCCATGACCCACTCGACCGTAATCAGATTTCCGGGTTACGGATGCTACAATTCTCCCCCACTTGGTTTGGATTCGTCCTCGAATCCGGTGCTTCCTCTTGAAGTTTCTCAAACCAATTCGGGAACTCGTACTCATCTCTGGCCCTTTTTCCAGAACAACTCGGATCATCTTGATCCTTTTCCAGAACTTTTGCCACCTCACGGTCGTATCCACATACGAACCCACTAGTTAGCCACTCCACGGCTTTCCTCATTACCAAAAATGAGCAGACTTGGTCGATTTTTCCCCAACGACCCTAATTACATCACCTTTCTTCCGTGATCTCGACCGTCCCATCACAAAAATCCATTGTGATCATGTCCCATATCCACTCGGATATTGATTCTCTGCCTTAACCACTGGCAAGTCAGACATCCAGCTACTCACGTAGCCATGTCATACTACACTCCCCCATTGGGGTTTGTCATAATGGTGCTCTATACAACCCAGCCAAAGGCAGATAACTCTCCCCGTTACCACCTTATTCGAGCACTCCCGCTCTTAATTTAGCTGTACTAAACTTTGTTTCCCAATCGCAGCCTTCTCAAGACTCGATTCAGACACTTCACCTTAGACCATCCCAGCCTTGGTCCGGATTTCCACCACTAATCCGAATTCGTGTACGCCACATCTGGCCGAACACTAGTCAACTCAAGACCCTTCCATTCTCTGGACAGTCTCTTGGTGTGCGTACATTCGCTCCACCTCAACTTCCTTTTAATCAGAATGTTTAGCATAATCCGTTAACGTTGGACTTTCTCCAAAAGCTCAGTCATCCATGATGATAGGTCAAGCTTACGGTCAGTCCATCTTGGCCCATCGACTTGCCTTAGCGAACTTCCGAGTTCCTAAGCGTTTGTCTCATCGTCGCCTCAACTACCGTTAACCACCATCATACTGTTAATCAAGATACCCTGATCTTTATTAACACAACTAACGAATCACTCTTGATTCCTTATTAGAGTTTCCAAAACTCTCATAAGTTCCTCCTTTTAAGCCGGTCAGATCATTGATAACAAATCAGCCTGATCCGCGGCTCCCGAACCCAACGGTTCCTTCTCTTCAGTCAGGACATTTAACTGCAATGTTCCTTTCAGATGATGCACTAGCCCTCCACCGGCTCAATGCATCTACAACCAGAATAGCCCTACCCAAATGATAGGCTATATCCACATTATAGTCAGCGACTATCTCGACCCACCTACGTGGCCTCATTTTCCCGGATCACCCTTTGATCCTCGGATCACACATTGATCCTTACAAATATCATTACCTTGGGAAACTTCTCTTGTTCACAAGAACAATCTCACGGTCACGCCTTGGCTAATCCGCAGATTCCCACAGACGTTCACATCTAATCGCTTAGGTAACCCGCATGTTCTTAACTCACGATTCCAGTCATGCGGTGACGAACTCCTCAGTTCTCACTCACGCAGTCCTAGGTTACTCAACAGTTATCTTGCAACCAACATAGGTTACTCAACAGTCCTCTTGCAACCAGCATGCCACAGTCATGTCCCATCCAGACTCTCGAAAGGGATTATTGACTCAGCCCGTACTCGGCACACCAGGCCATCAGTCGGCTCACAAAGCCTCGGCTCCTATAGCCATTACAAGTCCTCACTTGTATTTTCAGTCAGTACCATGCCTTAACCGGCAAGCACCCGGCACACTAGCCAATCCAGTAGTATCGTTATCCCACATTACTAATCCTACGATGGCGAACTTCCTTAGTCCCCACCGTCACAGTCATCACAACGTATCCGTTGCAATTTCACTGTCACATCCTTCATTGACGAATCCACTGATTCCCATGGATGTACCTTACTCGCGCCTGGCAACAAACTAGTTTCCATGGCCGCCTCTCAAATACAGTCATGTGACATCCATCTTGGCCAACCCTCTCGGTTCCAAGAATGAATCCCAGAAGTATTGGCAACCAACTTGGTTTCCAATCACAATTCTCAGAAACAGTCACGTCTGGACAACCCACTTGGTTTCCACGGACGCATCTCACCACCTGTCACGTCTGGACAACCCACTTGGTTTCCACTGACGCTTCTCACCACCAGTCATGCTTTGGCAACCCAACCCGGTTCCAAAGTCAGAACACAGACAGTCACGCCTTGGCGAACATACCCGTTCCCACAGTCGTAACACATAACAGTCACACCTTGGCGAACATACCCGTTCCCAAAGTCGTAACACAGCACAATCACACCTTGGCGAACATACCCGTTCCCAAAGTCGTAACACAGGACTGTCACGCCTTGGCCAACCCGAAGGTTCCCAAGGACGCCAGTCAGTACACGGCTTACACGCCCTTACAAGTAACACATACTTTTATCGGTGCGCCATAGCCCCGGTCACACTGACCCTTATCTCGGCTCTCAGCCTTACTACACTTAAATGACTTACCAGCCATCTCACGGCACACAAGGCTTTCAGCACACAATGGCCCCGGTCAGCTAGACCCTTATCTCGGCTCCCAGCCTAACTACGCTTAACCAGCATGTCTCTGCTTAACCAGCAGAACAATACAGAATGATCATCTACCCTAACTCTAATCATCTGGTCTTATGGACTCGGTTCCGCACTAGCGTGAATCACACATCACCTAGGCAAGAGACACGATCCCACCTTGATCACGAGATAGTTAGACACCATGTATTCTCACGGTTACCACAACCGAAACAACAATTACATAAATAGGCATGATCGTCTACCCTAACTCTGATCATCTAGTCTTATGGACTCGGTTCCGTACTAGCGTGAATCACACATCACCTTGGCAAACGGAACGATCCAGCCTTGATCACGAGATAGTTAGACACCATGCACACTCACGTAAACAGAATGATCATCCACCCTAACTCTGACCATCAAGTCTTACGGACTCGATTCTGCACTAGCATGAATAACCCATCACCTAGGCAAACGGAACGATCCTGCCTCGATCACGAGCTAGTTAGATATCATGTAATCTCATGGTTCCATGATCATCTCTGCCAATTGTAAATTTCTCACGGCTATCGGTTCTACTCCAAGCGAGAATCACCTCCCCTTGAGCTAGCAACACGATCCGGACATCCACACAGCTAGTTAGACACCTTGGGATCCACTTAGTCAATCCATGAACGGATTTGGTCGGTTGTTGGTCGGCAAAACTAGACTGAAACAGATATTCCAGGGACAATCACGCATCCCTCGAATCCAGTCGACTCGCCTCAACTAACTCACGGATAACACCTCACTCAGTCAGCTGCCCTCGGCTAATTCTCGTCCCAGTCCGACACTCACGGACCACTTGACTTATACACGCGAACCTAGCACAGCTTCCAGTCTGTCCAGAACGCATATCCCGCAGCATTCCCAGCCACGTCATACACACCCGCAGCTACACTCTCAGCAGCCACGTTCGCAGCAGCAGCAGCAGCAGCCGCTACTTGCACCTTGACATGCTCTATCTGATCCCGGCTACCTCTCTAGCCAGAGTCAACTAAACTCCCAACTGCTTCCGCAGCCCGCGTGCTTCTCGAACACCTTCTAGGAGCCATCTTACTTTGCTATTCGGCAACCTACTTGCCTTTTGCTCATTCTCTCAATGAGACTACACTATTCCCGCGGAACTCCCGGTCTCACTAACCGGATAGCTCGTCCGCCTATTTTCTCCAGAATGCAAGTTCATCATCCTGACATTCCACCGCGTTTACGTCATTCTAGACAAGCCTAATTCACGCCAACACTCTGTCCTAGAACCGACCACGCTCTGATACCACTTGTTACACCCCGACCCGGCTAACTATACCGCGGCTGTGCCTCCAACCGTACTTATCATACCATGACCGTACCTTAGGAATTTTTCGCCTTTTTCTTTAAAAGCAAACAACCTAACACAGTCCAACCCATGGCATGAGCCCATTCGCGGCTTAACTAGCTACGCACCTAATCCAGTGCCAAATAAACAAAACCTTGCTCCGCAAGATCCATGAACGTACCATACCGTCCAAACCGCCTTAACAACTTCATTCCACACTCTTGTTGGCTCAACCCTCCCATACTTAGTCACTCAACCAACCATCCCCGCATGACCAAGTACAGAAGAGGCGCGGCTCAGATCCCCGATCCTTGCACGCCTGGCACGATCCACACTGACCGCCCAACCACGATCCAACTGATCTCCAACCGCGATCCAACAGACTTCCAACCACGATCCAACAGACCGCCAACCACGGTCCCACAGACTGCCAACCACGGTCCGACTGACCGCCAACCGCGGTCCAACAGACCGCCAACCACGGTCCAACAGACCGCCAAGCATGGTCCAACAGACCGCCAAGCATGGTCCAACAGACCATCCCGTCACGATCATTCTCGATCGTCAGACAACCTAGTATGTGATAGTCTTGGTAAGCTCTCTCACCAGACTGTGTATCCTGACTAATCTCACGGAACACTCACTGCCACCGTTTGACAGTCCTTGATAGTTGTGCCTTCACATAGGCTGCCTACGTACCCTTTCTAGGGATCAAGCCATCCGTAGTTCTTAACTCCATCCGGACTTAGCCATTTACAATCGACTACAGTCACAGTACAGTCCATAACTCATGGACACGGTCGACATCCTTCGACCCAGAATGCCTTTCCATCGGCCATCCCATGACCCACTCGACCGTAATCAGATTTCCGGATTACGGATGCTACACTACCCCTATAAACGATGGTCTCCCAGAAGAGAGTCTAAACGCGATCAATGCAGTCCCCGTGACTGATGAGCCGACAATGAGACATCCTCCTATGGCGAATTCTGCAGCATGCAACACAACATGGTTCTGACACATCGCGAACTACTTAGCAGCCGATATCCAACCACCTCAGTTCGTGGGTTACAACAAAAAGAAGTTTCTGCGAGAATCACGCAAATACTTTTGGGACGAGCCTTACCTCTACAGACAATGCACAGACGGACTATTCAGAAGATGCGTGGCAGAAGAAGAAGTAGAGGGCATACTACACGGTTGTCATGGGTCGGCCTACGCAGGACACTTCGCCAACTTCAAGACGGTCTCTAAAGTGCTGCAAGCCGGATTCTGGTGGCCGGCTATGCTCTATAGGACCGCATACAAGACACCTTTGGGCACAACCCCTTTTCATTTGGTATACGGGAAAGCTTGCCACCTGCCAGTCGAGATCAAATACAACGCGCAATGGGCTATCAAAAAGATAAACTTCGACCTAAAGGCAGCCAAGGAAAGGCGACAAATCCAAATACACGAGCTGGACGAGATGAGGCATAAGGCCTACGAAAGCTCTAAGATCTATAAGGAAAAGACTAAAGGCCTACCACGACAGGAAGATAATCCCGCGAACTTTCGCAGCCAACGACCAAGTACTGCTGTTCAACTCTCGTTTGAAACTCTTCCCGGGAAAACTAAGGTCAAGATGGTCAGGACCATTCACGATAAAGGAAGTTAAACCGTATGGAGCAATCGTGCTCTGGGATAAGAATGGAGGGTTTTTCACCGTGAATGGGCAACGAATCAAGCCATACCTAGCCACGTCTGAAGAGATAAGGGAGACAATGCACTTAGATGACGCAGTAGTCGCCTAACGCACAAAAAAGTCTAGCTAAAAGACTCTAAACAAGAGCGGCTCAATGGGAGGCAACCCATTTTAGGTACTCTTTTTCTCATCTTTCTAACCATACTAATTTTTAGTTTTGGTTTCTTCTTAATTTACAGCATTTTCATAAACCCCAAAAAGCACAAAAAATCAGAAAAACCCAAAAAGACCAAAAATATGAAGAAGGAGTTTCGAAGAACACTCACCGGGCGACGAACCGCCCGTGGGCCGGCCAGAAGGAGCCTGGCCGCGCAACGAGCCACGATGGCGCGGACGAAGGACGCCCGGCCGCTGCCGCGATAACCCGTCGCGCAGCCATCCTTCTTCTGCGACGTTCTCCATCCGAACCTCACCAAACCGGACCTCCTTCAACCTGTTTCAAGCATTTCAAGCATCCTCCTTGATCCAATGGCCTGAACACGATCTAAAGACCGCAAAGATCACTTCCACAACCGCTGCACATTGCTGTTGCATCAAAGATAGCGAGACAAGACAAGACTCCATCCAAGTCAAGTTGAGTTAATGATCCATCTCTCTACTTACTTCGTCCAGCACGTTCAACGGACCTGTATCCACGGAAACGAAGAAGAACACCACGGTTCCAGAGGATGAAAACCATAGTGCAAGCTCCAGAAGGAAGAATATGCAACTTCCTTCACCAAACCGCGAAGAGGAAAGTTCCCGAAGACTAGCTTCTCTCTTCCGCGACCAAGACCTTTACCGTAGCCATGTAAGGATTTCATATGGTATTGAAGTTCATACTAGCAACACCTGTCTTCCGGGATCCCGAACAGATCACTGGATAGGCCCAAACTTCAAGTCAAGTTTCTGAGGTGACGCAGTCTTCAAGACGCAAGGACGAAAGATTTTCCATCTCTCATTCTTGGTGTTATCAAAGGTCAAGGAACCAAGACGAGTACTCAACAACCGGAGTACCTGTTCTTCTCAACAAAGGCGAGCCAATCATCACCACAAAACGCCTATCACCATCCTCATCCATCACCCACACACGCCCACCACCACCATCCGAAGCAAGGAAGCTCAACCGCGCAACACATTTCCTTTCGAGCTAAGTTTTCGATTTCTTTTGTTCAATCAAATCGATTCTAAGCAGGGACATAAGGATAATGATCAAGTCCTTAGCTCAATCATAGCACACGACCATCCACCCATACCAAACCCAACGCCACTTTCAAGTAAGACTTCACAAGCTTGTACTTGAATTTACCTATCTTTTTCACCTCAACTCGATTTAAACAAACTGGGGACAATTTGATTTAAGTATGGGGGGTTTCTTATATTACTAATTATGCTTCTATTTGATGAGTCCTATGCGTACTTACATCATTTATCGAGTCATTTTTTAGAGTCAAAATGTTTTTCTTTCAGTCGGAAACTATGAACTTTGCTAGGTACAAGTCACTTTGAACAAGGAACCTTAATGACCATTCTCACGGATTTATAAGCAAGGCTTACTAAGTTGAACACGGCGAGTGGATCATTCCAGCGGAGAAATTTCTAATCTCTAGAGTACTCGAAGGAGCTTGCGTTGACTCCGCACCTAATGAATCAAATCTTCTCGTCAAGGGGCTTGAGGTACTTCGAACTTTGCACCTCTTTTAGACTCTAGCATGACTAAGTAGATGCAATGCAACCTCTCTTCTTGATCTTCCCTTGTTATAGAAAAGAAAAAAAAATATAGAAAGAAAGGTTTTAGTTTGAGAATGGCAACCAGAGTTCCTTAAAGGACAATGACGGTTCGCAGCAATCATGTAAACTTCAAAGAAGTGATCATTCTCAAGCTAAGAAGAAAAAAAATGGAATAAGAAAGTCGATAGAAAAAATAAAATAATACCCTAGAAAAGTAGAGAGAAATCGACTAAGGTAAGAGAAAATAGGAGAGTTGTGTCTGAAATGTCTATGTCTAGATGTTTGGAAGAGAAAGTATAGTCGACCAATACTCCCTCGATAGAGACCGCACGCCTAAATGAATAAATGAGTCAACAAGAGGGAGCTCGAAATACTCAAAGGGACCATGAAGCGTATCCGGGAAGGGTGAAAAGCTCAAGGTAACTAGGCCCAAACGCCTTGAAGCTAAATTCCGAGTTACGTGGCTCAAACAGGTCGATTGTTAGACTTGACGAGTTCCCAAGTATTCGTGAGTTTCCACGTTTTCAAACCTCTTTTCCTTACTTAGATTTCTGTTTTGTTTGAGGACAAACAAAGGTTTAAGTCTGGGGGAGTTGATAACACTCATATTTTACCCATTTTTACTATCATAAGTGAGTGCTTTAATAAGCATTTCACTAAGGTTTTAATGTATATTTAGTAGTTTTCGAGTATTTGTATGTCCAAGACTCTTTTCAGGAAATCTTAAGAAAAAGGGAGCAAAACGGAGCAAAACGGACATTTTCGGAACATGAGCTTTTTGACAGAAGTTTAGCACAAGACGGAGACCTTCCCACCACGGGATCGAACTGAATTTTGGTGACAAGATAGCCTGAACTACTACCTTTCACCTCGAAGTGGTTTGAGTCCAATGCCACGGTTGGATCTCAAGTTACGAAGGAAGCAAGAAGGCCCGTCAGACACATCCTCAGAAGGAGGATGGCCGCGCCAGGAAAGCTCAGAAGACCAATGGCCGGCCCATGAACCTCCCGTGGCGCGGCCAGACCAAGTGACGTTCCCGAGCCCGTTTTCAAGCCCAAATTAAGCCTGATGTCCACCAAACTTTGTGGAACCCTAAGTAACATCTAAGAGGACCTAAAGACCTATAAATACACGTTGCTACTCTTATTTTTGGGAGAGTTCGAAGTCAGCCACCAAGACCTAACCTAGAAGAGCGCCGCAGCTAAGGAGGAAGAGAAGAGGAGCGAAAGCCGTCTTCTCCAGTCCCCAATCTCGTCGCCCTATTCGATACTCTCTTTCATCTCCTTTCTGCACTTTCTTTGCATCGTTATCACTTCCTTTATTTTCTTTTCAAACCTTTGAGATTTATACCTATTGCAATGATAATGAATTTCACATCCATGTCTGAGTAGTCTCATAGTTGGGTTTCACAGGGGGTTTCTCAAGGGATTTTATGGTTTGATTCGATTAGGTTGTTAGATCGTAGGTAGTATGCTTTTCACTGTTCTTCGTTTGGATTCTTTCTTATTGCGTAATCTTTGACTGGCCACTTAAGGATCGATTGTAGGATCATTAGAACCGCGTGAGCGCTGAATCTATTGGCCGGACATAGTTTTAAACGAGCAGGCACCGAAGGATGCTTATGCATATCGGCGGTGCACTGTGAGCTTCATTGAACCTAATCTTATACCTGATCTTGCTGCGAAGTCGCTACCGAAAGGGGGCGAACGAGCAGTTTAGGTTTAGGTGTTTGGTTTTCCGAAAAGAGGATCCGACCACTTTCGTGTTTGAGCTTAAGAACCAGTAGAATTGATTTGCCTAGGTCAAGTGTTTCAATCTTAGAATCATTCCGTAAAACACCTGAGAGATCCCTGAAACCCAGCGTTCCGTTTTATAGTTTTACAATCCCTCTTGATTTCCGTTGTTGCTGAACCGTCACCTCCCCAAAACCAATATTTAATCCGATCGTTCTCATTTGATTTTCTGTTTTAGTGAATTTGTTTGAAGCATCATAGTCTCTGTGGTTCGACACCCTAAATACTACAACGCACATCTGTGCACTTGCAGGCGATATGGTTATAAATTTAAATCTCGAAAACAGACTCTAAAACCTGTTGCATCAAGTATCAAGGATGCCCAGGTTGAAAACTTTGTAGGGAATCTTACGCTAGTATCAAGGATGCACATCATCTGCCGCCATGGAGTCCCTTACGAGATCGTGACCGATAACGGTTCGCAATTCATCTCCGCCCAGTTCGAAGCCTTCTGCGAAAAATGGAAATCAAGGCTGAGCAAGTCTATGCCTAGCTATCAGCAAGGGAATGGACAGGCCGCGGTTTGAAGAAACGTCTCGACGAAAAGAAAGGACGCTGGGCAGACGAACTCGAAGGAGTCATGTGTTTTCATCGAACAACCCCGCGACAAGCAACGGGCGAAACACCCTTCGCCCTTGTTTACGGAACAGAATGCGTAATTTCCCCCGAGATAGATTTTCCCGGAGTCCGAAGGCGCTCCTTCCTGGACAAGAGGGCCTAAATCATCTCATGCTCTTGGACGACCTCGACCTGATCAACGAGAGACGCGATCAAGGACTCATTCGAATGCAAAACTACCAACAAGCCACGACTAAGTACTATAACTCAAACGTAAGAAGCCGACGATTCAACGAAGGAGACCTCGTCCTCCGCAAAGTCTTCCAGAACACAGCGGAAAGAAATGCTGGCAAATTGGGGGCTAACTGGAAAGGACCTTACCGCATCACTAGAATAGTCCGCCCGGGCGTTTACGAGCTTGCTACCGACGCAACTAGCGTCCCAGTGTCGAGATCCTGGAACGCGATACACCTAAAGAAGTATTACTTCTAGGTCACTCTATCGAAATCATGAACTACGGGGCGGTTTGATCCCCGAAAAGGGTACGTAGGCAGCTCGTATACTCCCACCTTGTAACCACTTTGCTTAATTAAAAAGATAGAATATTTCAACTCGCATCTCAATACTTTATCATTTGCCTCGTCGGTTGTTGGCCACAACGGACGAACAATTACATCCTTCATGGATTCTGATAAGTAGATTTCTTATATGGGTTCTACTCAGTCAATGACCCACTACTTATAACCGAATGTAGTATAGGTTATGGGTCTTATCAATCCGATGAGAGATTTCGAGGCATTCCATTTATGGAATTCTTTCACAAGCTAGGATGGATAAAAGAAAAAGGTGACATGGTGGAAATCTGAGACTAAGATACTACGAGAGCAGAAAGCAAGTATTTAAACTAAATATGCTAAAGAACCGAAAATAAGATGGTAAAAGTACGAACTTTTAAAAGAAAGCAAGAATCGGTTTACATGACAAGGGCGTTTTTCGGGTCCAAACGTTAAAGATCTTCCCTTTGATGCTAGATTTACTTCCTATAAGGCTAATCCTTCAGCACAGAATTCAGGATCTGGACAAATTCACTGTCGTGGTATAAGTCTCTTTGCTGTCTCACGACCTAACCTCGCTATCATGTAGTGATCCATGAGAACAGCAAGCTTGAATAAACAACTCTACTAATGCCAAAACGCTCCCTAGGCATATAATCTCTTAGGCTAGGATGAGCGAATCTCTTATGAGATTGGTCCTTGCAAACATTCAAACATGGCGTTTGTTTGAAGAAGCTCGATGGCAAAGTTCAAATAGCGAAGATGACTAAGCATTAACAGCATCAAATAAGAAAGGACTAAGATGGATTAAGCATAGATCCGCATCAAAGGTTGGAGCTTTAACTCATTTTCCCTACTCTTTTGCCCCTAAAACCGAAATAGACTACTCACAAGCCATTTGAGAAACCTCAAGATCCATAAGGATGAGAGAGTAACTCATAAGCCGTGAGATAATCGAAAACAAGAAAAGGAAGAAGCTTTAAGAAAATAACACTAAGCTATAAGACTTAAAACTTCAAGATTGCATAAAAATCAAAGCTTTAAACAAGCTTCAATGGTGAAAAAATACAGAGTTTCGGTTCTTGAAAGAGAAGATAGACAAAATAAAAGTAGAAAGCGTGATGAAGAGATAAGAGTGAGGGAGTAGGTATTTATACACAAAAAGGGAAAAACATAAACGTTGGGACCACTTTCCCGAAATGGTACTATTTTGGCTTTTAGCGTTTCGGGCTTACGTCGTTATGGACGAGCCGAAACGCTAACTCTTCTGATTCTTCGGGCAGGCTCCATATCGGGCAAGGATTTCGGGGTCATGTCGTGAAGGCTTCCCTTCCTTGGTACTTGAATCGGGCACTTCCCGTTGCCTTGTTCCGATATCCGTCCTTTGGGCATCTTCTTGCTGGATCTTCACACCGAGGTTCTCCTTTCGGGACTAAGCCGCTACTACTCGTCTAAATCGACCTCGTGTCGTGATCCATGCTCGATATTACCGGCTCATTCTCCATTTGTGACCTCCCTCCTTGGTCTCTTCTTCGGATCATCCTAAGCACCTGAGAACACACTCCAAACATGCAAGACTATGCAGAAACCTAACCTAATGCATCTAATCCTAACATGGGTGAAAATGTGATGCAAGCTATCACTAAAGTGCAAGAATGAAGTCCTAACTATCATGAAACATGTACTAAAATCATGCAAATTACAGAGATATCAACACCCCCAAACTTGTCTTTTTGCTTGTCCTCAAGCAAAAGCCAACCGGAGGGGTGAGGTTTTCAAAATAAAAGATGTAAGTTTGAATCCAAAATGCCATTTAAAGGAAATAAACTCAATGTCTAAGTTCAGGTTTCTAGGATGCAAGTCGAATTCTACCTATCCAGAAAGCCTTAGCCACATTTATCACAATAATCAAGCGAAAAAAATCCTAACTTAGATGCACATTCAAATTCCCAAATCCCTTTCAAATTCATTATGAAATTTAAAACGTGGGTCTCATTCATGCCTGTCAACTAACTCATTTGGCTCAGGGTAAGGTAACGAGCTAAATATGAACTCGTGGCGCGATCGGGTTAAGTGTTTAAGTGGGATCACTCATGAAAGGAACCTTCTTAATGCAAAATGCTAAGGGTAAAAACCAATGGATGCATACAAGGCTAGAATACCATCTACCCAGAACATCTATTTCGTTTCCTACCCTAGTCTAAATTTCTCCCTCCTAAGCTACCCTTTCTCTCGGCTTTTCGCCGTTATCCCGATATTATTCCTCGATATTACCTTTCCTGGTCATCTTCAGGGGACTTCTTCTTTGTTGGAGATCGGTTTCGGCTTTCTGGCTCCTTTGTTGCGTTCCTTGTGTTTCACCTTTAGTGTCATTGACCGGATATATGCTTTGTTGTTGGGCCTTCTTTTGCTTTTTCTTTGAATCGCCTTTTTCTTCTTTTGGTTTCGAGCTCCATTTGTTGCCGCCATTTTTTTTATTCGTGTCCCCGTCTGACTCCTTGGTTTTCTTTCTTTCCCTTCTGTCAATACATGATCAAATTGGAATTCCCCTCCCTTTTTCCTGTTGTATCGGGCTGTGACTGTTGGAGGAGTTCTGTATAATGTGGTTCAGAAATTTGCAGACGGGTTCGACCGCATCTGGTTGATCGTTACGGGGTGAAACCGTTTTGCCCAGCCACGNGTTATATCGGGCTGTGACTGTTGGAGGAGTTCTGTATAATGTGGTTCAGAAATTTGCAGACGGGTTCGACCGCATCTGGTTGATCGTTACGGGGTGAAACCGTTTTGCCCAGCCACGTTATATTTCCATAACGGTCTCATACCGTAATTTTAACCCGATATCTGAGCGTGAGTTTTTCAAACTGGCTGGTACATGGGTCTCACTGCCGTAACGACCAATTCGTCCAGTTTTCTTTCCGTTATGGCTCCTTGATGTTCCACTTCCTGATATCTCTATCACCGTTCCACTCATGGTTATTCTGAATAATGCAAAGCAAAGAGAGAAAAATAGCAAAATAATTAAAAAGGATAAGCTTGGGGTGCCTCCCAAGAGCGCTTGTTTAGAGTCTCATAGCTTGACTTTTCCAGACCGTTTAAGCTTTGTTGGGGTCTTGGAGATGAACCACGGTCTTTTCCAGTACTTGGTATTCCTCATTTCCCAAATATGGCTTCAGTCTGTGTCCGTTCACCGTGTAATCCTCTCCGTCCTTCCCGAAAAGTGTCACAGCTCCGTATGGCAATACTTCCTTGATGGTGTATGGTTCGGACCATCGTGACTTTAACTTCCCAGGGAACAATCTCAATCTTGAGTTGTATAACAGCACTTGATTCCCTGGTGCGAACTCTTTCGGTCTGATTTTCTTGTCGTGGAGGACCTTTGTTTTCTCCTTGTAGATCCGCGAGCTCTCGAATGCTTCCAAGCGAATTTCTTCTAGCTAGTGTAGGTTTATCAGTCTCTTCTCTTGAGCTGTCTTGATGTCGAAATTCAAGAGTTTAATGGCCCATAGAGCCTTGTACTCAAGTTCCACGGGCAAGTGACATGCCTTGCCAAATAGGAGAGCGTAAGGGGACCTTCCAATGGGCGTCTTGAAAGCAGTCCTGTATGCCCACAGAGAGTCGTCTAACTTTGCTGACCAGTCTTTTCTTGTGGCTCCGACTGTTTTTTCCAATATCGCCTTGATCTCGTGGTTGGATATCTCGACTTGCCTGTTTGTCTGTGGGTGGTAAGGTGTAGCTACCTTATGCTTGACTCCATGCTTCCTAAAGAGATTTTCGAACAACTTGTTGATAAAATGACTACCACCGTCACTTATTACCACCCTTGGGATTCCATATCTTGGGAAGATAGTTGACTTGAATAACTTTAGTACTACCTTTGCATCATTGGTGGGGCTAGCTACGGCTTCAACCCATTTCGAGACATAATCAACAGCAACTAGTATGTACTTGTTGCCATAAGAGGAAGGAAACGGTCCCATGAAGTCAATCCCCCATACATCGAAAATATCGACTTCCAATATCGGGGTCTGTGGCATCTCGTCTCGTTTGCTAATGTTTCCTTTCCTTGGGCACGCTTCGCAAGAGGATACATACTCATGAGTGTCTTTGAATAAACTTGGCCACCAGAATCCTGCGTGCAAGATTTTTGTTGCGGTCTTGAACGTGGCGAAGTGGCCACCGTAGGCTGAACCGTGGCAATGGAATAAGATCCCTCTCGCTTCTCCTTTTGACACACATCTTCTGTAGATCCCATCTATCCCTCTCTTGAAGAGATACGGCTCGTCGTTGAAGAAATAATTAATGTCCTTGAAGAATTTCTTTCTTCGGTAAGCATAGAAGTCATTTGGGATATCTCCACTCACCAAGTAGTTAATGTAATCTGCATACCAAGGAATGTCGTTTTCTTCCATGCTGGCTACAATTTCCAAACTCTTATTAACTCGGTACATTCCTCCTAGGACTCCTGCCATCATGAGTTGTTCTTCTGGTAGAGCATCATTGATGGGAATCAAGTCTTCTATTCTCATCCGGGATAAGAGATCAGCTACACCGTTCTCTATTCCCTTTTTGTCCAGGATTTCCATGTCAAATTCTTGTAGCAGGAGGATCCACCTTAGCAGTCTCGGCTTGGTGTCTTTTTCGCATAGATATACCTTAGTGCAGCATGGTCCGTGTAAACGATCACTTTTGATCCCACCAAGTAGCTTCTGAATTTTTCAAAAGCAAACACTACTGCCAATAATTCTTTCTCGGTCGTGGCATACTTCACTTGGGTATCGTCTAGCGTTCGGCTTGCGTAGTAGATCACGTGTAACTTCTTCTCTTTCCTTTGGCCGAGAACAGCTCACACGGCATAATCACTCGCGTCACACATAATCTCGAATGGAAGGTCCCAATTAGGAGCTTGAACTATGGGAGCACTCACAAGTGCATCCTTGATTGTGTTGAACGCTTGGAGGCAATCTTCGTCGAAGACAAACTCGGCTTCCTTGCATAAGAGCCGTGTGAGTGGTCTAGCTATCTTGGAGAAATCACGGATGAACCTTCTGTAGAAGCCCGCATGACCAAGGAAGCTATGAATTTCTTTCACCGTGGTGGGTGGCTTCAAATGCACCATGACCTCTATTTTTGCCTTATCGACCTCGATACCCCTCTCCGATATCTTGTGACCAAGCACTATTCCTTCTCTGACCATGAAATGGCACTTCTCCCAATTTAGTACCAAGTTAGTCTCCTCGCAACATTTGAGAACCCTGCACAAATTCGACAAACAAACACCAAAAGAGCGACCATACACAGAGAAATCGTCCATAAACACTTCCACCATTTCCTCTATTAGGCAGAGAAAATTGACATCATACATCTTTGGAACGTTGCTGGTGCATTACATAACCCAAATGGCATCCTTCGATATGCAAAGGTACCATATGGGCATGTAAATGTGGTTTTCTCTTGATCGTTTTGGTGTATCGGTATCTGGAAGAAGCCACTATAGCCATCCAGAAAACAGTAGTATGGATGGTTAGGTAGCCTTTCCAGCATTTGGTCAATGAAAGGGAGGGGGAAGTGATCTTTCCTTGTGTCCAAATTTAATTTTCTATAATCAATACACATTCTATGGCCTGTTATGGTTCGCGTGGGTATTAGTTCGTCTTTCTCGTTCTTTACTACTGTGATTCCTCCCTTTTTGGGCACACAATGCACAGGTGATACCCAAGTGCTATCCGAAATTGGATAGATAACACCCGCATCTAGAAGTTTAAGAATCTCTTTCTTTACAACTTCTTTCAAATTAGGGTTTAACCTTCTTTGATGTTCTACAGAAGTCATAGATTCATCTTCTAGATGTATCCTATGTGTGCAGAGAGAAGGGGATATGCCTTTGATGTCATCCAAGGAATAACCAATTGCTCTCCTAAACTTTCTCAACTAACATAAAAGGGAGGATAATTCTAATTCGTTCAAGTTTTCATTGACAATGACCGGGTAAGACGAATTAGGACCTAGGAAAGCGTACCTTAGACCTTCTGGAAGAAGTTTGAGCTCGAGTTTTGGAGCGTCTAGCTCGTTCCAATCTCCTCTTATGCTTTGACCTTCCGAGCTCATTGTACCTATATCGACTTGATCTCGATATGTCCCTTCTTTTGTTTTCCAGGCGATTTTGTGCCTCCCATGCTCCAGGTCCTCTGGATATCCATCATCTTTCATGGCTTTCCTCGCATCCAGATGCATAACGTAGACCTCACTCTCCTGTTCCACATGCCCGTGCTGCCTCCCCTCTTTTGTCAAAGCTACAAGCAACATATCTTTTAAAGTAAGCTCTTCAAAGAGCTCATCGTTCAGCTTATCCATTGCGTCCACCCAGAATATCTTTCCTCCTATGGTGGGTTTCTTCATCACTTCCTTTATGTCGAACTTGAGGATGATATCCTTTCCAAGATTCAGCTTAATCTTGCCTTTCTTTACATCAATCATCGCGCCTGCCGTGACGAGAAAGAGTCTCCCAAGAATAAGAGGGTCTCGCGGTTCTTCGTCCATTTCGAGCACCACAAAATCGGTTGGCACCTCGATATCGCCAATCCGGATGAGAACATCTTCGAGTAGTCCCTTAGGCAACCTTACAGATCGGTCTGCAAATATCAGAGATATTCTGCTTGGCTTGTATGACGTGAAACCCAGTCACTTAGCTATTGATAGTGGCATGAGGCTCACACTTGCCCCTAGATCGCAAAGGCAATTGTTGAATGTGAGTGGACCAATTGAACATGGGAGAGTGAAGCTTCCCGGATCGTCTAGCTTGTTCGGAACTACTTTCTTCTGGATAATGGCGTTACACTCTTATGTCATTACCATCATGCCTTGGAGTTCTTTCGTTCTTGCTAAGATTGCATCTTTTATGAATTTTTGATACGGTGGTACCAACGCTAAAGCATCCACGAGTGGCATGGTGAGTTCCACTTTCTTCAGATGCTCTGCAAACTGAGCTCTGTATTTCTCGAGGAGTTCCTTCTTGAACCTTCCTGGAAAGGGGTAAGGAGGTTTGTATGCGGGTGGAACAAATCGCGGTTCTTTTGGTTTCTCAAAACGGGCAGCAGGTATCGGTGTCATCACGATATTTTGTTCTCTGAGTTTGGTGAACAGCTGATCTTCAACACTTTCTTGAACCTCTTCTTCCTCGTTGTTGACTTCTGATTTTTCAGAGCTGTCCCCCACACTAGATCGGAAGCGTCCTCGCTTATCTTCGGAGCTTGAGCTTTTGGTTCAAGAGTCTTACCGCTCCGTAGGGTTATAGCTTGCACGTAGGCTGGTTGTGTAGTTGGTGCATTGTGCGTTGGTTGTTTGATTAGCTTTATATGTTCTTCCTGCTTGTCCAAGCGTGAATTGATTGCTTTGATATCTTGGATGCTGCTGCAGTGACTTTGAACCAGCTGAGTGAGAAGATTCTTGATGTCGGAATCTTGCTGTTGTGGATGTTGTGGGTAGAATACGTAATGTCCATATGGTGGTTGTGGGTATTGGGCTTGATATTGTTGATGTTGAGAGTAACAGTGGGGAGGAGGAGGAAATGCCTGCTGAGTGTAGGCATTTGCATTGTACGAAGGGGCTTGCGGAGGAAATGTAGCCGGAATTGGAGTTTCCCCATATTGTCTTTGCTCGTATTTGGTAGTTGTGTCCCCATAGCGGCTTGGTTCCGTCGAGATGACCCAGATACTTGCTACCTTAGTGTTTTGAGCATGTTGGCTTTGTAGTAGCGCGTCCAAGCGGGTTTGTAGTTGTATCACCTCGCTTTCCCTCTGCCTATCCAGCTCGGTTGGTTTGTTGTCAACGTCGTCCTTGTAATTACTATCACTTGTGGCCATATTTTCGACGAGGTTCATGCCGTCGTCCACTTCTCGGCCAAGGAAGATGCCATGACTTGCAGTATCCAGCTGATCCCTATATTTCTTTGACACTCCTCTATAGAGGATACTGAGTAGTGAGGAGCTTGAGTAACCATGATGGGGGCATTTTAGTGTGTACCCTTTTAGACGTTCCCAAGCTTCACTGAATCTTTCGTCTTCAAGTTGGGTGAACGTGGAGATTTCCAATCGCGGCTTTGCTGTTCTTGACGGCGAGAAGAATTTCTTGAGGAAGGCTCGTTTGCATTCGTCCCATGTTTTTATAGACCCCAGCTTTAGAGTCTTTTCCCATTGGTGAGATCTGCCTCCCAGGGAAGAGGGAAAAATACGTAGTTTGAAGCCGTCATCCGAGATTCCTTCTTGTTTGGTCAAAGAACAATTTTTTTCAAAATTGTCGAGGTGGTCTAGGGGATCTTCCACGGCTTCACCCTGATATTTGTTGTTCCGGACCATGGCAAGCATACTACTCTTTATCTCGTACCCATCATCACTTGAGGGTGGGGTGATACCGTTTCGTGGTCTGTAGTTGGTGGGGGAATCACATTCGCCGATTAGACGTTGATGTCGCGGTATATCGGCATGTTCCCGTTGTGCGTCATTCATTCCTTCTTGGGGATGGTACATGTCATTCATTTGAACGTGTTGTTATAGGTACCTGCGAAAAAGTCTAAAAGAACGATGTTAGAGTCGAAAAAAAAGTAAAGTCGTAGTCTTGCTAAGAATTAGAAATTTAATGCTCAAATTCCTCTCAAATCGGCAACGGCGCCAATTGATAAGTAGATTTCTTATATGGGTTCTACTCAGTCAATGACCCACTACTTATAACCGAATGTAGTATAGGTTATGGGTCTTATCAATCCGATGAGAGATTTAGAAGCATTGCATTTAAGGAATTCTTTCACAAGCTAGGATGGATAAAAAAAAAAGAAAAAAAGAAGAAAAAAAAAAAAAAAAAAAAAAAAAAAAAAAAAAAAAAAAATTAAACTAAATATGCTAAAGAACCGAAAATAAGATGGTTAAAGTACGAACTTTTAAAAGAAAGCAAGAATCGGTTTACAGGACAAGGGAGTTTTTCGGGTCCAAACGTTAAAGATCTTCCCTTTGATGATGGATTTACTTCCTATAAGGCTAATCCTTCAGCGCAAAATTCAGGATCTGGACAAATCCAATGTCGTGGTATAAGTCTCTTTGCTGTCTCACGACCTAACCACGCTATCACGTAGTGATCCATGAGAACAGCAAGCTAGAATAAACAACTCTACTAATGCCAAAAAGCTCCCTAGGCATCTAATCTCTTAGGCTAGGATGAGCGAATCTCTTATGAGATTGGTCCTTGCAAACATTCAAACATGGCGTTTGTTTGAAGAAGCTCGATGGCAAAGTTCAAATAGCGAAGATGACTAAGCATTAACAGCATCTAATAAGAAAGGATTAAGATGGATTAAGCATAGATCCACATCAAAGGTTGGAGCTTTAACTCATTCTCCCTACTCCTTTTGCCCTAAAACCGAAATAGACTACTCACAAGCCATTTGGGAAACCTCAAAATCCATAAGGATGAGAGAGTAAATCATAGGTTGCAAGCTAATCAAAAACAAGAAAAAGGAAAAAGCTTTAAGAAAATAAGACAAGCTATATAACTTAAAACTTCAAGATTGCATAAAAAACAAAGCTTTAAACAAGCTTCAATGGCGAAAAACAAAGTCTCGGTTCTTTGAAGAAGAAGAAGACAGAAAACTAAAAGTAGAAAACGTGATGAAGAGATAAGAGTGAGGGAGTAGGTATTTATACACAAAAAGGGAAAAACATAAGCGTTGGGACCACTTTCCCGAAATGGTACATTTTTGTCTTTTAGCGTTTCGGGGTCACGTCGTTATGGACGAGCCGAAACGCTAAGTCTTCTGATTCTTCGGGCAGGCTGCATATCGGGTAAGAATTTCGGGGTCATGTCGTGAAGGCTTCCCTTCCTTGGTACTTGAATCAGGCACTTCCCGTTGCCTTGGTCCGATATCCGTTCCTTGGGCATCTTGTTGCTAGATCTTCACACCGAGGTTCTCTTTTCGGGACTAAGCCGCTACTACTCGTCCAAATCGCCCTCGTGTCGTGATCCATCCTCGATATCGCTGGCTTATCCCCCATTTGTGACCTCTCTCCTTGGTCTCTTCTTTGGATCATCCTAAGCACCTGAGAACACACTCCAAACATGCAAGACTATGCAAAAACATAACCTAATGCATCTAATCCTAACATGGGTGAAAATGTGATGCAAGCTATCACTAAAGTGCAAGAATGAAGTCCTAACTATCATGAAACATGTACTAAAATCATGCAAATTACAGAGATATCAGATTCTAACTCCTGCTTTCTCACTAAGTAAAGGAAGTTCTCAAACATCCTCCACGGATTAAAGTGCGCTATATAAATCACGTCTAGGTATACCCCAGTCAAACATCATTGGGTAAATCCCATACGATGTTCTTTATGTTCTGCCGGAAATGCTTTCTCACTAAGTAAAGGAATTCTCAAACATCCTCCACGGATTAAAGCGCGCTATATAAATCATGTCTAGGTAAACCCCAATCAAACATCATTGGGTAAATCCCATACGATGTTCTTTATGTTCTGCCGAAAAAACGGATAAGTAAGTCGAGGTGGGTTCGCAAGTCCTAAAGTTGTGGCAAAACATCCTAAACCCAACAACAGTTCGTCCTAAGCAACGTTGGTCTGATAACACCTCACGAACATAATATTCACGGTTGGTCATTGAATACGAGGTACCCATATATGTTCAAACGTAAACCCAGTAAGCACTTCGCTTCTCAGCAACGCTGGTCATTTACATTACATAGGTCAATCACGACCAGGACACTGTGGCTCGCCTGAGAACAGCTCGTCTCTCAAAACACTTCGGAAATTTTTGTACCTGATGTGCACAATCAAGTACGAAAGGACCAGATGTGTTCAAACTTAAACTCGGCAAACGATTCGCTCCCAAGCAACGCTGGTCTTAAACGAACTGTGATAAACGTCGAATGTGTCATAATCTAGAAAGTTCGCATTCGCCCTAATTTACGCCTAATAAAAACAGACAACTGTTATCCGAGCGCTTCGCCTCGCCAAAATTCAGAACAAAACAAAGCATCTCAAACCATTCAATAATAAAAGCTAAAACTCGCACAAACGGAAAGTTATGGATAAAGCCGTCCAGGCATCAAGTTCAACGGATAATAACGCTCGGAATAACAACGCAACCCAGCTCTGCGTATTAGGCGGTAGCCTCCCTCAGTCGAGGCCAGTCGAGCCCTCTCTCGAGAACTCCGGTGTAAACATTGGGGGCCTCAAATCCCCACGAAGATCCGTGGCGAGCCGCTCGAACTCCTCGTCGGCACCCGTTAACTCGGTCTTTTTCTCGATCAGCATCGCCTTTTCGCTTCCCAAAGAAGGAGGATCGTGACCTTGTAGGATCCGTATCACCTTAAGATTGCTGTTAACCTGGGCCAATTCCGTAATCTTGCCCCTCGCACCCCCTTCGAGCAGAGCAATTTTCGCCTCGGCACTAGACATCTTCTCTCGGTTTCGAGTCGCGAGTTCGCGCTTCACCACCTTGCACGATCTCTCGAGGATCGCTTCGCGCGCCTCCCGCGCTGACAAAATCTGCCTTTGCAAGGATGTCACTTCCGCTTCCAACCGAGTTTTCTGATCCAGCAGACGGGCCGACGCCTTTTTGGACCATCCCGTTCGCGCCTGAGGTTGTCACGCTCGGCCTCTATAGCTTCATAACGCCTCGTAATATCCACCATCTGTCGGGAATGCTCAGCCTCGATCTCATCGAGCCTCATCCTTAAACGGGCCGCCTCCCCGGGAGCAGCTTCAGTTTGCCTCTGACCGCTTTGGATGTCGGCCTTGTAGCCCGAAACGACCTCATTGGCCGCAGCGATAAACTAAAAGAAAGGAAAAACCAGAATATAATAAAAAAGGAGACAAGAAAAGAAAACGGAACGGGCAAAGCAAAACGGGACACTACCTCGGCTCCCGAAAGCCTCGTCTGACTAGGCGCGCTCCACATCGCAAGGTCGTTCAGGCAAGGAGAACAAGAACCAAAGGCTGCATTCTTTGCAAAGGCCTCTTCTTCGAAAGATTCCTATGTCGCTTCGGGACTAGTATCGTGAGCGCCCATCCCCGCAGCGCTCGACGGAATTTGCTCGAATTCTCGCGGCTCGCTGGCCTCGGGGACATCGAGCATATCGACGCCGGGTCCGTCCGCACGTTTTCTCATGCTACCCCGCGTCGCAACCTTCTTGCCGACACGACGACAAAGGGCGGATTCCCCAAATGTCGTCCCAACTCTAAGACCGAGCACGATTCCCGAACCCTTCGACGGAATCCCAAGCCGAATGGGCGATCCCGGCATCGCCGCCCCGTCACGTCAGGATTCAGGTTTCCAGCCCATCATGCGAGTCCATCTTCCTGGTCGGAAACCCGGTTAACAGGGGATGACGGCCCCCGAAATTCCGGGATCTCTCTCTCTTCATCCCAAGCGGCCTTCTCGGCCTCTCGCGCTTGTTCATCCTAGAGGTTACCCGTAGAATAATCCTTGGTCGAGAACCCTCGGGCGAACAAGACACCTCAGAATCTTCGGCTCGGTGACCGTTGAAGAAGGAAGCACGAGCACGCTCGATTCTCTGGAAGGAAAAGCTCCTCTGCCAGGAAATCCGTCTACGGTTGAAAGCTTCGATAACATCTCGGATATCGTCGGGACATCTAAGTGTCGAGCGAACAACTGCGAAGCAAAAATAAAAAATATATGTATTAAGTCAATAGCCCGGCTCGTCTGACGCAAAGGAAAAGGTAAGAGAATCTTCAACATCTGTCTCGATCTCTTACCTTTTTGGTCTCACTCTGTCTTCGTCTTTTCGATCCAAGGCGCTGAGACAGAAACATCGTTGATGAGAACATAGAAGAATCGACTCTCCCAGTCCTAATCCCTGTCCGGAAAATCCTTGATTACTCTCCTATCTTTTTTATTCCCGATATAGAACATATCGGTGACGGGCATGCGCCTAATCTCAATAAGGTTATCAAGATGGCCAAGCGTAAGTTCCGCTTCGCATTCAAAACTCAGGGTTAGCAACCCTACGAGATGCCTTATCGAGAGCGGCATGAACTGAGCAAGGGCTAGCCCATACCACCACAGAAATTCCGAGACGAGCTGTAGGATCGGGAACCACAGCAAGCACGCGTCGAAGACGACTTCGTACGCCGTAAAGTGGCCAGGCGGGGGCCTTTCGGCTCGGTCCGTTGCAGAAGGGAGTCTGAATTCGACCCCCTCGCTAATTTCTAAACGGGTTCTCAGTTCCAGTAACGACCTCGGCGTACAAAGAGAAGACATTGAAGACACCGAGGTGAAAATCTTGAAAACGCGGTGCCAATTACCTCGGTCGGTGAGACGTGGATATTTCAGCTTTAGAAAATGCCTCGATCATTTGAGCTAGGGTACCATGACGAGCCGAAGTTAAACGCCTCGGCTTAGTAAACGAAGCTTTCAAGAACCGCCTCGCGAGATTGATCTCACCTCTCTAAATCACCTGGTCATCCACATTTCTGAGTCTAACGAGCTGGGGGGCTAACTGTTAGGGTCGGTTTTCACCCCGACGAGATCAATCATAAAAATGACTAGGTATGGAAACTATTCTCGACTACACGGGTCGTGCACGAAACCGAGCCATGCACGGTTTGTGCACGAGGCCAGGCTAAATGCTTTGGCGCGCGAGGTGTGCACGAGAACAAGCCAAACGCCTCGGTGCACGAGATGTGCACGAGAAAGAACCTAGCACAGTTGGTGCACGAGGCCGAGCCAGACACCTCGGGGCGTCCTTTGTGCATCATACGAGTTGAGTGTCTCGGTGCAGAATTTGTACGAAGAGCCAAAGGAAACTAGAGCGCGTACAAAACATGCACGAGCTATGCACAAAGCCGAACTGAACCGAACCATGCATAAATTGTACTTTAACCGTCGCTTCGGTCAAAGAAACGTATACGAACCGAACCGAACCGGACATGCCCGGTATCAAGCGTAGCCGAAGCGTTTATGGGCTAAACGAAGACGAAGCCCAAAAAACCGAACCCAAGACTAAAAGCCTTTGGATCGCGAGCCCAAGCCCAAGAGGAGGTCCGAGGAGACATTTGCCCTAGGAGAAGTCTTTCGGGAAGAGGCGCCGTCAAGAGGAGATGGAGAAGAATCTAAGAGAATATTCTCGAGATCATCATTTAGCCGGTCTAAAAAATTTTATAAATAGAATGGATAATTCATTTGTAAAGGGATCGGCTTTTTACCTTAGCAAAAAACCCGAGCAAAATACTTGTACCAAAAGCTTATCTAAGCAGCACGAATAAACTGGCCATCTTTGGATCTTTTTCTCTCGCGTTTAACTTAGAATCTTACGTCCTCTTTCGTTTTTAATTGACAAATTCTATTGTGTTGAATTCAGCCCGCCTATGAGGAGATATTATTGATAATTATATTGTTTTTTAATTGTTTAAACGGTGTATATTTTAGATTTAGCTTTTTATACATTTTAAGAGATAATAATATAATTTTTCTCCATTCGACGAAAAAAAAAATATAATTTTTTTCCGAATCTTTTATAGTATCAGAGCAAAGGAGACGACTCCAACATCATCATATTTGCATAGTGGGTGTAAGTTTCTCTTGAATCTGTTTAGTTTGGGAATGGTAGTGTTATTGGTTTGATTTGTTCGACAAGCATCGTTTGTTGGTTTCTAGATCAAATTTCATTGGTTGAAATTTAGTTGGAGTTTGGCTTATTTTGACTGTGTTGCATAATGGAGAAGATGAGTATTGAGAAATATGGAGCTGCGAAAAGCGCTTTTGTTGTGGTAAAGAAGGGAATTGCGGAAAGCGTTCCTTCGAGAAAAAATATGTATTGAAATGAATGGATATGCGGAAGACAGTCTTAATATGATGAAAGGCGGAGATGCAGAAAATGTTTTGTTGAGAAAGCACATTGATGTTGCACGCACACATGTTGTGTCACACAGTAGGGTTGATGTGTCACACACTGAAGCAACTCATGCTATGACAAGGCAGAAAAACGAACAATGGGATCAAATTTTGAATAAGTTGAAGTTGAAACCAGAATCATCAATGGCTTATTCAAATGAGTAGATAATTGATAGTGGAATATCACACCATATGACTGGTATTTTGAATGCTACTGTGGATGTGTGTAGAGTCTCACCATGTTTGGTTGGACTGTCGAATGTGAATACAATGATTGCTGATCGATAAGGAAGTGTGGCTTTGACAGAGAAGTTGACTTTGAAACGGTTATTTTTGTTGAAGAATTGAAATTCAATCTTATATCTGTGTCACAAATGGTCGATGTGATGAGTTGCATTGTGTTCTTTTCTAAGACATGATGTAAGTTGCAGATCTCAATTGGTGTGGGTGAAAGGAAAGAATGATTGTATTTCTTTCAAGATATTCAGATCTTCTGAATGTGAAGAAAATTGGTAAGCTGGAATCATTAGAAGTTTAACATAAGATGATTGGTCATGCTTCTGAAAAAGCGATTAGGAGATTACCACTGGTTGATCATGGTGGTATTGACGTTTCTGGTTGTGACATATGTTTTGGAGCAAAAAAATGTCGAAGCGAATTTCCGGTGAGTTCTAATAATAGCAAATAATGTTTTGAGATGATACATTGTGATCTATGGGGGCCATATAAAGCACAAAGTTTGTGTGGAGCTTACTACTTTCTTACTAGTGTGGATGATTATGTGAGAGCTGTATGGATATTTCTTCTTGTCGATAAAACGCAGGTTGAGAGAATTATTTTGGATTTCTTTGCTCTCATTTTAAGATAATTTAACAAGCATGTGAAGGTGGTGAGGAAGAACAATGATAGCGAGTTTATGTGAATGAAGGAATATTTCGCAAAGTGGAAGTGATTCATCAGACTTCTTGTGTGGGAACTCCTCAACAGAATGAGAGAGTTGAACAAAACCATAGGCATATACTAAATGTGGCAGCAAGGGCCCTGATGTTTCAAGTGCATCTACCAATTAAATTTTGGGACAATATGTTTTAAGCGCTGCATATCTGATCAATCGGAGACCATCCGAGTTGCACAAAGGAAAGAACCCCAATGAAATCATCTTTGACAAAGCTCCTGCATATGGTGAAATTTGAATATTTGGATGTCTTGCATATGCTCAAAATCAGAAGAGAAATGGAGATAAGTTTGCCAGTCGTAGTCGGAAGTGTGTTTTTGTTGGTTATCCATATGCCAAGAAGGGATGGTCTTTATTTGATTTGAAAACTAGAGAACTCTTTGTCTCTAGAGATATCACATTTATTGAGGAACAATTTCCATTCTCTGAAATGGTATCTACAACACAAGGAGAACGAAGGGCATCCATCTAGATGTACCAAGCACAATTTTTGATGATACAAGCGATTTTGGCACATTGAAGGTTGTGGAAAGAGTTTTTGAATTGGGTGACACAGGGGTTGGGGGTGTTACACATGCTCAGGTCGAAGTGACATAAGGTGCGACTGTTGTAGAAGGAACAACAGAGTGTGCAACACATGCTACAAATAATGTGACACAGTTGGTCGGAGAAACAACTGATTACAGAGACTGCAACAGTAACTCAGGAAGAGATTGTTGCACATAGTGAAGAAGGAGAAGTGTTGGGACGAGGAATTAGGAAGAAAGAATCCTCTGTTAAGTTACGTGATTAAGTGTGCAACACAGCGTTTTAGATGAATTCATCAACTATGAGCTAGGAATAGGGACACGAATATGGAGTTGAGAATTTTGTGAACTGTGATAGGTTTTCTGAGTAACATAGAGCGTTTTTGTTCAGCATAACTGCAAGGATTGTGCCAAAGATATTTTCTGAAGCTATAAAATGTCCAAGATGGAGGGAAGCAATGAGATTGGAGATTGAAGCCCAGGAACGCAATAAAATATGGACTCTTGAAAATTTGCCATCAGGTAAGCATGTTATTGGATGCAAGTGGGTTTATAAGATCAAGTATAATGCAGATGGAACGACTGAAAGGTATAAGGAGAGATTGGTAGCTTGTGGTAATCGACAGAAAGGGGCTTGATTATTCTGACACGTTTTCTCTATTGGCAAAAATAAGCACCGTTGGATTAGTCCTTCGGGTTGCAGTTGGAAAGAATTGGGAATTAAATCAGATGGATGTGTATAACGTATTTTTCATAGAGACTTGAAAGAAGAAGTGTTAATGAGAATACCACAAGGTTTTGGTTCATCTAAGAAAGGAATGGTGTGTCGATTGCAAAAGTCATTGTATGGTTTGAAACAGGCTCCGAGATGTTGGTTTGCAAAACTTGCAAAAGCACTTTCGGAGTATGGATTCACACAAATTAAAGCTGATTATTCTATTTTCTCATTGGTTCGTGGTAAGGTTCACTTGCATGTTCTAGTGTATGTATATGATCTTTTGGTGACAGTGAGCTCTCTAAAGGCTATTATTGATAACACATATATTTTACCACTACAAGCTATTATTTCAAGGTCCATTTCAGGTGTTTTAGTTTGGTTTTCAAATGTTTTCAAGTGATTTTCATGTTTTCTACTTTCAAAAGTCATTTTTGGTATTTCGGGCAAAAATGACAACTTTCGGAGCTTTTTAGAGCAAAACGGGATTTTGGACAATTTTCGACTGCCAGAAGTATCAAATCAGATGGAAACCTTCCACAAACATTCAACGGTTAAAATTTGGAGACCAGATAGAAAATTGAGTCATGATTCGCGGAGAATTTGTTTCATGCCAATCCCACTGTTAGATCTCAACTTATGCCGAAATCATTAGAGACATGTCTTGCAGCCGCGAAGGAGGAATGAGCAGCCGAGGAGCAAAGACCAATGGCCACGCCACCAGCCTTCGATGGCACGACGAAATCCTCCTCTAGCGCGGCCAATACACGGCATGAAGGAAGCCCAATTCGAAGCCCATCCCGCTTGTCCAAGACTTTTGACCGTTTTAAAGCCCGAGCGTTTCTCTTGACTTGAAGACCTATATAAAGACATCAACCTAAACAGAAGAGGGTGTGCAAAAAGAAGAGAGAGCATTATCGTGATACACAGCAGCCATCAAGAGTTCTTATTTTCGTTTTTCATTTTTTTTGTTCTTAGTTCTTCGTTCTTCGTTTTTCAATACTTTAGGGGAGAATATCTCTTCATTTGCAACTCTTTTGGAGAAGATTTCTAAACCCTCTTTTTATTTCAATACAATCGCATTTTTCATATATCAAATGATGTCTCTCGTTCTCATGAGCGAATAGTCGTCTTGTTGGGTTTAAAAGGGTTTAAAAGGGTTTAAAAGGGGTTAATCATGAATCGATTTTCATAGGTTCTTAGAGATAGGTTTTCTTTTAGGATACTTTGTTTATTCTCACCTTTAATGCATGTTTGCTTTTCTGATCAATTAGAAACTGATATCAAGATTGATAGATCCTTTAACTTGTGATCTTATCGATCCGAATATAGAGTAAATGAGCGGTCGCGTCGTTGAGTGCGAATTGCACACCTACGAAGCGCCGTGAGTGCCTACAAACCAGCCCAAATATTGCGTGTCTTGTTGCGTCGTGAGATATGAATTGTATACTCATGGAGTAGCGTAGATATTGGTGATTAGATCTATTAACGTTGGGTATTCATAACGAACCGTTTCAGCTTAAAAACCTAGTCGACGTGATCGCTTTTAAACCTAGTCTACAACTTTTTGATCCGATCCGTGAACCCCAGAGAATTCTCTTGAGCCCAAGGCCTTTTATCTATTGAATTACAACCGTTTCATTTTCGTCTTACTCATTTGCATACTACAAACCGGGGCAAACAAACCCCCACCTTTTTATTTTGGTTTAGAGAAGCTAAATATCTAGGACTTTCGCAAAATAACAATCTATGTGGATTCGATCCCTTAATATACTATTGTGATTGATGTGCATCTATGTGGATTCGATCTCTAAATATACTACTTTAGGGGTAAAACTTGGAGTAACCAACCTCACACATCAAGTTTTTGCCACCGTTGTTGTTTACAATTTCTAATTCCACCCCTAGATCGCGTTAGTATTCAAGCTTTTTTTTGTCTATTTCTCATGATTTTCTTGTGTCTTCTTTCTTTGTGTTCTTAGGTGCATGACCACTGAGATCGATAGGCGCGAAAAAGAAATCCGAAGGATAAGAAAACAACTAAGGATGGCTGAAAACGAAGCCGCTCTTGAAGCTCAACGAAATCGCGAAGAAGCCCTTCACAACAACAATCTAGATTCGCGAGTTGTTAGAGAAGGAGAGAAACAATTCAATGGAAATGAAAACCCCATTGATCATGAACCTGTGATTGACACGGATGGAGAAGAAGACCAACACTTGCCGTGAGAAAGGCAAGAACTGCTAGGAAGAGATGGCGGGAACCACGCCAATACGGTGATTCAACCCGGAAACCAAAGAGTAGTGCGACTTTTACAACCGAGAGAGAGAGAGAGAGAGAAATCGCACCATAGCTGATCAAGACACTTCTCACCAACACTTTCAAAATTGAGCCGCACTTTCAAAACTGAGCCGCACGATAACAAGTTCGAGATTAAGCTGCAAATCACCTCTTTGGTGAAGCAAAATCAGTTTCACGGAATGTCTACCGAGCACCCAATGGACCACATCAAGTTATTTGAAGAGATTTATAGCACAACAAAGACAAATCAAATCCTGGAGGACTACTTGAAGTGTAAGCTATTTCCATTCTCTTTGAGCGATAAAGCTCAAATATGGTTGAAGACTTTACCACCCGGATCGATCACTACTTGGAGAGATTGAAAATTCGCCTTTCTCAATCACTTCTACATGAAGTCGAGATCCAACTTGTTGAGAAACAAGATTCAAGGTTTTCAACAAGGCTCCGTCGAATCATTCTTAGAAGCATGGGAGCGTTTCAAGGAGTCTGAACTCGATTGTCCACACCATGGCTTCTCCGGTGCTAGTTTACTTAACACGTTTTACCGTGGTTTGCAAGCAAAGTACCAACTCTCACTCGATACGGCTAGAAATTGAGATTTCACCACGAAGCACTCATCGAAAATCTTGCTATAAGTAATAGCAAACAATTGTCTGGATTACAATATAAGTTTGCGAGGAGACTCTGATTCTAAGTAAATCACCGAGCTAAAGAACATGATAGGCCAACTTCTCAAAGTTCAATAACGCGCGGTAAACGCGTGTGAAGCTACAATAGGCGGTGAAGATGAATTTCACCAAGACAATGAGGCCAAAAATTCATACTCTCAAGAAGAAGAAGTGAATTTCATAGGAGGTCAAAATTTATATCCGAAATGGAACTTTAACAACGGATTCAACAACAACTACCAGAACAACAACCTTTCATACTGAAACCCAAACGTGGAGAATCCTCGAGATCAAGTCTACCCACCACAAGGAAGACCTTTCCAAAGTAAGTTTCAAAAATGTAAACTATGGAGGTAACGAAAACTTCCAACCGAGACCACCTTTTAACGCTCAATTCGTGCCCTTCAACAACCAACAAGGAGCACTTCAAGCCACGCTGATAAGTCTATATTTTGCATCATATTTCCCTCCATTTAGTGTAAGTTTCTTATCATTTAGGAACCTAATTATGCATCATTGTATTGCATTTTGATCATTTAGAGTTTTAGGGTGTATTTGCATAGTCTTTGCATATTTTGGTGCATTTTGAGTCTTGATCAGGTGATTTGGATGCTATGTAGGCATGAATGTAGTTGGAGAAGGATGGCATAGCAAAGGAAGGGCAAGAAATCATCAAGAGGAGGAAGA
>JAHZTW010000001.1:372882503-373002913 GCA_020283515.1 Alliaria petiolata
TTTGGCTTAGATTAAATAGTTTCATGTATTCCTAGTGTTGTTAATCTTAACCCCATTTGGATTGACATCTCAAATACTACAATGACATGAGTAGTAGAGATTATTTGAAAGAAGAAAAATCCTACTATCAATTTGGCGCCGTTGCCATTGGGGTTTAGCATTAACCATTAGGATTTTGAATCTCTTTGAGACTAAGCTTTTATTTTACCTTGTTTGCTCATCTCTATTTGAGATGATGAATTTTTTCTTATTTGTGGTTACTAACTTGTCTTCCTTAATTCTCTTGTTCTTTCAAAGGTACCAAAACAAAAAGAAGAGAAATGGAAAGACAAGATCATTTGAGGTGTTGGAGATGGACAACCAAAGAAGCATTATTAAAGCTCCACAACCTCAAGAATTGGTATCCACTCCTACCCAAGCTCAAAAGAACAAGCCAACAATTGGTAGCTTTGATGCTCCTCATTATCATGAGTTGAGATTTGGAATCCATCCTCCTCCAATAGAAGCCACGGCCTATGAGATCAAGCCAAGTCTTGTGAGGTTAATTCAATACTCTAAGTTCTTTGGAAATGGAATGGAGAATCCTTATGATCATGTGGAGTCCTTTGAAAGGTTGTGCAACTTGTTTAGCATTGAAGGTGTGCCCAAAGATAGCATCAAGCTCATTCTATTTCCTTTCTCACTTGGAGAAAAGGCACACCAATGGGAGAGAGCTCTACCATCTCATTTGATCAAATCTTGGGATGATTGCCAAAGATTCTTCCTTCAAAGGTACTATCTCACTCAAAAAACAGTCCAAATGAGGAGGAACATCTTGAGTTTCAAGCAAGGCATACATGAGACCTTTCATGAAGCATGGGAGAGACTTAGAGGATACACTCGGGATTGTCCACATCATGGGTTCAAGAAAGAAGCAATCCTTAGCATTTTCTATAGGGGAGTTGCTAAGGATCACAAATGGACATTGGATGTGCCTAGCAAAGGGCGTTTTGCAAACCTCACAATAGAAGAAGGAGAGCTACTTTTTGAGAACTTGGCCAAGTCTAGTGAAAGCTACTGTGAAGGGCATGATACAACAACTCTAAAGAGATCATGTGAAGACTCCACATGGAAGGACTTGCAAAATAAAGTGGATAGAATGGAAAAGCTCTTAAGTGTGCAACAAAGAGGAGTTAGTTTGGTTCATGAGAAGCACCAAGAGGAAGCAAATTTCGTGGTCAACAATGGGAACTTCAACCAAGGGAGTAAGCTTCTCAATCAAGGGTCTATCCATGGAGTCCAAGGAAATCACCAAGGCTACCAAGAGAACCGTGAGATTTCTCAAATCTCTAACCAAGATGAGGAACAAAGAAAGGTTCTCCATCAAATCATAGAAGGCCAACAAATGAATGATATTAGTTTTGACAAGATGATGAGAGCAATGGATGACAAGATTGAAGATTTGCAACATGAGTTAACCCTTAAGCTTGAACAATCAACCTCACATTTGGAAACCATAGAGTCCAAATTGGTTCAACTCTCTTTGCCATCCAAGAACCCAAAAGATTCAAGCCATGTCATTTCACCAATTGTTGATGTTGAGGTTGATGAGGAAAGGACACACAATGTTTTCAATGGACGAATTGGAGACCAAAATCAAGTAGAGGAGGTTAGAGACGTGGGAAAAGCTCTAAGCTATAGTTTACCTTCCATCCAATGGGTTCATGAAGAAAAGAGTACTTTTGAGAAGAATAAAGGGGATGCATATGCTCTCAATGAAAAATGCCTAAGCTCTTTCTTCTTTCCCTCATTGGAGACTAAGGAGGATGTGAGTAATTGTGAGACAAAGGATTTAGCTTCACCCCCAAAGGCATGTAAGAATGAGAAAGAATATCATGAAGAGAATGCTTTGGGTTATGGTAATGTTGAAGAAGCTTTAGCATTGGATGGAGCTTGCTTGGAAAATCTTTTCTCTACCACATTGGAAGATGAGAATAAGAATAGCAAGGGGCAAAAGATAGGTAAAGGAAATAAGGCCAAGAAGAAGCCAAACCAATACAACCATCCCACTATTGCTCCATCCTCTCACATTATGAATCTACACCCTTTTAGACTCATAGATGGAGCCATTGAGTACAATGTGAAGTAAAAGGATATTCCTAAACCCTTTGCAAGTGTCAAAGCCATTTGTCATTCCACAATGAAGGAGAATGACAAGGAAAGGGTTGAAGAACTACTCTCCAAGGTTCTCATGCTTAATCTCACACATGGCACACGCTTGGATCCATCCCTTACACATCATCTCTCCATCACCACCTTAACAAGGACTCCCACTACTCATCCTCTCCAACTCCCTAAGGACAATGGCTAGGGCCAAGGTATGGTCCTCTTTCTATTTCATTGTATATACCATTTTGTTTTTGTTGCTTTGGTCTCTCTTGAACTTCTATTACACAAGGGACTGTGTAATTTAAGTTTGGGGGAGAGGTTGAGAGATTTAATCTTGTGTTTTGTGTTCTTATTTTCCTTTTAAGCATATTTGAGTCTTCATGCATATACATTTGCATATAAAAATCAAAAAAAATTTCAAAAATTTCAAAAAAAATAGCATGTAGTTGCATTTGCATTTGTCACATAAGTAGGATTGAGTCTAGCTTTCATATAGGATTGAATTTTTGCATAGGGGACAATGATAGACCTTCCTTGTAAGGTGTTAAGCTCAAGAATTAGTTCATGGCCCTAGTTAGTAGTTCTTTGATGCTTTGTGCAACTTTGAAATTAAGTTCTAACCATACTTGGATCATTTGTTTTAATTTTCTTGGCTTAAAGTTGAAAAGAGCATGAATTGAATCATTTCCTATCAAGTGAAACCTTAATATGGATTTTGAATTATCATACTTGTGCTTTTGGAAAAGGATACATGGATTACAAAAAAAATATTTAGGCTTTCTTATTCCCTTCACCACAATCTTGTAAGCCTAAATAGAACACCACACCTTAACCCTTACCCTCCATTCAAGCCAAAATTCTTGTGTGATTGCAATTTGTGAGGCCATATTTTTGATTGAACTTGGCATAAAGTGTTAGGTTTAGGGCGACATGTCTAGGCTCTCATATTGATGCTAGCTTTGCATATTGAAGCTAGTTTTAGGCTAGATTTGGGGTTTGGTTCATGGGTGTTGTAACTAAGAATCGGAATTTTGATTAGGCTTTGAGAAGAAGTTGGTATAAGAAGTGAATGAAAGGGGTACATAGTTTTAAATGGTTGACCTTGAATTGTTTTGTGTAAAGCTCAAGTTAAAAAGAAAAAAATGATAGCTCTCTTGCAAAATAAAAAGAAAAGAGCCAAAAGGCCAAATGAAAAAAAAAATACATATGAGATGAGAGCTATCCATTGAAAAAAGAAGAGCTAATTTTTGTATGGTCATACCACTAGCTATAAGAAAGGTTGGAGAAGTATCCCTAAAGCAAATGTGATTGATAAAGTTCTTATGGGTTTGTACTTGGAGTTTTATTTGCTTGACTATGGGTATCTCTAGAGGGTGAGTGAGCTAAAAAAAATGAATGAGAGGGGAATTAGGTTCATTGTTAGTTTATATGGGTAGATGAGAGTCTAGTCATGTATGCATACATTGCCTTTTACCTTTAGCATTATGCATAAGTTCAATCATTTTTGAGATAAACCATAGCTTGGAGTACCCACATGAATGAGATCATTTTTATCTCATAACCTTGTCCCTAGCCAAATGTATTCGGTTTTAAATGCATAAGTGTGATTCACGGTTTGAGCTTTAATGAATGTTAAAGGTTAGGATTCTTGGATTGTTTGGAATAGACAAGTCTTGATTTGAGATTCAATGTGTGATGAGTATGGCTAAGTTCTTTGGAGTAGAATTTGTGTACTGCATCCTAGGATTAAGAACAAGGACCATTGAATTGATTTATTTGCTTGACACCTTTGGATTTGAGTCCCCACCTTCAAACCTCTCTCCTTGGCTTGTGTTTCATTTGCTTGGGGACAAGCAAAAGGCAAGTTTGGGGGAGTTGATAAGTCTATATTTTGCATCATATTTCCCTCCATTTAGTGTAAGTTTCTTATCATTTAGGAACCTAATTATGCATCATTGTATTGCATTTTGATCATTTAGAGTTTTAGGGTGTATTTGCATAGTCTTTGCATATTTTGGTGCATTTTGAGTCTTGATCAGGTGATTTGGATGCTATGTAGGCATGAATGTAGTTGGAGAAGGATGGCATAGCAAAGGAAGGGCAAGAAATCATCAAGAAGAGGAAGACAAGCAGCTAAATGAGAAGCAAAAATCTTGTAGAAGCATATCAAGCATTTGGAGGCGCAAAATGTATGGGTCAGGAAGAAGGCCTTGCACTGAGATTCAGACTCCGAAGCCTTCTTAAGAGTTGTAGAGGATCCAGAGTGCTTTGTAGTGCCGTTGGAATCAAGTTATTCGGACCCCTGGTTAGAAAGTTACATCCATTTTAAAACGGTTCGACGAGATGGTTCGATGAAGACGACGAACCAAAGGACCAGGGGTTGGGTTCGACCACTTTGTTCGACGAAGTCATCGAACCACAGCACCAGAGGTTCAGTTCGACGAACTCGTCGAACTGAACCTAGACGAACTTTTTTGTGTACAAATCGGATCAGACGAAGACTTTCCGTTCCGATTCAGCCTTCGAGCTCTTCATGAAAGTTGTAGGTAATTGAATCATCTCTCATTTGGAGGTGGTTTCATGTCATTATGAGCTGTGGTTAGGGAGATATGGCGATTTCCGCAAGACTGCTACCCCGGGTCAAAACCCGGTTTGTTTCGGGTTGACCCGGTTCGACCTCCTTCCCTATAAATACTTAAAAACCTAATTTTTATGGATATTCTCTTGTTTTTGAACAGAAAAACGCCCCTTTGTGGTTTTGAGGAGATTTTGAGATTTTTTTAAGTTTAATGCAATATCTCTCTTGAATTTCTTATTATCCTTTCTCTAATCATGTTTTGCTCATCCTTAATCTTTGATTTGATGGGTTTAAATAAGCTTAGTGAGTAGTTCCTTAGAAACTTGGGCATGGGTTAGATTTAAGGATTTCTAATGGATTAATCTTGCAATCTAGGATAGATTCTTTCATTCCCTCTTCTTATTAAGTGATTCCTAATGCCAAATAGCTAATCTTTGCTATTTTGGATCATAAGCATTTCATACACCCACCAAGTGTTTGATAAAATGCTTGAACCAACTTAATAAGAGATTTACATTTCTAACCTAAGACATTAGTTGTCTAGAGTGATTATCATGCCATTTAGACTTGAATTTAATGCTTGTTGATTATCCTAATGCTAAAACATCATTAGTTCATTAGGGTGATTAAGAAAGGGATTAGTGTCACACATCATGGTTTAATCTTGTTTAATTGTTCTAGGCATAGGGTTAGCTTCATTAGTAGCTTAATTTATTGCAAGGTTATCCATTTAGTTTTCCAAATCAATGATTCCATCCCTAGGTTTCGTTTTAGTTAATTTGATAATCTTGATTAGTAGTTAATCTCTTGATTAGTGCTTAATTAGTTAAAATTAAGGCCTTAGCTCATATAATTAGTCTTGTAGTATCCCTTTTAGCTTGTAGTTTGCTTTTATTAGTCCCTTGTATCCTTCAATATTGAGTTTGGCTTAGATTAAATAGTTTCATGTATTCCTAGTGTTGTTAATCTTACGCCCATTTGGATTGACATCTCAAATACTACAATGACATGAGTAGTAGAGATTAATTGAAAGAGGAAAAATCCTACTATCAATTTGGCGCCGTTGCCATTGGGGTTTAGCATTAACCATTAGGATTTTGAATCTCTTTGAGACTAAGCTTTCTTTTGTTTTTGTTTGTTTGGTTACTAACTTTCTTTCAAGTGTTTGTTCTTTTTGCAAGGCACAATCACAAGGGAGAAAGCATGGATTCAGATATAGCTTCAATGTTGAAGGCTATATTAGAGAATCAAGAGAGAGGGATGGCTTGGGACCCCACAAGCCACCATGGTTTTGAAAGCTCATCCACTTATCAAGGAGGACTTTTGGATGGAGACTTTGCTCAAGAGAACCAATATGGATATGGTGAGAGATACCAATCTTGGGACATGGAGTATGATCAAGGAGCAACCTATTCTTCCCAAATCTCTAATGATCAAGAGAATCTCAACTTGATGAAGTTGATTTTGGAAAAGCAAGAGAAGTTTAATGAGAGCATTCTCATGCTTGACTTCACAATAGGCACTCCTACTCCATGTTCAAGAGTTGTTGCAACATCACATGTGGAGTCCATCAACACCAAAATTACCCAATGGAATGAGGAACAAGAGGATGAAGCTCACATCAATGATGAACTCCAACAAGAAGCTGAAGGGTCTATAGAAGAACTTGAAGCTCTTCTTGGATGCAATGTTGATGAGAATCTTGTTATAAGATATGAAGATCCTTGTGAAGGTGATTTGGTTGTTGATTGCATAGGGAATGCAAGTGAGAGCTCAATTGTTGAGAAAGAGCTCTCAACCAAGAAGGAAACACATGTGAAACTCATTTCCAAGATGGAGAAAAAGGATAGTCACATTGAAGAAGCCTCCAAGGAGGGTGAAGAAGAAGAATCTCCAATGGCACAACCCTTTGCCAAGTATGTTGGTTTAATCTCCACCAATGAAGAGAGCATTGATGATCCATGGAAGTTACCCTTTGAGGAGGTTAGGATGCAAGAGTTTAGGGGTTGGTTCTATGATGAGTATGATCCCGGTGATCCGAGCTTCAACATGTCGAGCTAGAGACTTAAAAACAAGCGCACTTGGGAGGCATTCTCATGTTTATCCTAGTAAAAGGGATGTTGGAGGTCATGGAGCATGGTATAAGGTCAAATCCGCCCAAGGAAAAGTGTCCAAAGCTTCCTCTAACTCCACTTCTCCTCCTCTTCATGTTTTTGAGGTATCTCCACCTCCTTTGTATATATTTTCTTTAGATTTTCGTTTTTGTATCTTTTCATGTTGATTGAGGTCTCCCTTGGACTTTTATTACACAAGAGACTGTGTAATTTAAGTTTGGGGGAGAGGTTGAGAGATTTGACATGTGTTTTGTGATTCTTATTTTCTTTTGCATACTTGAGTCTTATGCATTCATCTAAAGCATAGAAAAACCCAAAAATTTGAAAATTTTGAAAATTTTCCAAATAATAATCATTTAGATGTTGCATTTGCATTATAGGATTGAGTCTAGTTGCATTTCATATAGGTTTGCACTCATTTGCATTGGGAGCAATGATGAGCTTTTCCTTGTAGAATGTCAACTCATGTAATCAATTCAATGCCCTAGTTAGTAGTTCTTTGATGCCCTTGAACAAGTCTTGAAAGTAAGGATGCACCATGTTTGGATCATTTCACTTGTCACTTAGATCTTAGTCGAAATATGGTCTTGAATTTGATAACCAACTCTACTCACTTGAACTAAATTTTGACATCTAATTATCATGCCTTGCATTGAAAGTGAATTCATGGATAATATACATATTTGAGCTTTCTTACTCACTTTGCCACTCTCAGGCTAGCTCAAGTAGTACTCCCACCTTATCTTTCCTCCTTTGAAGCCAAATGTTCTAGAGTAAATACTTGTGAGGCCTTATTTTGATTGAACTTAGCATAAAGTGTTAGGTTTGAGACGACAAGTCTAGGCTCTCATGTAGATTCTAGCTCTTGCATTTTGGGTCTAGTTATAGGCTTAGGATTTGGGGTATGGGTCGTGGTATTGCTTGGCGCTTTGGAATGAAATTATATGCTTGCATTTGGTATGATGAGTTGTGGAAAGGAGTAGAAAGAACAAGGGTGATAAGAGGCTGGAAAGGAAATAAGGGAAGCATAGTTTGAAATGGTGGATCTTGTGTGATTAAATGTATAGCTCTAAGTTTGAAAAGTTATAGGTAGCCTTAAGAAGAGAAAAAGAAAAATCAAAAGAGCCAAAAGGCCAAAGAAAATAAAAAGGCTACCTAGGAATAAAAGGAAGAGCTAAGTTGTTAAAAGATCACACCATTCGCTATGAGATAAAGGTTAAAGAAGATTCCCCTTAGAGCTTTAAAAGAAGAGATTCATGGGTTTTGCAAGGAACAAATAGCCTTGGGAGAAAAGGGTAGCTTTAGAGGGTTGAGTGAACTTAAAAGGAAATAATGAGAGGGGTTTTTTTTGGACCATTGATAGCATTATGGGTAGATGAGAGTCTAGTCTTGTATGCATCACTTGTCTTTTACCTTTAGCATTATGCATAAAGTTCAATCCTCTTTGAGTGAGACCCTTGTTTGCAATGGAAGCCTCATGAATTGAGATCATTCTTATCTCAAAACCTAGTCCCTTAGCCAAATGAATTCACTTGCATTGCATTGACATGATTCACGGTTTGCAATAAATGAATGTTAAAGAGTTTGTTGGATAGGGAGACTTATCTAGATTGAGATCTTTGTGCATTTGATTGTTGTGATGGGCATGGCTAACTCGTTTGGAGTAGGATGAATTCAAATGCATTTTAGAATTAAGAACTAGGACATTGAGTTGACTGTTTTTGTTGGCATTCTTGGATATTGAGCTCCCACTTTCAAACCTCTCTCTCTTAGATTTGTCATGTTTGTTTGCTTGAGGACAAGCAAAAAGGCAAGTTTGGGGGAGTTGATAGACTCATAATTTAGCATATTTTAGCATCCATATTAGATAGTTTTGCATGTACTTTTGCATTCATTTAGCCACTTTTAGTCCCATTTGCATACATATTAGAGTTTAGTGAGTGTTAGCTTAGGTTGTTGCATATTTGTACATATTGAGTCCTTATTAGGTGTTTTGGAGGCTTGGAGGACCATATGGAGTTTCATGGATAGCCAAGAGGAGCAAGAGAAGCAGCCAAATGAGAAGCAGAAGTCTCTTTAGAAGCATATCTAGCATTTGGAGGTGCGAAATGTATGGGTCCGGACGAAGGCCTTGCACTGAGATTCAGACTCCGAAGCCTTCTTAAGAGTTGTAGAGGATCCAGAGTTCTTTCTAGTGCCGTTGGAATCAAGTCATTCGGACCCGTGGTGAGAAAGTTACATCGATTTTGGTTGGGTTCGACGACTTTGTTCGACCAGATGGTCGAACCAAACAACCAGGGGTTCTGTTCGACGACTTTGTTCGACCAGATGGTCGAACCACTGCACCAGGGGTTCAGTTCGACGACTTTGTTCGACCAACTCGTCGAACTGAACCCAGACGATTTCTTTTTGGCTACAAATCGGATCAAACGAAGACTTTCCGTTTCGATTCAGCCTTCGAGCTCTTCATGAAAGTTGTAGGTAATTGAATCACCTTTCATCTGGAAGTGGTTTCATGTCATTATGAGCTGTGGTTAGGGAGATATGGCGATTTCCGCAAGACTGCTACCCCGGGTCAAAACCCGGTTTGTTCCGGGTTGACCCGGTTTGACCTCCTTCCCTATAAATACTTAAAAACCTAATTTTTATGTATCTTCTCTTGGGCTTAAACAGAAAAACGCCCCTTTGGGGTTTTGAGGAGATTTTTGAGATTTCTTTTATGTTTAATGCAATTTGATTCTTCTTTTTTCTAATATTTCTTTCTCTAATCATTTAATCATGTTTACTAACATTTCATTCATGAGATTTGTTGGTTTATCCATGTTTAGTGAGTAGTCTCTTAGAAACTTGGGGATGGGTTAGATTTAGGGTTTTCTAATGGTTCAATCTTGCAATCTAGGTTAGATTCTTTCATCTCTCTTCTTATTAAGGAGTTCTTAATGCCAAATAGCTAATCTTTTGCTATTTTGGATCATAAGCATTTCACACACCCACCAAGTGTTTGATGAAATGCTTGAACCACTTTTTAAGAGATTTACATTCCTAGCCTAAGACATTAGTTGCCTAGGGTGTTTATCATGCCATTTAGACTCATGTTTAATGCTTGCTAATAATTTTAATGCTAACACATCATTAGTTCATTAAGGTGATTAGGAAAGGGATTAGTACCACACATCATGGATTAGTCTTAATTAGTGTTCTAGGCATAGAGAAAGCTTGTTTGAGTTGCTTAAATGATTGCAAGGTTGGCCATTTAGATGCCCAAATCAATGATTCCATCCCTAAGTTTCGTTTTTAGTATTTTGTCAATCTTAATTAGTAGTTAATTGCATCATTAGTACTTGATTAGTAGTAATTAAGGCTTAATTCGATATTATTGCTCTAGTAGTGTTTCCTTTAGTTTGTGCCTTGCTTTTAATTATCATTTGTCACTTGAATTGTCAATTTAGCTTAGCTTAAACTAGACTTTGTATTCTTAGTGAATCATCTCCCAAGATGGATTGATACCTCAATATATTGCAATGATATGAGCAATTGAGGAATTGCTTGCAAGAGTAAAAACTCTTGTTTCAATTTAGTTGATAGACTCATAATTTAGCATATTTTAGCATTCATTTTACATAGTTTTGCATGTACTTTTGCATTCATTTAGCCACTTTTAGTCCCATTTGCATCCATATTAGAGTTTAGTGAGTTTTAGCTTAGGTTGTTGCATATTTGTACATATTGAGTCTTTATTAGGTGTTTTGGAGGCTTGGAGGACCATATGGAGTTTCATGGATAATCAAGAGGAGGAAGAGAAGCAGCTAAATGAGAAGCAGAAGTCTTTTAGAAGCATGTTGAGCATTTGGAGGTGTGAAATGTATGTGTCCAGACGAAGGCCTTCCACTTAGATTCAGACTCCGAAGCCTTCTTCAAAGTTGTAGAGGATTCAATGAGCTTTCTAATGCCGTTGGAATCAAGTCATTACGACCAGCGGTTCACGAGATACGGCGATTCTTGCAAGACTGTCCGAATCAGAGCAACCAGAGATCACATCGGTTTGAGGTACATCGGACAACAAACAGATGCAAGACGACCAGAGAATGCATCGGTTTGGCCACCTCGGATTGCCAAACCGAGATGAAGCCACCAGAAATTGCCTCGGTTTGGAGCACCTCGGATTGCCAAACCGATGCGGCGCAAGACTGCCTGAAGTGACTGGAAGATCGGGTCAGATGAAGGCTTTCCATTCCGATTCAGCCTCAGAGCCCTTCATGAAGGTTGTAGATAATTGAATCTGCTTTCATGTGGAGGTGGTTTCATGTCATTAGGAGCTGCGTTTAGGGAGATATGTCGATTTCCGCAAGACTGCTCCTCCGGGTCAAAATCCGGTTTGTTCCGGGTTGACCCGGTTTGACCTCCTTCCCTATAAATACTTAAAAACCTAATTTTTATGTATCTTCTCTTGGGCTTACACAGAAAAACGGCCCTTTGGGGTTTTGAGGAGATTTGAGAGATTTATTTTAAGTTTAATGCTATTTGATTCTTGTTCCTTCTAATATTTCATCTATCTCTTCTTTAATCATGCTTACTAGTATTTCTTTCATAGGATTTGTGGGTTTCACCATGATTAGTGAGTAGTTTCTTAGGAACTTGGGGATGGGTTAGATTTAGGGTTTTCTAATGGTTCAATCTTGCAATCTAGGTTAGATTCTTTCATCTCTCTTCTTATTAAGGAGTTCTTAATGCCAAATAGCTAATCTTTTGCTATTTTGGATCATAAGCATTTCACACACCCACCAAGTGTTTGATGAAATGCTTGAACCACTTTTTAAGAGATTTACATTCCTAGCCTAAGACATTAGTTGCCTAGGGTGTTTATCATGCCATTTAGACTCATGTTTAATGCTTGCTAATAATTTTAATGCTAACACATCATTAGTTCATTAAGGTGATTAGGAAAGGGATTAGTACCACACATCATGGATTAGTCTTAATTAGTGTTCTAGGCATAGAGAAAGCTTGTTTGAGTTGCTTAAATGATTGCAAGGTTGGCCATTTAGATGCCCAAATCAATGATTCCATCCCTAGGTTTCGTTTTAGTTAATTTGATAATCTTGATTAGTAGTTAATCTCTTGATTAGTGCTTAATTAGTTAAAATTAAGGCCTTAGCTCATATAATTAGTCTTGTAGTATCCCTTTTAGCTTGTAGTTTGGTTTTATTAGTCCCTTGTCTCCTTCATTATTGAGTTTGGCTTAGATTAAATAGTTTCATGTATTCCTAGTGTTGTTAATCTTAACCCCATTTGGATTGACATCTCAAATACTACAATGACATGAGTAGTAGAGATTAATTGAAAGAGGAAAAATCCTACTATCACACGCCTAATGCACTCTATCCCTCACGTGAGGATAAGGTTGACGGATTGATGCACCAACTTATCATCTCTCAATAAAATTCGATCAAAGACCTCAACATAAAAGTCGATTGTATGTACAATGGTTTGAATGAGAAGTTCGAATCTTTGTCTTCTCATGTCAAGAAGTTGGATATGCAAGTTGATCAATCTGTAGAAGCCGTTAAGAGACAAGTGGGAGTACTACCCAAAAAGGTATAAGATAACGCAAAAGGCTTTTGCAACACAATCTTAACAACCCTTGAAGAAGGTACAAGGCGTGAGACACTTAAGAAAGAAGGTTTGATTTTATTCCACTCTTTTCAAACCATCATTAGAAGACCGGAAGAAGCTAAAAATCCTCCCTTTGAACCACCCAAGCACCACACACTTAAAAGATTGATGAAGCTAGAAAATCCTAAACCATTCACATTTCCATGTACCGTCACATAAATCGAGTTTGATAATTGTCTATGCAATTCTGGAGCCAACGTTAACGTCATGACGACGTGTTTTGACGAGAAGTTAGGCATCACCACTTATGCTCCATTATCATTGCATCTTGTATTTGGAGATTTATCACAAAGGAGAACCGAAGGAATCATCTACCACATGCAACTCCTTGTCGAAAACAAGATTGTCCCGGTGGAGTTTTATGTGATCGATGTTGGATATGAAGAAGATAGACCATTGATACTTGGTCGACAATTCCTAGATACTGTTGGAGCAGTCATCGATCACACCAACAACAATGTCGTTTTTCTCAATGTGAACCCGCAAGAAATTCTACTCGTAGACACCAAACAAAGGCCCTTCTCAACAAGGCACATTGAGAAACATTTTGCCAACTTTGCCAAGCAAGGAAGAAGAGGCACGAAGGAAGAGAGAAATAAAGCAAGTAGAGACAATCTTACTCAAGACCGTTTGCAAAAATCAAGATCCTCATCCCTCCGAAGGTAGGAGAGGCGAGTGAAGAAGAGATTGCTAAAGGAGTCGAGAAGACCATACAAATCATTCTCGATGCTAAAATCCTATTGGATAAGAAAGAAGATAAGTTGCTGATACAAAGAATAGGCGAAAGTTTAAGAACAACGGTTCCCAAAGCATCTCTTCCAATCGTCTAAGGTCTTAACTGAAGTCGAGAGTAAACGACTTTAAACAAACCGCTTAATGGGAGGCAACCCATTTGGTACACATTTTCATTTTATTTATCTCTTGTCTTATTTTTAATCTTTAGCTTTTCTAAATTTTAGGTACTTACCCATAAAAAGAAAAAAAAAATTGAATAAACGAAAAAACACACAAAAACATCGAAGAGGGAGCCAAGAAAACTCTATCGGGCTACAAGAGGTCGATGGCGCGGCCACAAGAGGCTTGGTCGGGCGACCAACCTCGACGGCACAGCCTAAATGCCCATGGCCGCGACCCCGAGCTCCTTTCCGCAGCCGCTGGTCGTCGACTCTAGTACGTCCCATTTCGAAGCTCCCGCAAGACCTGTGAATCCTACAACTACTCCAGCCTTGTATACCACTTCTATACCACATTCGTTCAACACCAAACACATGGTGCAAGTTCTTTTCATCAAAAATGTTGAGGTGCGACGAGTTCTTCATTCAAACGGAATCCACGTTGCACCAATGATCTCCCGTATACTTCTAAGCTCACATCCTCTTCACCACCAAGGTGTCATCTCTAATTTTAAATTTCTCAAAAGAACCTAAATTTTTGGATCTTTCTTATTGGCCTAGATTAATGTCTAGGATGATTTAATATTGATAAGAAACCTTGAATTAATCATATATGTTGCTTAGATTTTGATTTCTACATTCTATTTGTGAAAAGTTGAGATTTTGAAACTTTGAATATTAAGATTGTTCTTAAAACGAATTTGATGAGCTATGTTGTTAAATTTGGCTAAGTCTAGACTTATTTATAATTGATAATTAATATACACGGGATTTTAAACAAGATATGTTGCTAAAACAACTTCTTGTGAAATTTCTTGTGTTGAACTTTGAAAATCCGGAAATTAATTATATTTTTTCTTGATGATGTTCAAAGCTTATGCTTGCCTACTTACTATTGTTTGAGTCTCTTTATACTTGTTAATGGTATCATTGTAGTTAGAGATTTCGATAAAACGTCAAATTCACATTCTTGGTCGAGTTTTTGCCTTGTTTTATAGGTACCCTGGACCCCGATAGAAACTATGAGATACGTTCCATGTATCGCGAAAGAGGAGGAGCTGCAAGGCACTCAACAAGGCAGCAAGAGCGTGCTGCTAGAGATCTAGGGAACCCGGACTATGATGATGTTCTTGCTGGGTACATCAACGAGCAAAGAGCCCAAATGAAAGCTTCCCAAAAGAGTCAAAGGACCTGCGAGCATACTCCACCACCTAGAGAGCCAACGCCACCACCTCAAAGATTTCAAATCAGATTTGTTGGCGCTCCTATGAACCCAATAATCGACTATCATGCAGCAATGAAGAAGCTGAAAATCAAGCCAACGCTTCGGATCGACTACTCTACCTTGGATGATTTGGGCATCACCGGAGACGTTGTTTGGTATTTGGAAAAGCTGAAACTTTTCTCTTTCATGGAGCTCGAGAAGCGCACTTACGAGGGACTCACACACGAGTTCTTAGCATCGGTTCAGCTCTCATACCTAAGACGCAGAAGATCGAGATCTAAGGACGATATTCTCTCTTTCACAATCCAAGGAGGACATTTCTCTATTAGCATTCCGCAAATTTGCGTAGTACTTTGATTAGAGCTGAAGAATGAGACATATATGAATGAAGAATGGGATGAAGAGCATTGGGCAGTAATGGGGGCAAGACGCATACGAGCATTGGAGACACCCATTAGCCTTCTTGTCACATTCCGCTGTCTGCTTTGTGCATCTATTGATACCGCATAAGATCTTCTCTCGGATGTGTCAGTCTTGCGTCCTCATCCCCGAGCTTGAATTACTTCAGTTTTCTTTCACAGAAGACCTGTTGCACACTTGTCTTGCTTGTGTTATAGCTTAGAGGCTTGTGAAGGTGAAACACGACGTTACTGCACCAAGATGCGAAGAAGGCTCAACTACTTATGGAGGCATTATCACTGTGATTATGGAAGCTGCAGGCTTAGATACAAGTGTGGAGATGCCACTTGACGAAGCATGGTTTGATCTTGTTCAGTTTCAAAGGGATAGGAACCTACAAGGAGCAACTATGGATCCAGACAGATTTGGATACCGCTTTCAAACGCTCTTTCAAGCTTTGGTATTAGACTAGGCGTTAGCTACAAAGCCGGCGATGCGAAATCCCGGAGAATTTTTATCTATAGAGACTATTGAAAGGAATATACTAGATCTACTTTATTTGGATAACTAATCTGATTTTTAATTTTTTGTCAACAGATTTAATTATTCAACAAGCCAAAACGTTCGGGACATCTTTTGTTTTTGCACTACTCTTTGTTGTCCCCGAACGGCCAACTCATCTTTAGTTGGTACCATACCCGAAACCCTTACCATCCTTTCAAACCTCATGCAACTCTCTTATTTTTGTTATATGCAGATATATGCCGGACAGGAAGGAACAACGCAATTTTCAGTCACTCAAGACGAAAGATCAAATGGTTATGGGAAGAAAGGACCGAATAGAAGGATAGCCAACTTATGCCTCAGAAAACTCGAAATAATGGTAAAATTTTGTGCTTCTTAAGACTCGCCTCACTAAGGCATTTCCAGTTACTAAAAAAAAAAAAAAAAAGAAGAATTACTAGGATATAGGGCCTGAATTCATTAAGAGAATAATGATGGCGCTTATCCATAAAAAAAAGTTATATATAAAAAAAGGAAACATGAAGAAAATGCCTAAGAGTCTCGGGAAGCCGAAACATTCAAAGAGGCAAAGTTTGGTCGATTTTGGTAGAAGTTTAGACGCCATCCTATTCAAACCCAAATCAAAAAACGAAGTCTTTGGGAATGGTGATATTAAGGAGAGTTCGCGGAAGTACATGTGCAAAGAGTGACTGGAAATCATGGACTTCAACAGTTCCACCTTCTCTTGTTGTTTTGCATAATATCTCGCACATTCCATAGATAAATACGGCAACCCAAAACACTCTAAACCTCACCAATAAAAACCTTTTTCACCTAACCTGATTGGATTGGCTTAAGTCCCTTGAAAAAAATCACGCCAACTTTACTATTGCTTAGGGAGCTAGTTGACCGGAATTTAGAGCTTAGATAGTGAAATTTTTGAAAGGACTAAAATCTAATTAAGGAACTATAGTGAGACATCATTATGCTAAGTTTTGATTAATGTGATTCTATGGATTATGGTTTAGAAGGATAGCCACTGAGATTCGCTAGTTCTCATATTTTCAAATCTCTTTTTGAGCTTTTATCTACGTTTGTTTGAGAACAAACAAAGGTTTAAGTTTGGAGGAGTTGATAACATCGATATTTTACGCCTATAGGCTATTATTACAAGACCTATTTAAGATGTTTTAATTCGGTTTTTAAAGGTTTTCAAGTGATTTTAATGTTTTATACTTTCAAAAGTCATTTTAGGTATTTCGGGCAAAAATGAAAACTTTAGATCTCATAACATCATACCAATCATCATATCATATCATATCATATCATTCTCCTATGCATATCATCACACTAAACCTATTCTAACAATCAGATCTAAGCCTATGTGCAATGACTCATGTAAAATAATGGAAGGAATGTGAACTATGTTTCCACAAATCCCAACCCTCACCTTTGCTACTTGAAGTCGAAGAAGAAACACGCTTTTCTCTTTCCTTACTCTTTGGACAAATTCGTTGTATGAACTTCAACAACACGTTTCTCCATGCTTCTGATACTTAAATTGGTTCTTTTTTAACTGAGAGCTAGCTCGACGACTCCAGAATTCTCCTAACAAATTGGATCTCAGACCGAACTCATTTTCCTAACCAAACATTAAAACTCGTCAGGGAAATCCAAATGTTTTAAACTGCAACAACTAGTTTTAAGCATGCATAATTACCAAACTAACCGTTACCTTCTCAATCCCACCGTTTTAATGAATACCAATATGCCACCATGCTTGCCACAAAATTTCATCCTTATCAGACATCTTTTAGTCCTCAAACGATCCTTTGAAAAAGCTGCAGCGAAACTGTTTATCTGCAAATCTCAGACACTTATGATTATGGCCCAACTTTGAAAGCGATTTGCCGATGACTTATAACTTCACTTGATGAACCGTTGAATCCCGTATATTCTATGAAGCAAGCTCTTTCCAGAAACATCTCGATCATTGTCTGAGTCCTTCTGACCTGGACGAAATCCTCCTCCAAAGTAGCATACACGCTCACTGTTTCCTCACTCTACATATTGCATATTTCTCAGACAATTCTTGTCCAGGAAGCTGATATCCCTGCAAATTACACCTTTTTCACATGCATTTCATGATAGTTAGGACTGCATTCATGCACTTTAGTCTATGTCTTTGTACCGTTTGCACTCATGTTAGGTCTAGGATGCTGATATGCTTAAATTTACCCTAGAGCTACTCTCTCAAGTTAAGAGATCATTGTAGTATTTAGGGCTCGAATCCACAGGGAATGAAATAGTGACACAGCAGACATTTAAGTTCGAATTAAGCAAAGTATAAAGATGGAATTAAAAGACAGCAGGCAAATAAAAACATAGTAAATTCAAGGGAGAAAAATGCTAGGTTCAGGAAAATTCTCAGGTGAATCCTAATTGCAGATCTAGACAGAATGTTAGGAATTTATAAAGAACTTGAAACGCAGCAATAAAATCAACCAACTCTCGCTGCGGAGATTATCTATGTCTAAACCCTAAAATTTCAAATCTCTTTGCGAATTCTAACAATTCAGACAAGCATTAATAACAGGTTCGATTGTTCAGAAAATCCCTAAACCAAATCTCTTTGCGAATAGGTATTTTGCTCATCTAAGATTAGTTCATGCAATCAATAATACTCTCGCATCTATTAATTAACCTAAGATCAGATTCTAGGTCGCGAAGCTAGAATAAGCATTAATCACAAATCCAGATGAAGAACTCTAATGATTTTATCCTAACAATTCAATTCAACCTAACAATTCATCAATCACCTTTGAAAAAACCTAAACCTAACAAGCAAACTACTGAGACATGATCAATGAAACATAAATCATTATCGAATAGAAAGCATAAGAAATCAATAGAAGAAATAAAAGAGTTCAAAATCTGCTCTAAAGGAGTCTGATTTTTCTCTCCAAAAACTCTCTACAAATCTCTCTCTAAAATAAAGTGTGTGTAGCCTATAGGGTCCAAAACACAAATTGGGCACTCTTGTAAATAAGAAAAACTTTTGGGCAATTTCCTTTTCTTTAAAATATTGTAAAGTCGCGACATCTTCTGAAAATCTTTGGTGTCGATCGACACTATGAACAGTGTCGATCGTTCATCCAACTTCACTCTTGACTTCATCTCTTCGCAGCTTCTTTCACAATGCTCCAGAATGCTTCAAAAATCTCCAATTATGATCAAAACGTACATGAACCAGCAAAGACTATAATAGGACTCTAAAAAGACCAAAACACTCTATAAAACGGGCTTATATCATGGACAAAAACCGGTAAAAACCATGATATACCAACTCCCCCAGACTTACCTTTTGCTTGCCCTCAAGCAAAACAGAAACTTAGAATGGAGTCGAGGTTTGAAAACAGAAACAATCAGCTAACCTTAGGAATGCCACATTGAACCAACACTCTTGAATCCACATATCATAGAGCCAACATTAGGAAGTATTTCGGTGTACTTACCACAAGCTTAACAATCTCCCAAATCAAATCCAAACCCCTTAGAGAAATCCAGATTCTCCACTGCTAACCCCTTTCATTTAATTAGGTGAGGTCTCATCAAGGGAGTATCGATCAAAGAACTTATAGATTCTTTCGCTTCCAAGCTCATAAACACACAGACAATCTTTGCACAATCTCTCTTATTTTCTCTTCCCTAAGTCGATTTCTCCTTACTTTTCTAGGGTGTCATTTTTTTTATCGACTTTCTTTTCTTTCTACAGATCAAGAACGGTGCCACTCACTTTCGTGTTCCTTGTGAGGAGACGCTTTCATGAGTGTAGGCTCACCTTCCTAATCCTTTTCACGGAACTCAGGTTGCCGTTCTTAAACTTGGACTTTTTCACACTAGGGAAGATCAAAGTGAGATCATGACAAACTTATCTTAAAAATGTTGGAAGAGGAATCAATTTCAATGCATACCAAGCACCAAGATGAGAAGTTGAAGTTCATTAGGGTGGAGTTAACAACAAAGTTTCTAAATTCTCCAGGAATTTGAACTCTTTGTTAGATTGATCCACTTGCAGGTTTCTACCTAGTAAAACCTGCAATCAACAACTATGGCAATGGTTCTTCAAGTGTCAATGTGTTGTGGTTAGTTCCAAGAAAAACTAAAAATTTCAACTAGTTTTGACTCAATAAAACAAAATTTTAATTGACTTTCAAAAACAAACATATTGTCAGTAACTACCTCCCCCCAGACTTAAACAACACTGTCCCTAGTGTTATCAAGTCTGAAGTTGGTAAAAAGAATGAATAGAAACGATAGAATTGACAAAACAAAAGACTTACATGTGTTTGCTCATGGTGTCGATCGACACCAATCAATAGTGTCGATCAACACTATTCATGTCGAGCTCCCGTGTCAACCACGGTCGATTATCGTCAGACGCACCCTTTTTTTTTTGGTGGGACATTTCTTTTTCCTGCAGAATTATCAAAAGAAACATCAAGCCCTCTACGAAAATCTTGTGGCTTGAATAAATGTGAAGCAACTTTTGATCTTTTAAAGTTCTTATTGATAAAATTAGGAGGTTTGAAATTGATTCCATGAAGTACATACCTCTGCTTTCTTTGAGGTTTCTGAGCTGTAGGATGTGGAGTCCTATGTTTGTCAACATGTGATGGACTTTCAGCATTAGAAACAGCTCGTGGATTGTTTTGCGGAGGGTTGTCGATCGACACTAGGAGTGGTGTCGATCGACACCAAACTTGCAGCTCGAATCTCTGCACTTCTGCAGTTCTGCAGTTCTGCAATCTTTGCGTCCATCACAAAAATGTCTTCCTCCATCAACCTGTGTTTGATTAGAACTTTATCTTTGCTCATAGTCCTAAAGAGATGATTGTTTCTATTCCAATCCTCTAGCTCAACAGCTTTCTCAAAATCCCCAGCCAACGCCTCTTGAACAACCAGCTTGTTCAATTGTTCTTTAGTATCCATCTCCTTGACATACCCAGCAGTAATGTCATATGAATGTTCCATGATTGGATCTTGATCCATGGAAATCTCTACTGAAAAAGCTTGACCATCGATGGTGGATGGACCCCTTAACTTGTCCATGTCAAAATTCATGACAACATCACCCAAATCAAGCTCTATTTTCCCTTTTCTCGCATCAATGATGGCACCAGTTGTAGCCAAGAATGATCTTCCCAAAATAAGAGGATATGTGGGTTCTTCATCATATTTCAAAACCATAAAATATGTAGGAATCATGCAGGCTTCAATCTTCAGGGGAACATCTTCTAAGACACCTTCTGTGATTCTTTTTGATCGATCAGTTAGGACAACAGAGATTCTGGTTGGCTTGAAAGCAGTCATTCCAAGTCTAACAGCAACAGAGTATGGAATCAAGTTGATACTTGAGCCTAGATCGCAGAGAGAATGAGGAAACCTTCCTGTTGAGATTGAGCAATCTAGCACAAAGTTTCACGGATCAGCTAACTTCTCTGGAATCCTCCTCTGAATCACATCACTGGCTTATTCAGAGACCATCACCTTCTTCTTCTTCCTTGGAACTATATTCAAGAGAATTGCACTCACGTCTCTGGTAAGCAATACTCCTTCCTGAGGACTCACACCATTGATAACCATTCTCTTGACACATCTTCTTAATCAGGTGAAAGTTTGACTGCATCAACTGGGCGTAGCTCAACCATCAGCTTATCTATCATTGCCTTGCAGCTGGCTTCTCCTATCTCCTGTTTAGACTTTTTAGGAAGCCTAGGGTAATTTAGGCTTATACAGCTTTTCCTCTGTAATTTTTGAAGGTTCAGGTCGATTTGGCAAAATTTGGGGATGGTGTCGATCGACACCCTCCTGGTGTCGACTTTTTGGTGTCGACCATGCTCGATTTTGGTCCTTCAGAGTTCGATATATCGAATTTGGCAAAATTTGGGGTTGGTGTCGACCGACACCAGTGCATTTTTCTGGTTTTTATGGGGTGTCGACCGACACTCCCTCTTGGTGTCGACCAACACTGGCTCTGCAGCTCGAATTTCTTCTTCTTCAAGCTCTTCAAGCTCCACGAATTCTTATGCATTTCTTACCATGATGGCATTGACATGATGTTTGGGGTTGGTATCACTCTTTCCAGGAAGAAACCCATCTTGTCTCTTCATAGCTCCAGCAGTTTGAGCAACTTGAGTGTCTAATTGCTTGACATGAGTACTTAGAGACTCAAATTTTCCATTTAGATCAGTGTACATGGCATCAATCTTCCCATGGAAGCCCACAGTCATCTTCTGTTGACCCTCTAAGATCTGTTCAAGCATAGACTTCATCTCACTATCTTGTGCAGGAGGCTTCTGGTAAGAAGAATAACCATAAGTTTTTGTAAAGGTGTTGTTCTAAAAAGGCTTCTGGTAAGAGGAACCATATCCTTGTTGATTGCCAAATCTCTGATCTTGAAAACCAGCTCCATTGATGTAATTGACTTCTTCTTGCTCAGGCTCAAAAGTCTTCACGTCTGCAGCAAATTGGACTTGCTTCTTTCCCACAAGGAGGTTATGCATTGAGTCTAACTTGGCATTCACTTCAGCAATCTGACTTCCATCCATATTTCCAGCTTGCTTCTTCCTCTCAAGATCTGCATTCTTAGTACTATTGCTAGATGCCAAGTTCTCTATCAGCATAGTAGCATTTTCTAGATATTGGGTATTGAAATTCCCATTGCTTGCAGCATCTAAAGCCATCTGGTACCTTCAATCAATACCTCTGTAGAAGATTCCCGGCAGTTGAACCTCAGTGAAACCATGATGTGGACAGACCCTTTGATATGCTTTGAATCTCACCCAAGCAGCCTTGAATGCTTCAGTTGGTCCTTGAGAGAATGTAGTGATTTTTGTCCTCAGCTCCTCAGACCTTACATCATCAAACAAGTTACACAAGAAGGCATTCTTTGTGTCATCCCAAGTAGTCAATGACCCTGGATCCAATTGCTTCAGCCAGTATGCAGCATCTCCAGCAAGTGAGTATGGAACGAGTTTGCAGAAAAGATAATCATAGGACACTCCATTGGCCTTATTGCTTGATGCCAAATCCTCAAATCTCTCAATGAGGACGACCATGAAAAGGGTGCTGAGACACCAGAGTGTAGAATGCAAGCTTCAGCTCAAAGTCATTCCTTTGAAAAGCAGGAGGGCGAATTGCAGCTCTGTTGGCATAGAACTGATCAGGCCTGTTGTAATCACCAAGTGTCCTTCCACGCCCAGCATTTAGTCGTAGTGCCTCCTGCTGCGCTTGGTGTCGATCGACACCAACTGGTTCTGCGACAACAGCCCCGTTCTCATCGAGTCTTTGTCCTTGCTCGTTCCTTCTGTGCCCTTCTGCGTCAACCAAATGACCCACTCTGTCTCGTATCAGGACCATAGGATTGATTATTGCAGCTTCTTTCTTGGCCTTCATGTTGGTCCTTTCCAATTGGCGAGTTCGCCTATGCTCAAATTCACTAGCTCTTTGTCTTTGTTCCTTCTGGTACTGTGATTAAGCATAGACCTGAAAACAAGAATAAGAAACTAAAAATTAGTAACCAAAACAAATTAAAAACTTAGACAAAACTCTAATACTAAAAATCTGTAGGCAACTAATCTCCTTCCCCGGCAACGGCGCCAAAATTTGATATGCTCAAATTTACTCTAGAGCTACTCTCTCAAATTAAGAGATCATTGTAGTATTCAGGGATCGAATCCACAGGGAATGAAATAGTGACACAGCAGACTTTTAAGTTTGAATTAAGCTAAGTATAAAGATGGAATTAAAAGACAGCAGACAAATAAAAACTTAGTAAATTCAAGGGAGAAAAACGCTATGTTCATGAAAATTCTTAGGTGAATCCTAATTGCAGATCTAGACAGAATGTTAGAAATTTATGAAGAACTGTTCTCGAACTCGAAACACAGCAAGAAAATCAACCAACTCTTGCTGCGAAGATTATCTATGTCTAAACCCTAGAATTCCAAATCTCTTTGCGAATTCTAACAATTCAGATAAGCATTAATAACAGGTTCGATTGTTCAGAAAATCCCTAAACCAAAACTCTTTGCGAATAGGTATTTTGCTCATCTAATATTAGTTCAGACAATCAATAATACTCTCGCATCTATTAATTAACCTAAGATCAGATTCTAGGTCGCAAAGCTAGAATAAGTATTAATCACAAATCCAGATGATGAACTCTAATGATTTTATCCTAACAATTCAATTCAACCTAACAATTCATCAATCACCTTTGAAAAAACCTAAACCTAACAAGCAAACTACTCATACATGATCAATGAAACAGAAATCATTATTTGAATAGAAAGCATAAAAGAAATCAATAGAAGAAATAAAGGAGTTTCAAATCTGCTCTAAAGGAGTCTGATTTTTCTCTCCAAAAACTCTCTACAAATATCTCTCTAAAACAAAGTGTGTGTAGCCTAAACAATGGCTCTGAAAATCTATATATAAGGTCCAAAAAAAATTGGGCACTCTTATAAATAAGGACAACTTTTGGGCAATTTCCTTTTCTTTAAAATCTTGTAAAGTCGCGACATCTTCTGAAAATATTTGGTGTGGATCGACACTGTTCATCCAACTTCACTCTTGACTTCATCTCTTCGCAGCTTCTTCCACAATGCTCTAGAATACTTTAAAATCTCCAATTATACTCCAAACGTACCTGAACCTGCAAAGACTCTAATAGGGATCTAAAAAGACCAAAAGACTCTATAAAACGGACTTATATCATGGACAAATTCGGTAAAAACCATGATATATCAGATGCATTAGGTTAGGTTTTTGCATATTCTTGCATATTTGGAGTGTTTCTCAGGTACAAGAGGTGCGTGGAGGTTGGTCCAAGGAAGAATGTTCAAAGAGAGATCATGGAGAAGAAGATAGACGTCTTCTCTCACAACATCGGGCATCGATAACGTCTTCCTAACCGATATGGGCAAGGGTAAGGAGGAACCTCGAAGCAAGGCCACGACTTGACCCCGATGGAGGCATCCCGAAGTGAAAGTTCCACAAAATGTTCCCACAGACAAATATCAGACACGGACAACGAGATTAACACGGTACAAGCAGCATCCAAAGGACTTCGTCACGGGATGATCCCGAAACCAGTGCCCGATATGGAAGTCATCTGAAGGTCAAGATGTTAAGCATCTATGCCTTTCCCATCGGCTTGACCCCAAAACGCTACACGCCAAGAATGTACCCATTTAGGGCAAGTGGTCCCGGTATGTAGGGTTTTTCCTCTTTTATCTATAAATACAACTTGTCTCTCATCCTTATCTCTCTCTCTCTCATTCAGTTTTTAGCTTTTAGTTTTATTTTGTAGACGAAACTCTTTGTTCTTATTTCCGCCATTAAAGCTTTTCAAAAGTTTGAACCTTTGGGAATTTGTAAGCTTAATCAAGTCTTGTTTGATAGCATTTCTTGTTAAAGCTTCTTTCTTTACTCATTTTAGACTATCTTTCGTGCTATGAGTTGTCTTCTTGTCCTCATGGATTTTGAAGCTTCTCTAATGGCGCGTAAGTAGTCCTTTTTAGGATTTTGATGGGTTAAAAGAACCAAGGGACCTTCCGATTGCATTTCTTGCTTAGTTAGTACATAAAGCTTGATTCTTCCTTTTTTATCATTACTCATGCTTAGCCTAGTTTGATCACCTAGTCTAAAGTCCATAGGCGTCTTGCATGAACACCACGTGTGAGATTAGCTGGAACCATGACAAGAGATCAACCCTTCTTAGCCTAAGACATTAGTTGTCTAAGGAGTTTTACGGTTCAATAGGGACGAATACTCTTACTAGTTTCTTATATTGTACCGATTTACGAGAGCTAGTCTATGGTGATAGAAATTCAAAGAGGGTAGACCCAAACACCATGGGCTAACCGATTTGTGGATCCCTTTACCTAAGAATCACCATCAAAAGACCAAGTCTTGACGTGATCTAAATGCTTCGCTTGTCAAACAATCCGAGAGTTACCTAGTTCACAAAACCCATCTTGATCCTTCTTTTAGCCTTAAAGATTAAATCTTTCGTCGTTTAAGTTGTTACTTCTTGCTCTAGTAGATTAAAGTTCATCTTTTTATGGTCTTGACTCAAGTCCAAGTTTTTAGTAGTTTTTAGTAGTAAAGATCCAACCTTTATTCATTTCGAGCTCGACTTTTAACACCAAATGGTTTCATCATATATGAATGTGATAAGTGCATATACATCAAAAGTAGTCCTCACGGTACATTGATTACATGCATATTATTGGTAGCAATAAAGACGTGATCGGTCAAACTAAGAACATGCTAAGTAGCAAGTTTGATATGAAAGGCATGGGACTAGCGGATGTTATTCTAGGGATTAAGATCACTAGAAATTCTGATGGAATCATCCTGTCTCAAGCTCATTATGCTGAAAAAACACTTGAGAGATTCAAAGTCTACTAAAGTGGGAATGTAAAAACTCTCGTAGACCCGGATCTTCACCTGACTAAAAATGTAGGTGAGGCGGTGTCACAATTGGATATGAACACGTAATCAGAAGTCTAATGTACTAAACGAATTGTACTAGACTTGATCTTGCGCACGCAGTCAATGTACTAAGTAGCTACACGAGTAATCCAAGTCATACACACTGGAAAGCCATAACTAGAGTATTGAACTACTTACGTTATACTAAAAGTTTTGGACTGCATTATGGTACCCTCAGTTTTGGAAGGATACAGTGACGCCAACTGGGTTTATGATTCCAAAAACTCAAAATCCACTAGTGGATATGTCTTTACGCTAGGCGGTGCAGCTGTGTCTTGGAAATCTTCCAAACAAACTTTGTTGGCCAGATCAACAATGGAATATGAGTTCATAGCTTTAGATAAAGCTGCAAAGAAAGCAGAGTGGCTTTAAAAAATTTGGAAGATATTCCTATGTGGAATAAGCCAGTACCGGCATAACATGTATACTGTGATAGCCAGTCGGCTATAGCTCGGGCACGGAGCAATTTGTACAATGATAAATTTTGTCATATACGAAAACAACATAAAACCATTAGACACTTGGTGTAATCACTGTAGATTACATCAAGTCAAATGACAACCTAGCAGATCCATTTACTAAAGATTTGGCACGAGGTCAAGTTTTAAAATCATCAACTAGAATGGGTGTTAAGCCTTTGATCTCTGAGGATGCTTGAAGGTAATCCTATCTAAGTGATTGGATATCCCAAGATCCAGGTTCAAAGGAAAAACAAATTCAAGTGGAATTTGAAAAGTGCACTGGGAGACTCATGTTTGTGCCTAGTTCCTAGGATGATTGCTAGTGCTACATTTATGTGTAGATGATAAGCATTTGCCAAGATCTAGGTTCAAAGGAAAAACAAATTCAAGTGGAATTTGAAAAGAGCACTGGGAGACTCATGTATGTGCCTAGTTCCTAGGATGATTACCCTAGTTCCTAGGATGATTACTAGTGCTACATGTATGTGTAGAGGATAAGCATTTGTTTTTAATGATTTCATCCATAGCTTTGAGATATAAGTGGAATATTACAGGATGCTCCTTCAAGCATAGCTAATGGAAAATCACATTATGAGTGTGAAATGGGGATGTTTCTAGGAGAATGAAGGAAAGTCTATATTCTCCAAGTTCACTCATGATTTTTACGCATGTTTGCGGCCAAAACGAACACAATAGAGAACCTAGTTCTATGAGAAAATGAAGATGTGTTATAGCTATTTTCTCGGTTTACATCAAAGACCGGGAGGTTCAAGACATCATGCTTGAGTAAATCCAATAGTTATTAACAATAACTGGTTCAAGGCTGAAAAATGCTATCAACTCATATGCAGTGAATTTTTCGTTTGTACTCCCAAAAGTCATTATAAGTCTTGTTGAGTCTTGTCTAGGAAGTTAAGCCTGTCAATTCATCGAGTCGTCATGTGTCTAGAGCCATTTTCTATTCATGTGGAGAATTGTTAGAACTCATTTTTGACGAAGTGGTGTTGACAACTTTTCTGGTGGGTTTTCCGGCAGAGACGTCCATCGGAATTATGTTATTGGCAAAGTCAATAAAATATCTCCACTAGTTTGATGTGTTTAACGTCAATATTTATTGACAAATAAGTGCAAAGTCTATTATGATTGATTTTGTAACATTCACGTCATTATGAGAATCAATTCTCTACTCTCCTCTTTATGGCTCGTGCGTTGAGGTACCTTAAAGGTGGTTGCTATAACCAATCAATCTTCTTCTCATTTCATCACACACCATAAAAAAAACAATATCTTGCTTGTTCTTTTTTGTTGTGTCTGAGAATACAGCATATTACTAGGTTCGTCACATTCAATTCTCGAGTGCTGCGGAATAGTCTATCGTGTAGTTGTATCATGGGATTCTGATTTCGTAAAAACTGTCACACTACGGGCGATTAAAGAATTAAAGAAAGAATGTATCGCTTCCACACACAAACAATTCATTGTTCATCCGTTATTGGTATTGATTACTGTAACGATCCGAACCCGGCTCATTTGAATAAGTTTAAATGGATTGATTTGTCTACCTATGTCATCAAAGTGCACTTACCTTTTCCGGTCATATACCCTAAGAGAACTCCAGAGTTAAGCATGTTTATGTTGGAGTAGCACTAGGATGGGTGATCTTCCGGGAAGTCCTCTGCGGAACTGTGTGAGTGAGGGTAAAACACGGGAAAAGTTCACGTGGTGATTGCGGGGACAAGTAAATTAGTCGGTCGGGCCACCGAGAAAAATAACGCACCGACCGTCGGACAGAGGCAGGGGCCCACGAGCCCGACGGAGGGATGGGTGACTCGCCGGTAGGGGCGGTCGGGGTGTTACAAGTGGTATCATAGCCAAGGGAAGTCAAACTGGTTCTGTCCCAGGAGACTGTCTTGAGATTTTGGGACCAGAATTCGGGGACGAATTCCCGTTAAGTGGAGGAGAATTGTAACGACCCGGGCTCGGCCCATTTGAATAAGTTTAAATGTATTGATTTGTCTACCTATGTCATCAAAGTGCACTTACCTTTTCTGGTCACTTACCCTAAGAGAACCCCAGAGTTAAGCGTCCTTATGCTGGAGTAGCACTAGGATGGGTGACCTTTCGGAAAATTCTCTGCGGAACCGTGTGAGTGAGGCTAAAACACGGGAAAAAGTCACGTGGTGATTGCAGGGACAAGTAAATCAGTTGGTCGGATCACTTAAAAAAATAACACACCGACCGTCGGATAGGAGCGGGCCCATGAGCCCGACGGAGGGATGGGTGACTCGCCGGTAGGGGCGGTCGGGGTGTTACAATTACTATAATTTTAATTATGTTTTTATCAATATATAAAGTAATTATTCAGTTTTTTCATATCGTAGAAATCGTGGTTCTATACCAACAAGATTAATAATTGTATCACATTCACACACCTAGGCACTAACTGGTGTAGGAGGAATTATCGAATGTAGAGTAATTCAGCTGAATTTTGTAAGTGTGATACTAATTGAAGTCAGCTTGAAAACAAGATAAAGAATACTAAAAGACAAAAAATGAAAATTATTTTCAATTATTTTTATTAATTTAAAAAATTTCAGTTATTTTATTAATTAGTTTTCAACTAATCTATTTTCTACATATGTTAATATTTTAAATTTAATTTTAGTTACATACAATTATCTTTCTATTAAGTATTAAATCTATAATTATTCACATGTTATTATTATACATGTTGGGGATAATAATATTGATTATTATGTCATATTGTAGCATGGTACGTAGGCGTGGGCATCTCGGGATGAGTTATCCGTTCTATCCTGTTCCCGTTCTGTATTTTTCAATTTTTTTGGGAAAGGAAAATTGCAATTTCTCGTTCGAATTCATATTATATTTCAACAGATTACAGAAAGGGTGTGGGAATTAGTTCATGATACCCGAACTTCTAATTGGTTACAAACAACTATATCATTAGTAAAATTATTATTACATATTCTTATTTCATATACATGTTGATAGTTTACAAATTATTAAAAGTATTTTCAGTTAATAGTTTTGAATGTTTTATTTTCATTTTATATAGTTTAATGTATTATTAATATTATAAATTAATTTTTATATTTTTATTACTTTTCATAGTAATTAATAGTATTGGGTATTCGGATATCCGTTGGAGTTCGGATCGATTTTTTTTTTGTTTTGATTATTTCAGTATTAGGGTATAAGACCTATTTGGGAATTTTCTTAGGTCGGGTTTGGTTCATTTACGCCTGAGTTCGGATTGATTTTGGATACCCGAATTACCCGAAGTTTACGAAAAATACCCAAAACAAATTTTAGAATTTTGGATATTTCAAAAAGAATAGTTAGACTTTTTCGATATAAAACATTCATGTCGATAAAAAAATTTTAGTCTTTTTGTATAATGCAAAATTGATAACCTACGTATAAAGTAATAAGAATTATTTGGATTTCAAGAAAAAGAAACAAATTTGCTGACAATTATTGATTTTATTGGTTAGAAGAATCCTCTTAATATTTTTGTCTTGGATTGGTGATCTTTTTCGATAGAAATATATATTGAATATGAATTGAATACAAAAAAATCAGGAGAGGATAGGCTCACTTATTCCAATTATTTATCAATTATTAGTGAGACTTTCATTCCCATATTGTTATCTATCAATCAATTTTTGTTTTCACTTATTTCAATCATTTATCAATTATTTAAAAATATGTTAAAAATAAGACTTTTTGTTTGATTTTATTTTTGCATTTTATGTTGTTTAATACATTAAAACAATTTTTTTTTTAACATATTTATTCTCTTAATTTACATTTTTTATTATTTTAAAATATTTTGTTTCAGCTATTTCTCGATTTCTCTTTTACCATTTATATTATTAGTTATTCCGCTAGATTCACCTAAAAATCACAAAAAAAATATGTAAAATTCTTCATTTCGCCTGATTCCACAGTTACCATTCATACCACTAATGATAAAAGCGAAACTCCAACGTGAAAAAAAAATCTAGACGCTCTTGCTTGTGGGGATTAGATCTAATTTAGTACTTGTATTGTTTCCCAAGCAACCGATGTATATCACGATCACTTCCTAAACCGCTATTTTGTACTTTATTACTTCCTAAACCGCTATTTTGTACTTTATTATTTCCATTTACTTAAGCCTTTTTCACTTCTTCTTGCTGATCCCTATCATCATCGACTCATCGTACTATGTAAAACAAGGTTCAAGCTTTTGGAAATTTTCTCATTGTCTGCATACAATCTTTACACACCCATATTTGATCATTACAAAGAGCGTAGATGAAGAAATTAGAAATTTTCTCATTGTCTATTAAATTTGTAGGAGAAAATCTCTCTGTCCATCTTCTTAAATAAAGGAGATACGATTGAGCAAATGAAAGAATCCGCTAAGGAGTGTGGTCATAGAAGTCGAAATCCGTGTTCCACGGAACATTTCCATAACCCCTCACGTTCATTTGTAATTACGTGCCAAATTAGAAACTTAGGGATCTCTGGTCCACGGAACAGCCATAAACCCTTCACCAACCCGTCAACTTCATTTGTATTTACGTGCCAACGAGGGCTGTGTCCACTAAGGAGAAAATTAATAGTAAAGAAATTAATTTAGATCTATCTTGGAAATGATAGTTGGCGTTATGTTTGAGACCTTGATAGTTGGATGTAGACTTGTAGTGCAGTAGTGGTGAGCATCTCATAACTGAATTGCATGGATTCAAGTTTAATACTTTTCAAAAAAATTCATTTTCTATATAGTTTTTATATGTAATAACTCTTTTTTAATTTCTGTTTTGCACTCACCTCTATTTAATTAGAAAAATATTTCTTTATATTTTTATTTATTTCTAAAATCTTAGACTCATTATATAAATATTTCAATTTTTTTTGGGTTATCTTTAGTACTTTTATCTACTATCTTAATAAGATTTCAACCACCATTGATAATACAGTAGAAACTCTATAAATTAATAAACTTGGGACCATAAGGTTTTATAAAAAATTATTAATTTATAGTGATTATTAATTTATAGATATATTATTTGGTTGAAAAACTAATTTTGGGACTGGCAAAATATATTAATTTAGCGAGTTATTAATGAATCGAATATTAATTTATAGAGTTTTTACTGTATTACACTTAGTATTTTATATGTATATAAAAAATGAATCATTAGTAATCTTTTTTTAATACTGATTTATGATTTTATTACAAATTATGACAATTGTTACATGACAATTATACAACGTACAGTTCTACGTACCACCTTATGAGGATCTATGACTGACTCCACGACTGACGGCTCCATGTGGACTATGCTGAAGATCTCTTGCAAGCTTTGTCTTCATTAATCTGCATAATTGATAATAAATCACACTTTCTCAGATTTGAATCTCATATCTTTTGATGTATAAACATTCATGAACTATTGATCAACAACTGGATCAAAAGGACTTCCAAAAATCACTAGAAATTACTATGTCAAAATCTATGTTGAATGGCAACTTCGTTCAAAGTGCATTTTGCGTTTCAAAAATGCGGTGGAAATGTAAGGAAACACAGTGTAAACGTGTTTTCTGAATATTTTGTTTTGGAATTGCCGTGGAAACGTGAGTTTCCGTTTTAGAAACATGCATATCCGTTTTGGAAACACGACATAAACATTTTTTTAAATAAATATAAAAAGTAAATAATCTAAAAATATATGGATTTATTTGTTATTTTAGGTTGTAACTGGTATCAGTGGAATAGCTGAATTGAGAGGAATATTGACTGGGAAAAAAATGTACACTATTTGAGTCATCTGAATTTAGTTGACTGATTTTTTCCAGATTAGCTAATTTTTTTTTCTAGACACACGTAATAAACAAAATATTAAACTTGTTTATTATTTATATATTGGATTATAATTATAGTTCAAAAATAGTAACAAGTATGTTGTTAAAAATATTTACTTGCAAATTATTCACATGTTATTTTATTTTAGATATTCGGAAGGCATGTCAATCGGATTGGTTTGGATCGACTCGGACCGTAACTCGTAAAACTGTATATATTTAAGTCTAGCCGGGCTTGTCCCGAATAAATATTGAATATTGTTGTAAACTACCACTTTTGACATCTCTATTTTCAAAACTACCATCACTAAAAACTTGTTCAAAAGTACCATCATTTTAATCTATATATTTACTATTATACCCTTACTTATATCTAGTGTAAAACAAAATAAGAACAAGTCAGAGAAAACGTTTGAGGATCGAGAGTTCTTCGATTTGGGTTGATTTCGCGATCTGAAGCTCTCTGTCACTAGGATTTTGCAATCCAAATCAGATTCTATCTATAGATTCTTCAAGAATCAAATCAGTTTCCATTTCGTAGTTCCACAATTGCGTCACTGTAGCTAGAAATTAAATCGAACTCGGCAAGGATGGTGATTCTGGGTTTTGACCTGCGTTTCAACGCAATTATGGGTGTCAACGGGTCTGGCAAATCCAATATCCTCGATTCCTTATGTGGTTTCTCATCGTCTCCCTCAGCTTCCGCTCCTTCTTCATCGACATTGGCGCGCTCTCATCCCGCGACGTTCTCGTTCTCTTCAGCAAATTCGGCGCCACCGAAGAGCTTATCCGTCTTGTCCCCTGCATCAGAGCTAAAGGTCCGTCCAATCTTGCTCCTGCGACTTCTACGGCGATCCAGATAGTGTTCAGTGATACCATCGCGGTTGCACTCATGGCTGCTAGAAATATCTCCAAGGAAGAGTATGCATCCAATCATCCCGCCGATAGGATTGATTCGCAAGTGATCAATACAACAATTGGAATGAATCTATTAGCTATTTTGCAGGTAAAAGATGTTCCCAGTTTGTAAAGAAGGAGACTTGATTATGGATCAATTGGTGGAGCTGTTTAGCAAATGATGTGGATGTTTACTTGTCGTTGATGAACATCATCGCTTCATCTGATAATAGCCAAGAAGCAATTGTTAAGTCCATCTCAGATTTAAGTAAGTCCATCTTAGCTCTATTGGTATCCAGCTTGTTTGCAGAAGCACTTAGAGTTATACTATGTACTTCGAAGAGGAAAACTAGTAATGAAAAGATAAAAAAGAGCTTAAAGATACTCACCACTATATAATGTATACTTACAATGTCTATTCTTGGTAATTAAATGATAACAGGGTGGTCAGCTAAATTCTTTGTGTGCCTATAAAAGAGGACCCTTGAGAGAAGCTATCAATGGTGGATGTTCAACAATTAGATACATACCGTGGATAAGAGTGAAAAAAACTGCCACTGGATAAGTAATCCTAGATGAGCAAGCGTTCTTCTTTGGCCTGGAAATAAGCTCTTAGAGGCACAAGGTTTGTGAAGAAAGCAGGTGTTCCGGTCATCCTCGATGTGGGAGGAATGGATACACCAATCCCAGATGAGCTATTAGATTCTGTTGACATCTTGAGCCCTAATGAAACCGAGCTCAGTCGCTTGACCGGTATGCCCACTGAAACTTTTGAACAGATTAGCGAGGCTGTTGCAAAGTGCCATAAGTTGGTAAGCCCCCTTTTCTTCAATATGACTTGATTTTTGTTGCAATTGGTCTCTGTGAAAAGACGGTTTATTGGGGTTGATAAGATTATCCTATGTTTTTTTTTTCTCAGGGAGTTAAGCAAGTCCTGGTGAAACTCGGGTCTAAAGGATCTGCACTATTCATAGAAGGTGAAAAACCGATCCAGCAGTCAATAATACCCAGCTGCGCAAGTAGTCGATACTACAGGAGCCGGCGATACATTCACAGCAGCATTTGCATTGGCCATGGTAGAGGGCAAGTCCCATGAGGAATGCTTGCGATTTGTTGGTAAATTAGTTACTGACTCCAAGAATCTTGCTTCCTAACCCATAATCTAGATCAGTNGCAGCATTTGCATTGGCCATGGTAGAGGGCAAGTCCCATGAGGAATGCTTGCGATTTGTTGGTAAATTAGTTACTGACTCCAAGAATCTTGCTTCCTAACCCATAATCTAGATCAGTTGTGTCTCATATTCGGTTCTTGTTTTTTCGGGTCCTACAGCTGCAGCAGCCTCTCTGTGTGTTCAAGTAAAGGGTTCAATACCTAACACTCTTCTTATCTAATAAATTTAAGATATTCAGATCACGAGGGAAGAGGTTGAAGCTCGCTATAGCACCAACCAGTGGTTGCATTAACTAACACCAAATCAACGGTTGTGTAATGTAGTATGTCTCTTTGAACATCAACTCTTTTGAACTTTTATGAATCTTGTGAGTTACTAATTTAATCATTCTCATAGTTATCACACACAATCTTATTAGAGATATCACTTGTTCGAGCATCCAGGGGATATAAAAGGTCTTTTTAAAAATCATTTTTAAAGTTCTTATAAGAATTTAAAAGTGTTTTAAAACCATTTTTAAATGACTAATTTTTATTCTCTATAAACAATTAATTCAAATGTACAACAACTATGATAACACAGTATGGATGGTTAAATACCCCTCTTGAAAAGTCTCGGGTTCTTTGGTTCGAGCATCTTATGGATATAAAAACACCTTTTAAAAATCATTTTAAAAGTTTTTATAAGGATTTCAAAGTGTTTTAAAATCATTTTTAAATGACTAATTCGTATTATCTATAAACAATTAAATTCAAACGTACAACTATGACAACACATCTTGGGTGCTTAAACACCCCTCTTGAAAGGTCTTGGTTCCCTGGTTCGAGAATCCAGTGGATATAAAAGCCCCTTTTAAAAATCATTTTTAAAAATTTATAAAGATTTAGAAGTGTTTTAAAACCATTATTAAATGACTAATTCGTATTCTCTATAAACAATTAAATTTATGCGTACAACAACTATGATAACACAGCCTAGGTGGTTAAACACCCCTCTTGAAAAATCAAGGGTTCACTGGTTCGAGCATTCAGGGGATATAAAAGCCCATTTAAAAAATCATTTTTAAAGTTTTTATAAGGATTTAAAAGTGTTTTAAAACCATTTTTAAATGACTAATTTGTATTTTCCATAAACAATTAAATTCAAACATATAACAACTATGACAACACAGCATGGGTGGTTAAATACCCCTTTTGAAAAGTCTCGGGTTCCATTGTTCGAGCATCATATGGATATAAAAGCCCCTTTTAAAAAATCATTTTAAAAGTTTTTATAAAGATTTAAAAGTGTTTTAAAATCATTTTTAAATGACTAATCGTATTCTCTGTAAACAATTAAATTCAAACGTACAACAACTATGACAACACATCATGAGTGGTTAAACACCCCTCTTGAAAAGTTTTGGGTACCGTGGTTCGAGCATCCTGAGGATATAAAATCCTCCTTTTAAAAATCATTTTTAAAGTTTTTATAAGAATTTAAAAATGTTTTAAAATCATTTTTAAATGACTAATTTGTATTCTTTATAAGCAATTAAATTCAAACGTAAAACAAATATAACAACGCAACCTGGGTGGTTAAACACCCCTCTTGAAAAGTCTTGGGTTCCTTGGTTTGAGCATCCAGGGGATATAAAAGCCCCTTTTACAAAAATTATTTTAAAAGTTTTTATAAGGATTTAAAAGTGTTTTAAAATCATTTTTAAATGACTAATTCGTATTCTCTATAAACAATTAAATTCAAATGTACAACAACTATGACAACACAGCTTGGGTGGTTAAACACCATTCTTGAAAAGTCTCGGGTTACCTGGTTCGAGCATCCTGAGAATATAAAAGCCACTTTTAAAAATTATTATTTTCAATAAACAATTAAATTCAAATGTACAACAACTAACACAACCTGGGTGTTTAAACATTTCTCTTGAAAAGTCTCGGGTGTTTAAATATTTCTCTTGAAAAGTCTCGGGTTTCCTGGTCCTAACATCCTTGGGATATAAAACACCCATTTTAAAAATCATTTTTAAAATTTTTATAACGATTTAAAAGTGTTTTAAAATCATTTTTAAATGACTAATTCGTATTTTTTATAAATGTAAAACAGTACAAACAACATATTAAATTTTATAAGGATTTAAAAGTACAATAAACATTAGAAGTACAACAAAAGAATAGGAGTTCTTAACAAAGAAAAAGCAAAGACTAGACAAAAGAGTTTTGCAGTGTAAAATTACAGAAGCAACGGCCATCATTTGGCACAAACATCTCCAATGGCACCTCTTAATTGGAGTTTAGAAGTTTAGAACGGAAACAAGGGGATACAAAGAGTCGGTGAAACGATGCAACAAGGTTCCTTGTTATTACGCCTTGTGGTCTTTAGCCATTTCATCCACGTCAAGTTATACCGCCAGGATTGGAGAATCCTCTTCCATGGCAAATTCACTGATAAGAGCAATGTTTCCAGGTTTTTTGTTTTGTTTTGTTCTTAGTAAGAGAAGAATAATAGAAAGATCTACTAAGAAGAAAACGTTAGAGCTGATAGGAGACGATAGCCTCTTCTTACCTATTACTTACTGGACCATGATCCACGGCTGTCCTCAGACAATATATAGCCCTTCCTACTATGTCCGCCATTGAAACCAAACCAAATGTTAGAGTATCGTATGCTTCCTATTATAACCCATCAGGCGATCAAGTCAAACAAAAACACATACCATATTATATAGAGATTCAGTTTTTTCTTATGTAATGCGGCCTTACTAGAGCGCAACAAGGACGGGTGAGAAAAAAACTGTACCTTAGATTTCATCTCTTGGTTCTCAGCTACGACCCAACACTGATCCTTTTCGAGAACAAAAGGCTCTCTTTCTCATCACTTGATACCTTTTCGGATCCTTCTATAGCTGCTAATCTTCTGACTAGATACTTATTTGTTTCATTCAGGTCCTTCTAGACAACATCATCTCCAATGGAAACATACCTAGACAACAAAATTCAGATGGGGCATCACTAACAATCTTTCGCAGAAATTGGACAAGGCTGAGAAGTAAGGGTGTTCAACAGATGTTTGGATACATCAAAAAGCTGTAACGAAGAATGAACATTTTCAATGCAATGAGCTCATCGGAGTTACTTATGCCAACCAAATCAATTCCATCCAATTCAATCTGCATCAAAGTAAGTAGGCATGCAAATCACAAATAATCCAAAGTTAAAGACTTAAGTAAACGTGACCCTTATTCCACACCAAATAACTAGCAGTGAGATCACAGAACCACATCTCAGGGAACACCAAGCGGTAAGTTCAAGGTTCACATAAGTGGAACTAAAAGGAAAAACGGTTAACGCCAAGAAAAATACCTCGTATCAACAACTGGTAGCTTACGGACAAGTAGCGTGTTTTCATGTGTTCCCATGGTTGGGGCCATCTCTGGTCCTTTATCCGAGTGTAAGTAGGTTATTCTTCCATAGAATAGATTCTTCACGACTATACCAATGAGTTCCCGGTCACTGAGTTTCTCTCTAGTATGATTCTGAAAAATGGAGAAACTCAAACTGAACTCAAGGTTGGTACATAAAACAGATTCTACATGCACGCTTTTAAACAGCTCAATGAGCTGAAAAGAAAAATGGATTCAGAAAAAGAAATGACCAGGACCAGAACAATCATGACGTCTTTTTCAGGTGATTGGATTTAAACTGATCGTCTGAAAGAATGATTCTGAAATCATATTCACAAAGTTACATGATACACATACTATCACAAATTCAATAGCTACGATTTGACTATATGAACTTGTCTTATATTCCTTAAGATTCAGAAACTATTAAAGCCCATTACAACCAAACTACTGATCCCTTATCATAAAGTAATATCATTTTCTTGTTTTTAACATCAAAGAGCATATTGAGTTTAGTTTATCCGAATGCGTAATGTCTTAAATAAATGGCGTTCTATAGAGGCACTTTCTTCAAGCTACGCATATAAGCAAATCAGAAACCAAAAACCCTAGCCAATATAATCATTTCTAAAAACAGTTTCATATAAATCATAAAGAAAGAACCAGAAGATAAAAATCCATAAATCATGTAAGCCATAGGCAAGGCGCTAAAGCTAGAGATTAAGCAAGTTAGAGAGAGAGAATTATAGGAACCTTAGAGGCTGAGAGTGAGGGAGTACTCCAGCTTGTGAGCCATGTATCGGCCCCAATTCAAGATAGAAACCATCGTTGAATCCCTAAAGAGAGGTTCGATTTCGAGGACCTACCTTTCCTAGATAACCTATGACGCGACCAACCTCAGAGGAGGAAGCTTAACTTTCGTCGCCGTCCTGGTATTGACAGAAAATCCAGCTCCGTCGTCAAATCGTCGAGTCGTCTTAAATCGATTGTTGAGTAATTGGATTTAGATTTTTCCCGTGTTTCAATTCTTTTAGATGGAGGATAATTTCATCATTTTGACAGTTAAGTAATTGTATTTATGAAAATGTCCAGCGTGTAGTAGTATTTTTGAAAAATAATACTATCAAAATAGTAGTTTTGAAATTGTCCCATATTGTAAGCTTGGTTCGATCGTTAGGGTAATAAGACTATTTCATGCCTTTTGTGATTTTATTTAAAATAAATATTTCAAAAGAGACTACCATTTTTCAAAACTAATATTACACGGAGCACATTTTCAAATATACAACTCATTAAAATAGTAAAGACAGTTCTACCCTGGATTAAAAAACACTGAGACAGCTCTCTCTTTTCTTCGTCTTCTTCGCCTCCCTTACGATGCAAGTTCAATCTTTCACAGACAAAAACCTCCTAATCGAAAAATTACGATCGATTTATCCTTCTCTGCGCCGCTGTGCTCCGTCTAGCTTCGTCTCCGTCACCAAGCTTTGTCACGCTCTACCCAACTTTGCTGTTTCCATTGAGCTTCACCATCTCTGAATCTTGCTATCTCCGTCCAGTTTTAATCCGATCAAATTCTCTCTTAACCACCGTCGATTTATCATGGTATTATCATGGTCAGCATTGAATTGATTTTTGCTTGGTCCCTAGAGTAATATCTGAGCCAAATTTGATTTTTAGTTTTTGAAATTTAGACCTTTTGCTTGAATCTAAAAACAAGGAATATCAAGATTTAAACTTGCAAGACCAAAGTCAGAAACCTACAAAACATGAGAGATAAAAAATACTACCATGTAACTGAAAACCTTGAAAAGCCAAGAATAGTAGAGTAGTGCGTACCGAGCATCAAAATTGTCCTCTAGAAGAATGTTAGACGACTTAATGTCTCTGTGTATGACACGCGGATGACCTGACAACAGAACATAGAGTAAGAATAGCCAAATGGTTTTAGAGGTTACCATTAAGACATCAAAGAAGCTGTCTTTCTTACTCTTTTTCCTGGCCGTGGTCTATCGTGTTCCTGCATGCAGAACAAAATCCAATTCCATTTCCTTTCTCACGAGATGAAAGTATTCCTACTGAGAAAATACCTCTCTATCCGGAATGTTTTGTTCCTCCATCTGCTCAACAAATACGTCTCTACCGTACTCTTGTGGGGTTGCCTCCTGGCGCTGAGGGCTTGTAGGGTTGCCTCCTGCAGATGGGTACAGCTCAGTAAATTTGTTTCTGTTCTGTTTATGAAGCTTAATGTTCTATAAATCATTGATCTTTTTTGTCAAGGATTCTACAGAAGTAAATTCCCTGGTCAGTTTCATGATTACTATACTAGACGCTCTCAAGCCATTGTTATTGGGTTCATAATCTTAGCATAGTTTAAAAATAGAAAACAATTACATGTTTGACTCAAAACTTAACATCCTCATCCAGAAGGCACCATTATAGAATAAACGAGTGACATAACTAATTACCTTCAGGAATGTCATGATGACAAGGTGGTGATGGGATGAGAGTTCGAGGTATTTCAGCGCCTTCTCTTGTACTAAAGTTCATCTGAGTTTCATAATCTCCTTCGATGTCAATCTGAGATGCCATTTAAAAAGCAAAAAAAAAGGGAAAACGCAGAATAGAAATGACAAACAATCACCAACTTTTACTGAAAGGTGGATGAAAGAAAATAAAGAAATAGAGGAACGCTACAAACTTCTACCTTCAACAAATTATGGAATTGGTTTAGGTGGGAATTGAAGACCAAAGATAGAAAGTGGGAATGAAAACTAACCTTTCAAAACGATCATACGTCTCAGTTTTCGCCTGATACTCAAAGAGTGTGATATTGTCGGCATCAGCTGAGAGCGTTACAGAAATTCACTAATTAAGTTATTACCATGTCGAATATTCATGAAGGCTGTGTCTCAGGATAGAAACCTTGATGGAGATTCTGTCCAAGAACTTCTTGCTCGGGGTTATCGTTAACATTGGATTCATCTAACCGCTGCAAAGAGCAAAACCACGCGATGAATTAGTTCAACTGAAGATGCACATGAATATTCATTGGTTGCTAAGGAGATGAAGACTATGATCAATCCACATTAACAGTTACATTTTCTGTGTGTTGTCCTCCACCAATCTTAAGCTGTTTCACAGCAACCACTCTCCCATCAGGAAATATCCTTTGTATACACAACCAAATCCACCGTCACCTAATAGAATCACTTGCGAAAACCCATTTGTTACATTCACAAGCTCCTCGATCGTTTCTGGGGTTTGAGAAATAAACCAGTTTGCTAAAACCCGTTTGGCCTGCAAAATAGCTAATAGATTTACTCCCACTGTTGTATTGCATGTCATTGGAAACATAATAAAAATCATATTTATCGAAAACTAAATATTAAATGGATGAGACAAAAATGTTTCTTTTTGACTAGTCGATTAACACCTTATTTGTTCTACCAACAATACAGAGATTGATCTCATCTCCCAAGTTCAACATCTCATAAACTTGTTATCAATTACAGATGAACTTTTTTTTACTGCGAACAAAAGCAGAATAGAAGAATCGCAAACGCACATAAAAATTATGAATTTTTTTGATAAACGAAAAGTGAAAGTGGCCATTAACCTTTCTAGATCAAGTGGAGCTAATTGGCCATGGACGGGAGAGAAAATATCAAAAGCTCGTTTTACAGATTTGAGACTGAGCTTTTTTAGGGATTGAGGATCGGATTGTTAGTTAGGTTTACATGGACAGTCAGAATCAGAGCAAGAGAAAGGAGAGAAAGAGAGGGAAAGAGATAGCTGACCCAAAGAAGAAATCAGATTCGATTTCCGGCGAGAAATCGCACTCTGGCTTGACTCATCAACATCAGTCCTTGTTTTATATATTTTGTACTCCCTCCATTTCACAAAAAATGTCATTTGAGAGTTTTTCACACATATTAAGAAATCTATTAAAAATTCTATTTTACCCCTTATTAATACACCAAATACATCTCTCACTAATTAATACACTAAAACTACAGGGTTAAAACTGGATTTTTCTTTAAAATTCTGCATTGAAAACATAAAACAACACTCTTTGTGATATAAGAATTAAACCTCAAAATTCTCTTTGTGAAATGAAGGGAGTAGTGTTTATTACATGAAAATTAAAAAAGTAAATGTGTCATCAAAGAAAGTGGTATTTTTATATGAATTTGCGGTGGTGGTAGTTTTGAAAACTCGGTCCCCAAAGATGGTAGTTTTCAAAATTTCTCACCTATCTATAGACATACTAACTATAAGTTTTTGTGTTTTTTTGCTATCTTATTCTCTCTATTTTTTATAAAAAAAATTTCCAATTTTTTGTTGATTATTTTTTTTGTGTCGTATGGTTTTTTTATTCTGATTTTTATTGTTCAATTACGTGAAATTTTCTTAACCAATTGTTATTTTTTGCTCTCATATTTTTTTTCCAATTATATTGAGATTGAATTATCACTTCAAGAAAACAACCGATTTGCAACGGATAAAACCACCGCAAATCCGTTGCAAATCGCTTATACCGATAGATTTGCGAAGGGCAAAAAAAAATTATAAATCATGAGCCGCAAATCCAAACCCATCACAAATCGCTCAGGCATTTGTGAGGGATAAACAATCTTGCAAAACAATAACAAGTTTAATTCGTCGCAAATTGGTCGCAACATCAGCGACTTATGTGTGAGTGACATATGTTTGAAGCCAGGTTGGACGTCGCAAATCCATTGGAAAATTTGCGACGGCATTGCAGTAATAACTTAGTCCATCGCGAACTTGAAAATCTCAAATAAATCGCAAAAGTTGCGAGGCAGTTGTGACGCCAACAATAATTTTTATATTAATATTAAATTTAATTTAATATAATTAAAATATTAAAATTTAAAATAAATTTAATATAATTAAAACAATAAAAGTTAAAATAAATTTAAATTTTAAAATAGAAATATCCATTACAAAATTAAAATAATTTTTGAAAAAACTAAACTACTAAGACGTATGTTTCTCGGCTCCGGAAGACAATGAGTTTCCCCAAGCACGATTTCATAGAGCGGCGAAATTAGGATCTTTTTTGGTCAAATAGCCAAACAACAAGTCGTAACTCTATATTTTCTTGGACTGAGTCTCAATCAAACGAGCCTGAGTCTGAATTATATTCTGCAGAGCATCCATGTCTGCTCCGAAGAAGAAGAAGCAGTAGCAATAGCGGACTCAATATCCTCTTGCAAGGAACTGATGTGTGTGGGGTAGCTACTCAAGTTTTACCCCTAATAGAAAGCTGCAAGTGCACTGCAATCACGATAGTATATTAGGAGATCGAATCCACAAAGACTGTTGTTTTGCGAAAGTCATAGAATTCTAGTTTCTCTAAACCAAAATAAAGTTGGGGGTTTGTTTTGTCACGGTTTGTAGTTTGCAAATGAAAGAATCGGAAATAAAACGGTTGTAAATTAATGAATAAAAGGCGTTGGGCTAAAGGGACTTCTCCAGGGATCACAGATCGGATCAAACAAGCGATAAACTAGATTCGAAAGCGACTACTGTCGACTTGATTCTTTAAACTGAAACGATATATTATGATTATCCTACGTTCATAGATCTAATCAACGATGCCTACGTTACTCTGTGAGTATGCTTTCGTATCTCACGACGCACCGAAACATGCAATACTACCGCCCGTTTGTAGGCGTTCACGGTACTCCGTAGGTCTACAATTCGCACCCTATGATGCAACCGCTCGTTACTCTAGATCCGGACCAATAAGACCTCAAGTTAAAGGGTCTATCGTTCCCGATATCAGTTGCTAATTGATCGGAAAAACAACATGCACAAGATGCGAAAATAAACGAAGAATCAATAAGAAATTCTATCTCTAACAACCTATAAAAATCGATCTATGATTAACCCCTTTGAATCCCTTCTAACCTAACTAGACGACTACTCGCTCATGAGAACGAGAGTCATCGTTTGGTGTTGAAAAGGTGTGATTTGTTTAATTTCNATGAATAAAAGGCGTTGGGCTAAAGGGACTTCTCCAGGGATCACAGATCGGATCAAACAAGCGATAAACTAGATTCGAAAGCGACTACTGTCGACTTGATTCTTTAAACTGAAACGATATATTATGATTATCCTACGTTCATAGATCTAATCAACGATGCCTACGTTACTCTGTGAGTATGCTTTCGTATCTCACGACGCACCGAAACATGCAATACTACCGCCCGTTTGTAGGCGTTCACGGTACTCCGTAGGTCTACAATTCGCACCCTATGATGCAACCGCTCGTTACTCTAGATCCGGACCAATAAGACCTCAAGTTAAAGGGTCTATCGTTCCCGATATCAGTTGCTAATTGATCGGAAAAACAACATGCACAAGATGCGAAAATAAACGAAGAATCAATAAGAAATTCTATCTCTAACAACCTATAAAAATCGATCAATGATTAACCCCTTTGAATCCCTTCTAACCTAACTAGACGACTACTCGCTCATGAGAACGAGAGTCATCGTTTGGTGTTGAAAAGGTGTGATTTGTTTAAATACAAAAGAGGGTATAGTAATCTTATCCAAGTGATTTATGGATGAAGATATCTTATCCCTATAGTTTGCAAAGTATGCGATTGTATTAAGATAAAGAAAAGGGTTTCAAAATATCTTCTTAAAGTATTGAAAGTAAACGAATAACGAAGAACAAGTATTAAAAATCTAAGAACTAAGAACAAAAGAAAAGAAGAACAAAAATGAAGAACAAGTAAAGAACTCGACGGCGGCTGTGAGGCGTTTTGTCAAAACGTCCGTCGTTCTTTAGGTCTCTAGGTTCTCCTCTTTTTATAGGGCTTCAAGTTCGGGATAAGCTCGGAATTTAAAAACGAAAAAAGTCCCGGACAAATATAATTGGGCTTCGAGTTGGGCTTGCTTCGTGTGTTTCCTGGCCATGCCATGAAAGGCTCGTGGCGCGGCCCTTGGTCATGGCTTCTCTCCTCTTGTTCCTTCTTGCCGACAGCAAGACATATCTCCAATGATTTTAGCATAAGTTAAGATCTAACCGTGAGATTGTCTTGAAACGACTTCGCCGTGGGCCATGACTCAATTGGCTATTGTTTTCTCCAAATTTAACCCATGGAATGTTTGTGGAAGGTCTCCATTTTATTTGATACTTCCGGTGGTCGGAAACTGTCCAAAATCCAGTTTTACTTTAAAAAACTCCAGAACTCGTCATTTTTGCTCGAAACACCTAAAATGACTTTTAAAAAAAGACAAATTAAAATCACTTGAAAATCTTTGAAAACCAAATTAAAATACCTGAAATGGATATTAAAATGATAGCTTATATGTATAAAATATCGGTGTTATCAGGAACCCACTTCAAAAATTCTCTTTTTTATGGAGAGCGACCTAAAATAAAAATAAAAGAAGATATAAGAAAGTTTTTTTATTTTTTTAATTGAAATATAAATAAAACACGAAAAATTATTTATAAAATACTTACGTCGACGAAGATCTTGTTCTTCTTGCCTAGAGTAAGTCTGCCAGATGCAGTGCTCTCTGAATCATCATGATTACTTTGTAACAAATCTTGCATCTTCGAGGTGACGTCATTGTAGAGCTACTCCGAGCATTTATCGACAAAAGATTCATCCGGCTTTCGTTTGGTCTCCTCGAGGATGGCTAGCAAATTCGGACCGTTTAGTTCATCCTTTAAAAAAAAATATTAAACAAAAATATTTCTTTAAGAAAATAAAATCTGTAATGGAGAAAATAAAACTTACTATCTTTCGAGCTCGGACTTTGAACGACGTCTGACCAGAACAATGCTTAAAATATCCATGCCGATCAGGGTCACTGTATCGGGCATTGCGGCAAGTTCCACTCTTGACCTCGCTTGTAGTATCTATTCAATATCTAACAAGACCTCTCCAGACATTCGGGTCAAGCCACTTGGGCATCGTGTCATCGCCTTTCTTCTTCAACTTTGCCTTCCACCGTTCCACCTGGTCGGTCATCCGTTTTTCAACTTTTTCTGAAATTCAACCTTCATCCGCTCGTTGATGTCCCACTCCCAGTGATACATCTGCTACAAAAAAACGAATTAAATGTCATAAAATAATATATCAAAACTTAGTTTAATTAACCATATTAAAAAAATTAACAAATTTGATTGACCAAAAAGTTTATGTAACTTAAAGCAAAATTGTTCGTACCACCGCTCGATGAATGATTTTGGGGTTTGCGTCCAATTTGCATGAGGTTCGTTGAAATCTCTTTCAATGATGCCACATAATGCGGCAGCCACAGATCCGTCCTGATCGAACCTGGAGAAAAAAAAATTTAACAAATAGAAACAAAATGAATTGTAATATTTTAAAGATATTTTAAATTTTTTATACCAAACTGTACGAGGAGTACAGTTTGGATCGAGACGCTGTGAAGTGTTATGACCGGGACTCTCGAGAAGTTGTCGAATGGTGAAGTCATGAAAAATATCATCTGGGCGAGGAGCAGACGTAAGAGAGGTCGATGCAGGAGGACATGGTGTGGGAGGAATAGGTGAGTGCTGCGTCTCAGGAATAGTGGAAGTCACGCCTCGAGGTGTATGGGAGCTGGAACTGGTCCCGCCAGGAGTTGACGGAAGTCACGCCTCGAAGTGTATGGGAGCTGGAACTGGTCCCGCCAGGAGTTGACGGAAGAGATCCAATAGACAAATAACGAGAATAATTGTTTTCTAACATCTGAAAAAAATATTTAGTAAATATTGAGAATAATTGTTTCTTGATATCTGCACGTAAATACTAACGGCAATGTATACGTATAAGAGTAAGTTTTTAACAATTAACAGATCACATATTAGGAAAAATATTTCACAATAGATTTACATATTTTAGAATAATTAAAAAACTAAGGGAGACTTTAAAAAATGACCTAAGAATCTTAGTCAATTGCAAATGCAACCCACATTTTTACTTCATTTAATATTAACCACTTTCTTCCAAATTCACCATTCTCAGTTCCATATATTCACCAAATTTCCATTGGTTTTTTTTCTTCAAAAATTCAAATGACCAAACAATCCTCATCCTCCTCACTTATTTACGAAAATGCCATCATCATCAATTCATCCGACCACCATTTTCAACCAATTTGAAGCTTTTAAAGCTTCAACAACCCATTTTTAAGCACCCCAAGCTCATTATCTCCTCTCATACACTTCTATTCTTCAATTTTCTCTCTATTTTCATCCCACAAACTCTCTAATTTACCTTTTAAAAATTTCAAGTTCTAAGATATAGCTATATCCGGTGATTTGGTCATGCATAGCGATTTGACTTCTTTGGTGGTGGCTAGAATCTAAGTTCTCGGACGTCGAAGAAGCTAAAGACCACTGCTAGGTAAATTTTTCAGTCGATTTTCGTGAATTTTCAGATATGTGCCGCGAAACAGATTTCAGAAGAAGTCTACTTACGGTCGTAGACTTCTGAAGAAGTATGCTGGTCAACGCACATGATAGTTTTGAACTTGACCCCGTGTACCGATTCTGACTGTAAACTTTGGTTGAAGTTTGCGCCATTTCCTTTGTGAACAAAAAAATGGCGTAGACTTCAAAAGAAGACTCTGTTAGAAACAGATAAGTTTTGCATTTGACCAAGACATAATTTTTTTTACGAAGTCTATTCTTGAAGTCTGGAGAAAAGAGAGGTCAATTTTGCAATTGACCAATGTTTTACTTTTTCCGCAGACTTCTTTCGCAGTCTACAGAGGCTATTTTTGGGGTGATAAATTTTCAATTAAGCAGAATTCGTATAGATGTCTACTCGTTTAGCAAACTTTATACGAAGTCTACTATTTAATTAATTCAATATTTGATCAACCCCAAAACTAACCACTTGTAGACTTCATACGAAGTCTGCTCGAAAAAGTCAAACTTTTGGTCAATTGCAAAACTAACCTACTTTTTTTAGCAGACTTCGGGAGAAGACTTCTCAGAGTGAGCATACTTCACTTGAAGTCTACTCATCTTTTGGCAATTGTAAAAGTAACCTAAGATACAGACTTCATATGAAGTCTACTATATAGTATTAGTCTAATATAGTATAATTCGTTAGCCGTTTGCTTTTTTATCAAATTTATAACGCATTTTAAAGATTTGTTTGGTCTTGCGCTTGTGTTAGTAAGCGTACTTATTTCAGTATGAGTTTTACATGTTGGTATTTTATAGGTATGGTGGAATTAGTTTTTTTTTATAAGACACTCAACTTATTAGTCACAGACTTCCTGGGAAGTTTACTAAGTAGACTTTGTTGTTAGTCTACATATTCAATTTCCTTATAAAATTCATTTATCTGAAATTTGTAACAAATAAAATTGATTTTTTGACTCTTGAGTTTGTGTTATTTATTGGTCTTGTTTTATTAGGTATTTAACTTATTAGTAGTAGACTTCACATGAAATCTACTAAGTAATACGTCAGTCAGCATATTCAATTTTTTTATAAAATTTATTTATCTTAAATCTGTAACAAATAAAATTGATTCTTTGACTCTTGAATTTATGTTATTTATTAGTCTTGTGTATGAGTTTGACATGTTTGTTTGTTATAGTGAAGCTTTAATTAATTATCTTGTGTTATTAGGTATTTAGTTTATTAGTAGCAGACTTCAGGTGAAGTCTACTCATTCAATATTGATTTCTAATGTAGTTTGGATTTGGAGTCAACAATAGAGAGCTTGAAATACTCTACGGGATCATGAATTGTATTTGGGACAAACGAAAAAGCTCAAGGTAGACTAGACCGAAACGTTTTTAGTTTGATATCTGAGTTTTGCGGCTCAAACGAATGATTGGTAGACTTGATAAATGCCCAACTATTGGTAAATTTTCACGTTTTTAAACCTCTCTTCCTTGTTTAGATTTTTGTTTTGTTTGAGGATAAACAATTGTTTAAGTATGGGGGAGTTGATAACACTCATATTTGACCCATTTTTATCATCATAAGTGTATGCTTTAATAAGAATTTCACTAAGGTTTTAATGCTTAAATAGCATATTTCAAGTATTTGTATGTTCAAAACTCTTTTCAGGTAAAATTAGAAAAAGGGATGCAAAATGGAGCATTTTCGGATCATGTGCAAAATTGACATAATTTTAGCATCAGAAGGAGACCTTCTCACCACGGAATCAAGCATATTTTGGTGACAAGATAACCTGATCTACTACCTTTCATGCTGAAGTGGTTTGAGGTCAATCCCATGGTTAGATCTAAACTTACAAGGAATGCAAGAAGGCCCGTCAGAGACATCATCAGAAGAAGGCTGGCCGCGCCAGGCAATTTTCTCTTGCATTGGCCACGTCACAGCCCCTCGCTCGTGCGGCCAGACCACTTTTCGGTTCCCGAGGCCGTTTGCAAACCTAACTCAAGCCCAATAGCCGTCAAACTCGATGGAACCCTAAGTTACGCCTAAAAAGAACTGAAGTCCTATAAATACTCAACAGTACAAGGGGTACGGTTTGGATCGAGCCGCTGTAGAGTGTTATGACCGGGACTCTCGAGAAATTGTCGAATGGTGAAGTCATGAAAAATATCATTTGGGAGAGGAGCAGGCCCAAGAGAGGTCGATGCAGGAGGATATGGTGCGAGAGGAATAGGTGGGTGCTGCGTCTCGGGAATAGTGGAAGTCCCGCCTCGAGGCGTATGGGAGCTGGAACTGGTCCCGCCAGGAGTTGACGAAAGAGATCCAATAGACAAATAACGAGAATAATTGTTTCCTAACATCTGCAAAAAAAAATATTTAGTAAATATTGAGAATAATTGTTTCTTGATATCTGCACATAAATACTAACGGCAATGTATGAGTATAAGAGTAAGTTTTTAACAATTAACACATCACATATTAGGAAAAATATTTCACAATAGATTTACATATTTTAGAATAATTAAAAAACTAAGGGAGACTTGAAAAAATGACCTAAGGATCTTGGTCAATTGCAAATGCAACCCTCCTTCAATATTAACCACTTTCTTCCAAATTCACCATTCTCAGTTCCATATATTCACCAAGTTTCCATTGGTTTTTTTTTCCAAAAACTCAAATGACCAAACAATCCTCATCCTCCTCACTTATTCACAAAAATGCCATCATCATCAATTCAACCAACCACCAATTTGAAGCTTTTAAAGCTTCAACAATCCATTTTTAAGCACCCCCAAGCTCATTATCTCCTCTCATACCTTTCTATTCTTCCATTTTCTCTCTATTTTCATTTCAAAAACTCTCTAATTTACTTTTTAAAAATTTGAAGTTCTAAGATATAGCCATATCCGGTGGTTTGATCATGCATAGCGATTGGACTTCTTTGGTTGTGGCTAGAATCTAAGTTCTCGACGGTCGAAGAAGTAAAGACCACTGCTAGATAATTTTTTCAGTCGATTTTCGTGAATTTTTAGATATGTGCCGCGAAGCAGATTTCAGAAGAAGTCTACTTACGGCCGTAGATTTCTGAAGAAGTTTGCTGGTCAACGCACATGTTAAGTCAAGGCAACTTGCAAGTTATCTTCTTGTGCCAACTCTTCCAGTAGCTTGTCTGCGAGCTCATCCATCATTTCTATGTAGAAGACTTGACCCTCAATGGTCGGTTTCTTCATAATCTCATAGATATCAAATTTAAGCTTGATATCTTTGCCCAAATGCAACGAAATCTTCCCATTTTTGACATCTATGATCGCTCTAGCTGTGGCAAGAAAGGACCTTCCTAATATCAGAAGGTCTCTTGGTTCTTCATCCATCTTCAATACTACAAAATCCGTTGGAACATCATGATTTCATATTCGAACCGGCAAGTCTTCTAACATGCCTAGCGGTAGCCTCACGGATCTATCAGCCAATACCAAGGAGATCCCACATGCTTTGAACTTTGTGAAGCCTAACTTCGTGGCTATTGAGTGTGGCATCAGATTGATGCTAGGTCCAAGATAACAAAGACACTTGTCAAATGAGAACGGGCCTAGCGAACACGGTATGGTGAATGAACTCGGATCTCCAAGCTTCTTTGGTGTTATGGTCTTTTGAATTATGGCACTACACTCGTGGGTAAGCACCATTATGCCCTTCATCCACTTCTTCCTTTCTGCCAACGTATCCTTAAGGAACTTAGCATATTGTGGGCAAGCTAAAAAATGTCCATAAGAGGCATCTTCATCTTGATTTCGGCCATTTGCTTATCAAACATTGTCTTGTATTTTTCCACCAATTGCTTCTTGAACCTTCCTGGAAAAGGGAGCTTATGCTTGTAAGGTGGTGGTACAAAGACAACCTCTTTCTTCTTTGGATCTTCTTTAGCTTCTTCTTGGACCACTCCTTTGCCTTTCCTTTTAATGTAGACATCATCGAAGGTGATTTCTTGCTCTTTTTCAAGGCTAACCTCCCCATCTTGAACCGCAATGTCCACATTGCTTGTTCTACCTTCTCGAGGTGGCAATTATTTGCCGCTCCTTAGTGTTATTACATTGATGTATTCCTTGGGGGTGATTTGGGGATTGCCTTGCGGATTGGATGAGGAAGGTTTATTGTTGTTTTCAAGCCTTGAAATCTTGTCGTGCATTAAGTTAATTTGAGAGGCCATGTCTTGGAAGGTGTTCTCCATCTTTGTATTTACTTCAGCAATCTTCTTCCCCAAAGTTGCATCCGAACTTGCTTGGCCTTGCAAAATCTTTTGAAACATGGTTTCTATAGAAGCTTGAGGTGTGGCTGTTGTGCCATTGGCTTGAGTTGCTATAGGACTTTCAACATATGGCTTTCTTGCTAGATAGTTGCCTTGAAAAGGGCCTTGGTTGTTGCTTTGAAAGTTGCATTTGTGAACGTATCCACCTTGTTGATTATAAGGGACGAATTGCTTTTGGTAGGTTCCTTGAGGTATGTAAGCTTGGGCTTGTTGATTGTAAGGGATGTATGGTGGTTTGGAGTAATCTTGTCCGCCAACCCAATTAGCTTCTCCGAACCCTTGTTGAACCTCTTCTTGACGCTCAAATCCCTCGGTAGCTTCTCCTACGAAGTGTACTTGTGACACAAGCGTTTTTTACACTTCTTGTAAGCAATTACTCAAGCTTGCTCATGTCATTACAATACTTAAGGATCAATCTAATCTGGGGTGTTTAGTAGCAATAGGATTGCAGGAGACTTATGTTAAGCTAGGTGGAATCAAGTGGTTGTGGTAAAGGATGAACCCTTAAACCCAAGAGAGCATAAAGATGCAATCTTGAATTCAAAAGTGTTATTACCGAAGCTATAAGTGTAAAATGCAAGAAATAAAATATGAGATAGTGAACTAATACAAAGCAATGTGAAATTATCAAACTTTAACAAGAGTGAACAGAAGACGGTTTGAAACTATAATATAAAAGATGGGTCTTTGGATGGGTTTATTAATTTGGGACGAATCAAGCATCAATCTTTGACATTCTTTATGCATGAAGTCGAAATAATCCTAAGTCTAAGGCTCAAAAATAGATCAGCCCACTCTCGTGGTGAAGACACCTTTGAATCACCTCAAATCCTACAATAGGACCACCACTAAGTGTGGCAAGAAGCTTTCCAAGCAAAGAAATCCAGCCTTAATCGTGACCTAACAAGCCCCATAGGTCCGCCACTAAGTGTGCGCCTTGCTGACAAGTTTTCTCCTTTAGCATTTTCCAGGGATCCAAGAACATTCCCTTAAGATCATGGTTCGCATGGTGTATACGATCCAAGCATTTAATACGCCAAAGGGGAAGGAAAGTCTCTATCTTTGGGGTTTCAAGGAATCCAAGAACATCTAAGGGATGGAGGATTCTCTAAGATCCATGAACACATGGTGTATACGCTCAAGTGGTTCATTCGCCAAAGAAGAGTTAAAGATTCGATCTTTACCCTTAACGAGAAACTTCAAGAACATCCTACGGATGGTGAGTTTTTTTTGCATCATTGAACGCATGGTGTATGCTATTCTAGCATCAAATCACTAAGGGTGAAAGAAAGTTTCAAGCTTTGTTCTTGAATACTAAAGATTAACACTTGAAAACGTCCTAATCCAACCCATCCTCAAACCCACGAAAAAACTACTCACTAACCATGTTCGATCTCATCAAATTCATAAGAGATAAGAAAACATGATTAGAGGTTTTTGGATTTAAAAAGCTATCAATCGGAAATGCAACAAAACTAAAGACAGAATATTAAAATGCAAGAAATTTAAGACAAGAAATTAAATTGCAATAAATAAAGAGGTTCGATCCTCAAGCTTCAAGAACACCAAAAATGGTGGCTTGAATCTCTAAGGAAGGAAGGTGACAAAAAGTACTAAAGCGGAAAAATAAAAATGGCTGGCTAAAGAAAGAAAAACGTGACCACAACATGCGGTCCCAAAAGTATTTATAGCGAAGAGGAAAAAGACAAAGGATGAAAGAAATGTGGTTTGACGCGAGAAATCTGGGTCGCGTCTCTTGGTCGCGTGCTACGTCACTCATCCCTATCCGTAAGCTTCGTCTGTACGTCCTTTGTCCTTTTCAGATAGACGTCATCTGATATGCTTCAACGCGGGTAATCTTGGCCGCGTGAGCTCCTTAAATCTCCATTCAGCTCCTTAGCTCGCATAATTCCCTTGTCATGACCTTCAGCTTCCTCAAGCCTTCGTCCAGGATGGTCTCCATACTCCATTCTCCATTTTAAACTTCAATTCACATAATAGAATGAAAAATGGGACAAAATATGCAAAAGTCTATCCTAGATGCATCTAATACCTAAAGTGAGTGAAACTAATGCAAAACTATCAAATGACAGTGAGAATAGATGCAAAACCTATGCTAGATGCTAAAACAGTGTAAAATATGTACACATCAACTCCCACAAACTTGTCTTTTGCATGCCCTCAAGCAAACAACATGACAAACCGTGAGAAGAGGTTTAAAGGCAAGGGTTCAAATCCAAGAGTTCACAAAAGAGATTAACCGAAAGTTTCAACTCCTAGTTAATGATGCATTTTTATTCTTTCTACTCCAAAAGAGTTAGCCATGCTCATCACAACAATCAAATGTATCTAAGCCTCAATCTACACAAGGCTCCCTATCTAACCAACTCTTTAACATTCATTAAGCTCAAAACCGTGAATCATGACAATGCAAAGCAAGTAAACTCATTTGACTAAGATACAGGGCTTTTGAGATAATAATGATCTCAATTCATGATGTTTTAATTTAAGCGTTGGATTTCACTAAAAAGGATTGAACTTATACATAATGCTAAAGGTAAAAGACAAGTTATGCATACAAGTCTAGAGTCTTATCTACCCGAATGCTATAACCGATCTAAAACTCCTCTCTTTCATTCTTTTCATGCTCACCCAACCCTCTAGAGCTACCCTTTTACCTCAAGCTCACTCAACCCTCTAGAGCTACACGGATGCCTTTTTGGCTCTTTTTGCTTTTCTTTTCTCTTTTGAGGTACCATGAACTTTTCAAAACTTGAGCTATACTTTCAACCACATAGAACCAACTATTTCAAACTATGCTTCCCTTATTCTCAGCCTCAAACATCCCTTTTTTTCTACTCTTTTTCCACAAACTCATCATGCTAAAACACAAGCATATAATATTTTGAACAGCAAATACCACCAAACCCAAACCCCAATCCTAAGCCTAAGCTAGCCCCAAAATGTGAGAGCTAGAATCTACATGAGAGCCTAAACTCATCGTCTCAAACTTAACACTTTATGCTAAGTTCAATCAAAATAAGCCCTCACAAATATATTCACAAGAACAATTGGCTTCAAAGGAGGTAAGGTTAATGGTGGGGTAACTACTTGAGCTAGTAAGAGGGTGGTAAAACGAGTAAGAAAGCTCAAATATGTATGATCCACGAGTTTACTTTCAATGCATGGCATAATAATTAAATGTCAATATTTGGTTATAGTGAGTAGAGTTGGTTATCAAATTCAAGACAGTGTTTCAACGGAGACATAAATGACAAATGATATGATCCAAGCATGGTTCTTCCTTACTTTCAATGTCCTTTTGATGCACCAAGAACTAAGAATGAGAACTCGCAATCAACCTTTAATGCTACAACTCTATTTAGGATTTGAACTAGCCTCTTATGCGAATGTATGCAATCCTATATGACAAAAATACTAGACTCAATCCTAAAAAATATGAATGCAAACTACAGTACATAAAAAATTTCAAATTTTTATGGTTTTTCTATGCAGATAAGTGAATGCAAAATGTATGCATGAGACTCCAGGATGTGTAATGAAAATAAGAAAACAAAAATAGATTATTTCACACAAATTCTTCCCCAAACTTAGATTACACAGTCCCTTGTGTAATAAAAGTTCAAGAGGAGACCAAAGCCACAAAAATCAAAAAAAAAAATCTAAAAATGCAATGGTATATACAATGGTAGGTGATTTGATACCTTAGAATTGGGTGGAGGAGTTGGACGTGTAGTCCGTGGAGTTAATCGAGTAGGAGAGGTTGCTGGAACCTGGGGAAAGAGACTTGCTGATAACATGCATATTTGACCCATTTTTACCATCATAAGTGTATGCTTTAATAAGCATTTCACTAAATTATTAATGTATAATTAGTAGTTTCGAGTATTTGTATGGTCAATATTATTTTCAGGTAATCTTCGCAAAAAGGATGCAAAACGGAGTAAAAGGGACATTTTCGGATCATGCGCGACATGACAGAAGTTTAGCACAAGATGGAGACCTTCCCACCACGAGATCAAGCTGAATTATGGTGAAAAGATAGCCTGATCTATTATCTTTCACCTCGAAGTGGTTTGAGTCCAATCCCATGGTTGGATCTAAAGTTATGAAGGAAGCAAGAAGGCCTGTCAGACACATCCTCAGAAGAAGGTTGTCCGCGCCATGCAAGTTCAGAACACCAATGGCCGGCCCATGACCTGTCGCTTGCGCGGCCACAACACTTGACGATTCCCGAGCCCGTTTGCAAGCCCGATAGACACCAAACTCGGTGGAACCCTAAATGACGCCTAAGAAGACTCAAAGACCTATAAATACGCGTCTCTACTGTTAGTTTTGGAGAGTTCGTCGATAGCCACCCAACCAATAACCTAGAAATCAAAGAGGATCTGCCGCCGATGAGGAAGAGGAAGACGAGAGAAAGCCATCTTCTTCATTCTCCGCTTCGTCGTTCTGTTCTGGTATTATTCTTCACCTCTTCTGCATTTCTTTCACATCGTCGCTACTATCCTTCTGTTTCCTTTAAACCTTTGTGATTTTTTATCTATTGCAATGATGAAGAACTACAGATCTATGTCTGAGTAGTCCTTCAGTTGGGTTTCAAAGGGGGTTTCACAAAGGGATTTCAAGGTTTGATTCAATAAGTTGTTAGATCATAGATTGAATACTTTTCACTGTTCTTCGTTTGGATTTATTCTTAATGTGTAATTCTCGATTGGCCATTTAGGATCGATCATATGATTCATTAGAGCCGCTTCAGCGCTGAATCTTTTGTCCGGACATAGTTTTAAACGAGCAAGCACGGAAGGATGCTAAGGCATATCGGCGGTGTGGTGTGAGCTTAATCGAACTTATTCTTATAGCTGATCTTGCTGTGAAGCCTCCACCGAAAGGGGACGAAATAACAGTGTTGGTTTAGGTGCCAGACTTCTCGAAAGGGATTCCGACCACCTTCGTGTTCGAGCTTGAGAACAAGTAGAATCGATTTTGTCTAGGTCAAGTTTGGTAATCCGTAGAATCATTCCGTGGAAAACGCCGAGATATCCCTGAAACCCAGCGTTTCGTTTTATAGCTTTACAACCCACATTTAAATTCCGATCTGTTACTAAACCATCACCCCTCCAAATCTAACTTTTTGATTTGTTCGTTCTCGTTTGATTTTCTGTTTTAGTGGATTCGTTTGAAGCATCATAGTGTATGTGGTGCGACACCCTAAATACTACATCGCACATCTGTGCACTTGCAGGTAATGGGTTATAAATTTAAAAATATAAAATTGACTCTAAAACCTTGCAGGCAATGGGTTATAAATTTAAAATTTGAAAACAGACTCTAAAACCTGTTGCATCACTACAAGAATATTGGGTTTTAATAGCAATAAAAGATAGCATTTCTTTCACTTGTGCTATGGTTAGCTTACACATAACCTTTACATAGCGTTTGTTTATATAGAAACGCTATGATATGTAGTCTGACTAATTTAAAAACTCACGCGACTCTTTTTGATAATTTTTATTATCTATAATAACAAATAAATCACAACAAACGCTATAATAGATTTAGGCGGACAAATGAAAAATTAGACCCGCGACACTTAGGAAAAAAATTAAGGTTTTATTGGGTCCAAAACAAAAAATCCCCCATTCTCGACCTAATATTCATCTTCTTCCTCTTTTCGTGTTCTTCGCCAATCTCCCCCTTTTGCTCGATTCTCCAAATTAATCTCACAATCTGAGTTCCTCTCAAAGAAATCCCAACAATTATCCGACCATCTTCGATTATCTTCCATATATGCTCTCTTTCTGCTCCGTTTTATTTGATTCTCTCGGACTTATACAATCTTACTCTCTCGAATGAAAAACCCATAAATCTAGCTGTTTTCGATCTTCTCCTCAAGCTCGTTTATGAAGATATACGCCTATTTCACTCTCTAATACACGAAGTAGAGTGATTTTTCAACACTCAGTCTCTTTCACTTCGTTCCTCGAAAAATCATGTATCAACCCGATAGCGAATGTGAAATCGTGTTGCATGTCTGTTTATTTGTATTGATTACCGGTTTTGGTTTGTTGAATTTAACAACTTTCGATTAATTAACTATTTTGCAGGAAGATCTCGGTGAAGATTCACTGCTCTAGTATAAGGTATTCAGATTTGTTACTCAGTTTTGATTCTCACTTCAGATCTATGTTCTATATTGCTGCTATGGTTTAATGTACTGTCCGTGATACTTACTTGTATGCACATTTCGTCGGAGTTGTTGTAACATGGATATAGCTTATTAATATATTCTTTGATTTCTTCATTACAAATTTGGAGATTACAAGATTGATGTTTTAGACTTGTATTAACTTATAGGGCCCGTCTTGAGTATGAACAAGGAACAACTAAGTTTGTCTATGATTCAGCAATGCGGTTGGGTAATCCTGCAGACATGTTCTGTCTGTGTAGCCATTGCCGCAATGTTTGCCATCAATCGTTGGAAACAGTATTGGAACATTTGGTGATTAGAGGGATGGATCAGAAATACAAGAGAAATCATTGTTGGAGCAAACATGGAGAGTTAAGGCCTGATAAGCCGACTGGTGTTCAAATGTTTGGAGAAGATGAGGTGTTTGACCTGTTTAGGACAGCATTTTTAATTGCTAAAGGGAATCAAGCATCTGATCATCAGAATGGAGATCAGTCTGAGTATCTGGACAATGAAGAAGATTCAGCGTTTAGGAAAAAGTTAGAGGATGCTGAAACTCCTCTCTACTCGACATGTTCTAACTACACCAAGGTTTCTGCAATCATGGGGCTTTACCGCATAAAAGTAAAGAGTGGGATGTCAGAGAACTATTTTGATCAGCTACTTACGCTAGTTCATGACATGCTTCCTGAGGATAATGTACTTCCTAAGTCTACTGATGAGTTGAAGAAATTCTTGAAAGTTTTTGGTTTTGGTTATGAGGCCATTCACGCATGTAAGAATGATTTCATTCTTTATCAGAATCAGTATGAGGAGATGTTAAGCTGTCCAAGATGTGTTGACTCAAGATGGGAAAGGGATAAGCACACTGGTGAGGAGAAAAAAGGGATTCCAGTGAAGGTACTTGGGTATTTTCCTATCAAAGACAGATTAAAGAGAATGTTTAGATCAAACCGGCTGGCAGAGGACTTGCATTGGCATTTCACTAATGCTAGTGAAGATGGTACAATGCGACATCCCGTTGAATCATTAACTGGGGTTCATGTCAATGAGAAGTGGCCAGAGTTTGCTGCTAAAGCGAGAAACCTGAGACTTGCTCAGTCTACTGATGGGATGAATCCATTCTCAATACAGAACACGAAGTATAGCACATGGTCGGTTTTGTTAGTCAACTACAATATGGCGCCAACTAAGTGTATGAAGGCCGAGAATATAATGCTTACAATGTTGATCCTTGGACCAATTGCACCCAGAAACAACATTGATGTCTATCTACAACCATTGATAGATGTCTTGAAAGATTTGTGGAATGAAGATATGGAGGTTTATGACTCATTCTTGAAAGAGAGATTCAATCTGAAAGTTATATTGTTGTGGACTATCACAGACTATCCGGCTTTAGGGACATTGGCTGGATGTAAAGTGAAGGGGAAACAAGCTTGTAATGTTTGTGGTAACGATACACCCCATAGGTGGTTAAATTTTAGTCGTAAGCACGTGTATATGGGCAATAGGAAGCGTCTGAGGCCTGGTCATCCTTACAGGCGAAGAAAAGGATGGTTTAACAATACTGAAGAGCTTGGGACTGCAAATAGAATACATAGTGGATCAGAGATATTTGAGAGTCTCATGGAATTTAAGAATGACTTCGGAAGACCTTTACATAAGAAAAACAAGAGACAAAGAACAGATGTAAGTGAAGATGAGGTGATTCCTCAAGAAGAATACGCAGAAGATAATGACTTGTGGCGGTGGAAAAAGAGGTCTATCTTTTTTTACTTGCCTTATTGGAAGGTTAGCAGTTTTCATATAGTTTTCATATATTTGATACTAACCGAATTGATCAAATTTGTGTTTCTAACTTCTCACACATCATGTGTTAGGATATCATGTGCGTCACAATATTGATGTAATGCATGTGGAGAAGAACGTCGCAGATGCACTACTGTCTTTCTGATGCTTAATAATAAATCAAAGGATGGGTTTAAAGCTCGAAAAGATTTACAAGATATGGGAATCTGCAGTGATCTTCACACATAGGTACGTGAGAAGAGAACATACTTGCCTCCAGCTGCCTATTGGCTCTCTAAAGAAGAAAAACGTATATTTTGCAAAAGGTTATCTAGATTTAGAGGCCCTGATGGCTATTGTGCGAATATAGCCAATTGTGTTTCAATGGACCCTCCTGGTATAGGTAGTATGAAGTCACATGATCATCATGTACTTATGAAAAACTCCAAGCTACAGATGGTAGATGCGCAAAAAATGAAACTCTTTTATGGAAGTATTACACAGAGAGGTTTTCACAGTGGATAAAAAAAGGTATGAATTATGATTTGTTGCTATGATTAACTAATCTTTCATTGACTTTATTTTTCTGTTGCATGGTAGATACCAACAAACTCCAAGGAACATTCCACCATGCTGAGATGGCTTGCATTTGGCCCAAGACACACTGCTCAAACATATAAGGGGTTCATTATTAATGGACATAGATTCCACACACAAGATGTGAAGAGGAAGACTCAGAACAGTGGAGTAACTTACGAGGTATTCTCTATGTGCAGAGCTAGTGCCAAAGATACTAGGCAAACAGCAGACATACTAACATTCTATGGAGTGATAAAGCAGATCGTATTGCTTGATTACCACATGTTTCAGGTTCCTTTATTTAGATGTATTTGGGCCAATAAAGGGAATGGAGTCAAAGAGGAAGACAGTTTTACACTTGTAAATCTTCAAGTGAACCGGTCATCATATATCTCAGATCCGTTCATTCTACCATCACAAGCAAAACAAGTGTTTTACTCCAGAGAAGATGACTCCTCACCGTGGTATGTTATCATGAGGGCACCACCAAGAGGATATCACGAACTAGAGTCTGAAGAGGAGTTTATATCTGCACATCATCAGTCCAATCCATTGAAGATTTGGGGAATCAATCTTCTGATGACGAGAATTGTTGTGTTAGGGATTGTGAGGGGATTCTTATAGTTGAGTGATTTATAGGTCTAATTAAGAAGTTGGTTGGGTTTCAGGTTATCAAAAATGGTGAAAAAGGGAGATGCTATGACAACACGTCGCAGCAAGCGCCAAGCAGGTTTAGAGGTGAGTCCTCTAGTAGTGGTGAATGCAAAGAAAAAAGCAAGAAGTCTTCGATGGTGGAGGATGATGCTCCGGAAGAAACAGATCAAAATGTTGAAGAAACATATCAAAATATAGATAACTTATCTGAAGAAGGTGATAACGTTTCATCTGGTGAGGAAGAAGAGAATGAGGAGTGTCATGATGAGGAAGACAGAGTGAGTCAGGAAGAAGTTGAAGACAGAGTGTGTGAGGAAGACAATGTTCTGCCTTCAACGGACAGAGCTTCTTTGAGTACTGAAGAAGTGCAAACACAACAATCAGAAAACAAGAATAAGAAAACAAGAGGGCCTACCACAATGCATAGAGTTTCTGCAAACCTTGAAGACGTTATACAAGTAGAATTTACTCCATTATGTGAACACGTTGGTAAAGGGTCAGTTTCTCTTTCCTCATTTCTTGGTCCTCTGGTGAGAGAGCATGTGCCAGTAATTCTTGAAGATTGGAGACTCCTCGATGATCAGACAAGAGAGACAATGTGGGAGGAAATACATGTACATTTTTGACAATTTGATACTTTCTGACTATATTCACAAACTTATCACTACTTGTATTACTTGTATTCTTTTTCAGGGAAGGTTTAACCTGAAAGAAGATTAGCAGAAAGAATCTGTTTTTAAGCAGATGGGTTGTATATGGAGGTCTTCTAAATCTAGACTTGTTAAAAAAGTGAGAGGAGCGAAGAATAAGAGTCAACTACAAATGTTAAAACGAAGCAACATTCACTCTGTAGCTGATACAAACACATATACTAGCCTCGACCCCACTACCCTTGTTCCTGCCATGAAGCAAGCACCAAGGACACGGTCTGGAACTAGAGACTTGGCCGAGAGCTTCAATGAAGCCGTGGAAACACTTCTCACCAACAAAGAGCTTCAAGACATCACTTCGCAGGTCAACAAACTCAACATATCTAGAGAAGCCCATGCCGAGCTAGAGGCCAGTGCCGAGCTAGAAGCCCATGCCGAGCTAGAGGCCAGTGCCGAGCTAGAAGCCCATGCCGAGCTAGAGGCCAGTGCCGAGCTAGAAGCCAATGCCGAGCTTGAAGATCATGGTCTTACTCACGCTGAAGACGCGAGCTACAAGCCACAAGAGGACGCCACATTCATCTCCAAAGGTCCAAACATGAAAACCATAGGTTATATCAAGGAGTGGCCAATCATAAAAGAGAGGAAGGAGGTTTCCTTATTCACCATTTCTCGGCTCAATGACTAAGCCGAGCTCAACAATTGGATTAAACCAAGGTAAGATTTTAATTACATTTCCATATGACTATTTGGACTAATAAAACTTTGGTTTATGTCTTTCTTATGTCGCATAGTCGTTTTGTTTTCTATTTCGTAGAGTAAGGCATTTGTTAGCCATTATTTACATTTTAATTCTTAGAGTAAGGCATATGTTTAGCCGATTATTTCTTTAGCATAGTTTTCATGTAATTTGCTTCAAGTCCCCTAGAAGGGCATAGCTGTTTGGACTCTTATAAAGTCCCCTCTCACAGCAGTGTATCATTTACCCTAGATCAATAAAGAACCGAACTTCTTGTAAAAGAAAGCCCTAGCCGTCGGCTAAACCCTCTCTTGTTCATCGTGTGAGAAGCACCCTGAATCCGAGAGTTCTTGTCTTATCAAAACTCTTCCATTAGCTTTGTGGTGACCCTCGATCCATCCTTGTTATTGAACCGCAAATCCATCCATTGATCAAACCAGAAAGTGTTGAACAACCAGCTGATTTGATCTCATCCTCGTTCCCCTCCGTTCCATAACCCCTCCATTGATTGTGGCCGAGAGATTTGAACAACCAGCGACTCAATTCCATCCTCCATTTGAGATCCTCACCCCTGGATCTTGTGTCATCTGGTATCAGAGCCGAAAGGCTTCTACATTAGGTGTACTCTTATCCTTTTACATCTGTTTCAACTGCTTTATTTGTTTCCGCATCCATAGTTTTGTTTATGCGTTTCTTTGTTCTTAGTTCTTTCGATTTATGCATCTTGTTTATCCTTCATAAACCGAAAAGAATCATAAAAATATCTGTTAGATTTTATATCTGTTTTTGTTGCATCTCATCTTTCAAAAAAAAATATATAAAAAGGGCTTTGAATCTGTTTGCTTGCCTTGCCGTATTTACTTGTTTCGATTTGTTTCCGTCACTTTAGTCTTCATCTGTTCATCTAGTGTTCTTAGTTTATTCTCTGTTTGATTCATATTAAAACGAAAAAGCCAAAAAGATTTGTTTGCATTAAGTTATTTCCGGTTCTAGTTTTCGCATAAGTTGCATATTTCCTTAATTGCATTGTTCTTTGCTTTGGCCGCACGACCTTTCCTTTTTTGTTTGGAACCAACCTTTGTGCATTTAATCCAACCGTGTTGCATAACTTTGCTTGTGCGGACCTTGTTATTTGCATTCTAAGCCGAGCTTGATAGTAAAGGATTAGCTCACCTCGGCTTGCTATTTCTTTTAGACTTTCATTTCCAAACTTTGATACGGGTTATTCACTTGTGTAGGTACCAGCACGAATGGAGAATCTTGAACAGCAGCCGAATGCTATGGCACAGCTACTAGATGCCATGAGAGGCATCAGTGAGAGGATGACCTTACTGGAACAAAGGGTTCCCGTTGCAGCTCCACCACAAGCACCAGCACCTCCACCAGCACCAGCAGCACAACCTAACGCACGCAATGGTCCTCGGCACCGTGACAGAACCCCTCAGCCTAGAGAAAGCGATTCAGACAGTGATATGCCGAGCTTGGAAGGTGATGATCCACCTCCGGCCGATCACAACCGAGCAGCTAGGAGGAACGAGAGGGAGAGAGACAGAGACAGAGGGAGAAACCGTGGAGGCCGAGACATAGAGGAGGATCAGCCTTGGCTTGGAGGCAAGGATCTCAAACTTAAAGCCCCCACATTCGCTGGAAGAGTCAATCCCGAAGCCTATATTGATTGGGAGAGACGCATGGAATACATATTTGAGTATTACCATTACTCAAATGCAAGGAAGATCTCCCTTGCAGCAGCTCAGCTTACCGAGAATGCACTGTCTTGGTGGGACAGAGAAGTGTCCGAGAGGAGAAGACACCAGCATGGACAGATTAACACTTGGGAAGAGATGAGATATCAAATGAGGAAGAGATACATCCCAAGCTACTATCACCGAGAGCTACAGAAGCGATTCAGAAAGCTTACTCAATGAACTAAGTCTGTGGAGGAATACTTTGAGGAATTCGAGACCTTGAAGAACCGTTTAGAGACCGGAGATTCGGAGGAGACGCTTATGGCTCAGTTCTTAGATGGACTTCATGACCGAATCACTAGAAAGGTGGAGAGACAGACCTACAGAGACCTAGATGAGCTTCTACACTTAGCTATTCAAGCCGAACAGCATATCAAGAGGAAAGCAGCCTCTACAACACGCATGAGACCAGCCTGGAGTTCCCAGCCGAGAAGCATGGACAAGGGAAAGTCCATAGAAGTTGCTTCTAAGTACAAGAAGCCTACTGCCGAGGCATCTAAGGGAGCAAAGCCAGAAGCTAGTAAGCCTCAAGTTCAGAGATCTAGAGACATTACCTGCTTCAAATGCCAAGGAAAGGGTCACTATGCACGAGATTGTCCTAATCAGCGTGTAATGATCCTCAAGGAGAGTGGCGAGTATGAATCTCAGGATGAGGCTGAGATAGAGCCTATGGAGTCTGAAGAAGAAGTTACTGACTATCCGGACGAGGGAGAGATACTTGTTACTAGAAGATCACTCAGCACGTTCTTTGATCCAGAGACGTTGCAAAGAGAGAATATCTTTCATTCTCGGTGTACTATAAACACCAAGATATGCAGCTTGATCATAGATGGAGGATCATGTACCAATGTGGCGAGTAAATACTTGGTAGACAAGCTTGGTCTGAAGAAGACAAAGCATCCCCGGCCCTATAGACTCAAGTGGCTGAATGATGAGACAGAGCTGAAGATAGGAGAACAAGTTCTTGTGCCTTTTAGCATAGGGAAGTATGCTGATCAAGTCCTCTGCGACGTGGTGCCAATGCAAGCTGGACATATCTTACTAGGTAGACCATGGCAATTCGACAAAGAGACTCAGCACAATGGCCGTACCAACTTCTACAGCTTTACACATAACAAGCGCAAGCACAATCTTGCTCCACTCACCCCACAGGAGGTCTTTGATTTGCAAAAGGCCGTGGACAAGGGATCCAAGGTAAGTAAAACTAACCTTTACATTACACCTACTACTGTTTTAAAGGCTTTAGACTGCAAAACACAGGTGCTACTAATGATCTTCAAAGAAGGGTTATTTTCAGGACAAGAAGAGAAGGACTTACCACCAGAAGTTCTCACGTTACTAGATAGCTTCAAGGATGTCTTTCCAGAAGATATACCAGCTGGATTACCTCCCATACGAGGCATTGAGCATCAGATTGACCTCATTCCAGGAGCTCCATTGCCCAATAGACCAGCATACAGAGTGAATCCAGAAGAGGCGAATGAGCTAGAGAAACAAGTTCAGGAGCTCATGTCTAAAGGCTACATCCGAGAGAGCTTAAGCCCTTGTGCTGTACCGGTCTTACTAGTACCAAAGAAGGACGGTACTTGGAGAATGTGCGTGGACTGTAGAGCCATCAACAACATCACCATCAAGTACAGACATCCAATCCCACGATTAGATGACATGTTAGATGAGTTGAGTGGCGCCACCATCTTCTCAAAGATAGACTTGAAAAGTGGATACCATCAAGTCAGAATGAAGGAAGGGGACGAGTGGAAAACAGCATTCAAGACCAAGAGAGGTCTATATGAATGGCTAGTTATGCCGTTCGGTCTTACCAATGCTCCCAGCACCTTCATGCGCCTTATGAACCATGTTCTAAGAGCGTATATCTGTAAGTTTGTGGTTGTTTATTTCGATGATATATTGATTTACAGCTCTAACTTATCTGACCACATTGTGCATCTTGAAAAGGTTCTAGAGACGTTAAGATTAGAGGGATTGTATGCGAACCTTAGCAAATGTACTTTCTGCACTGATCAATTGGTATTTCTAGGCTTTGTTGTTAGTTCACAGGGTCTGAAAGTAGATGAGGAGAAGATCAAGGCGATCCAAGATTGGCCTACTCCTACTACCATTGGTCATGTCCGAAGTTTCCATGGACTAGCAAGCTTCTACAGGAGGTTTGTTAAGGACTTCAGCACCATTGCAGCTCCTTTAACCTCGGTTATAAAGAAGAACGTTGCCTTTGCGTGGGGACAAGAACAAGAGAAAGCTTTCCAGAAGCTTAAGGATAGCCTCACGCATGCTCCTGTCCTAGTTCTGCCAAACTTTGACAAGACATTTGAGGTTGAATGTGATGCATCAGGGACTGGCATTGGCGCGGTCTTAACTCAAGGAGGGAAGCCAGTAGCATTCTTCAGTGAGAAACTCAATGGAGCTACGCTTAACTATCCCACCTATGACAAAGAGCTATATGCCCTGGTAAGATCACTGGAAACTTGGCAGCATTATCTTTTAACTAAAGAGTTTGTTATTCATACAGATCATGAGACCCTTAAGTACTTGAGAGGACAAACAACTCTGAAGAAAAGACATGCTAGATGGCTTGAATTCGTGGAGACATTCCCTTACATCATCAAGTATAAGAAGGGAAAGGAGAACATTGTAGCTGATGCACTTTCAAGAAGACATGCATTGATCTCTACAATGGAGGCAAAGATCATGGGCTTCGAGCATTTGAAAGAATTATATGGAGAGGATCCAGACTTTGGCGAATTATATCAACAATGCACCAGAGGAGCATTCGGATCATTCTATAAGCATGAGGAGTTCTTGTTTAAAGACAAGAGATTGTGCATCCCTCAAAGCTCAATGCGTGACCTGATCATGAGGGAAGCACATGGAGGAGGGCTCATGGGGCATTTCGGCATAGACAAGACCTTGAGCATTGTAGCCGAGCACTTCTTTTGGCCTCATCTCAAACGTGATGTGGAGCGTTTCTGTTCCAAGTGCATCATCTGCCTCAAAGCTAAATCCAGGTCACATCCTCACGGTTTATACATCCCTTTACCTATTCCTGACCTACCATGGGTAGACATTTCCATGGATTTTGTTTTAGGTTTGCCAAAAATCAGGAACAAGGATTCAATCTTTGTAGTAGTAGACCGATTCTCAAAGATGGCGCATTTCATTCCTTGTGCCAAGACAAATGATGCTACTCAGATTGCTGATCTCTTCTTTAAGGAGATAGTGAGGATTCATGGACTCCCAAGGACGATTGTATCAGACAGAGACACCAAGTTTCTGAGCCATTTTTGGAGAACCTTGTGGAGGAAGCTAGGGACAAAGCTTCTCTTTTCCACTACTTGTCATCCACAGACGGATGGACAAACTGAGGTTGTGAATCGAACCCTCTCAACCCTTTTAAGGGCCACGGTTGGTAAAAATCTCAGAAATTGGCTTGATTGTTTACCATTTATAGAATTTGCTTACAACCGTGTACCACACTCTGCTACTAAGGTCTCGCCATTTGAGATTGTGTATGGTTTCAGGCCAATAGCTCCAATAGATCTTGCACCACTGCCACCGAGGGAACAAGTTAATCAAGATGGAGTTAGCAAGGCAGAGTTAATGAAGAAGATGTTCCAGAAGGTTAAGGAGAACATAGAAAAGAGAAATGAGCATTACAAGAAGAATGCTGACAAAGGACGCAAGGAAGTAACCTTTGAGCCTGGAGATTGGGTCTGGCTACACATGAGGACAGAGAGGTTTCCAAACCAGAGGAAATCCAAGCTTGCACCACGCGGAGATGGCCCTTTCAAAGTCCTCAAGAAGATCAACGACAATGCCTATGAAATCGAGCTTCCAGGTGAGTTTAACATCTCTAGTACTTTTAATGTATCTGATTTGTTACCTTTTGATGCAGGCGAATCAGTTCTGAGGACAGAACCTTTACAAGAGGGAGAGGATGATACAAACACAGATACTAGCCCCCATCCCACTGCCATTGTTCCTGTCATGAAGCAAGCACCAAGGACACGTTCTGGAACTAGAGACTTGGCCGAGAGCTTCAATGAAGCCGTGGAAACACTTCTCACCAACAAAGAGCTTCAAGACATCACATCCCAGCTCCATCAACTAAGTATATCCAGAGAAGCAGCCATAGCAACCGCAGAGCTTGAGGATCACGGTCTCATTCACATTGAAGATCCAAGCTACAAGCCTCAAGAGGACGTCATAATCATCAGCAACGGTCCAAGCATCAAGACTATAGGTTATATCAAAGAGTGGCCGGTTATACAAGAGAGGAAGGGAGTTTCCTTATTCAGCATCAAGCGCCTCAATTAAACCAAACCAAGAGCAGCAATTCATCTAAACCGTATTAGACCAAGGTAAGACATTTTAATACATTTCCATATGATTATTTGGGCTAATAAAACTTTGGTTTATGTCTTTCTTATATCATTTAGTCGTTTTATTTCATTTTATTCTTAGAGTAAGGCATATGTTTAGCCGATTATTTCTTTAGTATAGTTTCTATGTAATTTGCTTCAAGTCCCCTAGAAGGGCATAGCTGTTTGGACTCTTATAAAGTCCCCTCTCACAGCCTTGTATCATTTTACCCTAGATCAATAAAGAACCGAACTTCTTGTAAAAGAAAGCCCTAGCCGTCGGCTAAACCCTCTCTTGTTCATCGTGTGAGAAGCACCCTGAATCCGAGAGTTCTTGTCTTATCAAAGCTCTTCCATCAGCTTTGTGGTGACCCTCGATCCATCCTTGTTATTGAACCGCAAATCCATCCATTGATCAAACCAGAAAGTGTTGAACAACCAGCTGATTTGATCCCATCCTTGTTCCCCTCCGTTCCATAACCCCTCCATTGATTGTGGCCGAGAGAGTTGAACAACCAGCGGCTCAATTCCATCCTCCATTTGAGATCCTCACCCCTGGATCTTGTGTCAGTAGCAGCTTGGAATACATGGGTGAAGAAAAGAACTAGCTCGGATTTTAACATTTCATATGTGGTTCATTTATTTTATGAAATTAAAGTATTTTATTTGGAGATTACTTATGGTATCCTGTGGTAATTGATTGTGTAGGTACAAAGTGACAGGTACAGGCAACTGCGGCTGGCTCAGATTCCTCACACAACCAGTCGCAAAGGAATGACTTGTCTGGTATATGAGATGGTATGTCCCTTGTATTTGAGTACAAATTAGTTCATATCCTTGGCTCTTGTTTAAATAATTTCTGGTAAGCAGTATTTTGTATTTGTAAAAAAAAAAAGAGTTCAGATCCTAGGAAAGTAAATAGAAGTAAGGTTTGGGTAGCTGGACACACGCATTCGGACGGCAGACCTGTGAGAGAAGAATACGCAGAGACTATTGTAAGAATGAATCAAATTCTTAATGATGTTTGTTGTTTATTATGTTACCTAACATAAAGTATCTTACCTTCAGAAAAAAATTATATCAATCGATAGTGAGATGGACTCCAACTCCACTAATAATGTCAGAGAAGATGTTGTGAGTCAAGTTCTAGGAAAAGACAAACATGGCAGAGTCAGAGGGATGGGCAGAGGGGCAACCGTTACAAATCTAGCATTCTTACAGGCTAGAGACTCACATGTTCAGAAGCTTGAAGCTACACAAGCAGATTTTCTCAACCAGATTGAAGAATTACGCCTTGTAGTTACAGACTTAGCTGGTAAAAATGTAAGGTCTCAAGCTAGTTCTTTTAATTTTTGTAACTTGTATATACAACATGATACTAAATTATGTGTTCTGGTTATGCCAAATTGTCAGGCTCACTGTCAATCAGTTTCGCTGTCTGAATTAAGTGATGTTAGCAAAGGAGGAGTTAGGTGTCAGCTACTGGATTGGCATTCGTTTGAAGATGTTGTTGTTGGAGAAGGAGAATTCTGCTCCATTGAACCAACATACAAAATTGGTCGCATCCCACTAGGTCCTAATGCGGCTGCTGTTCTTGTGAAATCTGCAACAAGCTCAAAAGCATATATCTGGAGACCTACACCAAGTATTGTCTCACTTGGGCAATCTGTAGGATCGAAAATTGCATGGCCTAACGATAAAGTGATTTTGGACGATCTCAGTGAGTCCCCTGGTGGAAAAAACACTATTGGATCTGAGGTAATTACAGTATGAACTTATCTAACATTGGAAGTCAATGGTTACATAACTAATATAGGTTGAATATATATATATATATATATATATATATATATATATATATATCTCGTAGGCTACAACTGAATCAATTCAAAAAGTGCACATTTTTTATTGGAATATAGATGATGAATTGGTTGCTGAGGGTATTTTGTGTTCAACTAACCCAAAAGAAATGGTCAACGATATTCCTCTGGGTCCGAATGCTGCAAGTGTGAAGGTTGAGCTTGTGGTTAAACACGATGCTTTCTTGTGGAGACCAAGTGCTGAGATATCAGTGATGGGTGATGCACTTAATGGGAATATTGCTTGGCTTGTTAATAAGATACGTTTAGCTAATATATCTACAAGGGAAGACATAGCGAAAGAATCACCTCAGGTAACTTTTTGTAACTCATGTTTTAATGCTGCAGTTGGTCAATGTTGCTTGTGATGTTCTTCTGATGATTGTGTTGTTAATTTTGATTGTTAGAGTGGTAGTCAAAGCACTGGTACCAATAAAGGTGCAAAACAGAAGTGTGTTTTGTTAGCATGTGATAACTCCGGACAAAGAGTGGAACTAGGTCGTGTTTCTTCAACAGATCCAACAGACAAGGTCCATTTCGTCCCTTTAGATCTCAATGCTAGTAAGGTCTGGGTAGAAGTTTCAAAGGTGGATGGTGCACGAGTATGGAGACCAAACTCTGAAGTTAAGTTCATCTCTGATGCAGTAGGAAACACCGTGGCATGGCCTAATAATAAACTCATATTAGTCATATTGATGTGAGGCATATTTTAATCCTCTAGCTAATATGTTACAATTTGGATTTACTGTAGTATTTTAATGACTGCTTTTTTTGAGAATAATGTTACAAACTTATATATTAGATAGCATCTTTCAAACAATGTTTTCATATTCGAATTACTCACAACCCATAATGATATTTGTTGAACGATTGCATTTTACAGAAATGCTATTAAATTGATAAAAACAAAAAATTATCACAATTGCATTTACAGAACTGCTATAAAATAAAGATAAATAACAGTTCATAAACGCTGTCTAAGCTATTATTTATAACAACTAATAAGTGTTATAATAGATACTTTTATTGCATTGACTAAAACGCTATGTTATATCAACATATTATAGCATCGCTATGTTATATCAACATATCTAAAGTGTCCGACCTATTATCGCGGGCCCTGATATAGCGTTTGTCAAATGCTATTATATCGTTAGATAGCGTTTTTCGACTGCTAAGAAAACCCGTTTTTAATGTAGTGCATCAAGTTTTTGGCGCCGTTGCCGGGGCCTTTGATTTGCTTCTCACAAATTCGTTACTGTAAAATCAACATAACGATTACTGAACTGCTCATTTAACTTCCTGTTTTGCAGATACTTCTCTAATGGGGGATCAAGTTCGAGACCCCGAAGCTCTAGAAGACCCGTTTAATCTAAACGGAGGATGACGAGCAGAAGAATAAAAAGATCTATTTAGCGACGAAGACGAGACATTCACCGAGGACGCACCCGCGATTTTTGAATTCGACGCGCCCCTCAAGGCTTTCCAAGACCGAAACCCCTTCCGGTTGACACCGCCTGAAGGAAACGACTTCGAGATCAAGAAATACATGATATACTTGGTTAAACAAAACAAGTACCGAGGTCAGCTCTCAGAGCAACCAATAGAGCATATAAAAGCATTTGAAGAAGTCTGCATCACCTCCAAATTTAATGGAGACTACCCGAAATGCAAGCTTTTTCCTTACTCTTTGGGAGAAAAAGCGAGCAAGTGGCTGAGATCCTTAGCCCCTGCGTCCATCACAAACTGGGAGGAATGTAGGATGGTTTTCCTCAACCACTTCTACACCAAATCTCATTCCTACCTCCTAAGGAACAAGATACAGGAGTTCCGGCAAGAGAAGTGTGAAACCCTCATCGAGGCATAGGAACGTTTTAAAGATTACGAGAGAGACTGCCCACACCACGAATTCACAGATGAGCATATGATTAGCACATTCTACAAAGGGGTCAATAGGTGACTTCAAGCATCGCTGGATATCGCGAGCATTGGAGACTTCTCTTCGAAGTCAGTAAAAGGAGCGCGACTATTAGTGAGCAACCTAGCCACTAGCGAATACAACGGCCTAAACGATCCTAGTCAAGAAGCACTTCGTGAAGAAGTAGCCAAAGCAGATCCATTGAAGATCATAATGGGCGCACTAGCTAGAATGGACCCGGAATGTGCACACCATTCAGAAGCTATCCAGAAAGTACAAGAATCCCGTGTGCGTGAGAGCCTGAACCGCAGCATCACCACAAGGCATTGCCGCGACTTTGACCTCTACCATGAGAACGGAGAAGGAGATATAACACGACACCATGTCAGCCACCAAACCCGAGAGCTAATGAGAATGAGCCACTCCCTCGATCCTTTGCTATAGAGAGACCAGTCTAATCGAATCGACAGACTCGAAGACAAGGTCTAGGAACTCGTCGACTCTTTCGAGAGAACTTCGAGAGAAGCTAGAAAAGAAGCTGAGTGCAACCACCATGAGACGAATGGGAAGACTAATTATGAATAAGGGAATTAAGAAGAGTATCAAGGGAAAACGAGAGACTAATTATGAATAAGGGAAGAGCGACTAGATCAACAGAAGAAAACCGAGATGGCATGGATTGTTACGACACCGTGAAAGCAGTGGAGCTTAGAAGCGGCCTAACCTACAAGGAACCTGAGTTTCCAAAGGACAAGGATGAGGACAAAGGAGAGAAAACCCGCAGTAGCAAAGAAAAGATCACCAGGAACGAAGAGGGATAAGACATCGATAAGTATGCCGTTACACGAGAAATTCTACGAGATGACGAAGCACCACCACCGCCAACACGAGTCCACACACCCAAAGCATCCTATCCGCGATGCCTTAGAACACCCAAAAAGGAGAAAGAAAGAGTTAGGCTAAGAGAGTTAATTGGATAGCTTTCTGTAAGGCTATCCTTCATAGTAGCTTGCGCTATGATCCCAACACTTATGAGGTACATGAAAAATATTTTAACCAACTCTCTAACCCTAGAAGAGGAAGTTATGATGATCACGCAAGAATACAGCTCGGTTATCCAGAATCGCGTCCCTTTAAAGAGTGAGGATCCCAGAAGTTTTGTGCTCTCATGTTCAATAGGAGAGGAGGTGTTCAGGCGAGTTTTATGCGATATGGGATCGAGCATAAACATGATGCCACTCTCTGTAGTGAAACGCCTAAGCCAACATGAGTTCCTACCTACAAAGATTTCTCTGATCCTCGCATATAGATCGACCAGACTACTCATTTTTTATCGACATCCAAGTTGTTATCGGGGATTGTGCAATCCCAACTGATTTTGTGATACTAGACACCGAGGAGGAACCTTGAGACCCTCTCATTCTCGGTCGGCCATTCCTCTCTACAACAGGAGCGATTATCAATGTCCCAAAGGGGAATATCGACATGCACCTAGGAAATCTTGTTATGAACTTCGATATGAACAAGAATCTTAGAAAACCTACCCTAGACGGACAAGTTTTCCATATCGATGAGCTCGGTGGAGCCATAGAAGAAGTCTACAAAGAAATACTTATGGACGACCCGCTGGAGATAGCCTTGACAACCGCGAATAGCAAAGGAAGCCTCAGTCACGAAGAGGCAAAGAGCTTCTCAAGAATGCTAGATCAAACCGAACCTCACATAGGATTCACTGCTTTTCTGAACTTAGATGACGAAGGACGCAAAATTTTACCGTCAAAAGGTACCCGAAGAGCAGTGCCCGACCCTTGGAGCCAACTCAAAGCACCCAAAGTCGAGCTGAAACCGTTACCAGCTGGGCCGAGGTACGCTTTTCTGGGATAAAACTCGACTTATCCAGTGATCATAAATTATGACCTTAATAACGTCGAATTGACGTTATTACTCTGCGAGCTATGTATACACAGGAAAGCTTTGGGGTATTCTTTAGGCAAATTCCTGAAATATCTCTGGACCTCTGTATGCATAAAATTCATTTGGAGGAAAAAGCAAAAAACTCGGTTGAACAACAAAGGAGACTTAACATGAACCTGATGGAAGTGGTCAGAAAGGAAGTCATGTAGCTTTTGGAAGCAGGAATCATTTTATCCAATCTCGGACAGCACATGGGTAAGCCCGGTTCACGTGGTCCCAAAGAAGGGAGGAGTTACAGTTATCAAAAATGATAAGGACGAAATGATTGCTACAAGAACTGTAACTGGCCACCGAATGTGCATCGACTATCGGAAGTTGAACACGGCAACCAGGAAGGATCATTTCCCGTTGCCATTCATCGACCAGATGCTAGAAAGGTTAGTGAACCATCAATATTATTGTTTTCTAGACGAATATTCTGGATTTTTTCATATTCCCATTCGACCAAAGAACCAAGAGAAGACGACTTTCACGTGTACGTATGGGATGTTCGCACACCGGCGAATGTCGTTAGGCCTCTGCAACGCTCCCGCGACATTTCAAAGGTGCATGCTATCAATCTTTACTGATTATATTGAAAATTTTATGGAGGTCTTCATGGATGATTTTTCGGTCCACAGATCGTCCTTTAAAGATTGCCTCAGTAATTTAGGAAAAGTACTGCAAAGATGCGAAGACAAGCACCTCGTTTTTAATTGGGAAAAATGCCACTTCATGCTATGAGACGGAATTGTGCTCGGACACAAGGTCTCCGCGAAAAGAATCGAAGTTGACAAGGCAAAGATAGAAGTCATGACAAGCCTGCAACCACCATCAAATGTCAAAGAAATACAGAGTTTCCTAGGGGCACACAGGTTTCTATAGAAGGTTCATCCAAGACTTCTCAAAGATCGCAAGACCATTAACTCGTCTTCTTTGCAAAGACACAGAATTCAAGTTCGACGAAGAATGTCTGCTAGCTTTCCACAAGATTAAAGAAGCTCTGGTATCAGCCCCGGTGGTGCAACCGCCCGAATGGGAGCAGCCGTTTGAGATTATGTGCGACGCCAGCGATTACGCAGTAGGGACAGTACTGGGGCAGAAGAGAGATAAAAAAATGCACGCGATCTACTATGCGAGCAGGACCCTGGATGACGCTCAATGTAACTACACGACGACCGAGAAAGAACTTCTAGCTATCGTGTTTGCATTTGAAAAAATTCGTCAATACCTGGTCGGGTCAAAGGTTATAGTACACACTGACCATGCGGCAATCCGACACATAATGGCAAAGAAGGACATGAAACCTAGGCTAATCAGGTGGGCTCTTTTACTCCAAGAATTCGACATAGAGATAAAGGATAGGAGAAGAGCCGATAATGGGGTAGCAGATCACCTCTCACGCATGACTCTTGGGGACAGAATCCCTCTGAACGATAGCCTCCCAGAAGAGAGCATGTACGCAATAAATGCAGTTCCCGCAACTGAAGAACCGACGAGAAGACATCCAGATATGGCACAATCCGGATCATACGACACGCCATGGTTCCGACACATTGCGAACTACCACGCAGCTGACATCAAACCACCTCAGTTCGTAGGCTTCAACAAGAAGAAAATTTTACGAGACTCCCGCAAGTATTTTTGAAATGAAATGTACCTCTACAGACAGTGTGCAGACGGACTATTCAGAAGGTGTGTGGCCGAGGAAGAAGTAGAGGGCATACTTCATGGATGCCATGGATCAACTTACGCGGGACACTTCGCCAACTTTAAAACGATCTCTAAAGTACTGCAAGCTGGATTCTGGTGGCCGACAATATTTAAAGACGCACATACATTCATCTCAAAGTGTGATCCTTGCCAAAGAATGGGAAACATAGGCAAGCAGCAAGTTAACCTTGACAGCTCTTGGTTGTTCAGTGAAACAAGGTTCTAAGAACATTTGCTTCTTCTTTTCATACACTTGAAACACACAAAAAAACAAGGTAGAACTTATTATTAAATCTTAAACTAAATTCAGTCTCAGATTCGAAGGTAACGTTATTGGTCCGCGGCAGCGGCGCCAAAAATTTGATACATAGTTTTAATTCTATATAAACTACTGCAAGTGCACATCAAATATTGTAACAATCTACGATTCTTTCAGAATGAAATTAAGGTAAGACAATAATATGATTGTTGTTTGAGAGATGAAACAAAAATAACTAAATAACGATCTAAAGATCAATAAAACAAAATGTTAGTTCAAGGGCAAGTTCACAGTAATTCGTTATCTAACCATACACTTATTTAGGGAACAAGATAAGCGCAAGTCTTGACTCAAATACAAATGTATAATCAATCAAATGTCGTAGAATTGACTACTTTGTCTAACAACCTAAGATTCTAAAATGTCGTTTGAACTTAGAATTCTAGACAAGTTTTAGCACATCAGCTTTTGTTGGCTAAAGATAATTCGTTCGCTTATGGTTTATAAAAAAATCTATAACAGTTTTGATGAAAAGATTAGACCCTAAATCAGAGGCTAAGTGATCAAACTAGCCTAAGCAATGAACACAACGAAAGGCTAAAACAAAAGAAGATAAATCCCTATCTATGTATGATTTAATGATTCATAAATTGCCTTGAAACTCTAAACCTAACTATGAAACTACTCAGACACAAAACAAGCAAGAAGATAAAGAAAAATTCATGATCAAATAAATAGAAATCCAAAAGGGTTTAGAAATCTTCTTAAAAGATGTAGAGTCGGAGATTTGTCTCCCCAAAGCTACAAAGTGCAAAAGCCAAAATCTGAATAGAAAAGAAAGCGTAGCCACAACAATGGCTGGAAATATAATATATAGGTCAAATCACGTTTGGTCGAAATCTCAGGTAAAACCGAGGCAAAAAAAGAAAAAACCAAAACTGGTCGGTCTGGGTGTGGATCGATCGATCTAATAAGATCCTGGAAACTTCGAAAACTAGATCGAACGATTCGTGCTTGGATCGATCAATCTAATGTATGAATGGTCGATCTTCAGATACACGATCGATCAAATAAGTTCTTGGTCTTGTTGTGGACAAGGGATCGATCGATCCAATGCTTGGACCAATCGATCCGCTGAAGAATGGGTTGATCCTCTCACGAACGATCGATCAAAAATCTTTGTCTGCTTGTTGATGTTGGATAGATCGACTAGTAAAAATTTTGTGTGTAGACACGAATTTGTCACGAAAAAGCCACGAAAAGACTCATATAGCCACACACAAAAATTAGTCACGATGCTATAAGCACGAAAAAAACCAAAAAACAAAAATTTGTGACTATAGCTTTGTGACTAATTGTTTACATGGCTATATGGATATTTTCGTGTCTTTTTTCTTTGCTTTTTTGTAGCTCTTTCGTGGTTTTTTTTTATTTAGTCACGGAAAATTCGTGACTATTTTGTGGCTATACGAATAATATTTTTTACTAGAAAACCGATCGATCTATGCTCCAAAAATGACCACTTTCAGCTCGCTTAAGTTTGTTCCTTGCTCTTGATACCTAAAGTTCTATCCAAACGTATTGTAACCTGAAAAGACTCGAAAAACCATTGAAAACCTTGGTTAGAATGTGTCATAAATGCAACTCATCACCTACCTACACGAGCATCCACTCAAACTCTCACATGGAGAACAATATGGATATTTCACAATAAATAAATTCAGCCAAAAAAGATTAAAAAAAAACTCTGCAAAGCATGTGACTCTCCAATTCCAATTTCCGAATATGGATATAGTCAACAATGCGATTTAGGCTTACATGTGGAATGTGTTTATATTGCTGCTCCACCAGAAACATACCACACTTCCAACCTCGAACACCCCACTCTAGTCACTTGAATGTGAAGCACCTGGTTACGCCGACAAGAAGTGCCTTTTTTGCGCGCTAGAGTTTTACAGTTGCGAACAATGCGATTTTATTCTCCACAAAAAATGTGCTAACCTTCCACGTAAGAAAGGTCATGTGTGCCACAACCAACATTTCACGGTACACGCTGATTTTTGCCACAAAGAATCTTGGTGTCTTCTCTGTTGTAAGAAATTCACCGGTTTCTGGTACAAATCTGATGATAACAAGAGGATACTAGACGTACGATGCGGTTTAATACTTTGATTTCATAACCATTTTTGCACAAAAGCCATCCACATCCTTTTTACTACTCTAATGATCACTCCAAGAGTTCTAGTGAATGTGATAGAGATGTTAAAATGGGCTTAAATTTCGCAGGTCTAAATGGGTTTTTAGTATAAAAATGCCAATTTAGACTCATTTATGTTTAATAGGTTTAAATGGGGATACTGTTAAACCCCATTTAATAAAAAGGTTTTAGCTGCAAATAAATGGGTACCCTGTTAGACCCATTTATGATATTTTTCATCTTATTTTTTAATAATTCATTTAAATTTTAAATCTTAATAATTAATTATACTAATTAAAATATAATTTTTTATTTCTTCCGAAAAATAAAAACAATTTCATTATTTTTTATGGGATTTATTTTTTTCGCTTGAAAACGCAAAATCATATTTTTGGCGGGAAAATGCAAAATCATGTGTGCCACAACCAACGTTTTCACGGTACACGCTGATTTTTGCCACAAAGAATATTGGTGTCATCTCTGTTGTAAGAAATTTCACCAGTTTCACGTACAAATCTGATGATAACAAGAGGATACTAGATGTACGATGCGGTTTAATACTTTGATTTCATAACCATTTTTGCACAAATGCCATCCACATCCTTTTTACTACTCTAATGATCACTCCAAGAGTTCTAGTGAATGTGGTACAGATGTTAAAATGAGCTTAAATTTCGCAGGTCTAAATGGGTTTTTAGTAGGCCTGGGCATTCGGGTACCCGTTCGGGTTCGGGTCGGTTCTTTTCGGGTTCGGGTATTTCAGTTCTAGAGAATAGAACCCATTCGGGTATTTTGTTTTTTTGGTTCGGGTTTGGTTCGGTTCCGTTCGGGTACGGGTTGGTTCCGGATATCCAAATTATCTAAAACATTTCTAAAATAACTAAAATTTGATAAATATAACTAAAGATTTTCAAATATTTTAAGTATTTTAGTTATTTTGTTCTAAACATAATTAATATATTTGGTTTATTATTGAAATTTTGAGTATTTAAGTTATTTAAAGTATAAATACAACAAATGCTTTGAATATATAATTATATTTTGGGTATTTAATGTACCCATTCGGTTCTCGGTTCGGTTCCGGTTCGATTCCGGGTTTTTGGATATAAAAATATAGAACCCATTCGGATATTTAGGTCGGTTCCGGTTCGGTTCGGTTCCTTTTAATTCTGTTCGGTTCGGTTCGGTTCTTCGGGTCCGGTTTTTATGCCCAGGCCTAGTTTTTAGTATAAAAATTCCAATTTAGACTCATTTATGTTTAATAGGTTTAAATGGGGATCCTGTTAAACCCCATTTAATAAAAACGTTTTAGCTGCAAATAAATAGGTACCCTGCTAGACCCATTTATGATATTTTTTATCTCATCTTTTAATAATTCATTTAAATTTTAAATCTTAATAATTAATTATATTAATTTTCTAATTAAAATATAGTTTTTCATTTCTTCCGAAAAATAAAAACAAATTCAGTATTTTTGATGGGATTTATTTTTTTGCATGAAAACGCAAAATCATATTTTTGGCGGGAAAATGCAAAATTATATTTTGGACAGAAAAACATGAAATTGAATTTTGATAAAAAAAATTATGTTTTTGGCGGGAAAGTGCGAAATTATATTTTTTGTAACGAAAACAAAGAAACACTGAGATATATTTTTGGCGGAAAATATTTTTGGCGGAAAACCGTAAAATCATATTTTTGGCGGAAAATATTTTTTTGGGGGGGGAAACATGAAATTATATGAGTTTACATGTCATCCATATAAAAAGTGTTTTTTAAAGAAAAATTTCAATTTTTTTTAAATTATTCTTGTGGATTCTTCATTATTTAAAAAGAAAAATGAAAATATATATATTTTAAAAATGAGGGTTTAAATGGGTTAGTATAATTTTAGTGGGTTTAAATGGGCAGCCTATTAGACCTCTAAAATTAAATGGGTCTTAACAGTTTAAGATCTAAATGGGGATGTGTCTAAATGGGGCGGGTTTACCCATTTTAACATATCTAGTTCAATGTGATGAAGAGAGGATGATAGAGTTCTATTGGCCTGGATGTGACTTATACGGGAGATTGATTTGTGATGAGTGTGACTATATTTTGGACGACAAATGCGCTATCTTACCGCAAAAGATAATGAATCACATGTACGACGACCATCCTCTCTTCTTGTCTTATGGCGAAAGCAGTGTGGATGGCAAATATTGGTGTGAACTGTGAAGCATCTGAAACAAAACTGAATCCAAAGACATGGTTTTATTGGGATCGTGTTGCATATTTCCTACGTTGTGGGAGACTTTTTAAATATTATGTCAAGGACAAGTTTTTTGGACGATGATGATGAAGTGGTATTCAACACCTCTATTTTTAGACCACTTTGCTCTGGGTGTAACTCTCGATGCAAAGCCCCCAACATTCTTAAGATATCCAAGGCCAGAGTTGATGTTTACTATTGTTCTCACAAATGCCTACGAAAATATGGCCCTTTTCCAGAAATCGGCGCTCATATGCATGCAAAAGTTAAATACATTTATCAATAGTGGTGGTGGCAGGGAGCAAAATGGTCTACAAAAGTTCAAGAAGTATGGTAGGAGCCTCAATTTCAACGATGTGACAAGAAGAGAGGATAATTGAAGAACATATATTGATGTTTGGAACTCATGATACATTTAACAACATGCAATGCATGACCAAAATCTAGGTATACACACGAGAACAAACAATGGTGTACCTACCCACACCCACAAGTCTCTTTCATCCTCTTGAATCTGAGATGGACAATTTTAATTTGTAATTTTATAGTGTTTATCAGAAATTGTTTATTACAATTTTAATTTGTAATTTTATAGTGTTTATCAGAAAAAATACCTTTTACATAAAAAAAAATACCATGGTACACAAATTCCTTGCTTTATGGACATCGAGATCAACTGGCCAAGAGTATATGAAGTTGAGGTAGTTATCGAACAATACGACAGAAAAAACTTCAGAGTTCCTACCTATTTACCAGTCTTGACGTTCTCTTCCTTTCCATCTCCTGGTACTTCAAACACCTCTATTCTCCAAATCCTTTCACGTTTATGGTGGGAAGTCGATGTTTTACAAAGCAATGTTGTTGCAAGCTGTCGTGAATGTGATATTTGTTTTAGAGATTGTGAGGACAAAAAAGTATGTAGCAAATGATTCGAATTTGCAGCCTTGTTGCATCCACATTCCAATCCCATATGTAACATACAGTGGTAAAAGGTCTAAATAGCTTTAAAGTTTGTTTAGAATTTGAATTATGATATAACCAGAAAAAAGAAAGAATAAAATGAGTTTATGTTTCAGCGACATACCTTGCAGTAGCTATCTACATATAGGATTTGATTGGTAACGCAAAACGTTACCAAAAAGATGCGATACGACTTATACCGTTTTAATAGTTACTCATAACATGATTTTACCAATCAATTACTCAATCCTACTACACATGTCATTGTAGTATTTGAGAATCAATCCATATGGGTTTGTTGTGACAAAAGGAATTCATAAAACTTCTTAATCTAAGCAAGTCTAGTGAAGGTTTTGGTGTGTGATTAGTAACATTAACAAGATGAATGACAAACTATCTCCAAGATAAGTAAATGACAAAACAGAGTTTCTAAATGGTTTTTGTAAATTTAGGAAAGATGAATCCAAGGTTATGGTATTGATTTTCGGGTATTTAAAAGTGTAATCAAGATGTCACTCTACTCATACAAATGCTAATCCCCAAGCTTAGAACTTCAAGAATAGATTAAACCACTTTCAAGGACTTAATCTTTTCATCACATTTTTAATCAAGAACAAACTTTCATTTGTGATCAAAGATGCAACAAGCATAAAGATTCAGTTCTAATCTGCTAATAAACACCTTAGACAATCACTTTCATGAGCTAAGTATGAAAATCTCTTGCTTAAATGATCCAGAAATTTTACTAATCTTTTGGATGAGAAAATTCCCTAGAAATCTAAATCAACATGATCAAGGTTGAAATTAGCATTAAGAATACTAAGCAAGAGGGGATGTGGAAGAATTAACTTATAGACATCAAGATTAACACCTTAAACACCCTAGATTTAACCAACCTTAGATTCTGAAAAACTACTCACAACTCATAATCAAACCAATAAAAACTTGTAAAAACTTAATAATAAGCATTAGAAAGAGTAAAGAGAAGAGATTAGAGAAGAAGAACTCTTGAATTGAAGTTTTTGATCCAAAGCTCTTACAAATAAAATCACCCAATACAGAGAGAGTTTCTGGAAAAGTTTAGAAATTAAAAGTCAACTGAATCATGATGATCAATAGTGTATTTTCGTCTTAAATAAACAAAACCGCGGGTTTCATATCGGTGTGATCACACCGGTATAAAAGGCCGATATGTGTATCGGTGTGATCACACCGGTACAAAAGGCCGGTATTGATTCTTCATGTCCTTTTGCGAGTTTTGTTGCATGTTTTCCTTCTGTTCTTCCCATTCTTGGCTTTTTTGCTCATTCATCAACCTCCCAATAGCTTCTTCAAGCTCTAGAATACCTGAGAAACACTTCAAATGCAACATATATACAATATCTTAAGCTAAGACTCACTAAACTTTAAAATGAATGAAATCTAGCCTAAAACTATCTAATGAATGCATGTATGGATGCAAAACTATCCTATATGAGTGCTAAAAACATGCTAAAATGAGAGACTATCAGTTACCAATCACAAAAGCTGTACAGAAAGCCTTACTAACAGTATTACACTCAAGTTTTTTGTACAGGTTTTGTTTACAACTTTTAACTATTTCATCAGCGCTTATCAACTTCAGCTTACCACTAAAAATCTCATACTGTTTTACGTTACCAATAGGACCCATAGTTTTCCTGTAATGACTTTTCAAGATCTAAAACTTGTAAAATTTTGGAAAATATATGGTATTTATGCATCTAACATAATTCAACTGGCGAGAGAAATGTCCTTAAAGTAAATCTAAGTGAAATGTCTAAGTCACGTTTATCAGATAAAAAAGTGGAATAATACTAAGTGTCTCTCTCTCTCTCTCTCTCTCTCTCTCTCTCTCTCTCTCTCTCTCTCTCTCACTCATAATCTATTAAAGATATTTGCAACGCCCTGATTTGTTTTTTATTCACCCTTTTATGTGAACTAGGAATTGTTCGCGCTATGTGCGGTTTGTCTTGCGCAGTTTGACTTTAAATATAAAGAAAACAAATATTTTTAGTAAAATAATTTTTAAATATAATTATCTAATTTACTGAAAAATGTTTGTTTTACTGGTGCATTTCTATAAGTTACTAATTTTATATTGACTTTATTAAATTTCATCGTACAATGTTATATTTGTAACTTAATTGATAAATGATGAGGCTTAAAAATTATGTTTTTATGTTAAGTTTGTTATCTTAATTTATAATTTTTGAGAAAAACTTTCTATCCGTTTATAGTTGGTGTTGTTAGGGGTTTCTAAATTTATCAAAAAAATGTTACTATTATATTTGTAAATTTAATTTGAAGCTTTTATTATTCTATCTTAGTAATACATATTTTCTTATATAAATTTAGAAGAAATATAGATCTCAAAAAATAATTTTGTTAAAGAGATGTTTGTCTACATATTTTCTGTTTATATGTAAATCCTTTCTCTATTTTGATATGTGATAAGAAAATATTTTTATTTTTAAAAAACTGATTTTAGGGTGTAAATATGATTTCATTATTTAAAAGATGATTTTTTAATTAATATACAAATTAAGAAATCATTATTTAAAAATTATTTTTTTATGTTAAGTTTGTTATCTTAGTTTACAATTTTTGTGAAAAACTTTCTATCCGTTTATAGTTGGTGTTGTTAGGGGTTTCTAAATTTATCAAAACAATGTTACTATTATATTTGTAAATTTAATTGGAAGCTTTTATTATTTTATCTTAGTAATACATATTTTCTTATATAAATTTAGAAGAAATATAGATCTCAAAAAATAATTTTGTTAAAGAGATGTTTGTCTACATATTTTCTGTTTATATGTAAATCCTTTCTCTATTTTGATATGTGATAAGAAAATATTTTTATTTTTAAAAAACTGATTTTAGGGTGTAAATATGATTTCATTATTTAAAAGATGATTTTTTAATTAATATACAAATTAAGAAATCATTATTTAAAAATTATTTTTTTATGTTAAGTTTGTTATCTTAGTTTACAATTTTTGTGAAAAACTTTCTATCCGTTTATAGTTGGTGTTGTTAGGGGTTTCTAAATTTATCAAAACAATGTTACTATTATATTTGTAAATTTAATTGGAAGCTTTTATTATTTTATCTTAGTAATACATATTTTCTTATATAAATTTAGAAGAAATATAGATCTCAAAAAATAATTTTGTTAAAGAGATGTTTGTCTACATATTTTCTGTTTATATGTAAATCCTTTCTCTATTTTGATATGTGATAAGAAAATATTTTTATTTTTAAAAAACTGATTTTAGGGTGTAAATATGATTTCATTATTTAAAAGATGATTTTTTAATTAATATACAAATTAAGAAATCATTATTTAAAAATTATTTTTTTATGTTAAGTTTGTTATCTTAGTTTACAATTTTTGTGAAAAACTTTCTATCCGTTTATAGTTGGTGTTGTTAGGGGTTTCTAAATTTATCAAAACAATGTTACTATTATATTTGTAAATTTAATTGGAAGCTTTTATTATTTTATCTTAGTAATACATATTTTCTTATATAAATTTAGAAGAAATATAGATCTCAAAAAATAATTTTGTTAAAGAGATGTTTGTCTACATATTTTCTGTTTATATGTAAATCCTTTCTCTATTTTGATATGTGATAAGAAAATATTTTTGTTTTTAAAAAACTGATTTTAGGGTGTAAATAAGGATAACTAAACTAATTTTGGAATTTATGGTTATTACAAGAAGGATGCAAAACTTACTTTTATTACAAAACTAATTTGCGTACCGATTTTACCCTTTGGGTCTTTGAAACCAAAAATCGTATTTACGAGAGTACCATTACTTTTGAGTTGCCACGTATGCGAAGTTGGGCCCAACAAGTCTACCGTTCCTTGACAGTAGACTTATGAAGCAAGGTCGACATGAAACTTGGAACCGTAGATTTGTTGTATAGTGATAGAGATGTTATGATTTTAGTAGACTTAAGTTGGTAGATATAAGTATATGTTGTGGTTGAGTTATTAAAACTCGGTAGATTTTTAAAAAAAATGGTAGAGATATTGTTATTGATGGTAGACTAGTTTAAGCGACATAAGAATTTGCGAGGCATATTTGACTTTTGAAGAAGGTCGACTGCAGGTGACGGTAGATTTAATTTGTATTTGGTAGAGTTAATTTGTTTCTGGTATATTTATTTGTCAGAAACGGCAGACTTAGTAAGATAGAAAACCAGAATGTTGGTATCGCAAATATGGTAGAGTTATATATTTTGACGGTAGAGTTAGTGTGATTGGTAGATTAATGAGACATCAATGGTAGATTTACATAGAAGTTGCGGTGGTAGACATAAAAACTTCAGTATTTACTAGAATAACGTGATTGGTAGATTTATCGTTAATGTGTGATGGTAGACTTACGTTTGGTGGTAGAAATTTGACTTTTTACAAAGAGATCGATAAATCTATCGCTACTACGAACTTGAAGTTTTCAAAATAAAATGGTCAACACATCAAATTTGTCAATGGAAGGATTATGTATGATGTGAAAATTCGTTTGGCCATACATTATAGTGAAGTGAGGTGGCGCAGAAGTTCTAGTGAAGTCAGTTGGAGCATAAGTTGTCAAAATCCCTTTGCCCATACAAAGAGGTAAAAAATTATGTGACTACTACGAACTTTAGATTTGCCATTAAAAACAGTCAAGGAATGGATTAGAAACCTTTCATTACATTGGAAAAAAGAAGGATCTTAATCCGGTTACATCGTACTATGAAATACATATAGTTGAAGACCTCAAACCATATTGCCCGGAATTAACTATCATCATATATCATCTTTAAGCAGTTGGTATTGAACAAAAAGGTAGCAGTTCTCAAGCCAATAACTTTGTGTTTGAAATTGCATTTAGGATATTCAGTGTCACCCAAAACATTTGGCAACAAACCTCCACCATCACTCTGCATACCCTTGATGGTAACGAGAACCTCTTCAGCAATCCGCAACATGTAATGCATGCGTGATCTCCATCCTACAACACGGTCTAGGAGTTCTACTGCTCTTGGATACTGGCCATATGCGATGGCGCAAATAGCAAACATAAATGTTGTGTGGTCTATCCCCCCTTTAGAAGCCTTGTTGAAAAAGGGGACCGCTTTGTCCACGTCATGCACAACAAGTAATGTACTCATCCCTTGCAGGTATAACGCATGAGGATTGCCGGATGTTACAGCCAAATGGAAGAAATGAGGAGCCCGATCCATTAAGGTGGTGTCAGTAAGGAAGTCTGATAGGTTAAGCGTTTGCATTACAGATGGTTCCTTCAATGTTTTGTTTAGTAGGTTAGACGCACAAGCTGCACGGAAAGCGTTCTTTGCTGAAACTCGGCCCACCCTCAGTAGTACCTCAACGAGGAGGTCGCTTAATTGGTTGACCCCGTCAGTTGGATCCATTTTCCTGTCAAAATGGCAGTAGGTTACAAACCCATTATAAGTCGACCACATAAAGTTATAAGTCGACCACAGAAAGGACACCTGCTTCACGTTGTTTTAAACACCAAAAATCCAAACTCTACTATCAATTCCATGTGTTGAAACCCTAAAAAATTTAGTCTACCACAATTGGTCGAAGACGTTTACCGTTCATTTATCGTTGTAGCCAAACTGGTCGTCGAATCGGTCATTCTACAGTGGCCGAAATAGTAGATTGAAGTGTGGAAAGTGGAGTTAGTTGTAACCGGAGGTAGCCGTGAACTAGTTGTATCCGGAGGTACCCACGAACTAGTTGTAATCAATGTTAAGAAATCATTATTTAAAATAAAAATAGTTTCTTATCACATATCAAAATAGAGAAAGGATTTACGTATAAACAGAAAATATGTAGACAAACATCTCTTTAACAAAATAATTTTTCGAGATCTATATTTCTTCTAAACTTATATACAAATTAAGAAATCATTATTTAAAAATTATGTTTTTATGTTAAGTTTGTTATCTTAGTTTATAATTTCTGAGAAAAAACTTTCTAGCCGTTTATAGTTGGTGTTGTTAGGGGTTTCTAAATTTATCAAAACAATGTTACTATTATATTTGTAAATTTAATTGGAAGCTTTTATTATTCTATCTTAGTAATACATATTTTTTTATATAAATTTAGAAAAAATATAGATCTCAAAAAATAATTTTGTTAAAGAGATATTTGTCTACATATTTTCTGTTTATACGTAAATCTTTTCTCTATTTTGATATGTGATAAGAAAATATTATTATTTAAAAAAAAAACTGATTTTAGGGTGTAACTATGATTTTATTATTTAAAAGATGATTTTTTAATTAATATACAAATTAAGAAATCATTATTTAAAAATTATGTTTTTATGTTAAGTTTGTTATCTTAGTTTACAATTTTTGAGAAAAACTTTCTATCCGTTTATAGTTGGTGTTGTTAGATGTTTCTCAATTTATCAAAACAATGTTACTATTATATTTGTAAATTTAATTGGAAGCTTTTATCATTCTATCTTAGTAATACATATTTTATTATATAAATTTAGAAGAAATATAGATCTCAAAAAATAATTTTGTTAAAGAGATGTTTGTCTACATATTTTCTGTTTATTTGTAAATCCTTTCTCTAATTTGATATGTGATAAGAAAATATTTTTATTTTTTTAAAAAACTGATTTTAGGGTGTAAATATGATTTTATTATTTAAAAGATGATTTTTAANAACCAGAGGCATATAATACCAAATGTACTCAATGATACTTCAACCTCACTGAAATCTTTACTCTGCAACTGAATTTCAGAACATTTATATCAGCAGAAGTAATAAACAAACACGGCTTTGACAACTTGTCCTTTGTACCTTTGGTTGCAGCGTGAATCTAGTTCACCAACCTCTTGGCGTTTCATTCATCCTGAAGTTCAGAAATACCACCCAACTTCTCGCATGAAGCAATTCTGGATCTTCAAGAGAAGCGCTTCTCCCAAGTCTTGATGCTTTTTTTAATCATGTTACGCCTGATTTTCAACTTTGAAACCATCTCGGATTCAGCCAGCATCATGAATATATAGAATAGCCTTGACAGCAGGATTGGATAATTGCTATTCCTAGTTATTCTGATGAATAGAAACCCTAATACAACTCTCAGCTTTAACCAATCCTTTAAACCATTTTTCCCTGCAACATAATTACCCCAGATTTGATGTCTGCATCTCTGTGTATCTCAAAAACAGCCCAAAGAAAAAATAAAAGAGACTACGGCAACTTTTCTTTCACTCTTGAAAGCAGCGAAAATAATTGCTCATCTATTCTTGATCTCTAAAACCAAAACAACTCGACTCCAACGTACCACCTCAATTCCCAAGTCCCAACTAAGCTCTCCTTTGGTCAGAACGTGGCCTCATAATTTCAGAATTCTCCTGCAAATATTCAGTTCAAACTGAGCTTGTTCAATCATCCAAACAAATCTTCTTGTTAGACTGATTACTGCACATTCTGTACATATATGTCACGGAAACTCATGAATAAGTCTATAAATAACCGTTGGAATCTCAATCCCACCGTTGATTCTGAAGACAACAGTGCCACGAAGCTCTCGACCAAGTTTCAGTCTGATCAGGCCACTTTTAAGCCTCCAATCGTTGCTCTGAAGTTGGTCTGACGGATCTGTTTTCTTCACACTTGTACGCAGCAAGAATTATATTCAAAATAATTGCCTCTCTTCAAAGTCATCCCCTAAGAACTGATAAAAAATTGAATCAAAACCTTTCTTAACTTGAGATGTCTGAAATAATGAGTAGCTCAATCTGAACCTTAAACTCTTCCTTCAGGGAATTACAAACATGCAACTTAATTGAAGAGAGAACTCTGAATCTTTGGCTTATGAAAGCTCATCCTTAAACTCCAACAACAGTCACGTACCCTTGCACACAGCTTCATCAGCTTAAGAATGTTTTCTACAACTAAAATCAGAACAACATCTCGCTTCTTTAGTCCTGCAACAGCTTATTCCACTTTCATGAGTTTCTCAAATACAGTGTGCTTCCTTGTCTCTTGTAACCATATTCTGATTCTCTGACATCAACAACACGAGAATCTTTGCATTACTTCTTGTAGAGTATAGAAAAACTTGCACCAATGATACGCCAATCTGATCAACCCAACTCGTATAGCTTTACACAGAAACATAGGTTCCAATCATTTTCTTTCTCTTCCAACACGTTATCTTGTTCATCAACAAGTGTCTTCTGCATCATCATAACTGCTCCATCCTTTCTTAACTGCATAACTTCTTAAGCACTTGAATTCTGCAGGTTTGTGAATCATATAACAAATATAGAACTTTGAACTCCCATCATGACTCTTGACTTGAAGAAAAAAAACTCAGACATCAACTCTAATTCTTTAACACAAATTTTCAAATTGAACAAAACCATGTTCTCATCATGTTAGCAGATAGCTTCCAATAACATTGCTTTGCATCTGAGAACACTCTGCTAATCCAAAGAGCACGATGGACACACATCACACCCCTGCCTTTCTTAGATTTCCAGCAAACAACAAAAATCGAAGACCCAGATTTCCGGCAAACAACAAAAATCGAAGTCCCATATTTCTTGTTCCAACTTTGCATTTGTCAACAGAGAAATATGAAATTTCGAACCAGACAACTCTGAAGAGAATTTCTGCACTTTCTGACAATATCTTCATCACTGTCCCTCATTGGTGATTGCAGAATCTTGCACCAAGCTTGCCACGACTTAATCTTAGTATTTTCGGGTGGCTCCTCTAATAACTCGAATGTGATACTTGAGGCAAGCTCTGACCAACGTCTCATCACCACTAAATTCTCTATTTGAAACCCAAGAAAAATAAAACTCTTCTCTTCCTACAAATTCTCTCATCTTAGTTCACGCTTTCCCTTCTGAATTTGTTAACAGAGCAAGTGTCTTTTATACCCACCTGAAACCATTCTTGATTTGAGAGACCCCACAAAACATGTTGAAAGAACCAATCAAAGAGACTAGTCCTTCATCTACAATTCTCAACCGACATTTTGAATTCCCTCAAAAACACATACTTGTTCTGTTTCAGCAGATTATTTGATTCAGTTGACAAAAGGCGTATGCAGCTTTCCCTTACTTGACTCTAAACACTATAACCAGATATTACGACAGCCAATGACATATAAACTTAAACTCCTATCGCGTCTCCTGGAGAATCTGTGAGATTCATTGCTGTTCTTTCTCAATCTGACACTGAACTGGCATTAAACAGTGAAGCAAGGTTTTTTTTTTTTCTCGAGACTTGCAGCAGATTCTACCCAAACATCTTCACGCTTTTAACCTATCTCAAAGTCAACGAACCCATGATATACTTGAGACTTCTCTCCACACCTTTTTACATATCATATCTTGAGCTCATGAGAATCCTTTCAGATGATGAACCCAAAAACAATCTGTCTCTTCCTTAAATCATGCTTCTTGTTTTGATTAAAGCTCACTCGAGTTTTCATGCACCTTTTTCAACCAAGAAGAACAACACTTTGACCATTTTCCAACGAGCTACAAAACAAAACTCAACCTCTTTTGTGCCTGAACCTCTTCCTTCAGCTTCACCCTCAGCTTCTTTCGTTCCTCTCTATCACCCGCCACTCATTCAAGACATGCCCCTGAGCTCAGTCACTTCACCAATACATGAGCTTGTTACAGACACTGCAACCGCACCGGAGGACTCGACTCAGCCCACACCAGTGGCTGCCTCCACGGATGATGAAACAGAGGATTCCTCCACTGACATTGTACCAGAGGATCCTCAGCCCCTACCAGCAAACATCTTCTCTCCGGCACCACCATTGCTCCCCACTGACCGTTACATGACCACTCGCGCCAAGAACAACATCCGCAAGCCTAATCCGAAGTATGCCCTTCTCGCTCAACTGACTGAGATTGAACCACGCACAGTGGCTGAAGCTCTCCAGGATGAACGATGGCGCAAAGCCATGGGAGCAGAAATTGATGCTCAAATTCGTGAAGGAATATGGGATCTATCTCCTCCGAATGCGGCTCAAAATGTAGTGGGTTGCAAATGGATTTTCACTATTAAACGTTTACCTGATGATTCACATTGAACATAATACAATTACATTTATACAGAGATTATGAAACAGAGTAGGGAAAGAATATATTGAGAAGTTAATGAGAAAGATATGTGCCGAGGATTATGATAATCATATCCTTGACCGAATATACGATTGTATACTAACACTACACACCCGAACATTCTTCCCATCTATTCCATAGTAGCCCACAAGAAACAATCACTGATTCATGGAGACTTGCAGCCAGCTCTGAAACATGTCAACTCTGAGCTTCTCGTCGACCTTTTCTCTATCTTCTGGAGATTCACTTTTGTTTCTTACATCTGAGATGACAATGAACGTAATTCTCCGTTGATCGCTTTCGTCGTCAAGCTTCTGAAAGAAACACAAAACACATCCCAAAATATCTTATGCTTCGTTTTATTTTCTGACCAAGAGAGAGAGACCTTATTTCTTAATGCAGGTGAAATCCATTTTGGAGCAACTCTGACTGAAAGCTTTGCAACTCTGGTGAATCGTCTGACTTGATCACTGATTACAAAATTTGGTCTCTGGCTTCTGAGAAGTGACTCAGTGAAATAAAATCTTCTCATACAAATTCCACACATAGTCTCGTGATCTTCTAGTCCGTGAGATTCTTCATTGCATCTCCCTTTATGATCTGTGAATTATCTCTCTCGACTTTGTGAGGAACCCATCACGTTTATTTTACAAGAATCACATATTCCTTTCCATCACGTGTGATTTCTTCAACACTTATAGGAGCCACGAACAATTCATGTCTTACACGTTTGCTTCTTATCGGAACAATATAGCACACTTAAGAACACATCATTTCTCACACCAATTTTGAATTTTTGAAGTCTGCCTCTGATTTCGTTCACCTCTGTCATCTTGCTAAACAACACATTTCATCTGCAATGTATATGTTGAACTTATTAGGACTCAGTTTCGCCATCTACTATGAGCACTTAGTCCAAACACGATCAAAGAAGAATCAAAGAAGATTCTAAAAATCTCCTTCCCTTTTGGTTCATCTTTTCTCGCTACTCGCGATTCCATCTTTCTTTTCTCATTCTCGATTTCTGATCGCAATCCCTTGATTTTTCCAGCGATAGCTTCCGTCACAAATCAGAATAATGTGAACCTCCTCCTTTTTTGTTTAACTGTATCTTGGACTCGAACTCACAGCCCATGGAAGCAAAAGAAAACTTGAAGCTTGTAATAATGAAAAGATGGAAGCAAAAACAACCCAACTCTTCCTTTTCCTTCATTTCTCTTTATGAGGACCAAAATCCGATTTCCTGGTGACGCCAAAATTTCTATTTGATGCAAACCCAATCAGCATCTTTTCAACTCCGTTAAGTGTAGTCAACTTTTGTGTCAACCCGTGTTTCATATCTGACCCATATGAGGATTTGTCAAGCCGAAAATCACAGATATGTGAAGTGGAAAAGATTGCATAATCGTAGAGCCAAGTCACGACATATTTCCCCCTTCTTCATTGATATCTTCTTCTGATTGCCAACAACAGCCAATTGCTTACGCCTCTAATTTATTCTCTTGACAATTCGACAAACAGATGTAAAAGAAGGTTAATCAATATCTTTGTCTTCTTCAGAAATTCCTCCATGATCAAATTTGATTCCACATTAGCTTCCATTGAGTAACTGAAAATTACAGCCCTTACTTCGCTTCTGAAAACTCGAAATCACAATCACTAATCACTGCTCAATTTCTTGTTGATTTACTTCTGATCTCTGCATCCCATTATCTACATCCTCTAGAGTTTGTTATGCCTGATTGGGAACTTTCTCAATACTCTCAGTCTCTGAAGCTTTTCCTCTGCAAGCTGCAAGACCTTACACAAATTGACTCAGATTTGTTCTTCTTTCTTCCTCAGGGACATGAACAAATCAGACTGATCCTGACTCGAATCTCTATTATTCTGGCAAGTCTCCTTTTCGATTGACATTTGTGCAACCTCTGGTGAACCGCTTTATTTCTTACCAAATAAAGAAGACGAAAATTTCCAGAAACCAAGGTCGCAAACTACACGAATCAACCTTTCAGTAAACAGAGACAACAACTCTTTGTCTGAAACAAAAACAATCACCGTAACCCTCTTGACAGGAATTNTCACGAGCCTTGGTGGCGCGGCCATTGGTCTTCCAACTTCTACGCTTGCTTCTCCCGCGAGACTGCATAATATATCTTCAGTAAAACCGTCATAACTCCAGATCTAACCGTTAGCTTCCCTTCAAACCACTTGGATATGAAAGATAACAGTCCCCTATCTCTGGTGACCAAAGTTGGGGAAGATCGCGTAGCGGGAAGGTCTTCATCGGATGTTAAACTTCTAGCAGATCGAATCTGTCCAAATACCGTTTTGCTCCGAAAAGCTCCATTTTGCATCTTTTTTGCTAAGTTATCCTGAAAAGAGTCTTGACCATGCAAATACTCGAAAACTACTACTATTGTATGAAAAACCGAGTGAAACGCTTATTAAAGTGTTCACTTATGATGGTAAAAAAGGGTAAAATATGCATGTTATCAATCGTCGTCTTGTTCTAAGTTCGGAATCGAGCCCCTTGCTTGATCTTGTGGTCAATCTCTCCTAGATCTACCCTTGACTCCGATCTCTAGGTTGATCTTTTCTGCATGTGTCTCCACGTCCGTACACTCGCACGACTGGGGTTGATCAATCTTAACCTCGATCTTCTTCTTGAAACGGTCTGAACTCTTCAATCTTTTGATCGATCTTGGCTAGATCGACCTGCCTTGCTCGAACTCCTCCTCGATCTCAGTGGGATTTTCTTATTCGGATTTCTCCAAGTGTTTCTAGGCCGTCCTTTGATCCTTACAATGGTCTAGCACTCTCCATAACTCCAAACACCCAAAACAACCTGATAATGATGCAAATATGAAAAAAAAAAACTATGTAAATGCTAATACAAAGTGCTCTAGGATTTAAAATGAGATAAATGATAGAAAAACATTAAATTAGAATAAACTATTAAAGATATTTGCAACGCCCTGATTTGTTTCCTATTTACCAGTTTATGTGAATGAATGAAAGCCGGATAATATTTTCAGTGGGTGCAAAATTAGAAAGAAAAAAACTGAAGTGAGAAGAAGGGGTTTGATCTTGGATTTAAGTGGGTGCGCAAGTGGATGTTAGCCATCTCACCTATCATATATTTTGGAAATGTCTATACTAAATTGTAAACATAAAGAATATATTGGGTGCACTTGCAGGCTTAACTACTTCACTACCTTCGCCCCTGATGTCTTCTGAGATTGTCACTTGTTTTCTTGATTTTCTTGGTGATAGGTTTGTTCTTCATATCAGATCATTCTTTTGTACCAAGTTCTCAGGAAACTTTTCGTCCTGTTCTTCTTCATCGTCATCTTCCCATGGTTATTCTTGTACTTTTCAATATCATCTCTAGTGTACCTGTCTCTTATACACATCTAGATGTGTATAAGAGACAGATTTATAACCATGTGCCATAAACCCTAGACGACTTAAGCCACGCTTCAAATCTCTACAAGTAAATGGGCTTATCTTGAATCAAGGTCTACGACCTTTCTTTACTTAATCTTCAAGGACAAATTACTTTTCCTTTTTCTCCTTACCATTTGAACTTTCCATATGTAGATCACGTACATCTTCTTCTCCAAGATATGTCAACGTGCATCACATATCAAGTTCTAGATCTACACCACCTTTACCATCACAACATACTTCTGTTGATATTTCTGGATATATGTCTCTGTCCCAAACTCCCACATCATCTATGCTAATTCTGTCTCATGTATCACATATCGAACTGAGATACGTTCCTCTTTTTCATCTGTCACAGTAGTTGTACCACAATTGTTCTACCAACAGGTTGCTCATATTGTTCTACCAACAGGTTGCTTGATTAGTTCCATCAGCTTCTCAAATCAGTCAACACAAACACTAACATATAAGAGAAACAACAAAAGTTATTAAACCCATAAATGAAATGCTTTTCTACTTTCGAACACCATCTCCCGAAAATAACAAAAGCTGCGTTACCACCGCACCTACTGTGCGGCCGCTTCCCCACATACCCGCCACCACTCCTAGAGATCTCCCACCACGTAAGAAAAAATAAACCAATTTCTTAACCTGAGCCAAAATTCTCAACCGAATAGAAAGTAAATAACTGAACCGAAACTTAGATAATTGAGAGGATAACATGAGAAACTTAACGGGGAATCCTAATAGTTGTAGATCATTCGATACATCTTAAATATTATAACAATCCAGCCTAAAAAATAACGTAGAACAATTTGGTTTCGGAAAGCATTTAAATGTTTGATTTCTCACCAAAGGAATAGACGACGGAATACATTCTCAGCAAATCAAGAGAATCGTTAAAAAAAATCCATAGATAAGGCAGATATAAGCCTCACTTGGATTAATAGCGGCCGATCTTACGGCGCCATCACAGATTTTGGTTTTGGAGTTTCTTTGAAGATACAAATATAGGGTTGAAACAGAAGAGATAGCTGATGTGGGAGATTATGGGTTAAGCAAAACTCTGTTTTAAATAGGAATTTGTGGCATAACGTTTTTAGGAGGAGCCGATGAGACGGTTTCTGAGTCTTTTTGTAAGCTATGCTTGATTAAGAAGACGTAGCTGATTCTGAAAGATATAATTTTCTTAGCAAGAAGTATAGCTGATGTGGCAGCCTATTGAAGCTGGAATTTTTGATGATGTGGAGCCCTTCAGGAGCCCCAAACTGCTCCTTTTATTAGTATAGATGTCTCCGGACAAAGCCGGATAATATTGTCAATGGGTGCAAAATTAGAAGGAAAAAAACTAAAGTGTGAAGTGGGGGTTTATCATATATTTTGGAAATGTCTATACCAAATTATAAACATAAAGAATATACTGGGTGCACTTGCACCCTTTAACTACTTCACTACCTTCGGCCTGATGTCTCATGAGATTCTCACTTATTTTCTTGATTTTTTTGGTGATAGGTTTCTTCTTCATATCAGATCATTCTTTTGTACCAAGTTCTTAGGAAACTTTTCGTCTTGTTCTTCTTCATCGTCATCTTTCCAGGGTTATTCTTGTACTTTTCAATATCATCTCTAGTGTACACTTTCATCCCAGGAGCTCCAGGCATACCCTAAAATTATATAAACCCAAGCTTTAGAAAATTCCATAAGCTATTGATGAAACATAACGAATGAAGTGATGACCAATTTACCTGCATAGTTATCAAGATCTTGTTCATTTTATCTTTTGATGGTTTTGACACAAATAGTTTCCTAAGAAACCGATCTTAACAAACAAAAAGTAGTAAAACAACACACACACATTAACCCAGATCACAATAAAATCGACAATGGAAAGGTAATTCCCAGAGAAGCAAGATCAGGCTTTGACTTGTATATATACTCTACAACACCAGTGTCTAGTGTCTGAGTAACCAATTAGGCAATTACAGTAAAACCTCTATAAATTAATAATGTTGGGACTTCGAGATTTTATTATCTTATAGAGTTATTAATTTATCGATAAATTAATAGTTTATTAATTTATAGAGATATTTTCGGTTTGAACTTTTAACTTTCATCAAAAAACAATACAAAAATATTTTCAACAATGTAAAATTTATTCAAAAAATATAATATAAATAAATTTAAAAGATAAGTCAAACAACATTTATAAACTTGAAACAACAATATAATCATATTTTACTATATTACATTATTTATATATACATAAATGTATAATTATTAATTTATATAATTATTGAGATCATATTTTTACATAAAAGTTCAAAAAAAATTATTATCTTATTATCTTATCGAAATTTGCTAATTTTTACACTGGCCCAACTCGGGACCGGCAAATTTTATTAATTTATAGTGATTATTAATTTATCGAGTATTAATTTATAGAGGTTCTACTGTACCTACAACACAGAAACAGAGAAATATTCATATTGGCCAAGTCAAGATTTGTCAATAGAAGAACACAAAAGTGATCACCTTCTCACAAGCAATCTCAATTATCTTGCACTCAGAATTGCAATGCCTTTCTTCATCTTGTTAACCAACTACAAAGACAGTTGATAACAATGCCAACTCAAAATCTTTAAAGAAAAATAGAAATGAAAAATTCAACACAAACTAAGCACCCACAAACAAAAATATAGTAAAAACCCAGAAAACAGAAATAGACACCGAAATCAAACATAGACATCAAAATTTTTTCGAAACACATTACATTGGTGTTGTAAGTGGCATCTACTGTTGTTTTTGTGATGCAGGTTTATAGCATTTTTCTTCTTCACATACGATTTTTAACGATCTAAAAAAAATTGCACGATGGCGAAAGAAATTTGTAAGAATTTTTTTGTTGGGGGTCATAATTGTAAGAATCTTTAGTTAGAAAGATATTGCAAGACTTCAAGATAATTTAGTAGCTTTCGTAAGAACAGAAAAAAATATTATATCTATCCAATCATATAAAAACACAAGTGTGCTTAGTGGTATTCCCAAGAAAGCATAACTTACCAACTTCTTTATCTAACTAAAATATTTCAGGTTTTGGTTTGTCATCTGCATTTGGTGGTTTGTGCCTCGACATGATTCGTTTTATTTCTTTATTTATAAATAATTGTCTGCTTTCATATCTTTAAAAAATATAATAATTGACAAACGCAATTGTAGTTCTTAGCATTGGGCATTCGGATTTTCGGTTCAATTCAATTGGATTTTTTTAGATTTTGGATAATTCGGATATAAAAGTTTAGAATCTATATAAAAAACTCCAAAAAATTGATTCGGTTCCAGATATCCGAAATAAAATTTTAATTAGTTTTTTTAATAAAATTTGATTTAATTTTTGATAAAATTTTGTTTAATTTAGACAAATATAAGTAAGAATATTTGAATGTTTTGGTTTAAACATTCTTAATATTTTTGAGTTTAAAACTATAATTTTGAATGTTTGGTTACTTCAATATAAATATAACTAATATTTTTAAGTATATAATGATATTTCATATCCAAAATATATATATTTTTTAAATAATGGGGTATTTATTTATAACGTTCGGTTTTTCTAAATTACCTTCGGGTTTTCGATTCCGAAAATTTTGTCCAAGCCTATTTAGTTAATTAAAAAAATAAATTATTGTTGGTCACTTGGACTCTCTACTTTATTCTTTCACGTCTCTCTATACGCCAAATTATGTCTCTTCATTCGACAAAAAAAAAAACTTAAATCCAATGTTAATGTCTTGTCTTTGAATACTACCTTACTCTCTCTGATACTCTTTATCTCTCTCTCTTTCTCTCTCTGAGCTTATGCCGCTAGGACGATCGGAGTTCGCCGACGGCGTGGCTGTACGGAGCCTAAGCGAGATCTCGGAGGTTGACGCCGTACGAATCGGAGCTGATATTGTATCGGCGGCGAGACGTCTCATCGCGCTCTTAAGATCCGTCGGAGACTCTCAATGGCTTCATCACCCTCCGGTCATTGCCGAAGCTATCAGACGGTGAAATTACACCTTTCCCTTTTGATCGTTCGGTCAAGATTCATCTTTTCCTTTCTCCTGAATTTTGATCGTACGGTCAAGATTCATTTTTTTTTTTTTGGTAAAATGTGTTCTTTCTTCTTACTATTTTTAGTATCTCTCTCAAAACATTACACTCTGGTCCCCAAAGTTTGGGTTTTGATTCATCGAATTTAATTTATTCCTTTGAACTTTGACTTTTCTTGATCATGTAAACTTTCAGACAAAAGTCATATACTGAGATTGGTGTTTCACTGTTGTTTGTGTTCTAAAGATACGATGAGCTGTGGATGCCGTTGATTTCTGATCTAACGGTTGGTTCGAAGCCTCCAATAATCCTACCTCCTCTTGATGTTGAATGGGTTTGGTTTTGTCATTCCTTAAACCCAGTAAGCTCTGATTCCTTTCTTCTTGAAAACATTCCAAAAATCAGAAGATTCTGATTTGATCTGAATTATAATAGTTTGATCAATCTTTTCTCAGGTAAGTTACAGGGATTACTGTCAAAAGAGATTCTCAAAACTTATAGGGAAACCCGCGATTTACGACGAAGAGAACGAGGAATACGCGGTTCTACAATGCGAGAAACTCTGGGTTACGAGATATCCAGAGGAGAGTTTCGAGAACAGAGCTGATCAAGATTCTCATGAGCTTGTTTCTTCATCATCTAATGAAGATATTGAAACTGAAGTAGAGAAGCAGAGGTTTCTCTGGGAGAAGTTTTCAGCACCTTACATGTCTGAAACCGTTTACTTGATCGCTGCTCGGTTACGCTACAAAGGGTTCTTGCTTATACTACACAAGTTTAAAGAAGAGATTTCTCGTCTTGTTCCAGCTTCAGATATTCTTCTTATGTGGCTCACACATCAGGTACCAGTTTCTTGATTTTCTTTTTATCAGTCCTTTTCGGTAGTTTAACCGGAGAAATGGTGAATTTACAGAGCTACCCGACGATATATACAGAGGATGTTGATGAAAATCTGGACGAGATGATGAGGAAAGTGGTACGAAACGGAGAAGCAGTAGAGAAAACAGAAGTGGAAGCAACAAAGACACTTTGGGATAGATATTTCAATCAACCATACGAGAAAGCAGGCGGCGAATTGACTGTAATAGCGAATGAGTCTCGTCTCTGCAGCAGCAACACCGTGTTTTATTGGCCTGTCTCTGATATAGACATTAACACCGGATACAAGTCCATTCGACCAAGATTTGTCTTGGAAGTAAGTTTCTTTCTTTGATATACAGTGGTTTTGACTCCGAAGTAATCATAATGATTCTTTATTTTTTTGGCAGTTATGTATATTTATAAGGCTGAATCCAAAGGCAGAGGCGAAGGAGTCGAGTTTTCTTCGTTTGAGAGTTGCTAGATGTCATCGGAAGCTTCAACTTGATAAGAAAACGGCTGATTTGTCCCGCGATGGGTCGTGGCGAAAAGGGTGGCATCTTTACTGCGAGTTTGGAACACAAGGAGTGGTTTTGGAATCTCACTGTGACCGTCCTCGTGGGATTTGCTTCAGAAGCGGNCTGATACTCTTTCTCTCTCTCTCTTTCTCTCTCTGAGCTTATGCCGCTAGGACGATCGGAGTTCGCCGACGGCGTGGCTGTACGGAGCCTAAGCGAGATCTCGGAGGTTGACGCCGTACGAATCGGAGCTGATATTGTATCGGCGGCGAGACGTCTCATCGCGCTCTTAAGATCCGTCGGAGACTCTCAATGGCTTCATCACCCTCCGGTCATTGCCGAAGCTATCAGACGGTGAAATTACACCTTTCCCTTTTGATCGTTCGGTCAAGATTCATCTTTTCCTTTCTCCTGAATTTTGATCGTACGGTCAAGATTCATTTATTTTTTTTTGGTAAAATGTGTTCTTTCTTCTTACTATTTTTAGTATCTCTCTCAAAACATTACACTCTGGTCCCAAAAGTTTGGATTTTGATTCATCGAATTTAATTAATTCCTTTGAACTTTGACTTTTCTTGATCATGTAAACTTTCAGACAAAAGTCATATACTGAGATTGGTGTTTCACTGTTGTTTGTGTTCTAAAGATACGATGAGCTGTGGATGCCGTTGATTTCTGATCTAACGGTTGGTTCGAAGCCTCCAATAATCCTACCTCCTCTTGATGTTGAATGGGTTTGGTTTTGTCATTCCTTAAACCCAGTAAGCTCTGATTCCTTTCTTCTTGAAAACATTCCAAAAATCAGAAGATTCTGATTTGATCTGAATTATAATAGTTTGATCAATCTTTTCTCAGGTAAGTTACAGGGATTACTGTCAAAAGAGATTCTCAAAACTTATAGGGAAACCCGCGATTTACGACGAAGAGAACGAGGAATACGCGGTTCTACAATGCGAGAAACTCTGGGTTACGAGATATCCAGAGGAGAGTTTCGAGAACAGAGCTGATCAAGATTCTCATGAGCTTGTTTCTTCATCATCTAATGAAGATATTGAAACTGAAGTAGAGAAGCAGAGGTTTCTCTGGGAGAAGTTTTCAGCACCTTACATGTCTGAAACCGTTTACTTGATCGCTGCTCGGTTACGCTACAAAGGGTTCTTGCTTATACTACACAAGTTTAAAGAAGAGATTTCTCGTCTTGTTCCAGCTTCAGATATTCTTCTTATGTGGCTCACACATCAGGTCCGTTTTATATTACCAATTTCCCGGATCTTCTAGTTCTATCCCTAAAAGCTTTCGCTCCATCACTCGTTCTTTTAGTAGTTTAACCGAAAAAAATGAATGGTGAATTTACAGAGCTACCCGACGATATATACAGAGTATGTTGATGAAAATCCGGACGAGATGATGAGGAAAGTGGTAAGGAATGGAGAAGCAGTAGAGAAAACAGAAGTGGAAGCAACAAAGACACTTTGGGATAGATATTTCAATCAACCATACGAGAAAGCAGGCGGCGAATTGACTGTAATAGCGAATGAGACTCGTCTCTGCAGCAGCAACACCGTGTTTTATTGGCCTGTCTCTGATGTAGACATTAACACCGGATACAAGTCCATTCGACCAAGATTTGTCTTGGAAGTAAGCAACTTTTATGATATATAATGGCTTGAATCCGAAGTAAGAGATTTCTGTAATCATAATGTGATATGAAATGATTCTTCTTTTGGCAGTTATGTATATTTATAAGGCTGAATCCAAAGGCAGAGGCGAATGAGTCGAGTTTTCTTCGTTTGAGAGTTGCTAGATGTCATCGGAAGCTTCAACTTGATAAGAAAACGACTGATTTGTCCCGCGATGGGTCGTGGCGAAAAGGGTGGCATCTTTACTGCGAGTTTGGAACACAAGGAGTGGTTTTGGAATCTCACTGTGACCGTCCTCGTGGGATTTGCTTAAGAAGCGGAAAATCGGAAGGGATGATTGCGTTTCTGTGGAATGATCTTCTAAGAGCGCAATCTCTAGCGTCTGGTAGGTTTCTCGGGAAGCAAGTAAGTGTGTTAACTTCGGTCACGCCCCCGGTTCAAGCGCCATACTTGCTGAGATTTGTACCGGATCGAGTTACAGATGATTCGGGTGCTATGGTATCTGATTCAATTCAAAGAACAAACAACTTCCGGCCTCAAGAAGGAAGATGGCTTACTAGAACCGTTCTTGATCACGCTGGAAGGGAATGCTTCGTTATCCGTATCAGGTAAAACCGCGCTTTATTTTCTTCTTCATGGAAACCGGACTGTTTGTTTCTTATTCTTGATTTTGGTTTAGAGTCGGGAAGGGAGTGTTTAAACGCGGAGGTGAAGTTCCATCCCCGGTGAAATCGGAGGAGCGGATAACAGAGATACGAGTAGGTTCTTGGTCTTATCTTGAGGGTTCAATCGGTAAAGCTCCAGGTACGTTGCTTAGAAGATAAGGAGAAACTCTGTTTTGTTTTTTTGCATTTGCCGTTTGCGTTTACATTTTGCAAAATGTTCTGTTTTCTTATGAAACATTTCCATATGTAAACGTAAACGCAAAAAGATAGCGTTTGAAAGAATGGTAGTCTTGAGCAGCCTACGGATCATTGTGTTTGCTCGTCTAGTACAGAGAAGGTGGTTGGTACCGTAACGCCTAAAGAACCGGTGGAGGATTGGGAAGCCGCCTGGGAATTTTCGACCGGAGACGAATTGCTTATCCGGTGGGACTCATCAGGATCTATCTCAGAACTCGGTTTACATTCAAGAAAGTCCGGTTCGATGGTATGATTTTCAAGATTTCAAGAACTTGTTTTTCGCAGTTTTTAAAACCGGTTTTTGACATTTTTGGTGGTGGACTTTATGTAGGTTAGGCTATTAACTGGACGGAGAATGCAGTATAAAGGAGACAAGGAAGAAGACGACGACGGTTTTGTAACAATGGTTAGATCAACAGAAGAAGATCCAGCAGAAAAAGCGACGGCTCTGATCGATTGGAAGCATCAAGCTGTCGAGTTTTTGCCCGAGGAAGACGCGGTTTTAGTCTTGCTATTGTCGGTATCGATTCTAAGGAGCGTGACACAGAGAAGAAGAGAAGACGTTGGTAAATTATTGGTACGGAAGAGGATAACCGAAGCTACCGGTGAACGGGATTGGGGTTCGGTTATCGTCGATGCTTCATCATCAAATGTATCATCTTCTTCTAGTCCATACGTAGAACCGTGGTATCGAAACTCCGGTAAGGTTTTGGCGATGGAGGAGAAACCACAGGTGGCTAGATATCCATATCCAGTTAGGAGCTATTCTAACGTTGATGGTGGTGATAATTTGTACAAACACGTAATATTTGGGTGACTTTAAAGAAAGAAAGAATTACTCAGATAATACACAAAAGTTGGTTTATTATTAAAGTATTATACATTTTTTAAAAATTACTCAAATATTTTGTGCTCTTGTGTAATTACAATTAACACCCTTCATTAATCTGCAATTAAAAATGATTTTTTATTGCAAAAATAATTTTTTTTAATTTAAAAATAATTAACCAAAAATTAGTTTAATACACCTTATTAACATCTAATCCACCTCATTAACTTGAAAAAAACTAAATCTACGTCAGTTTCGGGAAAAAAACTTCTCTTTCTCTCGCCGGCAAAACTTCTCTCTCTCTCTCTCGGCGATTCCGAAGTCGAACCCTAATTCCGCCGTCGTCTCGTCTCTTCCCGGCCGCTTCTCTTATCTCCGTCGCATTTTCTCTCCTTTTTCACGAACAAACTTGCTCCGGTAAGTTCGATTTTTTTTTTGAGTTTAACCGTTTAAGTGCATGTGATTCCCGTGATTTACACCGTTTTCAGAAAACTATCGCGGTGATATTAAAGATTTATATCGATGCTTATTACGGCTGATTTTCGCCGTCGTTGATTTACATATGGTGGCTGATTTGTTAGATCTATTCGATTTGGTGTCTGGTTTATCAATGCAAATGTGACTGAGTTTTCTTTATGTTGCGTCTGAGTTATGGTTTGTTTTACGGCTGATTTATGGTATAACAATGCATGTGGCTGAGTTTGTTTTATGTTTCGGATGAGTTATGATTTACTTCACGGCTGATTTATGGTTTATCAATGCATATGTGGCTGAGTTTGTTTTATGTTGCGGCTGAGTTACGATTTCCCAAGTTTCTTCTGCTCCAAATCCAAAATTGAGGATCCAATCACATATGCATATAAATAATTTGTTTCTGCTGATTAATGGTTTTATTTTGTTTTTCGAGTAGATGGATTTAAATTCGGGCTCCTCTAGTAACAATAGGAGCAGAACTTTCGGCGGTCTTAAATTGTGTGATTGTCGATTGCCTGCAAAAATTTTCACATCCTGGACAGATAAAAACCCGAGTCGAAGGTTATTGGGTTGTGAATTGTACAAGGTATGGAGAATAACGAGTGATTGTGTGGATCATATTTGATTGTTTAAAAATCTGATTTGTGTGTCTTTAGGAGGGTGGGACAGCTCACTGCAAATACTTTAGGTGGTTTGATGAAGAAGAGGTGAAAGGATGGTCAAAAAGAGCATTGATCCAAGCTCGAGATGAAATCCGGGAGAAGAAAAATGTGATCGATCAACTAAGTACAACAATTGTGGAGCTTCGTAGAGAATTGGAGAAGCATGAGGTGGAGAAACAACGATTTGAATTTGTCGAATGTCTAGCGCTTGGTTTAAGTTTCGATGGCATCTGCGATCAAAATATCCAGGCTATACGGGAGAAGATGGCAGCAGAGATCTTCAATGAGGCACCTGATATGCTTGCACAGTTTCAATGATAACGTTCTGTTTTAAGGATTTTAAGCATTTTAAAATGTTGTTTGTGTCTGATTTAAGGATTCTGAACATAATCGTTTGTGGTTTATGATTAATAGTGAAGTTACGGTTGGTTTATGATTAAGAATTAAAGTTTACATTTGACGGCTGAGTTATAATAATTAAAGGAAGTATACTTATACTAACTCAGCCAAACCACAAATGAATCTGCGTTAAGTCAGCCATGTCGTTATAATAACTCAGCCAAACCACGAATGAATCTGAGTTAAGTCAGCCATGTCGTTATAATAACTCAGCCAAACCACAAATGAATCTGCGTTAAGTCAGCCATGTCGTTATAATAACTTAACCAAACCACGAATATGGGATATCTCAGCAAAACCACTATAGCAGATAACCACACATATTTTTTGTAGCAAATTACTCACAAAATGATCACAAATTTATAGTGGAAATATAGACACCAAAAATATAAATCCCCAAATACAAATTCTAAACCCTACACATTTAATTCTTAATCATAAACGATTTATTAACTTATAAACTTTGAATAAACATCAAATGATATACAAATTACAACACATGTAACTAATTTCAAACTTTTCAAAGTTTATAGTTAATATTTATTTATTGTAGACAACAAAGAACTTGCTTCTCATTGGTTAATTCTTAGAAATAAGGATCATGCTTTATTTTATTATTAACCATTGATAAAACTAAATCCAACGGACAAGAATCTCCTCTTTTGTGCTTTCTTCTTTTATTGTCTCTGCAAATGTCATTCAGATATAAATCTTGTTTTTATTTCAGATTCACTTTTTCTCAGATTTTGGGTAGGGTTCGTTTCGTAACTCAGCCGTGCGTTATTCAAGTTACGGCTGATTTATATTCAAGTTATGGCTGATTTAGAGTCAAGTTACGGCCGATTTATAGTCAAGAAAAGACGATAATAGATAGATAAAACACCGGGAACACCAGTACATATAGAAGTTCATAGAAAAGATGATAATAGATAGATACATAGAAGTTCATAGAGAAAACAAGTTTAACAATGGAATTCACGTACTGAAACCGACATCATCTGGGCCAAATTCCTCAAACATAACGACCAAATTATTCCACACTATCCTATTAATCCACTCGGGCTTATCGCCACCACGCGCCCATATCCTCTTCAACGCACGCATCTGGTTTCGGAATAACGTTCTAGCACACAAATTAAACTGCGTCCAAACCGTTGAAGTATGTTTTGGATCCCACGTGTATTTACGCTACAAATTAAGAAAAGAAAATAAGTTATAGAGTATAGAATCATATTAGGGTTTTTGTTTTATTGTGCTTTATATAAAAGAATGGTGCTTACCGCGAGAAGGAAAAACCATCGTGTCTTATAATGGTCGGGAATCAAGCGGTACGTCGGCCACTCATGGTGTCGGTTGTGTTGAAGGATCTCTCCGATCGCAACAAAGAGAAAGTGATTGAACTTGAACCACGTAACAGTGGTTTTGTCAACCAGACACCCGCACCAGGGTCTAGAACGGGAAGATTCTCCCGATCAGCGGCGTTAAGGATCGTTTCAACATCTCTGAGAAATTGTCTTGTGGTGTGAGGAACAACGTCCATGTCGGAAGATTGAGATGGAATATAAGATTTGGAGAATCTGATATAACCAGAAAAAGAGATAGGAAGACGAAAGGTTGCCTAGACTAGCTTAGGGTTTCGAGGCAACTTTACATTTCACGTCTGAGTTATAATACTTCATGGAAGCCGAAAGGTTGCGTAGGTTAATTATGGTTTCGCGCCAAATTCACATTTGACGGCTGAGTTATGATACTTCAAGGATGAGTTATAATACTTAACGGCTGAGTTATAATACTTCATGGAAACCGAAAGGTTGCGTAGGTTAACTTATGGTTTCGCGCCAAATTGACATTTCACGGCTGAGTTATGAAAATTTACGGCTGAGTTATGATACTTTATTGCTGAGTTATGAAACCTTACGGCTGAGTTATGATACTTTACGGCTGAGTTATGATACCTTACGGCTGAGTTATGATACTTTACGGCTGAGTTATGATACTATGTCTGAGTTATGGATGTTTACGGCTGAGTTATGATACAATATTATGTCTGAGTTATGATACCTTACGGCTGAGTTATGATACTTTACGGCTGAGTTATGATACCTTACGGCTGAGTTATGATATGTTACAGCTGAGTTATGATACTTTATATAAACATAAAACACATAAACCAACAGTCATATTCAATATTACCATATAGGAAAAAGAAAATACATGCCAACAATACTACGTCGGACAAGTTTTCGCATTATGCCCAAACTGTTTACATCGAGAACATGCGTGTTGTTTCCTAGGGCGTTTATTTCCAAAGGCAACTTCCAAAGATGATTTAATCCTAATTTTCTTGGGCCTTCCTGGCTGGTTTACAACAATCGGAGGCAAGCACGGTTGGATAGTTACAATTTCAGGAACAGGTAGCGCTGTATCTGAAGGCATGATTGAATCGGCATATGCGTTAACCAAATAGCCGCTCTTATAGTAAGGACTGCACAGGGATATACGAGACACACCCATATGCTCTGCAGCTGCGATTGCATGGGCGCATGGTATTTTTTCGTGGTCGAAACGACGGCATGTGCATCTTTTTGCATCCACATTTACAACATGCAAATATGTTCCCTCTACACGTAAAGCATCAATCGTTTGTACATCCATAAGTCTTGTTGCGGTGACACGGGCCTATTTACAAAAAAAAAATATGATAAGGCTGATTTATCAAAATAATGTCTGGTTTATGAGCATTTGACGACTGACTTATGTAAACGATTACAGCTGAGTTACCTGTAACAGTTTTTCAACACCTCATGAGAGCGTTGTTAGCTGCGACTTCGCATCCTCTCTCCGTTCGGCAAACCATCTGGTCATCATAGTCAGTATCGATTATAACAGTCGAACTATGGGAAGACTTCTAGCATTTGACAGTGCTTTGTTCATTGATTCTGCAATATTGGTAGTCATTAAATTGTACCTTTCACCCGGGAAATGAACACGCGCCCACATTCGGACACCAGCTCTTTCGAGGTATCCATGTAGTTCAGGAAGAAGCGCTTCAATCTCATTGAACGCCTCAGTAAAATCAGTCAGCGTAAAACACCTTGCCGCTTTTTTCACCAAGGGGAACAAATGTTTTCCTTTGAATTTCACCAAAATGTTCTTATACAAATGGTAAGTGCAAATTCCACGAGAAGCCAACGGATACATATTACCAATTGCTTTCCCTATTGACTTATGTCTGTCCGAGATTATCGCAAGATCCTTATCGTCAGGAATAACAACTTTCAGTTGCGTGAAAAACCAACGCCAAGAATCATCATTTTCAGTGTCAACAACACCGAACGCTATTGGGAAAATCTGAAAATTACCATCCTGAGCTAGGGCTGTTAGAAGCGTCCCTTTGTAACTACCATGGAGAAAAGTACCGTCGACAACAACAACTTTGCGCATAAAAGGAAACCCAGCAACACTCGCACCAAAAGCAATGAACACATACTTGAATCTTCCACACTCATCAATTTTAAGACGCGTGACTGTACCCGGATTTGCCCGTCTTATCATGTACAGGTAAGAAGGCAATTCTTTAAAACTATTCTCAAGAGTCCCCAGATCGATCTGCCTTGCAAACTTTAGCGTCCTATGTGACTTCCAATAATCCATCTCTCGACACCAACTTATTAATAAATCAGCCGAAATGAGAATAACTCAGCCATAATATATCTATAACTCAGCCGTAAACAACCTATAAGTCAGCCGTAAACAATCCATAAGTCAGCCAGAATGTATTAATAAATCAGCTGAAATGAGAATAACCCAGCCATAACGTCATGATAAATCAGCCGTCAATAACCTATAACTCAGCCGGAGTGTATTAATAACTCAGCCGAAATGAGAATAACCCAGCCGTAACGTAATGACATTTCACACATAATATATGAATAAGTCAGCCATAAAACAATCTATAAGTCAGCCGCAAACAATCTATTACCTTTATGCTAAAATGCTTATTGATAATTATTCCGACACTGCGAGGTTTAACGGTCGGACCAACGTCACCAAGAAAGTCCCTGTAAAGAGCTCCCAAAATATCAGGTGTTGCTTGTCGTGATCGATTAGAACGTTCCGTCACAGAACATGTGTGTTCCAAATCGCATATACAAACATAGAAATGCGGCTCATCCCCTTGTTTAGATGCACGAACTCTCCAACGACATCCATCCACCCAGCAAGTCATAACCACTGTACTCGGATTTGATACTGGTACATCAAAATCAAATTCATCCCTTACCGAAAGAAGTTTCAGTCGTTTCTCCAACTCGTCTTTACTCCCGTATCGTTGTCCTACAGCAAGGTTTAGCGAAGACATCTCCAACCTTAAAGCCTCTGAGTTCCTAATCGATCTGGTCGTTTCAATGTTCTGAGGTCTCTTCTTAGGAGGCAGAGTCGGTGAATCTTCGTCTTTCTGAGGCTCGCCGTATACAGTGAAGTTGTCATCATCAGATGACGCACCATCGGAGTCGTCGAAAACCTTAAATCGGCTTGAAAATTCATCATCTTCTTCTTCGTCATCTGCTTCTTCGACATCTTCAACGTCTTCTTCGTCTCTGTTTTTACTATAATCATAACAGAAACCATCAAATCCCCCACCGTAATCTTCGTAGCTAGATTCAACTTTTGAGTCAGAAGGCCGTTTCATCCTTCGTCTCGATCCATCATTCCGACTAATTTCTGTAGACTCTTTCTCCGTAAACTCCACAGTGAGACGTAGCCGATCGATTTTCCATAGGCTTAGAAAACATTGCAATTGTCGATCATTGGAGACATAAACTGGTGGAGTATCATGCGACATATTTTTCATAGCCTTGTTCGAGAACATGTAGCTCAGCTTTACCTGATGGCTCAACTCCTTCAATCCGTAGTCATCGAGAACCAACTTCACAAGCTTGTCGTGCGTTGTTTCCGCATCTATCTGCACAACTCTACACCCTCTATCGTCGGTGTTAAATACATATTTGTGTTTCTTTACCCAATTACCAGAAACTACAATTACCGAAACCGGATCCATCATAAATCGGAGAAAGATGAAAGAAAATGAAGAAGAACGAGGAAGACGATGACGAACAGATCTGTTCAGGTGAAGAACAGACATCGACGGAGATAAAATCGATGAACACGGCGAGGAAGACGAAGAGGAAGACGACGTTTCGTATTTCTCTGTTGATGATGACATGGAAATATGCATCCGACGTCATTTTTTCATTGATGAAGTGGCAAGTAAGCCACCAAGCGATCACGTAAATTAACTGTCTTAAATCAGCCATCGAACAAAACTTTAAGTCAGTCGTAACATGAATACTATTACAGTAATTAAAAAACGAAAAAAACTGCTGAAGCAAATGAAAATCTTTAGCTCAGCCGTATCGTTTCATAAGCCAGCCGTCAAAACATGCTATTGTAGTAATTAATCTTTCGCTACCAAATCAGCCGTAATTAGGCCGAGTTTTCGTTAACCCAACTCGTTACGGCTGAGTTATGACACTTACACAAAAATCAGCCGTAACGAAGCAACAACTCAGCCAGCCGGAGAAAGTTAATTCAGCCGTGTCGAGACAATAACTCAGCCAAATTTTGACAACTCAACCATCGGGTTATAACTCAGCCGTAACTTATGTCTGAGTTATCTCGTAAGTCAGCCGTTTTCTCATAACTCAGACATATTTCGTTAACTTAGCCGTAACTTATGTCTGAGTTATCGCGTAAGTCAGCCGTTTTCTCATAACTCAGACATATTTCTTAAATCAGCCGCAACATACCGTAACTCAGCCGTGATTGCCGCTGTAGCGCTTTACGACTGAGTTCATTAATACACGTCAGCGATTTCTGACGTGGCGGCGCGTTTTTTCTGATGTGAAATTAAAAAGTAATGACATTTTTTGTAATTAAGTTTTTTCTTATAACATGTTACAAGGGCACGCTAGGTATGGAAAATATAGGCAAAATATGATAGTAATAAAAAAAAGTTTTGTATGTTTCTGGTCATATCACCTAATTTTTATGATATCTGAGTAAACTTCCCTTAAAGAAATTGCATATCATTTTTTAGTCGAGATTGTTTGGGTGTAACCAAAACTAATACGATGCTTGAGATATTTGAGTCTCTAGAGTCTCTACCAGTTCATATTCATGTCTTTGCGTCGAGTTACGGTTATCAACTATATCCGCATCATATCTCTAACAAGTTTCCTATAACTATTATATCCCATTTGTCCCCTTTTTTGTTTGTTTAAGATTAGAGATAAATAGTTATTAAATAAGGTAAATATCTTCTTCTTTTTTCACATATACATGTGTGTATCTTATTATATACAAGGTGAAGAACCATAAGAGAAACCCTAATCAAATCGATATCAATCTAGAATAACATGAACTCTTTGAAAGCTAACAAACTAACAAAAAAAACTATTACGGAAAATCAACAAAACCAACAAATTTTCTGGAAAATCAAAATAACAAACAAATTTTGCGGAAATCGTCAGAACCAACAAATTTTATTTCTTCACCAATTTCTAATTTTGGATATGGACACGAAAAATATGGAACATGCAAAAGGCGCAAGATCTCGTACGAAACTTGCGGAAGACATACAAGATAGATTCGATCTGGGGCAGAGAGATCAATGTGACGATCATGTTTTAAATTTGGCGATGCAAATTTAATGTTTATTATAGACCTAGAAATAACTCATTTTCTTTCTAAAAACGTATCTTTCAATTTTTTTTCACTTTCAAGAACTAGAAGTGATCACAGAACAAGATCCTAAGAGCAGCTCCAATGCTAAAAATATAAAAATATTAATATTTTAATCATATAATTATATTTCATTTTTTTAAATCATTAAAATGTTAGTTAAGTGACATATAGAATGAATAGTTTTAGAACTGGTTCTAAAAACTTTAGTTTAAGAACCTTTTTCATTCTCTCTCTTATTTTATTTTAGTTTTTATTTATTTTAATGATAAGTTTCTTATATTAGATACCACCATTAGAGCTGTTCTAAGAGCACTCCAATGGAAGTATTTAAAACATGTTCTAAAGAATAAAAAAATAATAAAAAATCAAAAAGGAGGAGAGAGATATAAGAACTGGTTCTTATTTAAGAGGTTTTAGAATCTGTTAGAACCTGTCTCTAACCACTTGACATCATCTGATTGGTTTACTTTTTAAAAATAAAATAAAATTTAATTACATAATTCTATTATATTAAAATATTATTAAATTAAAGTTAAGAATCTCTTTTTTAGAACCTCACCGTTGGTGATGGTCTAAAGAGGCTAAGATCATCTCCAATGCTAAGAACTTCTCATGGGTTCTTAGCATTATTTTAATTATAAATTTTGAAAATGTTTAAGTTAAGAACATCTTTAAAAGTAATTAAACTTGTATGCCTCCAATGGTAGAACCCCACTTAAGGTTCTTCAAAAAAAAAAAAAATTATTTTGAAAATTATAATATTTTAAGTATAATTTATTTTGTTTAAATTATTAACCATTTTATATTTTTAAAACATAAAAATTATTGCATTTCATAAATTTTGTGAAGTTTTAATTTTTTTGAAGTTTTGTGAAGTTTTAATTTTTGTGAAGTTTTGTGAAATTTTAATTTTTGTGAAGTTTTGTGAAGTTTTAAAATTTTGTTAAGTTTAAAAAAATTTTTTGTTAAAATGAACCGACCAATCACAAACTGACACATATGAGGTTCTTAACAATTCTAAAAACTCTCTTTTATGAACCGATTCTTAACATTTTATTTAGTTTTGAATTATTTTTTTTTAATTTTTTCTGTAAGAACCCTATGTTAAGAACCTCCATTGGAGGTGTTCTAATGCTATACCCAAATTCAGACAAGATATATTCAATTTTGGGCATATTAAAATTTGGAATGATCAAGATCCATACGATAATCAGATTTTCGAGTCGTTAAATTGCTCCACCTGCAACGTTCTGATTTTTTTTATTGTCTAGTATGGATCTTGAGCTTAACGTGATTCTTTCATTGTCTAGTATGGATCTTGTGTTTCCGATCTAGAGTCTGCACAAGACTCTGGACATCCTCTAATGCCTGGAAAAGACCATCCTCAAGTGCAAGATGATATACTAAACTCTCAACTAGCATGGTTAGTATAAATTGATCTCGAAACCTAATTGTTGTTTTCTATATAAAATTTCTCATCTGTCTTAGATTTATGATAACCATGTTAAATGTTTGATGTATGCATAATGGATATATTATTCTTCTGTAGATATATTTCTTTCATTATTTCCTTTGATTGTCGACTCCAAATTTGCTGAATTGCTGATTTTTTTGATGAATATTTCTTTAATAATAACATAAGTATATTGATTAAAGAAAAGAGAAAAAACAACAACAAATTGTTCAGTTACTTAAAGCCACTTTTTATGTTTCGTAATATAAGTTGTTTTAGCTAAACACAAGAAGATTAAGAAAATTAATTTTCTTCTAAAAGTATTATTTAATATATAAATAAAATACAATTCAGCCAATTATAAAAAATAATCAGAGTATATTTTGAAACAATAAAATACTTTTAAAATCACTTATATTATGAAACCTAGGAAGTATTAAATTTTTGCTAATTTTTATTTGTTTAATTCTAACTATCACAAATTTCATAGTTTATTGAGTTAATTAGGGCATGCGAAAGCCTAGTTTAGGAAAGATTGACTTTTGAATACCACAATGGAATAAATGAGATGAAGAATATCAAAACTGCCGAAAAGATGTCTGCAGTGTATGAGCGCAATATATCGTAAAATTGAGTTTTTTTTTTTTTTTTTGGGAACTTTTATCGTAAAATTGAGTTCCAACAAATATGTACATTTTGTGGTTTGTTTTCCTTGTAACTGTAAATTTGTTCTTACGTACGCCTTTTGGTGTTCTGTAAACTTTTTTCTAAATATAGATCTAGATTTTTTTCGTTCGTTAAAACTACTAAACTTTAATACATAGATAACATAACAATCTATGTGATTTGTTTCTCTTGTCTTTGTTCATTTGTTTTTAACGGAGTTCTTTTTTTTTTGTTGTCAACAAAAAATTTTTTTGTCAACATTTTTGTAACACCCCGACCGTCCTTACCGGCGAGTCACCCATCCCTCCGTCGGGCTCGTGGGCTCCGCCCCTGTCCGACGGTCGGTGCGTTAATTTTTTTGGTGGTCCGACCGACTGATTTACTTGTCCCTGCAATCACCACGTGACTTTTTCCCGTGTTTTGGCCTCACTCACAAGGTTCCGCAGAGGACTTCCCGGAAGATCACCCATCCTAGTGCTACTCCAACATAAGCACGCTTAACTCTGGAGTTCTCTTAGGTAAGTGACCGGAAAAGGTAAGTGCACTTTGATGACATAGATAGCCAAATCAATCCATTTAAACTTATTCAAATGGGTCGGATCCGGGTCGTTACAATTCTCCCTCACTCAACGGGAATTCGTCCCCGAATTCTCATCCCGCTAGTGTGAAACTTAACCCCCAAACCCCAAGACAGTCTCCTGGGACAGAACCAGTTTGACTTCCCTTGGCTCTGATACCACTTGTAACTCTCCGACCGCCCCTACCGGCGAGTCACCCATCCTTCTGTCGGGCTCGTGGGCCCCGCCCCTGTCCGACGGTCGGTGCGTCTAATTTTTTTGGTGGCCCGACCGACTGATTTACTTGTCCCTGCAATCACCACGTGACCTTTTCCCGTGTTTTGGCCTCACTCACACGGTTTCGCAGAGGACTTCCCGGAAGGTCACCCATCCTAGTGCTACTCCAGCATAAGCACGCTTAACTCTGGAGTTCTCTTAGGTAAGTGACGGGAAAAGGTAAGTGCACTTTGATGACATAGGTAGCCAAATCAATCCATTTAAACTTATTCAAATGGGTCGGATCCGGGTCGTTACATGTTTACTTATTGCACTGTTTTTGTAGAAGAAACGTAACACAAAACAGAGTATGACAGAAACTTGTGTTCTTTATTGATTGTTTCAAAAACTGTATTTTTACATCACGGTTATAATATGTTAAATACTAAAACACAACACAACAAAAAGTTGTGTCTTTCTATTTGTGTAACAACACAACCTAAACGAACAGTCACGACTTTACAAGACATCGTTTAATACACACATATTCTAACTTAGACATATTAAGACTAAACTCAATTAAATCTAACATTCCCTCTTAATTGAGTTTCGTTCTTACTCCAAGTTTCCTCCTTAGTTCTTCAAACCTTGAACCGCCAAGTGCCTTTGTTAGAAGATCCGCAAGTTGAACTTCTCCTTCGCAATAATTGAGTTGAATCAAGCTTTTATGTTCCGCCTCTCGAACAAAGTGATACTTGATTTCTATATGCTTGGTTCTTCGGTGTTGCACAGGATTCTTACCAATTGCAAACGCAGACTTGTTGTCACAGTAAATTGGAACACCACTTTTAGACTTGAAACCAAGTTCCTCGAGAAGTCTTTCAACTAAATTGCTTGATTTGTTTCTGCACATACTGCAATATACTGCTTCTGCTGTTGATTGTGCCACCGTTTGTTGTTTGCTTGACTTCTAACTAAACATTCCTGATCCAAGAGTAAAACCATACCCGGATGTACTCTTCTTGTCTTCAATTGAACCGCCCAATCACTCTCTGAATAGCCAAGTAATTCTGGAGTTTCAACACTTGTGAATTGAACACCAAAGTTTGATGTACCTTTGACGTATCTTAAGACTCTCTTGCCTTCTTGATAATGTTTCATGAATGGTGCAGACATGTACCTTGATAGATAAGAACTTGCAAACATCAAGTCTGGTCTTGATGCACAAAGATACAAAAGACCACTAACAATGCTTCTGAATTTCGTTGGTTCACCATACTTTCCATCATACTCTGTCTTTTTGACGTTTGGTGTAACTGGAGAATTTACACTCTTGCTTCCATTCATGCCAAATTTCTTAATGAGTTTATTGGCATATTTTTCTTGTGATAGAAAAATTCTACGATCATCTTGAATTATTTCCATTCCCAGAAAATAATTAACAGCCCCAAATATGTCATCTCAAATTCCTTCTTCATGTCTTCCTTGAACCTTTCAATAAGTTGAGAATTGCTTCCAGTGATTACTAAGTCATCCACGTAGAGACTCACGATCAAAACATCCTTGTCTTTCTTCATTACGTACAGGGCTGCATCATTCATGCTTCTTTGAAAACCACTTTGGAGAAAGTATGAGTCGATTCTCCCATACCAAGCCCAAGGGGCTTCTTTCAAACCGTAAAGAGCGTTACGAAGCAACAGGACTTTGTCTTCTTCCCCTCCGACTATAAATCCAGGCGGTTGTGCAACATATATCTCCTCTTCGAGTTCTCCATTGAGAAACGCTGATTTTACATCCATTTGATAAAGCCTCCACTTCTTTTGTGCTGCTAGAGCAAGTATGGCTCGTATTGTATCATGTCTTGAAACAGGTGCAAATGTTTCAAGATAATCAACACCATATTCTTGAGAAAACCCTCTTGCGACTAACCTTGCTTTATACTTGATTGGATCTCCATTTTCATTAGTCTTGATGCGATAGATCCACTTCACGCTGATGATGTTTTTCTTTTCTGGTTTCTCCACAAGTAGCCATGTTCTGTTTTTTTCTATCATCTTGATTTCCTCTTCCATGGCTCTTCTCCATTCTACGATCTCCGAGGCTTCATCATACGTTTGTGGCTCCTCCGACATAGGAAAACACGCTTCAATTTCTTGAGCCGCTTCTTCTAGATCTACTATTGGTGCGATTTGCATAATCTCTGTCATTGACTTGTATTTATTTAGTGGCTCCGAAGTCTCTCCTTCTTCTTCATTGTTATTACCATCACTAATTTGAAAGTGAATAGGGCTGGAAATTCCTTGAATTTGCTCCGTTTGTGGCTCTTGATTATCTATGGGCAAGACAAAATTCCTTTTGACTTCTTCGTGTCTTTCCCAATCCCAATTTCTTCCTTCTTTAAATGTCACGCCTCTACATATTTCCACCTTTTCATTATCTAAAATGAAAAATCTGTACCCCTTTGATTGGCTACTATAACCGATGAAAATTCCACGTTTGGCCTTCACATCTAACTTGCTTCTCTTCTCATCTGGTATATGAACAAAACATAAACTTTCAAATATCTTCAGATGTCCAACTGTCGGTTTATGCCCACTTCACTTTTCAAAAGGTGTGATGTCTTCTTCAATGGCTTTTGTTAGTAAGCGGTTCTGTAAATATGCCGACGTATACACCGCTTCCGCTCAAAGTTTATGTGGTAATCCTTGATTTGTAATCATGGTTCTCGCCATCTCCACAAGTGATCGATTTTTACGTTCCGCAATACCGTTTTGCTGAGGCGAATACGGTACCGTCACTTGTCTCTCGATTCCACATTCTTGACATAATTTGTTGAATTCATTCGAGTTAAATTCACCACCGCCATCGGATCGTAACTCTCTAATCTGACATCCCGATTGAGTCTCCACTAAGGCTTTGAACTTTTGAAACAATGAGAGAGCTTCAGACTTGTACTTGATGAAATATACCCATCACATGTGAGTATAATCATCAACAAACAACAAGAAGTACCGAATTCCCTCAAGAGATTCAGTTTGCATCGGACCGCAAACGTCAGTATGAACGATCTCAAGTTTCTTCTTTGTTTTTGTTTGAGACTCCTTTGGAAGCGCATTGATATATCATGGTTTTTACCCGTTTTTGGACCATGATATAAGTCTTTTTATAGAGTTTTGGTACTTTTAGAGTCCTATTAGAGACTTTGCAGGTTGGACTACGTTTGGAGCATAATTGGAGATTTTGGATCATTCTGGAGCATTGTGGAAGAAGCTGCAAAATGATGAAGTCAGAGAGCCAGATTTCGGAATGAGTGTTGATCGACACTAATTGGTGTCGATCGACACCAATCGTGGATTCATAAAACCGCCTGATTTTACAAGTCTTGAAGAAAAAGGAAATTTGCCCAGAAGATTTCCTTATTTACAAAAGTGCTCCAGCTCGTGTTTTAGCCTATAAATATAGTTTTTCAGCCATTTTTTAGGCTACACACAATATTTTAGAGAGAGATTTTAGAGAGCTTTTGGGGAGATAAATCTTATACTCTGTTCTTGAGAGATTTTGAACCCCTTTATTTCTTCTATTGATTTCTTTCATGCTTTCTATTCAAATTATGATTTATGTTTCATTAATCATGTCTGAGTAGTTTGCTAGTTAGGTTTAGGGTTTTTCAAAGGTGATTGATGAATTGTTAGGTCAAATTAAATTGTTAGGATAAAATCATTAGAGTTCTTCATCTGGATTTGTGTTTAAAGCTTATTCTAGCTTCATGACCTAGAATCTGATCTTAGGTTAATTAATAGATGCGAGAGTATTATTGATTGCCTGAACTAATGTTTGATGAGCAAAATACCTATTCGCAAAGAGATTTGGTTTAGGATTTTGTGAACAATTGAAACTGAACTTTAATGCTTTTTTGAATTGTTAGAATTTGCAAAGAGATTTGGAATTCTAGGGTTTAGGCATAGATAATCTTCGCAGCGAGAGTTGGTTTATTTTACATTGGTTTATTTTACATTAGTATTTCGAGTTCAAGAACGGATCTTCATTATTCCTAACATTCTGTCTAGACCTGAAATTTAGATCACCTGAGAATTTCCTGAACCTAGCGTTTTGTCTACCTGAAATTTAGATCACCTGAGAATTTCCCTGAACCTAGCGTTTTGTCTCCTGAATTTACAAAGTCTTAAATTGCTTTATGTCTTTTAATTTAATCTTTTTACATAGCATAATCTGAATTTAGAAACCTTAGAGTAGCATCTACTTCCCTTGGGATTTCGATACCCTTTATACTACGATTGCATTTGCTTTGCAGTTGCAGTAGTTTTATTAGGGTAAAACCTGAGCTCTATCAAGTTTTTGGCGCCGTTGCCGGGGAAGTAATAGCTGCCTACGAAATCTAGTACTAGGATTTTGACTAGGTTTTCTTTTTATTTTTGTTACTAATTTAGTTTCCTAACTTTTGTTTCAGGTGCATGTCCAGTACCAGAAGCAACAAGGAAGAGGAACTAATCGCACTGAACCAGGAACTAGGCCGTCTCGAACGTATGAACCGCAAGTCTGCTCGAGCGTCGATCGACATGGAGAGCATCGATCGATACCTGATAACTAGCTTTTTCACAGGTTAACAAAACCTAAAGCTTGTCTATGTCATTGAAGTACTTTAGGATATCAATCCAACCTTGGGGTGAAAGGGTACTAAGAATACAAGAGATATAAGAAGCTAAGCAAAATTCGAGTTAAATGGGTGAATAATTCTGAAACAATTACTAGCGGTTTGTAAACAGACACGAAAACTATTTTACAAATTTCACAAAAGGGTTATAAAAGTACTAGATGACTCTAAAATTATAAAACAACAGATCTACTAAATTAATAAAATACAATTCTAAAACCGGAATAATAATACATATTTGATGGTGAGTAGCAAGATAATAAGAAAAACTATTTCTAAAATTCAACCAATTACCAAATCAACAACAGATAATAATACAAGACTCTAAGAACTTTCTAAAATAATAAAATGGTAAGAACACAATTTTACAAAATTATAAAACCATATTGCATAATTAAACTATTTAATGGAAATTTAATCAAAATAAACAAACATAAAACTAGAGGAAAAAGGTTTTTGGTTGTGAAATATTAAAAACAGATTCTAGGTTGGGAATCATGCTTTAGGAAAGTTGAAGATTCGAACTTGGGGTTTAAAAACATAAATTCTTACTCTTTTAGTTATTTCTCTAAACCTTAAGAAACCACATTAGATTTATCCATGATGTGTGGCATAAATCCTTTCTTCACC
>JAHZTW010000001.1:373029209-373053353 GCA_020283515.1 Alliaria petiolata
AAGGTGCGACTAGCATAGTAGATAACATGCAACCTCTTGTCCTTTCTCTGCCCCAAGACAGCCCCTACAGCGTAGTCACTAGCGTCGCACATGATCTCAAAGGGAAAGTCCCAATCGGGAGCTTGGACTATAGGTGCGGTCACTAGCGCGTCTTTGATGGTCTTGAAAGCTTGGTGGCATTCTTCATCAAAGTTGAACTCAGCCTCCTTGCATAGCAGCCTAGTGAGGGGGCATGCTAGCTTGGAGAAATCTTTAATAAATCTCATGTAGAAACCAGCGTGTCCCAAGAAGCTCCTTATCCCTTTCACGTTAACCGGAGGTGCCAAAGTGACCATTACTTCCACCTTTGCTCTATCCACTTCGATTCCTTTTCGCGAGATCTTGTGACCAAGGACAATCCCCTCTGTGACCATGAAGTGGCACTTCTCCCAATTGAGCCCAAGGTTGGTCTCCTCACATCTCTTGAGTACCCTACACAAATTTGACAAACAAAGGGAGAAGGAAGAGCCATACACGGAGAAGTCATCCATGAAGACCTCAACCATCTCCTCGATTAAATCAGAAAATATGGACATCATACACCTTTGAAACGTGGCAGGTGCGTTACATAAACCAAATGACATTCTCCTATAAGCATAAGTTCCATAGGGACAAGTGAAAGTTATCTTTTCTTGATCATTAGGGTGAATGGGGATTTGGAAGAAGCCACTATAATCGTCTAGAAAACAGTAATAGGGGTGGTTGGCTGAACGTTCTAGCATTTGGTCAATGAATGGCAGTGGGAAGTGGTCTTTCCTAGTGGCTTTGTTGAGTTTTTGATAGTCTATACACATTCTATGTCCCGTGATGGTTCTAGAAGGTATTAGTTCATTGTTCTCATTTCTTATAACCGTGATACCACCCTTTTTAGGCACCACATGAACCGGTGAGATCCATGTGCTGTCACTTATTGGGTATATCACGTTGGCCTCTAAAAGTTTAAGAATTTCTTTCTTAACCACTTCCTTCAAGTTCGGGTTCAAGCGTCTTTGGTGTTCTATAGAAGAGGTATTTTCATCATCTAAATGAATCCTATGAGTACAAAGTAATGGTGAAAGGCTCTTGATGTCACTGAGAGAGTACCCAATGGCCTTCCTATACTTCCTCAACTCTCTAAAGAGTGAGTCTAACTCATCATCATTTAGGTTATCATTTACAATGACCGGGTAGGTCTCATTTGTTCCTAAGAAAGCGTACCTTAGCCCAATTGGTAGCTGCTTGAGGTCCACCTTTGGGGCTAGCAGCTCACTCCAGTCCTCGTCGTGGCTTGTGTTGTTGTTGCTGTCCTCATCTGCTTCCTTAGATCCCGGGTCATGAGCCTCCAAACTACCTTCTCCCAACGTCTGTCCCACAGAGATCGAGTGAATTGGTCGATCTGCCACTCGATCTAGACTGGATCGAGTAAATTCTCTCGATTCACTTAGTCGTTCTCCATTAGATGGACCACAAGTTCGATTCACAGGGTCGATCTGGCCTTCGATCTATTCCTCAGATCGAGTAAGCTGCTCGATCTCACGGTCGATCTCCGGGACAATCTTGCGAGAATCAAGAATGCGAACGTACTCTTGAGTCTGTTCGTTTAGGTAGCCAAACTCCCCACACTCCTTTGTCAGGGCCAGCTGTCGATGATCTTCTTGTGCCAACTCTTCAAGCAATTCATCGGCCAATGCATCTAAAGCTTCTATGTAGAAGACTTGTCCACCGATGGTTGGCTTTTTCAAGACTTCATTGATGTCAAAGTTCAGCTTGATGTCTTTGCCAAGGTGTAGCGAGATCTTGCCGTTCTTCACGTCAATGATCACTCCAGCAGTTGCCAGGAATGGCCTACCAAGGATTAGAGGATCCTTAGGCTCTTCATCCATTTCCAAAACCACAAAGTCGGTTGGGACGTTTACATTGCTTATCTTGACTGGCAGATCTTCAAGCATGCCTACAGGGAGTCTTATACTTCGATCAGCTAGGATGAGAGATATCCTACACTCCTTGAACTTTGTGAATCCCAATTTCTTGGAAATGGAATGAGGCATGAGGTTTATACTTGCTCCAAGGTCACACAAGCAATTGTCGAACTTCAAAGGACCTAGAGCGCAAGGTATGGTGAATGATCACGGGTCTCCTAGCTTTTTGGGAGATATTTCCTTGTGGATAATAGCACTGCACTCCTGACTCAATACCATGACCTCTCCTCCATCTTCTTTGGCTTTTTGGCAAGGGTGTCCTTCAAAAACTTCGCGTACTTAGGTACCATAGCCAAACAATCTACCAATGAATATCTCAGCTCGACGTTCCTCAAGTGTTTCTCAAACAAGGCCCTTTGCTTCTCAATCATCTGCTTCTTGAAGCGACCAGGGAAAGGGAGCTTGGGTTTGTATGGTGGGGGAATGAAAGCTTCTTTCTCTTTGCTAACTTCCTCCACTTTCTTTTCTAAAACCTTTTCACTCCTTTTCTTTGGTCTCTCAATGTAGACATTGTCGAAGGTGATCTCGTGATCATTCTCCCCCTCTTGAATCACAATGTCCTCATTGTCTTCAAGCACAGATTGTTGTGGTAGTTGTTTTCCACTCCTTAACAAGATCGCGTTTGCGTATTCTCTCGGATTAGTTTCACACTTGCCGGGTAAGCTACCTTGTCCGCTTTTGCTTGCTTTTCCTTTCTCGAGCTGTCTGATCTTGTTGTTTATTTGAGTGATCTGTGTAGATACATCAGTAAGAGAAGAGTCCAGCCTGTTGTTGATATCCACAAATTTCTGATTTGTAGATGCTTGCCCTTGAAGCAATTGCTGGAACATAGCGTGGACCGGGTCTTGTTGGTGTTGTTGCACTTGTTGCTGATGTGGCCCAAAACCTGGAGGGTAATTCTTTGTTCCTTGCTGCTGTTGGCGTTGGAAGTTGCCTTGCTTTTGACCCTGGAAACCTTGGTTTTGCACAAAACCACCTTTGTTATAAGGAACAAAAGGTTTTCCTTGTTGTGGTGGGTAGACTTGGTCCTTTGGGTTCTCTACGTTGGTGCTTTGGTATGAAAGGTTATTGTTGCCTTGATACCGTGGAGCATACCCTTGTTGCCTGTTGTAGTCTACCCAATTTGCTTCCTCAATGTCCTCTTGACAACCTTCTTCAAACACCTCCGAAGTTTTCCCCACAAAGTGTACTTGCTTTTGATTTGCAAGCATCATCTTGTCGAGCTTCTCATGAAGGGATTTCAGCTCCTTCCTGTGTGACTCCATCTATGTACCCCTTGGTGCTCGGTCATAGTCCTCAGAGTAGTTGCCATCGCTCAACGCCAAGTTCTCTATGAGCTCCATACCCGCGGTCACTTCTTGTCCAAGGAAGTTTCCTTTGCTGGCGGTATCAAGTAGTAGGCGGATCTTTGGCAAAGCTCCTCTGTAGATTGTAATAAGAAGTGTCTCCTCCTTGAAACCATGATGAGGACAAGCAATGGTGTAGTCCTTGAATCTTTCCATGGCCTCACTAAAGGTCTCGTTCTGCCTTTGTGCAAAGCCACTGATTTCGCTTCTTAGCCGAGCTGTTCTTGTAGAAGAGAAGAACTTTGTAAGAAAGGCCTTCTTGCAATCTGCCCAGGATGTGATGGTACCTTGAGGGAGGGTCTTTTCCCAATGGCGAGCCTTGTTTTGCACCGGAGGAGGGGTGATGCCAAAATGATTGTGGTGAGTGTTTGGTGCATCACCCGCACCTATGATGCGTGGTGGTCTTTGGGCGTGGATGGGGTTTACATTACCCCTTCCAGCATCATTGTGGGGTGGTTCCCCATCTTGGTCTCGGTCAGCCATGACCTCTTGTGCAGCCTCTTGAACAAACTCTTGCACAAGCGCTTGCTCTCTTGCTCTTCTATGTCTTGCACTTCCAAGTTGATGAATGTTGTCTAGATAGTGAATCAAGTTATTATCACCACTAGAACTCAAGTTCATGTACCTGAAAACACAGATGGAAAGGTAGAGAAATTAGTAACCTAAAGATTGAAAAACAAAGACTTAGTCTTCACTAAATTCCAAATCCTAATACTTCAAACTTAATCCCAATTTGGCAACGGCGCCATTTGATAATACGTTTTTGCTGTGTTTGTCAAACTGTAAGCTTTCTCACGTCATTGCAGCACTTAAGGGTCAATCCAACTTGGGAAGATTGAAGGATACTAAGAATACAAGAACTTTTGGTAAAGCCAAGCAGATTCGGAATAAATGGGTGAACAAACCGAAATAAAATACTTAAGGTGATCTACTGAACATAAAAACTATTTTAAAATCCCGAACAAGGGGTCAAACAACTAGAAAGTTACGTCTAAGGAATTAAAAAGCACGACTAATAATTTTTGAAAATGCAAAACTAAAGACTGACGAAACAGGAAATTACCTAAGACTTGGGACGAATTTTAAAAACTAGAAATAAAAATCTACTGACTCTTAAACTCTACCAGGGTGCGAAACACGACACTAGGGAATTTCTAAAATACTAGCAAGACCAAGAATGCAACTTTCTGAATTTAAAAAGCTTTAGTGCAAGAAATAAACAACTAGATGGTTTTAAGCTAAAAGATTGAAACTTTAAACCAAAGGAAGATGATTTTTATGTTTTCAGATGATAAGAAATGGATTCACGGTTTGAGGATCAACTTAGAGGGTTCAAGATTCAAGCTTTAGGTTTTTAAAACATAAATCTACATTTTTTGTGCTTTCTCTTTAAGCTAGCTTCATCCATGGCGTGTGGTATGAAGCCTTCCTCATCCCTTCCTCCTAACCCATTGATCGTGGAGGAAAGAAAGGATGAGAAGCATGATGCATAGATCTCAAAAAGTGGCTTAACTAATCCCCTAAGCAACCATGGCGTTTGGGAAAGGAAAGATTAGTCTCTTGGATTTGGATTTAAGGGATCTCCTAGATCTGTCTAGGACAAGGAAATCCCTGGATCAAAGATGTCTCTCTCGAGATCCTCTAGGCCTTAAACGCCCAAATCGAAGAAGAGAATGGTTTTAAGAACAAGAAAAGACCAAAGCTTAAACCCTTAAACCATTAATCACCTCAAACCTCAAACCCACAAGATTACTACTCACTATGCATGATTAAGATGCTGGAAAACGTAAAAGAAGGAAAGCTAAACATGATCAAACAATTAAGCAAAGGGATTAACAAAGTACTTAACATAAATTTAAAGATTAAGGTTTTCTAAAACATGAAAAGCTTGAAAAACTAAAAATGGAGGTTTTTCTCAAAGAAGGAGGAGACAAAACGCAAGTTTCGGATCCCCCTGCCAAAAATAGGTCAAGGGCCTTTTATACAAAAAGGGTAATGGTCCCCTCACTAAGCTCCAAAATGTGAGCTGTCCTGATAAGGTAAGAGATCGCCCTCGGTCGTCGATCTCTTACTCGATCTTGGCAGTAGAATGCCTTCCTTCGCTCGATCGCCTAGTCGTTCCAATCGCAGAGATCGGGTGCCTCTGTCGATCGTTTACTCGATCTTGGGATGATCGAGTCTTGGGTTCGATCTGGCTCTCGTTCCATATTCGCGTCCGTGCTTGTACTCGATCATCTTGGTCGATCTCTGACCTCGATCTTCTTCCACGGAATGGCCTCGTGACTCGATCTTGTGGGCGATCTTCTCAAGATCGACCTGCCTGTCTCGATCCTTAGCTCGATCTTGGTTCCCCTACTTGATGCCCGAGTTCTCCCAAGTGTCCATAGACTCCATTTTGATCCTCAGCTTGTCCACACACTCCCCGAAACTCCAGTGTACCCAAAACAACCTGAATATGATGCAAGAATGCAAGAAACATGCAAATGCTAATGCAAAAAGCCTTAGGACCTAAAATGGAACAAAAGCTACAATTTCCTTAAGTATGAATGCAATATGTATGCAACTTATGCCCTAAATGCAAGCTAAATGTATGAAATATAGGGATACATCATCCTTTTCACGGAACTCAGGCTGCCGTTCTTAAACTTAGACTTTTTCACACTAGGGAAGATCAAAGTGAGATCATGAAAAACTTATCTTAAAAATATTGGAAGAGGAATCAAGTTCAATGCATACCAAACCCCAAGATGAGAAGTTGAAGTTCATTAGGGTGGAATTAACAACAAAGTTTCTAAATTCTCCAGGAATCTGAACTCTCCTTGTTAGATTGATCCACTTGCAGCTTTCCACCTAGTAAAACCTGCAATCAACTACTATGGCAATGGTTCTTCAAATGTCAATGTGTTGTGGTTAGTTCCAAGAAAAACTGAAAATTTCAACTAGTTTTGACTCAATAAAACAAAATTTTGATTGACTTTCAAAAACAAACACAATGTCAGTAACTACCTCTCCCCAAACTTAAACAACAATGTCCCTAGTGTTATCAAGTCTGAAGCTGGTAAAAAGAATGAATAGAAACGATAGAATTGACCAGACATAAGACTTACATGTGTTTGCGCATGGTGTCGATCGACACTGTTCATGTCGAGCTCCCGTGTCGACCACGGTCGATTATCGTCCGACGCACCCTTTTTTGTGTGGGTGGGTCACTTCTTTTTCCTGCAAAATTATCAAAAGAAAAACCAAGCTCTCTACGAGAATCTCGTGGCTTGCATAAGTGTGAAGGAGCTTTTGAACCTTTAAAGTTCTTATTGATAAAATCAGGAGGTTTGGAATTGATTATAGGAAGTACATACCTCTGCTTTCTTCGAGGTTTCTGAGCTGTAGGATGTGGAGTCGTATGTTTGACAACATGTGATGGACTTGCAACATTAGAAACAGCTCGTGGATTGTTCTGCGAAGGGTGTCGATCGACACTAGGAGTGGTGTCGATCGACACCAAACCTGCAGCTCGAATCTCTGCACTTTTTCTGCAGTTCTGCAATCCTTGCCTCCATCACAAAATGTCTTCCTCCATCAACCTGTGTTTGATTAGAACTTTATCTCTGCTAATAGTCCTGAAGAGATTATTGTTTCCACTCCAATCCTCTAGCTCAACAGCTTTCTCAAAATTCCCAGCCAACGCCTCTTGAACAACTAGCTTGTTCAATTGCTCTTTAGTATACAGCTCCTTGACATACCCAGCACTAATGTCATCTGAATGTTCCATGATTGGATCTTGATCCATGGAAATCTTTACTGAAAAAACTTGACCATCGATGGTGGATGGCCCCCTTAACTTGTCCATGTCAAAATTCATGACAACATCACCCAAATCAAGCTCTATTTTCCCTTTTCTCACATCAATGATGGCACCAGCTGTACCCAAGAATGATCTTCCCAAAATAAGAGGATATGTGGGTTCTTCATCATATTTCAAAACCACAAAATCCGTAGGAATCATGCAGCCTTCAATCTTCAGGGGAACATCTTCTAAGACACCTTCTGAGATTCTTTTGATCGATCAGCTAGGACAAGAGAGATTATGGTTGGCTTGAAAGCAGTCATTCCAAGTCTAACAACAACAGAGTATGGAATCAAGTTGATACTTGAGCCTAGATCGCAGAGAAAATGAGGAAACCTTCATGTTGAGATTGAGCAATCTAGCACAAAGTTTCATGGAAGAGGTAACTTCTCTAGAATACTCCTCTGAATCACAGCACTGACTTGTTCAGAGACCATCACCTTCTTCTTCTTCCTTGGAACTATATTCAAGAGAATTGCACTCACGTCTCTGGTAAACAATGCTCCTTCCTGAGGACTCACACCATTGATAACCATTCTCTTGACATATCTTCTTAATGCAGGTGAAAGTTGGACTGCATCAACTAGGGGTAACTAAACCATCAGCTTATCCATCATTGCCTTGCAGCTGGCTTCTTCTATCTCCTGTTTAGACTTTCTAGGAAGCCTGGGATAGGGTAATTTAGGCTTATACAGCTTTTTCTCTGCAATTTTTGAAGGTTCAGGTCGATTTGGCGAAGTCTGGGGATGGTGTCGATCGACACCCTCCTTGTGTCGACTTTTTGGTGTCAACCATGCTCGATTTTGGTCCTTCAGAGTTCGATATATCGAATTTTTCAAGTGGTGTCGACCGACACTAGTGCATTTTTCTTGTTTTTATGGGGTGTCGACCGACACTCCCTCTTGGTGTCGACCGACACTGGCTCTGCAGCTCGAATTTCTTCTTCTTCAAGCTCTTCAAGCTCCATGAATTCTTCTGCACTTCTTACCATGATGGCATTGACATGATGTCTGGGGTTGGTATCACTCTTTCCAGGAAGAAACCCATCTTGTCTCTTCATAGCTCCAGCAGTTTGAGCAACTTGAGTGTCTAATTGCTTGACATGAGTATTTAGAGACTCAAATTTCCCATTCAGATCAGTGTACATGGCATCAATCTTCCCATTGAAGTCCACAATCATCTTCTGTTGACCCTCTAAGATCTGTTCAAGCATAGAATTCATCTCACTATCTTGTGCAGGAGGCTTCTGGTAAGAAGAAGAACAATAAGTTCTGGTAAAGTTGTTGTTCTGAAAAGGCTTCTAGTAAGAGGAACCATATCCTTGTTGATTCCTAAATCTCTGATCTTGAAAACCAGCTCCATTGATGTAATTGACTTCTTCGTGCTCAGGCTCAAAATTCTCCACCTCTGCAGCAAATTGGACTTACTTCTTTCCCACAAGGAGGCTATGCATTGAGTCTAACTTAGCATTCACTTCAGCAATCTGACTTCCATCCATATTTACAGCTTGCTTCTTCCTCTCAAGATCTGCATTCTTAGTACTATCGCTAGATGGCAAGTTCTCTATCAGCATAGTAGCGTTTTCTGGATACTGGGTATTGAAATTCCCATTGCTTGCAGCATCTAAAGCCATCTGGTACATCCAATCAATACCTCTGTAGAATATTCCCAGCAGTTGAATCTCAGTGAAACCATGATGTGGACAGTCCCTTTGATATGCTTTGAATCTCACCCAAGCAGCCTTGAATGCTTCAGTTGGTCCTGAGAGAATGTAGTGATTTTTGTCCTCAGACCTTGCATCATCAAAGAAGTTACACAAGAAGGCATTCTTTGTGTCATCCCAAGTAGTCAATGACCCTGGATCCAATTGCTTCAGCCAGTATGCAGCAACTCTAGCAAGTGAGTATGAAAAGAGTTTGCAGAAAAGATAATCATAGGACACTCCACTGGCCTTAATGCTTGATGCCAAATCCTCAAATCTCTCAATGTGGTCCATAGGATGTTCATGAGGAAGACCATGAAAAGGGTGCTGAGACACCAGAGTGTAGAATGCAGGCTTCAGCTCAAAGTCATTCCTCTGAAAAGCAGGTGGGCGAATTGCAGCTCTGTTAGCATAGAACTGATCAGGCCTATTGTAATCACCAAGTGTCCTACCACGCCCAGCATTTAGTCGTAGTGCCTCCTGCTGCGCTTGGTGTCGATCGACACCAAGGTTGTGTCGATCGACACCAACAGGTTATGCGATAACAGCCCCGTTCTCATCGAGTCTTTGTCCTTGCTCGTTCCTTATGTGCCCTTCTGTGTCAACTAACTGACCCTCTCCGTCTCGTATCAGGACCATAGGATTGACCATTGTAGCTTCTTTCTTGGCCTTCATGTTGGTCCTTTCCAATTTGGCGAGTTCGCCTATTCTCAAAATCACTAGCTCTTTGTCCTTGTTACTTCTGGTACAGCGATTAAGCATACACCTGAAAAAGAGAATAAGAAACTAAAAATTAGTAACCAAAACAAATTAAAAACTTAGATAAAACTCTAATACTAAAAATCTGTAGGCAACTAATCTCATTCCCCGGCAACGGCGCCAATATTTGATATGCTCAAATTTACCTTAGAGCTACTCTCTCAAATTAAGAGATCACTATAGTATTTAGGGATCGAATCCAAAGGGAATGAAATAGTGACACAGCAGACTTTTAAGTTCGAATTAAGCTAAGTATAAAGATGAAATTAAAAGACAGCAGGCAAATAAAAACTTAGTAAATTCAAGGGAGAAAAACGCTAGGTTCAAGAAAATTCTTAGGTGAATCCTAATTGCAGATCTAGACAAAATGTTAAAAATTTATGAAGAACTGTTCTCGAACTCGAAACACAGCAATAAAATCAACCAACTCTCGCTGCGAAGATTATCTATGTCTAAGCCCTAGAATTCCAAATCTCTTTGCGAATTCTAACAATTCAGACAAGCGTTAATAACATGTTCGATTGTTCAGAAAATCCCTAAACCAAATCTTTTTGCGAATAGGTATTTTGCTCATCTAATATTAGTCCAGGCAATCAATAATACTCTCGCATCTATTAATTAACCTAAGATCAGAATTCTAGGTCGTGAAGCTAGAATAAGCATTAATCACAAATCTAGATGATGAACTCTGATGATTTTATCCTAACAATTCATTAATCACCTTTGAAAAAACCTAACCCTAACAAGCAAACTACTCAGACATGATCAATGAAATAGAAATCATTATTTGAATAGAAAGCATAAAAGAAATCAATATAAAAAATAAAGGAGTTCAAAATCTGCTGTAAAGGAGTCTGATTTTTCTCTCCAAAAACTCTCTACAAATCTCTCTCTAAAATAAAGTGTGTGCAGCCTAAACAATGGCTCTGAAAATCTATATATAAGGTCCAAAACACGAATTGGGCACTCTTGTAAATAAGGAAAATTTTTGGGCAATTTCCTTTTCTTTAAAATCTCGTAAAGTCGCGATATCTTCTGAAAATCTTTGGTGTCGATCGACACCATGAACAGTGTCGATACTGTTCATCCAACTTCACTCTTGACTTCATCTCTTCGCAGCTTCTTCCACAATGTTGCATAATGCTTCAAAATCTCCAACTATGTTCCAAACGTACCTGAACCTGCAAAGACTCTAATAGGACTCTAAAAAGACCAAAAGACTCTATAAAACGGACTTATATCATGGATCAAAACCGGTAAAAACCATGATATATCAGATGCATTAGGTTAGGTTTTTGCATATTCTTGCATATTTGGAGTGTTTCCTAGGTACAAGAGGTGCGTGGAGGTTGGTCCAAGGAAGAAGGTTCAAAGAAGGATCATGGAGAAGAAGATAGACGTCTTCTCTCACAACATCGGGCATCGATAACGGCTTCCTAACCAATATGGGCAAGCGTAAGGAGGAACCTCGAAGCATGGCCACGACTTGACCCCGATGGAGGCATCCCGAAGTGAAAGTTCCACAAAATGTTCCCACTGACAAATATCGGACACGGACAACGGGATGAACACGGTACAAGCAGCATCCAAAGGACTCCGTCACGGGATGATCCCGAAACCAGTGCCTGATATGGAAGTCATCTGAAGATCAAGATGTTGGGCATATCTGCCTTTCCCATCGGCTTGACCCCAAAACGCTACACGCCAAGAATGTACCCATTTAGGGCAAGTGGTCCCGACATGTAGGATTTTTCCTCTTTTATGTATAAATACAACTTGTCTCTCATCCTTATCTCTCTCTCTCATTCAGTTTTTAGCTTTTAGTTTTATTTTGTAGACGAAACTCTTTGTTCTTATTTCCACCATTAAAGCTTTTCAAAAGTTTGAACCTTTGTGAATTTGTAAGCTTAATCAAGTCTTGTTTGATAGCATTTCTTGTTAAAGCTTCTTTATTTACTCATTTTAGACTATCTTTCGTGCTATGAGTTGTCTTCTTGTCCTCATGGATTTTGAAGCTTCTCTAATGGCGCGTGAGTAGTCCTTTTTAGGATTTTGATGGGTTAAAAGAACCAAGGGACCTTCGGATTGCATTTCTTGCTTAGTTAGTACATAAAGCTTGATTCTTTCTTGTTTATCATTACTCATGCTTAGCCTAGTTTGATCACCTAGTCTAAAGTCCATAGGCGTCTTGCATGAACACCACGTGTGAGATTAGCTGGAACCATGACAAGAGTTTAACCCTTCTTAGCCTAAGACATTAGTTGTCTAAGGAGTTTTACGGTTCAATAGGGACGAATACTCTTTCTTGTTTCTTCTATTGTACCGTTTTACGAGAGCTAGTCTATGGTGATAGAAATTCAAAGAGGGTAGACCCAAACACCATGGGCTAACCGATTTGTGGATCCCTTTACCTAAGAATCACCATCAAAAAACCAAGTTTTGATGTGATCTAAAAGCTTCGCTTGTCCAACAATCCGAGAGTTACCTAGTTCACAAAACCCATCTTGATCCTTCTTTTAGCCTTAAAGTTTTAATCTTTCGTCGTTTAAGTTGTTACTTCTTGCTCAAGTAGATTAAAGTTCATCTTTTTATGGTCTTAAGTGACATAAGTCCAAGTTTTTAGTAGTAAAGATCCAACCTTTATTCATTTCGAGCTCTACTTTTAACACCAAATGGTTTCATCATATATGAATGTGATAAGTGCCTATACATCAAAAGTAGTCCTCACGGTACATTGATTACATGCATATTATTGGTAGCAATAAAGACGTGATCGGTCAAACTAAGAACATGCTAAGTAGCAAGTTTAATATGTAAGGCATGGGACTAACGGATGTTATTCTAGAGATTAAGATCACTAGAAATTCTGATGGAATCATCCTGTCTCAAGCTCATTATGCTGAAAAAATACTTGAGAGATTCAAAGTCTACTAAAGTGGGAATGTAAAAACTCTCGTAGACCCGGATTTTCACCTGACTAAAAATGTAGGTGAGGCGGTGTCACAATTGGAGTATGCACACGTAATCAGAAGTCTAATGTACTTAACGAATTGTACTAGACTTGATCTTGCGCACACAATCAATGTACTGAGTAGCTACACGAGTAATCCAAGTCATACACACTGGAAAGCCATAACTAGAGTATTGAACTACTTACGTTATACTAAAAGTTTTGGACTGCATTATGCTACCCGNTCAATGTACTGAGTAGCTACACGAGTAATCCAAGTCATACACACTGGAAAGCCATAACTAGAGTATTGAACTACTTACGTTATACTAAAAGTTTTGGACTGCATTATGCTACCCGCAGTTTTGGAAGGATACAGTGACACCAACTGGATTTATGATTCCAAAAACTCAAAATCCACTAGTGGATATGTCTTTACGCTAGGCGGTGCAGCTGTATCTTGGAAATATTCCAAACAAACTCTGTTGGCCAAATCGACAATGGAATATGAGTTCATAACTTTAGATAAAGCTGCAAAGGAAGCAGAGTGGCTTCAAAAAAATTTGGAAGGTATTCCTATGTGGAATAAGCCAGTATCAGCATTACGTGTATATTGTGTTAGCTAGTCGGCTATAGCTCGGACACAGAGCAATTTGTACAATGATAAATTTCGTCATATACGAAGACAACATAAAACCATTAGACACTTGGTGTAATCACTGTAGATTACATCAAGTCAAGTGACAACCTAGCAGATCCATTTACTAAAGATTTGTCACGAGGTCAAGTTTTAAAATCATCAACTAGAATGGGTGTTAAGCCTACGATCTCAGAGGATGCTTGATGGTAATCCTATCTAAGTGACTGGGTATCCCAAGATCTAGGTTCAAAGGAAAAACAAATTCAAGTGGAATTTGAAAAGTGCACTGGGAGACTCATGTTTGTGCCTAGTTCGTAGGATGATTACTAGTGCTACATGTATGTGTAGAGGATAAGCATTTGCCAAGATCTAGGTTCAAAGGAAAAACAAATTCAAGTGGAATTTGAAAAGAGCACTGGGAGACTCATGTTTGTGCCCAGTTCCTAGGATGATTACTAGTGCTACATGTATGTGTAGAGGATAAACATTTGCTTTTATTGATTTCATCCTTAGCTTTGAGATATAAGTGGAATATTACAGGATGCTCCTTTAATATATCATGGTTTTTACCCATTTTTGGACCATGATATAAGTGTTTTTATAGAGTCTTTTGTTAGTTTTAGAGTCCTATTAGAGTCTTTACAGGATGGAGAGCATTTGGAGGTAAATGGGAGAATATGGAACATTTTGGAGCATTTTGGAGAAGCAGCCGAAGTGATGAAGTCAAGAGAGTGGATTTACACGCAAGGTGTCGATCGACACCAATGAAGACCGACTCGCGGATCAGATTTCCATTACAAAAAGGAAATCATCCAAGTTTTGAAGAATTACAAGTCTGCCCCTGGACGAAAAATCTCCTTCTATAAATAGTTTTCAGGCATTGTTTAGCCTAATACATTATCATTATTTTCTGTTTTTGAGACTTAGAGAGAGATTGATCCTGAGCTTTTGAGGAGACAATTCTAACTCATCTGAGCCAGATTTCGAACCCCTGTATCATTCTCTATTCTTTTATGCAATATTATTCAGCCATGTTTTGTGTTTGCATTATTATGTCTGAGTAGTTTGCTAGTTAGGTTAGGGTAATTTAGGGTTTGATGAAGAGTTTATAGAATCACTAGAATTATTAGGGAAATCAATTGGATCTTCACCTAGATTTGTGCTTAACTTGATTCTCTGAATTGATCACTTAGAAATCAAACCTTAGGTTGTTTAATAGATGCGAGAGCATTATTAATAACTTGAACTAATCTTAGGTGAGCAAATTATCTATTCGCAAAGAGATTTGGTCTAGGTAATTTGTGAACAAATCGAACCTGTTCTTATTGCTTGCCTTGATTGTTTAAATTCGCAAAGAGATTTGGAATTTAGGGATTTAGGCATAGATAACTTCTGCAACGAGAGTTGATTGGTTTTACCTTAGAGTTTCGAGTTCTAGACGGTTCTTAATAAATCCCTAATAGACTTAGATTCTGCATTCTTGGATTCAAACCTGATAATTATCCTTGCCTAGCGCCTCGTCTCCTGAACTTTAATCCATCTAATTCCGATTTATTACTTGCTTTAATTGCTTAGTTTTCAATTTCATTATTCGACCTAGCATAATCTAAACCTAGAAACCATAAGTGTAGCTTTAACTTCCCTGAGGATTCGATACCCCTTATACTTCAACTGCATTGCTGTGCACTTGCAGTAGTTGATTATTTGGGTAAAACTAGACCCATATCAAGTTTTTGGCGCCGTTGCCGGGGAAGCTAATAGCTACCTAACGGGATCTAGTATTAGGATTCTGTCTAGGTTTTTGTTTTATTTTTGTTACTGATTTAGTTCTCTATCTTTTGTTTCAGGTGCATGCCCAGTACCAGGAGCAACAAGGAAGAAGAACTAGTCACTTTGAACCAGGAAATCAACCGTCTCGAACGTACGAACCGCAAGTCTGCACGAGCATCGATCGACACACCAGGCGTCGATCGACACCGTTCTCAACCAGCATCGATCGACACACCTAGTATCGATCGACACCTTGCGCAGACAGAGATGGCTGAACCTGTAATCATGATACGCAACGAGGATGGCGACTTTGTTGACCTGCAGGGCAACAGAAGGAACGCCCAAGGACAGAGACTTGATGAGGCTGGCGCCATCATCGTCGAAGCTGCAGAAGCTGGACGTGGAAGAACACTAGGCGAGTACAACCGCCCAGACCAGTTCTATGCCAATAGAGCTGCGATCCGTCCTCCTGCATTCCAGAGGAATGACTTTGAGCTGAAGCCCGCTTATTACACTTTAGTGGCTCAGCATCTCTTTCATGGTCTTCCCAGTGAGCACCCTATGGACCATATCGAAAGATTCGAGGACCTCGCATCAAGCATCAAGGCCAATGGAGTGACCTACGACTACATTTTCTGCAAGCTCTTTCCTTACTCACTTGCAGGCGATGCGTCCTACTGGCTGAAGCAGCTTGATCCAGGATCTTTAAACACTTGGGAAGAAACAAAGAATGCATTCTTATGCAATTTCTTTGATGATGCAAGATCCGAGGAGCTGCGGATGAAGATCACTACATTCTCCCAAGGACCTGCTGAAGCATTCAAGGCTTCATGGGTGCGATTCAAGGCCTACCAGAGGGACTGCCCACATCACGGTTTTAGCAAACCACAGCTTATCGGTATCTTTTACCGAGGGATTGATTGGAGGTACCAGATGGCCTTGGACGCTGCAAGCAATGGCAACTTCAACACAAGGATTCCGGAAGCTGCGATAGAGCTTATTGAAAATTTGGCTTCTAGTAACAGCACCAAGAATGCCGACTTCGAGAGAAGACAAAGCGCAGGACAAGCTGGAGGAAACCAAATCGCTGAAGTCAATAGGAAGCTGGACAACGTACAAAATCTCTTGGTAGGGAAGAAGCAAGTCCATTTTGCCAATGAGGTGGAGTCATTCGAACCAGAGCCAGACTGTGAAGAAGAAGACGTGAATTACATCAACGGAGGAGGATTTCAGGGCCAGCGCTATGGGAACCAGCAGGGAAACAGGAACTTCACTGGGAATTATCAGAAGAGTTCCTTCACAGGAAATCAAAACTCTTCTGGTTACACGCCGAAACCTCCATTTCAGAGCAGCAACTACACTAGGAGCTATGGAAATTCTTCATACCAGAAGCCACCTCCGCAAGACAACAAAATGGAGGCCATGCTTGAGCAGATATTGGAAGGACAGCAGAAGATGACAGTGAGCTTCAATGGCAAGATTGATGCACTGTATGAGGACCTGAATGGGAAGATTACCAACATACATTCTCACATGAAGAAACTGGATATTCAGGTTGCTCAAACCGCAGAAACTGTTAACAGACAGGAAGGATTTCTTCCAGGGAAGACGGATACCAATCCCAAACGCCACGTGAATGCCATTGCGCTAAGGAGTGGCAAGACACTTCAAACCGTGCAGAAAAGAGGGCTCAGCACTGCAGAATTCGAGGAGCTTGAAGACACAGAAGATGCTGCGGAGCAGAGTGTCGATCGACACCACCTGTGTCGATCGACACCCGAGGAGATGAACGACAAATCAGAGAAACGCGACGCGAAGGATTCAACTCCTCCAGAGACCAGTGTCGATCGACACCAGGAGGGTATCGATCGACACCCACCACGGACTGAAGCAGATCGAGCTAAAACCAAGACTGTTGCTGAAGAAAAAATTTACAAGCCAAGGATCCCTTTCCCTCTGATCACAAAGAAGAGTAAGAAGGAGCTGCTGGAAGCCAGATGCAAGGCTATCATGGATAGACTAGTGGTTGAAATTCCTTTGATGGATGCCATTAGAACTACTCCCATGATAAAGAGATACTTGAAGTGGATGATGACCAATAACGTTGACATGGAAGAAGGCGTGATGATGATATCAGAGCAAGTCAGTGCGGTCATTCAGAACAGGCTACCAGAAAAGCTCTCCGATCCAGGGAGCTTTGTTCTAGATTGCTCCATTTTCTCAGACAGATTTGGAAGGTCTCTATGCGATTTAGGCTCTAGTGTCAACTTGATGCCTCTTTCGGTTGCTCTCAGGATGGATATGACGGATTTCAAGGCCACCAGAATCTCTTTAGTCCTTGCAGATCGATCTATCAGGATCCCTGAAGGTGTTTTGGAGGATGTTCCTATCAGAGTTGGAAATTGTCTAATACCCACAGACTTTGTGGTATTAGCCTATGATGAGGAACCCAAGGACCCTCTGATACTTGGTAGACCATTCCTAGCTACAGCCGGAGCCATCATTGACGTAAGGAAGGGAAGGATCGCACTAAACATTGGTGATTTGGTGATGAACTTCGACATGGAGAAGCTGATGAAGAGACCCACAATTGATGGACAGACCTTCTACGTCGATACACTCACCAACCTTGCTGAAGAGATCTTCAAGGAAGACCATCCTACAGACCCGTTGGAGCGAGCTCTGACCACTTCTACCAAGGACATTGAAGACCTCGACGTAGCTGCTGCTGGTTACGCGAAGATGATGGACGCAAGTGAGCAAGTGATGCAACTTATCGCACAGGACGATCTGTGTCGATCGACACCATGCGACATCAAGCTCAGATGCATCACTTGGCGATTGGAGTGAGATCAAAGCACCTAAAGTTGAGCTTAAACAGCTCCCTGCCGGGCTAAGGTACGCATTTCTTGGTCCTAATTCAACTTATCCTGTTATTGTGAATGCTTCCTTAAACAATGCAGATTTCACTTTATTGCTAAGTAAGCTCCGTAAGTATCGCAAAGCTCTTGGCTATTCTCTTGATGATATTTCAGGTATCTCACCGAACTTGTGCATACATCGGATTCACCTTGAGGATGAGACAAAGTCATCGATTGAACATCAAAGGAGGCTGAATCCGAACCTGAAGGAAGTAGTCAAGAAGGAGATCATGAAGCTATTGGAAGCAGGGATCATCTATCCCATTTCAGACAGTGCTTGGGTCAGTCCAGTTCATGTGGTTCCTAAGAAAGGAGGAGTCACAGTGGTTAAGAACGAGAAGAATGAGCTGATTCCTACAAGGACTGTGACTGGACACAGGATGTGCATAGACTACAGGAAGCTGAATGCCGCGACCAGAAAGGATCACTTTCCTTTGCCTTTCATCGACCAAATGCTGGAAAGATTGGCGAATCATCCCTACTACTGTTTCCTTGATGGATATTCAGGGTTCTTCCAGATTCCCATCCATCCAGACGATCAGGAGAAGACCACTTTTACATGTCCTTATGGTACATTTGCATATCGCAGAATGCCATTTGGACTTTGTAATGCTCCTGCGACCTATCAGCGATGCATGATGTCCATCTTCACATATATGATTGAGAAGTTTATGGAGGTCTTTATGGATGACTTTTCTGTTTATGGGTCATCCTTCAAAGACTGCTTGGACAACTTGTGCGCAGTGTTGCAGCGGTGTGAAGAGAAGCACTTAGTCCTGAACTGGGAAAAGTGTCATTTCATGGTCAGAGATGGGATTGTACTTGGACACAAGGTTTCAGCAGAAGGGATTGCAGTGGATCGAGCCAAGATTAAAGTAATGACGATTTTGCAAGCACCTGATTCTGTGAAATCAGTGAGGAGTTTTCTGGGTCATGCTGGGTTCTACAGAAGATTCATCAAGGACTTCAGCAAGATTGCAAGACCACTTACAGCTCTTCTCTGCGAAGATGTGAAATTCGAGTTCACTGCAGAATGTCATTCAGCCTTTGAACAGATCAAGCAAGCCCTAGTGAGTGCTCCAATAGTTCAACCTCCAGACTGGGATTTGCCTTTCGAGGTGATGTGTGACGCCAGTGACTTCGCAGTGGGCGCGGTTTTGGGACAGAAGAAGGACAAGAAGCTTCATGCCATCTACTATGCCAGCAGAACGTTGGATGATGCTCAAAAGAATTATGCAACTACGGAGAAGAAATTGCTAGCTGTGGTTTTTGCCTTTGAGAAATTTCGCCAGTATCTTGTTGGCTCGAAGGTGATTGTTCACACTGATCATTCTGCGTTGAAATACTTGATGCAGAAGAAGGATGCAAAACCAAGGTTGCTAAGATGGATTCTACTTCTCCAAGAGTATGACATTGAAGTTAAAGACAAGAAAGGAGTTGAGAATGGAGTAGCTGATCATCTGTCAAGGATCATGATCGAAGATGACGTGCCAATTGATGATTTTCTGCCTGAGGAGAATGTTTACCTTGTTAAGAGTCGTTTACACGGCATGTTTTCGGAGCAGATTCGCCAAGTGTCGATCGACACTAGGAGAGTGTCGATCGACACTCAGTCCGAAAATTCGAAGATTAACAATTCTTGTGCCCGAGTGTCACCCAACGCGAATTTCACTTCGCAGGATCTTGGACGAGGTGTTTGGACAGCCAATCTTTGCCATTAATGATGCGACTCGACCATGGTATGCTGACATTGTGAATTTCCTTGCTGCTGACATTGAGCCTAACCATCTCAAGGGTTATGAGAAGAAGAAGTTCATGAGGGAACATAGAAGGTACTATTGGGATGAACCACACTTATACAAGCATTGTTCAGACAATGTTTACAGAAGATGCATTGCAGAGAGTGAGGTTCGTGATGTGCTGTTCCATTGTCATGACTCCGAGTATGCTGGACATTTTGCAACCTTAAAGACAGTGTCCAAAGTTCTTCAAGCAGGCTTTTGGTGGCCTACTATGTTCAAGGATGCTCAGCTGTTCATCACACAATGTGATGTTTGTCAAAGGAGAGGGAAGATCAGCAAGAGAAATGGAATGCCACAGAACTTCATCCTTGAAGTGGAGATTTTCGATTGCTGGGGTATTGACTTCATGGGCCCCTTCCCTTCATCTTTTGGGAACAAGTATATCTTGCTAGTTGTGGACTATGTTTTTAAGTGGGTGGAAGTAATTGCTTCTAAGACCAATGATGCTGCAGTGGTTCTTAAGTTGTTTCGAACCATCATCTTCCCAAGATTCGGAGTCCCTCGGATTGTCATAAGTGATGGTGGTTCTCACTTTATCAACAAGGTGTTCGACAAGCTGCTAAAAAAACATGGTGTTCAGCATCGCGTGGCTACTCCTTATCATCCCCAAATGAGTGGACTGGTGGAAGTCTCCAACAGGCAGATCAAGCAAATTCTGGAGAAGACAGTGGGCAAGACAAGGAAGAATTGGTCTGCGAAATTGGATGATGCACTCTGGGCCTATAGAACTACACCATTCCAGCTGCTCTATGGCAAAGCTTGCCATCTTCCAGTAGAGTTGGAACACAAGGCGCATTGGGCTATCAAGAAGATGAATTTCGACTTGAAGCCTGCTGCAGAAAGGCGCCTACTTCAGCTCCACGAACTCGACGAACTTCGTTATCATGCTTATGAGAACTCAAAGCTCTACAAAGAGAGAACTAAAGCATATCATGATAAGAAGATTGTCTCCAGACAATTCGAGCCAAATGACCATGTACTTCTATACAACTCTCGTTTACAATTGTTTCCTGATAAACTGCGATCTCGTTGGTCAGGTCCTTTCACCATCAAAGAGGTTCGACCATATGGAGCAATTGTCTTGACAAACTCCAAAGGAGAGGAGTTCACTGTGAATGGGCAGAGAGTGAAACACTATTGGGCTCAAGCCGAGATTCCAGAAGGACACATTGTGTCTCTGGATGATGCACCGTCCGCCTAAACACATGAACAGTCAAGCTATTGACGTTAAACGAGCGCTTAGTGGGAGGCAACCCACTGATAGGTACTTAGTTTATTTTTCATTTTGGTTTTACTAATTATTTTGGCTTTTAGATAAAAAAAACGAAGGAGGAACGGTCAGTGTCGATCGACACAGGGGTGTCGATCGACACCACTCGGGGACACATGTAAGTTCTTAAAACCCGACACTTAGTCTCTTTCTCCTTAAAATTTCAAAACCCGCAAGTTTGAGAGAATTTCCCCAAATCACCAATTTTTCATTTCTTCACCAAATTGAGTGATTCAAAGCTCTAATCCGTGCGGATTTTGACCCTCTTTCATAATCCATAGTCAATTCATTCGATCTACAAAGGTATGTTCTTCAAATCTCCCAATTTCATTTTCGGACCTAAGGTGAAAATTTTCGAATTCAACCTCTTTAACTTTATTTCTTTGTTGAATGATGCTTGTTTAGGTTGTATAACATGATTTAGATCATTCCCCAACTGTTTTCATCCTCTAAATTGCATAATTTGAAAATTTCGAAATTTTTGGAAATTGATGATGCATTTTGCGAATTTGGGTTTTTCTTTTGGTTTTATGGTCTAGAATTGGTCGATTGATGATATAGGGATTGTTAGGAATGCAATTGTTGTTGCATGAAGTTACAATCGTGAGTTCTGGTTCGGATTCCAAATCCAAGCATGGTGTCGATCATGTGGTGTCGATCGACACCTGACCTGAAGTGACGACTTGTGCTTCATTTCTTGGATTTTTGTTTTGATTTTGTTTTGTTTTTCATTGCAGATGCCTAAGAGAACAAGAGATGATGACGCCTCAGCCTCATGGACTGCTAGTGATGCAGTGATTCCTTCTCTTCCTTCGTGGCCTAAGCCTGAAAAGGCAAAGATTCGGGTTACACGGCGTTGGGAAGATACACCGGCTAAGGAGGTTGCGAAAGACGAGTGTCTTTACAGAGATATCAACGAGACATGGGATGAGTATGACACCTTGTTCTACAACGCATGGCTGCGAGTAGAGATCGCTCCAACTCGTTTTGCATGTGAGAAGACGATGAGGGAGCTAGGAATCAAAGATGACATCCTGCAGCTGATGAACAGGATTGGGATGGGCACCATTGCGACGCGGCAGTATGACTTATATCCAGACCTTGTCCGCCAGTTCATCGCCACAGCTCGAGTCTACTACTGGAACGAGATAGTCCGGAATTCTCTGGAAGGCACATTGACCTTCCTCATCCGCGGGATCCGCTACCGCATTTCACTTCCAGACCTTTGCGGGATCTATGGGTTCACAGATGAGCATGCCACTAGGGTCTCTCTTCTGACACAGCTCCCAGATAACCAGGATTTCTGGTCACACTTCGGGAATGGGAGGTATGACTCAAAGACCTCCACTCACACCGACATTCGCCATCCCACCCTGTGCTACTTGGTCCGCCTGTTCTCTACTACACTTCTGTATAAGCATGAGCCAGGGAAGATGCGAGTGTCTGAGTTGGTACTGCTTTATTGTGGTCTTTGGTTTGAGATTTATGAGGATTCAGATGCGCCAGATAGCGCGAACCTAGGCGCTGTGTTTGCACATCATTTGGCTTCCTTGAAGACGAAGCCATTTAGTGGGACGAAGACTAAGCCAGAGACTATAGGGAGTCTTCTCACTCCTATCTTCCAGCACTGCGGGATTGACACTTCCAGCTGTTCCATTGTTACATCGCGTGCTTTGGTTGATATGGAGTACTTGAAGAGGGCTCATTGGGTGAAGCCAGAGAAGATGTGGGCTTTCAGCGACGAGCAGAGAGTAAAGAGTTTGGTGCAGTTACCTGACAGAGACCTCACTCACATTACCACAGATTCAGGACGACTAGCATTTCACCCCAGTCCGAGCAAGCTTAGGACTGCTCCCGTTGCCAGACGCAGAGGCACATCCTCACGACCAGCTGAGGATCCGCCACGTCCTTCATGTTCTAGGTGCAGAGCACAGGCCACCTTGGCGCCTATTGGTCCTCATCACCTTCCAGACGCTCCCGAGATTCCTATGGAGCAAGCTGCATTTCAAAGATATGTGGTTCAGAGCTTTCAGGCCATCTAGAACGCCATTGCTACTGTGTCTAAATGTGGCTGAGTTCGACCTGCTACACCACCACGATCTTCTCCACCACATTCAGATGATGACGAGTGACTCTTCCATTCCTTTTTAGTACTTTGAGTCAGTTTTTCTTTTTCTTGAGTCTGCATTTGCTTCATTTGCTTCAGTACTTTGTTTCCAACTTGTTGCAGTTATTGAGTTTATTGGATTATCTTGTGCTTTTAACGTTTGTTTGAGTTTTTCTAACAGCTAGGATAACTCTAACAACAATATAACTTAGCAACATTCCTGTTCGAGTGACTAAACTCTGTCTACGGACAGAGTGTCGATCGACACCATCTGTGTCGATCGACACCATCATCTTACACGGAAACGATCGACACCATCTGTGTCAATCGACGCCACCCGCAGAGTCAGGTATTCCGATTTTTTCTCTTTGATTTGTAACAATTTAGCACAACTTTTTTCTATCCAAACTCATTCTTAGTAACACTGGGGACAGTGTTATTCAAGTCTGGGGGAGGTGGTTGCTAACATTGTGTTTTGTTTTGAGAGTCAAAAGTTTTCAAAATTTTGTTTTATTGAGTCAAAATCAGTTGGAACTTTCAGTTTTTCTAGGAACTAACCACAGAAAGTTGACACTTGAAAGGACCATTGCTATAGTAGTTGACTGCGGGTCTTACTAAGTAGAAAGCTGCAAGTGGAATCAATCTAACAGGGCGAGTTCAGATCCCCTTATAAGAACTAGGTATGCGCAGAACTTGATTCCTCTTTCAGTCCGAACAGATAGGCAATTGCAGTCTCTCCTTGATCTTCCCTTGAGAAAAGAAAAAGAGTTTAAGTCTGGGAATAGTGCCTTTGTCATGAGCATGTCTCCTCACAAGGAACAATATTAGTGATGCTCTTGAACACGTCTCCTCACAAGGAACACAAGTAGAGAGTAGCACTATTTCCCGAGATTTCATAAGAAAAAGAAGAGTCAATGAAAAGATCTTAGAACACCCTGAAAATGGGCAGAAGTTGACTAAGGGAAGAGAAAATAGGGGAGCTGTATGAGAATGTCTTGTTCAGGCACTAAGGAAGGGAAAAGAATCAGAAAAGTTC
>JAHZTW010000001.1:373056949-373138547 GCA_020283515.1 Alliaria petiolata
TGCTCACCGAAACTTCTTTAGGATCCTTCTTCTCCATCTTTTTGGCAACTTCTTGCTCTTCCAAGTGATGTGCCATTCCTCTCCAACTCCATTGTTGCTTCCACAGCATCCATGTTACCTGATCAAGACTCCAAATGCACCAAAACATGCAAGGACTATACAAAAACAATCTAGGACTCTAAATGATACAATGCAATACAATGATGCTATATTAGACTCCTAAATGAAGAGAAACCTATACTAAATGGATGCTAAAATGATGCAAAATATAGACATATCAGTATTGTAGAGAGGAGATACTCAAATCGAACTCAAGCTTCGAACTTCAAGATTTGGCTAATGAACTAACGAATTAAAATATTATTTTTTTGGGATAAATTCTTTTGAATTATGTTATTGACTAAGTCAATAAAATATTTCCTCTAGTTTGATGTGTTTAACGTCAATATTTATTGACAAATAAGTGCAAAGTCTATTATGATTGATTTTGTAACATTCACGTCATTATGAGATTCAATTCTCTACTCTCCTCTTTATGGCTCGTGCGTTGAGGTACCTTAAAGGTGGTTGCTATAACAAATCAATCTTCTTCTCATTTCATGACACACACCATAAAAAAAAACAATATCTTGCTTGTTCTTTTTTGTTCTGTCTGAGAATACAACATATTACTAGGTTCGTCAGATTCAATTCTCGAGTGCTGTGAAATAGTCTATCGTGTAGTTGTATCATGGGATTCTGATTGCGTAAAAACTGTTACACTACGGGCGATTAAAGAATTAAAGAAAGAGTGTATCGCTTCCACACACAAACCATTCATTGTTCATCCGTTTTCAGTATTGATTACTATAATATTAATTATGTTTTTATCAATATATAAAGCAATTATTCAGTTTTGTCATATCATAGAAATCGTGGTTCTACACCAACAAGATTAATAATTGTATCACATTCACACACCTATGCACTAACTGGCGTAGGAGGAATTATCGAATGTAGAGTAATTCAGCTGAATTTTGTAAGTGTGATACCAGTTGAAGTCAGCTGGAAAACAAGATAAAGAATACTAAAAGACAAAAAATGAAAATTATTTTCAATTATTTTTATTAATTTAAAAAATTTCAGTTATTTTATTAATTAGTTTTTAACTAATCTATTTTCTACATATGTTAATATTTTAAATTTAATTTTAGTTACATACAATTATCTTTCTATTAAGTATTAAATCTATAATTATTCACATGTTATTATTATACATGTTGGGGATAATAATATTGACTATTATGTCATATTGTAGCATGGTACGTAGGCTTGGACATCTCGGGATAAGTTATCCGTTCCATCATGTTCCCGTTCTGTATTTTTTAATTTTTTTGGGAAAGGAAAATTGCAATTTCTCGTTCGAATTCATATTATATTTCAACAGATAACAGAAAGGGTGTGGGAATTAGTTCAGGATAGCCGAACTTCTAATTGGTTACAAACAATTATATCATTAGTAAAATTATTATTACATATTCTTATTTAATATACATATTGATAGTTTACAAATTATTAATAGTATTTTCAGTTAATAGTTTTGAATGTTTTATTTTCATTTTTATATTGTTTAATGTATTATAAATATTATAAATTAATTTTTATATTTTTATTACTTTTCATATTAATTAATAGTATTGGGTATTCGGATATCCGTTGGAGTTCGGATCAATTTCTTTTGGGTTTTGATTATTTCAGTATTAGGGTATAAGACCTATTTGGGTATTTTTTTAGGTCGGGTTTGGTTAATTTACGCCTGAGTTTGGATCGATTTTGGATACCCGAATTACCCAAAGTTTACGAAAAATACCCAAAACAAATTTTAAAATTTGGATATTTCAGTTATTTCGTTAAATTTTGCAAAAACTTATTTATTTTAACAATTATAACTATAATTTTTTGTGTATTTTAGTTATTTTGACCTAAACATAATTAATATACTTTGTTTATAATTGTAAATTTATTTGTTTATGGTAAGTCTAAATATTTTGTTCTCCGTTCAGTTACACTTTGATTCTTGTTATTTTTAACGCCTCTTTTTTCTCCTCATCGAAGTTATTTCATAAATGTTAAGGAGGGGGAGGGGGGCCAAGCACACTTGGAATCTAATTAAAAAATGAATAGGATTTTCAAAAAGAATAGTTAGACTTTTTTTGATATAAAACACTCGTGTGGATTAAAAAAAATTTAGTCTTTTTGTATAATGCAGAATTGATAACCTACGTATAAAGTAATAACAATTATTTGGATTTCAAGAAAAAGAAACAAATTTGCTGACAATTATTAATTTTATTGGTTAGAAGAATCCTCTTAATATTTTTGTTTTGGATTGGTGATTTTTTCCTTAGATATATTGAATATGAATTAAATACAAAAAATCAGGAGATGATAGGCTCACTTATTCCAATCATTTATCCATTATTAATGAGACTTTCATTCCCATATTGTTATCTATCAATCAATTTTTGTTTTCACTTATTCCAATCATTTATCAATTATTTAAAAATATGTTAAAAATAAGACTTTTTTGTTTGATTTTATTTTTGCATTTTATGTTGTTTAATACATTAATAATATATTAAAACAATTTTATTTTTTAACATATTTATTCTCTTAATTTATATTTTTAATTATTTTAAAATATTTTGTTTCAGCTATTTCTCGATTTCTCTGTTACCATTTATAATATTAGTTATTCTGTTAGATTCACCTAAAAATCACCAAAAAAAAAAAATCTGTAAGATTCTTCAATTCACCTGATTCTACGGTTACCATTCATACCACTAATGATAAAAGCGAAACTCGAACGTGAAAAAAAAATCTAGACGCACTTGCTTGTGGGGATTAGATCTAATTTAGTCCTTGTGTTGTTTCCGAAGCAACCGATGTATATCACGATCACTTCCTAAACCGCTATTTTGTACTTTATTATTTCCATTTACTTAAGCCTTTTTCACTGCTTCTTGCTGATCCCTATCATCATCGACTCATCGTACTATGTAAAACAAGGTTCAAGCTTTTGGAAATTTTCTCATTGTCTGCATACAATCTTTACACACCCATATTTGATCATTACAAAGAGCGTAGATGAAGAAATTAGAAATTTTCTCATTGTCTATTAAATTTGTAGGAGAAAATCTCTGTTCATCTTCTTAAATAAAGGAGATACGATTGAGCAAATGAAAGAATCCGCTAAGGAGTGTGGTCATAGAAGTCGAAATCCGTGGTCCACGGAACATTTCCATAACCCGTCACGTTCATTTGTAATTACGTGCCAAATTAGAAACTTAGGGATCTCTGGTCCACGGAACAGCCATAAACCCTTCACCAACCCGTCAACTTCATTTGTATGTACGTGCCAACGAGGGCTGTGTCCACTAAGGAGAAAATTAATAGTAAAGAAATTAATTTAGATCTATTTTGGAAATGATAGTTGGCGTTATGTTTGAGACCTTGATAGTTGGATGTAGACTTGTAGTGCAGTAGTGGTGAGCATCTCATAACTGAATTGCATGGATTCAAGTTTAATACTTTAAAAAAAAATTCATTTTCTATATAGTTTTTATATGTAATAAACTCTTTTTTAATTTCTGTTTTGCACTCACCTCTATTTAATTAGAAAAATATTTCTTTATATTTTTATTATTTCTAAATACTTAGACTCATTATATAAATATTTCATTTCTTTTTTGGGTTATCTTTAGTACTTTTATCTACTATCTTAATTAGATTTTAACCACAATTGATAATATTACACTTAGTATTTTATATGTATAGAAAAAAAGAATCATAAGTAATCTTTTTTTTAATACTGATTATACATCGACAATTATACAACGTACAATTCTATCACCTTATGAGGATCTACGACTGACTCCACGACTGACGGCTCCATGTGGACTATGCTGAAGATCTCTTGCAAGCTTTGTCTTCATTAATCTGCATAATTGATAATAAATCGCACTCTCTCAGATTTGAATCTCATATCTTTTGATGTATAAACATTCATGAACTATTGATCAACAACTGGATCAAAAGGGGCTTCCAAAAATCACTAGTAATTAGTATGTCAAAATCTATGTTGAATGGAAACTTCGTTCAAAGTGCATTTTCTGTTTCGGAAATGCGGTGGAAATGCAAGGAAACGTAGTGTAAACGTGCTTTCTGAAAATTTTGTTTTGGAATCGCCGTGAAAACATGAGTTTCTGTTTTAGAAACGTGCATATCAGTTTTGGAAACACGACATAAACATTTTTTTAAATAAATATAAAAAGTATATAGTCTAAAAATATATGGATATATTTGCTATTTTAGGTTGTAACCGGTATCAGTGGAATAGCTGAATTGAGAGGAATATTGACTGGAAAAAAATGTACACCATTTGAGTCATCTGAATTTAGTTGACTGATTTTTTCCAGATTAGCTAATTTTTTTTCTAGACACACATATTAAACAAAATATTAAACTTGTTTATTATTTATATATTGGATTATAATTATAGTTCAAAAATAGTAACAAGTATGTTGTTAAAAAATATTTACTTGCAAATTATTTATATGTTATTTTATTTTAGATATTCGGAAGGCATGTCAATCGGATTAGTTTGGATCGACTCGGACCGTAACTCGTAAAACTGTATATATTTAAATCTAGCCTGGTTTGACCCGAATAAATATTGAATATTGTAAAGCCTGGTTCGATCGTTATAGGGTAATAAGTCTATTTCATGCTTTTTGTGATTTTATTTAAAATAACATATTTCAAAAGAGACTACCATTTTTCAAAACTAATATTACACGGAGCACATTTTCAAATATACAACTCATTAAAATAGTAAAGATAGTTCTACCCTGGATAAAAAAACACTAAGGGGCCGATTGGTATGTAAACTGTGACTTTAGGCTTTTGGCTGTAGAAAATTCGGCTCTAAAAACTGTGACTGTTATTTTATATATTTTTAAAAGTTTGATTGGTAAAAAAAACTGTAGAAACTGTGAGTGTTATTTTTAAATATTGTAATTTTTTAAGATCAAAATTTGTTTTTTATGAAAAATATAAATGTTAAACAAATCATTTATGTTTTTTCTATTAAACTTTGTTTTAGTTAAATATTCAAACTTTTTTAGTTTAATAATTTTTTTATGATATAAAATATTATAAAAATGGATCTCAAAAGAATGAGAAAAAAAAAGTTAATTGTTAGTAAGACAAAAATTGATTGTGATAAAATTAATAAAGTGTCAAATATAAAGTTTTGATTTCTTTGGGAAAAAAAAATAGTAAGAACTAAAAAATAATAAAAAGAAAAAAATTTAGATGGAGAAAGAGAATGAAAGTTTTAAAAATGAGACTTTTAGAAAAAAAAAAAAAAAACATAGAAGAAAAAATGAAAATAACTGAAAAAATGACTTTTAATGACTGTACAAATAAATAAAGTTACAAAAGTATGATTGGTGGAAAAAAAACTGTGAAAACTGTCAAATGTGTTTAAAGTCTTCACAGTCCTAAAAGTGTAAATGCCAATCAGGCCCTGAGACAGCTCTCTCTTTTCTCGTCTTCTTCGCCGCCCTTACGATGCAAGTTCAATCTTTCACAGACAAAAACCTCCTAATCGAAAAATTACGATCGATTTATCCTTCTCTGCGCCGCTGTGCTCCGTCTAGCTTCGTCTCCGTCACCAAGCTTTGTCACGCTCTACCCAGCTTTGTTGTTTCCGTTGAGCTTCACCATCTCTGAATCTTGCTGTCTCCGTCCAGTTTTAATCCGATCAAATTCTCTCTTAATCACCGTCGATTTATCATGGTATCATCATGGTCAGCATTGAATTGATTTTCGCTTGGTCCCTAGAGTAATATCTGAGCCAAATTTGATTTTAGTTTTTGAAATTTAGACCTTTTGCTTGAATCTAAAAACAAGGAATATCAAGATTTAATCTTCCAAGACCAAAGTCAGAAACCTACAAAACATGAGAGATCAAAAATACTACCATGTAACTGAAAACCTTGAAAAGCCAAGAATAGTAGAGTAGTGCGTACCGAGCATCAAAATTGTCGTCTAGAAGAATGTTACTTAATGTCTCTGTGTATGATACGCGGATGACCTGACAACAGAACATAGAGTAAGAATAGCCAAATGGTTTTAGAGGTTACCATTAAGACATCAAAGAAGCTGTCTTTCTTGCTCTTTTTCCTGGCCGTGGTCTATCGTGTTCCTGCATGCAGAACAAAATCCAATTCCATTTCCTTTCTCACGAGATGAAAGTATTCCTACTGAGAAAATACCTCTCTATCCAGAATGTTTTGTTCCTCCATCTGCTCAACAAATATGTCCCTACCGTACTCTTGTGGGGTTGCCTCCTGGCGCTGAGGGCTTGTAGGGTTGCCTCCTGCAGATGGGTACAGCTCAGTGAATTTGTTTCTGTTCTGTTTATGAAGCTTAATGTTCTATAAATCATTGATCTTTTTTGTCAAGGATTCTACAGAAGTAAACTCCCTGGTCAGTTTCATGATTATTATACTAGACGCTCTCAAGCCATTGTTATTGGGTTCATAATCTTAGCATAGTTTAAAAATAGAAAACAATTACATCTTTGACTCAAAACTTCACATCCTCATCCAGAAGGCACCATTATAGAATAAACGAGTGACATAACTAATTACCTTCAGGAATGTCATGATGACGAGGTGGTGATGGGATGAGAGTTGGAGGTATTTCAGCGCCTTCTCTTGTACTAAAGTTCATCTGAGTTTCATCATCTCCTTCAAAGTCAAATCTGAGATGCCATTTAAAAAGCAAAAAAAAAGGGAAAACGCAGAATAGAAATGTACAAACAATCACCAACTTTTACTGAAAGGTCGATGAAAGAAAATAAAGAAATAGAGGAACGCTACAAACTTCTACCTTCAACAAATTATGGAATTGGTTTAGGTGGGAATTGAAGACCAAAGATAGAAAGTGGGAATGAAAACTAACCTTTCAAAACGATCATACGTCTCAGTTTTAGCCTGATACTCAAAGAGTGTGATATTGTCGGCATCAGCTGAGAGCGTTACAGAAATTCACTAATTAAGTTATTACCATGTCGAATATTCATGAAGGCTGTGTCTCAGGATAGAAACCTTGATGGAGATTCTGTCCAAGAACTTCTTGCTCGGGGTTATCGTTAACATTGGATTCATCTAACCGCTGCAAAGAGCAAAACCACGCGATGAATTAGTTCAACTGAAGATGCACATGAATATTCATTGGTTGCTAAGGAGATGAAGACTATGATCAATCCACATTAACAGTTACATTTTCTGTGTGTTGTCCTCCACCAATCTTAAGCTGTTTCACAGCAACCACTCTCCCATCAGGAAATATCCTTTGTATACACAACCAAATCCACCGTCACCTAATAGAATCACTTGCGAAAACCCATTTGTTACATTCACAAGCTCCTCGATCGTTTCTGGGGTTTGAGAAATAAACCAGTTTGCTAAAACCCGTTTGGCCTGCAAAATAGCTAATAGATTTACTCCCACTGTTGTATTGCATGTCATTGGAAACATAATAAAAATCATATTTATCGAAAACTAAATATTAAATGGATGAGACAAAAATGTTTCTTTTTGACTAGTCGATTAACACCTTATTTGTTCTACCAACAATACAGAGATTGATCTCATCTCCCAAGTTCAACATCTCATAAACTTGTTATCAATTACAGATGAACTTTTTTTTACTGCGAACAAAAGCAGAATAGAAGAATCGCAAACGCACATAAAAATTATGAATTTTTTGATAAACGAAAAGTGAAAGTGGCCATTAACCTTTCTAGATCAAGTGGAGCTAATTGGCCATGGACGGGAGAGAAAATATCAAAAGCTCGTTTTACAGATTTGAGACTGGGCTTTTTTAGGGATTGAGGTTCGATCTCCATCGTCAAACCTGGATCGGATTGTCAGTTAGGTTTACATGGACAGTCAGAATCAGAGCAAGAGAAAGGAGAGAAAGAGAGGGAAAGAGATAGCTGACTCAAAGAAGAAATCAGATTCGATTTTTTTCTCCGGCGAAATGCAAAATTGCAGAAATCGCACTCCGGCTTGACTCCTTGTTTTATATATTTTGTAGTATTACATCAAGGTTAAAAAAGTAAATGTGCCATCAAAGAAAGTGGTATTTTTAAATGAATTTGCGGTGGTGGTAGTTTTGAAAACTCGGTCCCCTAAGACGGTAGTTTTCAAAAAAATTCACCTATAGACATACTAACTATAAGTTTTTGTGTTTTTTGCTATCTTATTATCTCTATTTTTTATAATTTCTTTTTATTCGATTTTTTGTTGAATATTTTTTTGTGTCGTATGGTTTTTTTATTCTGATTTTTATTGTTTAATTACGTGAAACTTTCTTAAACTATTGTTATTTTTGCTCTCAATAATTTTTCCAATTATATTGAGATTGAATTATCACTACAAGAAAACCGCCGATTTGCAACCGAGAAAACCGCCGCAAATCCGTTGCAAATCGCTTATAGCGATAGATCAACATCAGTCCTTGTTTTATATATTTTGTACTCCCTCCGTTTCACAAAGAGTATCATTTGAGAGTTTTTCACACATATTAAGAAATCTATTAAAAATTTTATTTTACCCCTTATTAATACACCAAATACATCTCTCTCACTAATTAATACACTAAAACTACAGGGTTAAAACAGGATTTTTCTTCAAAATTCTGCATTGAAAACATAAAACGATACTCTTTGTGAAACAAGAATTAAACCTCAAAATGACACTCTTTGTGAAACAAAAGGAGGAGTGTTTATTACATCAAGGTTAAAAAAGTAAATGTGTCATCAAAGAAAGTGGTATTTTTAAATGAATTTGCGGTGGTGGTAGTTTTGAAAACTCGGTCCCCAAAGATGGTAGTTTTCAAAATTTCTCACCTATCTATAGACATACTAACTATAGTTTTTGGGTTTTTTTTTGCTATCTTATTCTCTCTATTTTTTATATTTTGTTTTTTTTTCGATTTTTTGTTGAATATTTTTTTTTTATCGTATGGTTTTTTTATTCTGATTTTTATTGTTTAATTACGTGAAACTTTCTTAACCTATTGTTATTTTTGCTCTCATAATTTTTTTCCAATTATATTGAGATTGAATTATCACTACAAGAAAACCGCCGATTTGCAACCGACAAAACCGCCGCAAATCCGTTGCAAATCGCTTATAGCGATAGATTTGCGACGGGCAAAAAAAATTTGTAAATCATGAGCCGCAAATCCAAACCCATTACAAATCGCTCAGACATTTGTGAGGGATAAACAATCTTGCAAAACAATAACAAGTTTAATTCGTCGCAAATGGGTCGCAACATCTGCGACTTATGTGCGAGTGACATATGTTTGTCGCCAGGTTGGACGTCGCAAATCCATTGGAAAATTTGCGACGGCATTGCAGGAATAACTTAGTCCATCGCGAACTTGAAAATCGCAAATGAATCGCAAAAGTTGCGAGGCAGTTGTGACGCCAACAATAATTTTTATATTAATATTAAATTTAATTTAATATAATTAAAATATTAAAATTTAAAATAAATTTAATATAATTAAAACAATAAAAGTTAAAATAAATTTAAAATTTAAATTTAAAATTAAAATAGAAATATCCATTACAAAATTAAAATAATTTTTGAAAAAACTAAACTACTAAGACGTATGTTTCTCGGCTCCGGAAGACAATGAGTTTCCCCAAGCACGATTTCATAGAGCGGCGAAATTAGGATCTTTTTTGGTCAAATAGCCAAACAACAAGTCGTAACTCTATATTTTCTTGGACTGAGTCTCAATCAAACGAGCCTGAGTCTGAATTATATTCTGCAGAGCATCCATGTCTGCTCCGAAGAAGAAGAAGCAGTAGCAATAGCGGACTCAATATCCTCTTGCAAGGAACTGATGTGTGTGGGGTAGCTACTCAAGTTTTACCCCTAATAGAAAGCTGCAAGTGCACTGCAATCACGATAGTATATTAGGGGATCGAATCCACAAAGACTGTTGTTTTGCGAAAGTCATAGAATTCTAGTTTCTCTAAACCAAAATAAAGTTGGAGGTTTGTTTTATCATGGTTTGTAGTTTGCAAATGAAAGAATAGAAAATAAAACGGTTGTAAATTAATGAATAAAAGGTGTTGGGCTAAAGGGACTTCTCCAGGGATCACAGATCGGATCAAACAAGCGATAAACTAGATTCGAAAGCGACTACTGTCGACTTGATTCTTTAAACTGAAACGATATATTATGATTATCCTACATTCATAGATCTAATCAACGATGCCTACGTTACTCTATGAGTATGCTTTCGTATCTCACGACGCACCGAGACATGCAATACTAGCGCCCATCCGTAGGTCTGCAATTCGCACCATATGATGCAACCGCTCGTTTACTCTAGATCCGGACCAATAAGACCTCAAGTTAAAGGGTCTATCGTTCCCGATATCAGTTGCTAATTGATCGGAAAAGCAACATGCACAAGATGCGAAAATAAACGAAGAATCAATAAGAAATTCTATCTCTAACAACCTATAAAAATCGATCCATGATTAACCCCTTTGAATCCCTTCTAACCTAACTAGACGACTACTCGCTCATGAGAACGAGAGTCATCGTTTGGTGTTGAAAAGGTGTGATTTGTTTAATTTCAAAAGAGGGTATAGTAATCTTATCCAAGTGATTTATGGATGAAGATATCTTTTCCCTATGGTTTGCAAAGTATGCGATTGTATTAAGATAAAGAAAAGGGTTTCGAAATATCTTCTTAAAGTATTGAAAGTAAACGAATAACGAAGAACAAGTATTAAAAATCTAAGAACTAAGAACAAAAGAAAAGAAGAACGAAAATGAAGAACAAGTGAAGAACTCGACGGCGGCTGTGAGGCGTTTTGTCAAAACGTCCGTCGTTCTTTAGGTCTCTAGGTTCTCCTCTTTTTATAGGGCTTCAAGTTCGGGATAAGCTCGGACTTTAAAAACGAAAAAAGTCCCGGACAAGTATAATTGGGCTTCGAGTTGGGCTTGCTTCGTGTGTTTCCTGGCCATGCCATGAAAGGCTCGTGGCGCGGCCCTTGGTCATGGCTTCTCTCCTCTTGTTCCTTCTTGGCGACAGTAAGACATATCTCCAATGATTTTAGCATAAGTTAAGATCTAACCGTGGGATTGTCTTGAAACGACTTAGCCGTGGGCCATGACTCAATTGGCTATTATTTCTCCAAATTTAACCCGTGGAATGTTTGTGGAAGGTTTCCATTTTATTTGATACTTCCGGTGGTCGGAAACTGTCCAAAATCCCGTTTTGCTTTAAAAAAACTCCAAAACTCGTCATTTTTGCTCGAAACACCTAAAATGACTTTTGAAAGTAGAAAAATTAAAATCACTTGAAAATCTTTGAAAACCAAATTAAAATACCTGAAATGGATATTGAAATGATAGCTTATATGGGTAAAATATCGGTGTTATCAGGAACCCACTTCAAAAATTCTCCTTTTTTATGGAGAGCGACCTAAAATAAAAATAAAAGAAGATATAAGAAATTTTTTTTATTTTTTAAATTGAAATATTAATAAAACATGAAAAATTATTTATAAAATACTTACGTCAACGAAGATCTTGTTCTTCTTGCCTAGAGTAAGTATGCCAGATGCAGTGCTCTCTGAATCATCATGATTACTTTGTAACAAATCTTGCATCTTCGAGGTGACGTCATTGTAGAGCTACTCAGAGCGTTTATCGACAAAAGATTCATTCGGCTTTCGTTTGGTCTCCTCGAGGATGGCTAGCAAATTCGGACCGTTTAGTTCATCCTTTAAAAAAAAATATTAAACAAAAATATTTCTTTAAGAAAATAAAATCTGTAATGGAGAAAATAAAACTTACTATCTTTCGAGCTCGGACTTTGAACGACGTCTGACCAGAACAATGCTTAAAATATCCATGCCGATCAGGGTCACTGTATCGGGCATTGCGGCAAGTTCCACTCTTGACCTCGCTTGTAGTATCTATTCAATATCTAACAAGACCTCTCCAGACATTCGGGTCAAGCCACTTGGGCATCGTGTCATCGCCTTTCTTCTTCAACTTTGCCTTCCACCGTTCCACCTGGTCGGTCATCCGTTTTTCAACTTTTTCTGAAATTCAACCTTCATCCGCTCGTTGATGTCCCACTCCCAGTGATACATCTGCTACAGAAAAACGAATTTAATGTCATAAAATAATATATCAAAACTTAGTTTAATTAACCATATTAAAAAAATTAACAAATTTGATTGACCAAAAAGTTTATGTAACTTAAAGCAAAATTGTTCGTACCACCGCTCGATGACTGATTTTAGGGTTTGCGTCCAATTTGCATGAGGTTCGTTGAAATCTCTTTCAATGATGCCACAGAACGCGGCAGCCACAGATCCGTCCTGATCGAACCTGGAGAAAAAAAAATTTAACAAATAGAAACAAAATGAATTGTAATATTTTAAAAATATTTTAATTTTTTTATACCAAACTGTACGAGGGGTACAGTTTGGATCGAGCCGCTGTAAAGTGTTATGACCGTGACTCTCGAGAAGTTGTCGAATGGTGAAGTCATGAAAAATATCATCTGGGAGAGGAGGAGACGCAGGAGAGCTCGATGCGGGAGGACATGGTGTGGGAGGAATAGGTGGGTGCTGCGTCTCAGGAATAGTGGAAGTCACGCCTCGAGGTGTATGGGAGCTGGAACTGGTCCCGCCAGGAGTTGACGGAAGAGATCCAATAGACAAATAACGAGAATAATTGTTTCCTAACATCTGAAAAAATATATTTAGTAAATATTGAGAATAATTGTTTCTTGATATCTGCACGTAAATACTAACGGCAATGTATACGTATAAGAGTAAGTTTTTAACAATTAATAGATCATATATTAGGAAAAATATTTCACAATAGATTTACATATTTTAGAATAATTAAAAAACTAAGGGAGACTTTAAAAAATGACCTAAGAATCTTAGTCAATTGCAAATACAACCCACATTTTTACCTCCTTTAATATTAACCACTTTCTTCCAAATTCACCATTCTGCGTTCCATATATTCAACAAATTTCCATTGGTTTTTTTTCTTCAAAAATTCAAATGACCAAACAATCCTCATCCTCCTCACTTATTCACAAAAATGTCATCATCATCAATTCATCCAACCACCATTTTCAACCAATTTGAAGCTTTTAAAGCTTTAACAACACCCCAAGCTCATTATCTCCTCTCATACCCTTCTATTCTTCCATTTTCTCTCTATTTTCATCCCACAAATTCTCTAATTTACCTTTTAAAAATTTTAAGTTCTAAGATATAGCCATATCCGGTGATTTGGTCATGCATAGCGATTTGACTTCTTTAGTGGTGGCTAGAATCTAAGTTCTCGGCGGTCGAAGAAGCTAAAAACCACTGCTAGGTAAATTTTTCAGTCGATTTTCGTGAATTTTCAGATCTATGCCGCGAAACATATTTCAGAAGAAGTCTACTTAAGGTCGTAGACTTCTGAAGAAGTCTGCTGGTCAACGCACATGATAGTTTTAAAATTGACATTGTGTACCGATTCTGACTGTAAACTTTGGTTGAAGTCTGCGCCATTTCCTTTGTGAACAAAAAAATGGCGTAGACTTCAAAAGAAGACTCGGTTAGAAGCAGATTAGTTTTGCATTTGACCAAGACGGAATTTTTTTTAACGAAGTCTATTCTTGAAGTCTGGTGAAAAGAGAGGTCAATTTTGCAATTGACCAATGTTTTACTTTTTCCGCAAACTTCTTTCGCAGTCTACAGAGGCTATTTTTGGGGTGATAAAAATTTCAATTAAGCAGACTTCGTATAGATGTCTACTCGTTTAGCAGACTTTATACGAAGTCTACTATTTAATTAATTCAATATTTGATCAACTCCAAAACTAACCCACTGTAAACTTCATACGAAGTCTGCTAAAAAAAGTCAAACTTTTGGTCAATTGCAAAACTAACCAACATTTTTTAGCAGACTTCAGGAGAAGACTTCTCAGAGTGAGCATACTTCACTTGAAGTCTACTCATCTTTTGGCAATTGTAAAAGTAACCTAAGATACAGACTTCATATGAAGTCTATAGTTTCATTGTTAGTCTAATATAGTAGACTTCGTTAGCTGTTTGCTTTTTTTATCAAATTTAACGCATTTTAAAGATTTTTTTGGTCTTGCGCTTGTGTTAGTAAGCGTACTTGTTTCTGTATGAGTTTTACATGTTGGTATTTTATAGGTATGGTGGAATTAGTTTTTTTTTATAAGACACTCAACTTATTAGTCACAGACTTCCCAGGAAGTCTACTAAGTAGACTTTGTTGTTAGTCTGCATATTCAATTTTCTTATAAAATTCATTTATCTAATATTTGTAACAAATAAAATTGATTTTTTGACTCTTGAGTTTGTGTTATTTATTGGTCTTATTTATGTATGAGTTTGACATGTTTGTTTGTTATAGTTAAACGTTAATTAATTTTCTTGTTTTATTAGGTATTTAACTTATTAGTAGTAGACTTCACGTGAAATCTACTAAGTAATACGTCAATCAGCATATTCAATTTTTATATAAAATTTATTTATCTGAAATTTGTAACAAATAAAATTGATTTTCTGACTCTTGAATTTCTGTTATTTATTGGTCTTACTTATGTATGAGTTTGACATGTTTGTTTCTTATAGTGAAGCTTTAATTAATTATCTTGTGTTATTAGGTATTTAACTTATTAGTAGCAGACTTCAGGTGAAGTCTACTCATTCAATATTGATTTCTAATGTAGTTTGGATTTGGAGTCAACAATAGAGAGTTTGAAATACTCTACGGGATCATGAATTGTATTTGGGACAAACAAAAAAGCTCAAGGTAGACTAGACCGAAACGTTTTGAGTTTGATCTCTGAGTTTTGCGGCTCAAACGAATGATTGGTATACTTGATAAATGCCCAACTATTGGTGATTTTTCACGTTTCCAAACCTCTCTTCCTTGCTTAGATTTTTGTTTTGTTTGAGGACAAACAATTGTTTAAGTCTGGGAGTTGATAACAGTACTCATATTCATCTCGTCTTTTAATAATTCATTTAAATTTTAAATCTTAATAATTAATTATATTAATTTTTTAATTAAAATATAGTTTTTCATTTCTTCTGAAAAATAAAAACAATTTCAATTTTTTTGATAGGATTTATTTTTTTTCGCATGAAAACGCAAAATCTTTTTTTTTTGCGGAAAAATGCAAAATTATATTTTGGACAGAAAAACATGAAATTGAATTTTGATAAAAAAAAACACAAAATTACGTTTTTGGCTGGAAAATGTGAAATAATATTTTTTGGAGCGAAATATATACATTATTTAAAAAGAAAAAAGAAAATATATATTTTAAAAATGGAGGTTTAAATGGGTTAGTATAATTTTATTGGGTTTAAATGGCAGCGCTATTAGACTATCCACAATGGTTTCAACATTCAACACCCTACTTTTTAATTTTTAACACTCCACATTATCTTTTCTCTCTTCCACATACTTATTCAACACCTTTTTAATTTTTATACTTTACAATGGTTTTGTTTAATAAAATTCAACACACTACCCTACCATTCCACATCATAATCCTTTTTATATTTTTTTTTTTATTTTTCTAATTTAGACGACGAATCTAACTCGACTATATAGACGATAAATGTAGCTCGAATATATAGCTTGATACATAGTCGATTATATGACTTGACTATATAGCTTGACTATATAACTTGACGATATAGTTGACTATATACCTTGACTGTTGAACTTGACGATATAGCTTGACTATATACCTTGACTATATAACTTCACTATATAGCTTGACTATATAGCTTGAATAAAAAATACACATCGAAACTCAATTCACAAATAATAAAAATCTTAATCACACATAAACACTTAAAAATCTATTTAATCACGGAACATTCTGAATTTTGCTCATATGTAATGCAATACAATACATTGATAAAAACAAAAAAAAACATACATCACTTAGACTCAACTCACAAACAAAGAAACTCTTAAATCACACATAGACACATAAAAATTTCTTTAATCACGAAACATTCCGAATTTTGCCCATATGTGTTTGACTAAATCTGCTTGCAATTCGTGATGTACATTTGAATCTCGCAACTCGGATCTAGCACGCACATGATCTGCAAATGCAGGTAGCACCTCGGTCGAGAATGGTTGCAGAGTACTAGACCCACTTGCCTCAGATTGATCATAATCGTTCCAATGTTGAGCATATGTATCTCGTTCATCCTCAACAATCATATTATGCAATATGATACATGACCTCATTATTATAGCCAAATCGGATATTTCCCACATGCGAGCTGGTTCACGAATAATTTTAAATCGAGCTTGCAACACTCCAAATGCACGTTCGATGTCCTTCCGACACCCCTCCTGGCGTTGTGCAAATAACTTGTTTGGTTCACTCTGAGGAAGTCTAATTGATTTGACAAAAGTTGGATAAGAAGGATAGATACCGCCAGCTAGATAGTACGCCATATCATACGGACGTTGGTTAACGAAGAAGTTCACTCTTGGAGTATTTCCTTGTTCAACATCATCAAACACTGATGAACGAGCTAGAACGTTTATATCGTTCAATGTGCCCGGACATCCAAAAAAGGCATGCCAGATCCATAGATCATGAGATGCAACTGCTTCAAGAATAACAGTGGTGGTTCCCTTATCTCCCCGAGTAAATTGTCCTTCCCATGCTGTAGGACAATTTTTCCATTCCCAGTACATGCAATCAATACTTCCAATCATCCCCAGGAACCCTCGCATTTCACTAACGTGCATAATTCTTTGCAAGTCATCTTGAGTTGGAGCTCTAAGATACTCTTGCTCATACAATTGTAAGATTCCTTTGCAGAATCTACGCAAGCACTCCAATGCTGTAGTACCTCCTATTTTGATGTACTCATCGACCGCGTCAGCCGCCACACCATATGCTAACATTCGCATGGCTATGGTACATTTTGCTAATGGAGATATACCTTCTTTATTGGCTGCGTCAACTCGTTGGGTGAAATAGTTGTCACTCCTTGATAGGTCCCCAACGATCCGAAGGAAAACATGTTTGCGCATTCGGAATCGCCGACGAAACATTGCATCGTCATATGTAGGTTGATTGGCAAAGTAGTCGACAATCAGTCTTTGGTTTGCCTCTACAGGATCTCTCTTGAAGTATCTTCTCTTGCTACGAGGTGCATAGTCTTCCTCTATTTTGTTTTGACGCTCCTTAAACCGGTTGACGATATACCTTTCTTCAATTTCATACTGCCTTTTGTAAGCTTCGATATCGAAAGGAAATTTTGATGGATCCATTGATATTTCTTTAGTAAGATGAGATTTGTGCTATTGGTACATTAATGGGATTTGTGCTATTGGTACATTAATGAGAGAATAAGTCCCTATTTATTAAAAATTGAGTGGTTAAAATCGCCGGACTCCACACAAACATTACATTAACGTAAATAAAAGATAAGGATTGGATTCTCCCATAAAAAGCCGAAAGTCACGGCTTACATTGCCAACAAAGTCATGGCTTACTGACAAAATAAAATTATTAAAGCAGAACGTGACAAAATACAAACATACACTTGACAAACACTAAAGTAGAATGTGACAAAGAAACGTTAAAACAGAACGTGACAAACTACAAACAAACAACTTGACAATAATTAATTTCCAAATAGATCATGGCTCAACTTCTCCAACAACTCTTTGCTCTTGTCATTGAGATGCTCCTTTTCATTTAGCTTGATAAACATTTTCATCTTCTTAGCATGAGTCTTTTCTTTCATCAATTGATTTGCCTCCTCTTGTTGCTTGGCTATTTTGTCCAGTCGTTCCAACTCTTGCTCTTTGAATTGTTTATATTCATTCCACTCTTCGTTGACCACTTCCAAAGCTGCGCCTTTACCTTTTTTTTTACTCTTTTTTTTAGCTGCATCCCTCCCCATTGGACGAGCACTAGATCCTACAGAGTTTGAGTCACTACCATCACTCTCGTGGGCTCTCTTAGATCCACTGCTTCCAGACCCAGTATTTCCTCCTACCTGACTACCATAACGTGGTTGATCACGGACAGCTAGCCATTCCTTCATTAAATTGAAATTTCCATTAGTAGCACTTGAAAATAGTTCATGCGCTTTCGCCAATACATCATGCTCCGACCACCCGCTTTGTTGCATACGCTTAGCATTATCGTAAGCGCCAACCCATTTGCCCAATATTTTGTTCACGTAGTTGTAGTGATTTCTGCACGAAACTCCATCACGCGGTGGATAAAATGAGCAATGCTCATTACAATACTCAGCAATTTTACCCCAATATGATTCACTTTTTTGGTTTCTGCCGATAACGTTGTCGGTTCCATATTTAATCCAGCCACTCAATAGGACCAAATTTTGCTCAGTGGTCCATTTAGGGCTTTTTCGACGAGCAGGAGTTGAATCCTCTGCATTTGTAGAGGCTTCATTAACACCGCTCATACCACCAAGAGCCATTTGTGTAGAGAATTCGGGAAATTCAATTGCTCCAACACTCGAAACAATCTCATTATCCGTTGGAGTAGAAGAATAAGAGGGAGCTTGAGATGAAAATGGCATCTTCGATCCATAATATGGACGGTAATTTGGACCAGCTAACGGCATGAAAAAATTTGGAGAAACCCCATAATTTGGCATATTTTGGGGTTGGTTGGAAGATTGATTTTGAAAATGGAAATTGTTGGGATTTAGGTAGTTAAAAGAGTAATTAGTAGAATTTTGGATATTAAAAGGATTATTGTTGGAATCCATTTTATTAAAAAGATGTTTTAAGAGAAAAACAAGAGATTATTGAAGGGTAATAAAAAAATTATAGTACAAAAGGTCGATTTTTTTTCTGTGTCCAAATTAAATGAACCAAGTCTCTATTTATAGACTATGAAAAATGATGAATTTTGGTATAAAAGAAATTATTTATATATTTAATTTAGAATGAAATAATTGATGTTAAATTATTTGGATGAGAAAAATAAACAAGAATATAAAAGACCAATGAGAATCCAACACTTTTTCGGTGCAATCAAAACATGCCACGTGACACGTGCTTCTCTCCTTTTCGCTGATTCAACCCGTTGAATTAATTCAACTTCAAACAATCCACATCAGTTTCAACACTCTTTTTCAACACATCATTGTAGGCATTCAACTGTTGAATTTTTTATTCAACATACCCATTGTAACTAGTCTTAGACCTCTAAAATTAATGGGTCTTATCAGTTTAAGATCTAAATGGGGATGTGTCTAAATGGGGCGGGTTTACCCATTTTAACATATCTAGTTCAATGTGTTAGAAGAGAGGATGATAGAGTTCTATTGGCATGGATGTGACTTATACGGGAGATTGAGTTGTGATGAGTGTGACTATATTTTGGACGACAAATGCGCTATCTTACCGCAAAAGATAATGAAGCACATGTACGACGACCATCCTCTCTTCTTGCTTATGGTGAAAGCAATGTGGATGGCAAATATTGGTGTGAACTGTGAAGCATCTGAAACAAAACTGAATCCAAAGACATGGTTTTATACATGCAATGATTTCGGGATCGTGTTGCATATTTCCTACGTTGTGGGAGACTTTTTAAATATTATGTCAAGGACAAGTTTTTGGACGATGATGATGAAGTGGTATTCAACACCTCTATTTTTAGACCACTTTGCTCTGGGTGTAACTCTCGATGCAAAGCCCCCAACATTCTTAAGATATCCAAGGCCGGAGTTGATGTTTACTATTGTTCTCACAAATGCCTACGAAAATATGGCCCTTTTCCAGAAATCGGCGCTCATATGCATGCAAAAGTTAAATACATTTATCAATAGTGGTGGTGGCAGGGAGCAAAATGGTCTACAAAAGTTCAAGAAGTATGGTAGGAGCCTCAATTTCTACGATATAACAAGAAGAGAGGATGATTGAAGAACATATATTGATGTTTGGAACTCACGATACATTTAACAACATGCAATGCATGACCAAAATCTAGGGATACACACGAGAACAAACAATGGTGTACCTACCCACACCCACAAGTCTCTTTCATCCTCTTGAATCTGAGATGGACAATTCTAATTTGTAATTATATAGTGTTTATCAGAAATTGTTTATTGTAATTTCTTCTCTTAATTCTATAGAAAAATCTCTCTCTCTCTCTCTCTCTCTCTCTCTCTCTCTCTCTCTCTCTCTCTCTCTCTCNTTTAAAAATTATGTTTTTATATTAAGTTTGTTATCTTAGTTTATAATTTTTGAGAAAAACTTTCTATCCGTTTTTAATTAGAGTTTTTAGGGGTTTCTAAATTTATCAAAACAATGATTTGTTTTCTATTCACCCTTTTATGTGAACTAGGAATTGTTCGCGCTACGCGCGGTTTGTCTTGCGCAGTTTGATTTTAAATATAAAGAAAATAAATATTTTAAGTTAAATAATTTTTAAATATAATTATCCAATTTACTGAAAAATGTTTGTTTTAGTTAGTGGTGCATTTCTATAAGTTACCAATTTTGTATCGACTTTATTAAATTTCATCGTACAATTTTATATTTGTGACTTTATTGATAAATGATGAGGCTTAAAAATTATGTTTTTATGTTAAGTTTGTTATCTTAGTTTATAATTTTTGAGAAAAACTTTCTATCCGTTTATAGTTGGTGTTGTTAGGGGTTTCTAAATTTATCAAAACAACGTTATTATTATATTTGTAAATTTAATTGGAAGCTTTTATTATTCTATCTTAGTAATACATATTTTCTTATATAAATTTAGAAGAAATATAGATCTCAAAAAATAATTTTTTAAAGAGATGTTTGTCTACATATTTTCTGTTTATATGTAAATCCTTTCTCTATTTTGATATGTGATAAAAAAATATTTTTATTTTAAAAAAAAACAGATTTTAGGGTGTAAATATGATTTTATTATTTAAAAATGATTTTTTAATTAATATACAAATTAAGAAATCAATATTTAAAATTTTTTTTTTTTATGTTAAGTTTGTTATCTTAGTTTATATTTTTTGAGAAAAACTTTCTATCCATTTATAGTTGGAGTTGTTAGGGGTTTCTAAATTTATCAAAACAATGTTAAGTTTGTTATCTTAGTTTATAATTTTTGAGAAAAACTTTCTATCCGTTTATAGTTTGTGTTGTTAGGGGTTTCTAAATTTATCAAAACAACGTTATTATTATATTTGTAAATTTAATTGGAAGCTTTTATTATTCTATCTTAGTAATACATATTTTCTTATATAAATTTAGAAGAAATATAGATCTCAAAAAATAATTTTGTTAAAAAGATGTTTGTCTACATATTTTCTGTTTATATGTAAATCCTTTCTCTATTTTGATATGTGATAAAAAAATATTTTTATTTTAAAAAAACTGATTTTAGGGTGTAAATAACTGATTTTAAAAAACTAAAAAACTGATTTTAGTGTGATTGGTAGATTAATGAGACATCAATGGTAGATTTACATAGAAGTTGCGGTGGTACACATAAAAACTTCGGTATTTACTAGAATAACGTGATTGGTAGATTTATCGTTAATGTGTGATGGTAGACTTACGTTTGGTGGTAGAGATTTAACTTTTTACAAAGAGATCGATAAATCTATCACTACTACGAACTTGAAGTTTTGAAAATAAAATGGTCAACGCACCCAATTTGTCAATGGAAGGATTATGTATGATGTGAAGTTTCGTTTGGCCATACATTATAGTGAAGTGAGGTGGCGCAGAAGTTCTAGTGAAGTCAGTTAGAGCATTAGTTATGAAAATCTCTTTGCCATACAAAGAGGTAAAAAATATGTGACTTCTACGAACTTTAGATTTGCCATTAAAAACAGTCGAGGAAGGGATTAGAAACCTTTCATTACATTGGAAAAAAGAAGGATCTTAATCCGGTTACATCGTACTATGAAATACATATAGTTGAAGACCTCAAACCATATTGCCCGGAATTAACTACCATCATATATCATCTTTAAGCAGTTGGTATTGAACAATAAGGTAGCAGTCCTCAAAGCCGATAACTCTGTGTTTGAAATTGCATTTAGGATATTCAGCCGCACCCAAAACATTTGGCAACAAACCTCCACCATCACTCTGCATACCCTTGATGGTAACGAGAACCTCTTCAGCAATCCCCAACATGTAATGCATGCGTGATCTCCCTCCTACAACACGGTCTAGGAGTTCTACTGCTCTTGGATACTGGCCATATGCGATGGCGCAAATAACAAACATAAATGTTGCGTGGTCTATCCCCCCTTTAGAAGTCTTGTTGAAAAAGGGGACCGCTTTGTCCACGTCACGCGCAACAAGTAATGTACTCATCCCTTGCAGGTATAACGCCTGAGGATTGCCGGATGCTACAGCCAAATGGAAGAAACGAGGAGCCCGATCCATTAAGGTGGTGTCAGTAACGAAGTCTGATAGGTTAAGTGCTTGCATTACAGATGGTTCCTTCAATGTTTTGTTTAGTAGGTTAGACGCACAAGCTGCACGTCAAGCGTCCTTTGCTGAAACTCGGCCCACCCTCAGTAGTAACTCAAAGAGGAGGTCGCTTAATTGGTTGACCCCGTCAGTTGGATCCATTTTCCTATCAAAAATGGCAGTAGGTTACAAACCCATTATAAGTCGACCACAGAAAGTACACCTGCTTCACGTTGGTTTAAACCCCAAAAATCCAAACTCTACTATCAATTCCATGTGTTGAAACCCTAAAAATTTTAGTCTACCACAATTGGTCGAAGACGTTTACCATTCATTTGTCGTTGTAGTCGAACTGGTCATCGAATCGGTCATTCTACAGTGGCCGAAATAGTCGATTGAAGTGTGGAAAGTGGAGTTAGTTGTAACCGGAGGTAGCCGCAAACTAGTTGTATCCGGAGGTACCCGCGAACTAGTCGTAACCGGAGGTAGCCGTGAATGTCATGGAAAGCGGGAGGTAGAAGATAATCTAAAGAGTTGTGATGGAGAAAGACTTAATCGTTGGCGAAATCAGGGAGATGGATGAATATTTGAGTGTCGGCAGAGACGTCGAGGAGGAGAGTAAAAAGTAGGGTTTTTTTTTTGCTTTTTTTTGATAAATACAAAAGGGATACAATTGTGACCACATATCCAATGAGAAAAAAAAAATTAAACCCAACTAATTAAGCGAAATAGGGTTCCTCCTCTTACTCATCGAGCTCCATCTCTTTTCTCAATCTAGTTTTGCAAAAAATCTGAGCTTCCTAGTCTTACTCATCGACAGATTTTGTGCGTATATGGGATTTTTATGAGGGTCCTCCTCTTGGTTTTTGCGATTTAGATGGAGCAAATCATTTTGGTTAGTGGGAAATGGAGTTTTGAGAAGAATCGTCATGTCTTCCTCATAGACAAGTCGAAGGGATGCAGGATATTACGGTTAGATGAAAAGATCTCTTATTGTGATTTCCTTGACATTGTGTATGAGGATTTTGGTTTGGATCGTCGATTTCACGAAGTGGTTTTGAGTTATATGATGTCAAAAAAGTTGTTGCAAATATTACCACACGATACACCTCCTGTCTTTGTAGGAAACACTAAACAGTTGAGTGGGTTTTTCGATCAATTGAAAGAATATCCAATTCGTCTATGCGTTGAGATTACATATAAAAATACCGAAGATATTATAATATCAGATGAAATAGATGTTTCTGGTGATGGGATAAACTCTACACAAGGATCAAAAGAAGATGAAGAAGTAGAAGAAGATGAAGAAGTAGAAGTTGATCAAGAAGCAGAAGAAGATCAAGCAGTAGAAGAAGATGAAGAAGAAGATTTGATTTCTAGATATGACACGTGCGATGACCCGGATGGAGCTAGCTCAGATGACGAAGAATATAGTAGCAGAGGAAAAGTAAAGGATTGTGGAAGTTCGGATGAAGAAGAAATGGAAAATCTACCAGGAAAGAAACAGAGAGCAATTTTCCTAGAATTTGTGAACTTGGAAATTAGTTCACTTGACTTAGCTGTTGGGCAATGCTATCAGAGAAAAGAGGAATTGGAGATGAGGTTGAAAATTCTTTCTATTACCCAAAAATTCGACTACGATGTGGGATATTCTACTCCGACTTTGTTGACCGTCAATTGTTGGGTTGAGGGTTGTGAATGGAGGGTGCGTGCTTCTACTGTAGGTGATAGTACAATATTCCACGTAAAAACTTACGTTTGAACGCACACATGTTCAGTGACGGTCCGATCACTCCATACGCGGCATGCATCTTATGATATTCTAGGTCGTCTATATAAAGACTTCATAGGTGGTGTTGGACCAACTGTATTGCCTAATCATCTCTCCGAGAGTCTCACTAAACGTTTCGGCCTGAAGGTATGTCGGGCGTCTTTGCCTTTGTTGTTATGGTAGATTTTATTTGACAAGTTCATATGGTCCCGGTAGATTTATATATTTTTGACTTTTCAATTCCGTCTACCTACCAACCAGGTCGATTACTGGAAGGCACATCGTGCATTACGGTATGCACGAGAATTAGTTTGTAGAACTCCGGAAAGTGGGTATGAAGAACTCTCTGCATACTTATACATGATTAGGCGAACTAATTCTGGAACACTAATTAAGCTAGAAGTTGACCAGCAAGATAAGTTCAAGTTTTTGTTCCTAGCTTTTGGTGCAAGCATACATGGGTTCCAATATATGAGGAAGGTTGTNGCGAGCTAATCCTGGAACACTAATTAAGCTAGAAGTTGACCAGCAAGATAAGTTCAAGTTTTTGTTCCTAGCTTTTGGTGCAAGCATACATGGGTTCCAATATATGAGGAAGGTTGTCGTTGTAGATGAGACGTTTTTACATGGAAAATACAAAAGTACACTTCTTCTTGCCACAACCCAAGATGAAAATTTTAATATATTTCCATTAGCTTTTGTTGTCGTTGATACCGAGAATGAAGAATCCTGGGAATGGTTCTTTAGACAACTGCACCGCGTTGTCCCAGATGATGAAGGACTATCCATTATTTCGGATAGGCATAAAGCAATAGAAAAGGCTATAGGGAAGGTTTATCCTCTAGCGAATCGTGGTATTTACACTTATCATTTGCATAAGAACATTTTGTTGAATTTCAAAGGGGGGAAAACATTCAGACTTGTGAAGAAAGCTGCCACCACATATACGCCTTTAGAGTTCAATGCATACTATGCGCAGATTCAAGCTACACATCCTGGCCTATATAATTATTTGCAAAAAGCGGATTTATGTAAGTGGAGTCGTGCTCATTTCCAAGGTGATAGATATAACTTCACTACAAGCAACATAGCTAAATCGGTTAGTAGGGTGTTGAGTGGTGCTAGAAGTAAGCCTATTGTTCGACTCTTGGAAGATATTAGGATGCTTTTAACTCGATGGTTTGCCAAAAGACGGCGAAATGCTAGTGTAATGAAAACAGCTCTCACTACTGGGGTCGAAACCTTACTACAGGTAATGCATTGTGTTTGGTTTTTGTCGTCGTATGGGAGATTAAAATTCTTATAAGTTGTTCCTTATTAGTAATATTTGTGGCTTCTTTTATATTTTCTATTATATACAGGCGAGAGTTGAAGATGCTAAGCAGTTGGGTGTCCAAGAAATAGATGACCATCGAACACAAGTCACGTTAGGGACAACGTTGCATGTAGTCAACCTAACCGACAAAACTTGTACTTGCCATCGATTTGATTTGGATAAAATACCATGTGTACATGCCATAGCAGCGGCTGAAGCATTGAAAAGGATTCACAAATCAGGTCCTCATCTGTCTACCATCTCTCTTTCACATCCCTACTATCATACAAATTACTTGTACAATGCCTACTCCAACACTATTATGCCAAGAGATATTGCATTACCTTTGCCTGATGATGTGGCTACCAAAATTTTCCTACCTCCTATTGTTCGAAACCCTCCAGGAAGGCCAAAGAAAAAGAGAATTAAGGGGGCATTTGAGATCGCTGTGGAAAAGAAACGTGCAAGGAAAGAGCACAAATGTTCACAGTGTCATCAACCGGGACATAATCGAGCTACATGCACTCGTTAAGTTTGATGTATTTTCCTTTGGATTTGTTACTTCTATTTCGAGTACTATACGTGTACGACCTATTTTGTAATATACAGTCTGTAATAAACCTACCGCAACTAAACATAAAAATCAACTGATACTTACAAATAAAACTATAGCAATTAAAATTCAAAGAAGATTACGGTTTACAAATAAACCTGCCGCATCTTTGTCTTAAAACAACCGCAATTAAACATCAAAGTGGATTACGGTTTACAAATAGACCTGCCTCATCTTAGTCATAAAACTACCGCAGCTAAACATAAAATTCGAATTACATATAAACCTGCCCCATGAAAGGTTTGTTACATGCGATAATTGTCAATACAAAACATATCACGCGTCAAAAATACTTAACCGCACACCTTCCTCCGATGGCTGAGCCTGTCTGTAGTGGATACCTATCATCTGATGTACCGCGGGGGTTTGGATCAGATCGCTGCAAGTTGTACTCCGGGTCCACTTCGTCCAAAATCTATGCGGCAAGTTTTAGGCGAATCGCAGGCATGTTACTATCTGTCAGAGCGTCCCAACAATGACCTAGTGCTAAACACTCCATAAACTTAAGCGTATACACCTCCACAGTCGCCAGTTTGTATATTCGGTGGAGCCGATTTAACGATGTATGTGTTATACGACTTCTCACTCATTTTCCTCCTCTCCTCAACTGGTGCTAACTGCTTCAACAATAGCGGAATAAACTTCGCGTATGGCTTAACTGATTCTTGTATGTACTTCTCATCGTATAACCTGCGGATGCAATCAATGACTAACTTTTCTCTTAGGAAAATCCACCTCAACGGCCACCCAATGTCTGTTGTCGATGTTGTGAGGGATGTACAACAAATAACCATCTTTCACCCATTTCTTCGCGGGACAAGGATCACCACGAAATATCCCATTTGCAACGTCCAGATAACCCTCAGGGAACATCCAATTATTCTCCTCCCCAACATACTTCCTCTCATAATCTCTACACCATATATAAGACATGACCTGGTCCATGAAAGCAACCTGTCCGTATCGAAATGGAGATGGATCCCGGAAAGACCTACTTCGCAACAAATCAATTGCACACCCCATATGCTGGACCAATTGGAGAAGATAAATATGTCAGTGTTTAGACAAAATCTACAAAAGATAGTATAATAAGTCTACCATTCCTTGAAATTTAAGTCTACCATCCATTGAAATTTAAATCTACCAATGCTAGAAATTTAAGTCTACAATTCCCTTGAAATTTAAGTCTACCTTGATATTTAAGTCTACCCCTGCTTGATATTTAAGTCTACCGTTCCTTAAAAATTAAATCTACCATACTTTGCTTGACAACCACCCGTATTCTTCACTAAACCACATTTCTTTAGGTGTCATCAATGTTAGATAGAATTTGACACCTGCATAAGACTCATCGAATGGGTTTTCCCTAAAACAAAAATAAAGAAAAGTGAGAACGATGTTTTGATTAGTAGAAATTTTAGAAATATAATCTTACAAGGTCTTACAAATCTTCCTCGATGTAACGGAGCAAATCGTTTAAATTTTTCCGCTCTACTTCCTCAAATGGATCGTACATAGCAGATGATGGAGTTACACCGGCCATTATTCATCTCACCACGGAGCTTCCTGCGAAAGGTGAGATTTGAGTGGAAGCAAGGGAAGCAAGGGTGCGCCCCCTTCCCCTACGGATGGGTTGTTGGTCAATTTTTCTCGACAATGCCTTCAGCTTATCCAAAGCATTCACAAAATCTCCTTCTTCTTCATCAACCAATTCTGGTATTTTGAATTTTGCTTTACCTCCTACTTGAGGTGTCACTTTGTTGGTTTTTCTCAAAACTTTTTCCTTTTTATTCCCTTTGAAATTGGTTTCACTATCGGCTCATGCACTTCTCTTTTCCTTTTTTGAACTTTCATCCCTTTCGAGGTTGGGGTTCTAACCACCCTTGATATCGGAAACTCAAGATCCAATGTAGCCTGCACCTCTAACATCCACGACTGCAGTCGAGGACAACCCAATTAGTACCAAAAATCGTCAATTTAAAAAAAGTCTACCGATTCATCACAATTGGTACACGAATCGGATACAAATAGAAGTACCATTTTAAAAAAAGTCTACCGATTCGACAATTTTATATCATCTACCATACTATAAGTCTACCGTCGCGTTCATTTCATCTAAAAGTACAATACCAAAACATACTATAATAACATGTCCAATCTCTAAAAACAATATGCAACATGTCCTCCCGCTTAAACAAGAAAAAACATAACACCCACTGTTCTAAGTAAACGTTGCCGTCGAAGTAACTTACCAAAGTTACTGTTACTAGAAAAGAGACTTGCGTACTGACTCAGCTGCATTGGATTCTTCATCTCCCGCTTCTTGCTCCACCGGGTGATTTTCTCCTCCCACAATCGGTATCTCAGGTTTTAGTAATCCTATTTTCTATTGCCTCAACTTTCGAAAATAATTGTTGAATGACCTTTAAGAGCTCCCTCGTTCCTGCCATTTCGTTCGATTCATCGCCCTTCCGAGTATTGTCTTCCTTGTTCCTAAGGTTGTCTTTCTCCTTCTGCATAAAAACACCAAGCACCATATCAGAATCTTCGACCTCTTCGCCTATGTAACTTTCCTCGGTCTGTGTTTCCATCACCTTTTCCTTTCCCTTCTTCTTCTCCTTCCTCCTCTCTTTTCTCCTCTTCTCAATAATGTTGTCTTTTTCGCTCGAATCTGATTCATACATTTTCTTCTTCTTCTTTTCCCCACGCGAACAACCATCATTCTCTGCCTTTCGCTTCTTCTGTTTCGGGTTGATCTACAAAATCATCACTTTCCTCTATGTTCTCCTTCTCAGTCTTCTTCTCCTTCTCCGTCTTCTTCTCCTTCTTCCTCTTCTCCGTCTTCTTCTTCTCTTTTTTCTCCTTCTTGTTCTCCCTCTTCTTCTCTTTCTTCTTCTTCGTTGATTCGTTAACAACCGGCTCGGCCACTTCCCATGATGTCTCATCCAAGCATCCATCCAGAATGTCGGTTATCATATTATGAAGTTTCAGATCGACTTTTGGATCACCCTCTTCGTCGGGCCAAAAAGGATAAATCTCCTCCCTTGGCACCTCCGCCAGTATATGTCTCACCCGAATCTACACACAAAGAGAATTAAAATTACATAAGTCTACCAAAATGAATGACATGATTTATATGTCTACCACCATATCGGTCACTTATAACTCTACCAGCATATAATCAATACATTTGTTATAAAAAAACATACCTTATTATCGGGATTTGCGCTTCTTTCCTCCTCCACAACTTTGTCGAGATTGTATCGGGCCCTAGTGGAACACCACCGAAGTAGAGGACATGCCAAAACATGTGGATGCTCTTCTACGCGACCAAAGTTTTCTCCCAACATTGGGAGACACTCATAACCCCAAATTAGCAAGGCATGGACACATCCATGCAAAACATAACTATCTCCGGCCAACGATGCAATATTCAAGGAATACATAAATTCCTTTAAAGAGTATCTACCCCATGGCTGACTCTCAAAAGCGTATTCATCCATAACTCTTTTTGCACTATCCAATGGTAGTCGAATGTTCCTATTAAGCCCCCATATTCCTACGTGCAATATGAATAGCAAGGCAACCCATTTATTCTTCTCATATGTCCAAGTCTTGCATATTTCAAATACATTTACTAACTCAAACCAATTAGGGCCTACCCCGACGTTGACATCCATCTCTGCCAAGAAATCACTGTGATCAATGTCCCAATTGTCGATCACGATGGGATGACATTGGAGGCATGTGATATGACCAAACTCGTAAAGCGAAAACCTTAATGGACGCCCACCAATAACTGCCCACATCTCATTTCGCCTATCAACCGCCAGTTGGTTTGTAACCAAATTATGGACAGTCCTCGCTAGGCCTGGGAATTATAACCGAACCGAACTGGCCGAACCGAACCGAACCGAACTTTTCGGTTCTCGGTTCTAGTTCGGTTTTAGTTCGGTTCTGTTCGGTTTTAGTCTGAAAATTAGTTCGGTTCTAGGTTTGTTCGGTTCGGTTGCGGGAACCGAACGGTTACCCGATTTTTTTTTTTTTTTTTTAAACCAAACCATACCAAACTACACCAAATTATACCGAACCGAACTACCCGAAACTACCCGAACTATCCGAATTTACCCGATTTTACCCGAATTTAACCGATTTTAACCGAATTTCAACCAAAATTTAAAAAGTTCGGTTAGTTTCGGTTTTAAAAATTAATAACCGAACTACCCGAGAACCGAACTAACCGAACCGAATTATATTTCGGTTAGTTTCGGCCAACTTTTCTAAATCCGAACTACCCGAAGAACCGAACTACCCGATCCGAACTACCAGAACTACCCGAAGTCGCAGGCCTAGTCCTCGCAGTCCAGATATAACGCTTTTATGCAAGCTTCAACAACACTCCAACCTGAGAGTTGTTCATAATGCCATTATATACGTCCTCTCCTACTGCGTCCAACAACAATCCAAAATCACCCAACTTGCAGTTAAATTCAAGCTCCTCTTCTGCAATGGAGATTTCCTCGGGGGATACATTCTCACTGGGTACTCCCGTGTTTCACCCGCATTACCGCTACAAGACGCCATCCCTAATTCTGCACATATGTAACACATCATTTTATCTTCCATCATGTCCAAACAACTCTACCAGCATGACAAAATAACTACTCTACCATCATGTACAAACAACTCTACCATCATGTCCAAACAACTCTACTATCATGTCTAAACAACTCTACCATCATGTCGAAACAACTCTGACACGGGGATATCAGTTACAACCACCATGAATAAATCTACCACGATCAAAATTAGTACAAAATAAAACATGTATAATCAAAACAAAACAAACAAATCTACCAACATAATATCCAAATTACTTAAATAAACCTACCATATCGAGAACGAGAACAACAACCTTTTTTAAAAAAAAAACCCCTCGTTTTCAAATCATTCTCATATTTACCATTGCGACCGAGATATTTACAATTTCACGAACCCGCCGAAATCTCACCAGAATTTTTGTCTCGTTCACCAAATCGATTTTACTTCCCCGAAAACCACCGAAATATGATAAACAAAATTTAGGATTACACAAACTATTAACTCATTACTCTATAACCCATTCTCCCCATCATGTCCAAACAACTCTACCAGCATGACAAAATAACTACTCTACCATCATGTACAAACAACTCTACCATCATGTCCAAACAACTCTACTATCATGTCTAAACAACTCTACCATCATGTCGAAACAACTCTGACACGGGGATATCAGTTACAACCACCATGAATAAATCTACCACGATCAAAATTAGTACAAAATAAAACATGTATAATCAAAACAAAACAAACAAATCTACCAACATAATATCCAAATTACTTAAATAAACCTACCATATCGAGAACGAGAACAACAACCTTTTTTAAAAAAAAAACCCCTCGTTTTCAAATCATTCTCATATTTACCATTGCGACCGAGATATTTACAATTTCACGAACCCGCCGAAATCTCACCAGAATTTTTGTCTCGTTCACCAAATCGATTTTACTTCCCCGAAAACCACCGAAATATGATAAACAAAATTTAGGATTACACAAACTATTAACTCATTACTCTATAACCCATTCTCCCCATCATGTCCAAACAACTCTACCAGCATGACAAAATAACTACTCTACCATCATGTACAAACAACTCTACCATCATGTCCAAACAACTCTACTATCATGTCTAAACAACTCTACCATCATGTCGAAACAACTCTGACACGGGGATATCAGTTACAACCACCATGAATAAATCTACCACGATCAAAATTAGTACAAAATAAAACATGTATAATCAAAACAAAACAAACAAATCTACCAACATAATATCCAAATTACTTAAATAAACCTACCATATCGAGAACGAGAACAACAACCTTTTTTAAAAAAAAAACCCCTCGTTTTCAAATCATTCTCATATTTACCATTGCGACCGAGATATTTACAATTTCACGAACCCGCCGAAATCTCACCAGAATTTTTGTCTCGTTCACCAAATCGATTTTACTTCCCCGAAAACCACCGAAATATGATAAACAAAATTTAGGATTACACAAACTATTAACTCATTACTCTATAACCCATTCTCCCCATCATGTCCAAACAACTCTACCAGCATGACAAAATAACTACTCTACCATCATGTACAAACAACTCTACCATCATGTCCAAACAACTCTACTATCATGTCTAAACAACTCTACCATCATGTCGAAACAACTCTGACACGGGGATATCAGTTACAACCACCATGAATAAATCTACCACGATCAAAATTAGTACAAAATAAAACATGTATAATCAAAACAAAACAAACAAATCTACCAACATAATATCCAAATTACTTAAATAAACCTACCATATCGAGAACGAGAACAACAACCTTTTTTAAAAAAAAAACCCCTCGTTTTCAAATCATTCTCATATTTACCATTGCGACCGAGATATTTACAATTTCACGAACCCGCCGAAATCTCACCAGAATTTTTGTCTCGTTCACCAAATCGATTTTACTTCCCCGAAAACCACCGAAATATGATAAACAAAATTTAGGATTACACAAACTATTAACTCATTACTCTATAACCCATTCTCCCCATCATGTCCAAACAACTCTACCAGCATGACAAAATAACTACTCTACCATCATGTACAAACAACTCTACCATCATGTCCAAACAACTCTACTATCATGTCTAAACAACTCTACCATCATGTCGAAACAACTCTGACACGGGGATATCAGTTACAACCACCATGAATAAATCTACCACGATCAAAATTAGTACAAAATAAAACATGTATAATCAAAACAAAACAAACAAATCTACCAACATAATATCCAAATTACTTAAATAAACCTACCATATCGAGAACGAGAACAACAACCTTTTTTAAAAAAAAAACCCCTCGTTTTCAAATCATTCTCATATTTACCATTGCGNTTACTATTATATTTGTAAATTTAATTGGAAGCTTTTATCATTCTATCTTAGTAATACATATTTTATTATATAAATTTAGAAGAAATATAGATCTCAAAAAATAATTTTGTTAAAGAGATGTTTGTCTACATATCTTCTGTTTATTTGTAAATCCTTTCTCTAATTTGATATGTGATAAGAAAATATTTTTATTTTTTAAAAAAACTGATTTTAGGGTGTAAATATGATTTTATTATTTAAAAGATGATTTTTTAATTAATATACAAATTAAGAACTACAAAGTGCCTTAAAAAGTCTAAGCCAGTTTTAAATTGAAAACTATTTTTCACACCAAGAAATAAATTTAAAATAGTAAATTTATATTATTTTTCATAGCATATGTATTTTTTGATTTTTATCTTTTTCAAAATCTCAACATCGGTTTTTGCAAAAGCAATATATATTTTTAATTGTTTTTAGTAGTTTGCAGAAAAAAGTTAACTTATAGTTTTGTTCAAAAGAAAAGTCAACTTACAGATCCAATGTTTTCGTTATAATTCACATGTGACTACACAATTGTTGTATAAACTTATTGTAAAAACATGTAAAATAATTATATTAGACGCACGTTCACAAGAAAATCCATGTTCTTGTTTTGTTGCTTTTTTGTTCTTATTTGTTTTTCCTCTTATTCGACATACGACATAATCCTTTCTCAATTTCTAACTAACAAATCCTTCGAGTTTTTCCTCATAAATCAAATTTCTCTTCATGGTCTGGTTCGTTCTTTCTCATAGGCACAACTTCTTTAATTGTAATTAATCGTGTGCCAACCATTGATACAGCCTCTCTTTTTGAAATTATCATGTCCTTTTTGTTGATTTCATATTTATGAGTACAAATATAGTTTGTTCTTGTGTTGATGTAGTTGTATGTATAGTAATATTTGATAACGCCTACTTTGTTCTTGTGTTATTAACTTAACATAGTTGTTGGTATAGTAATCTTCGACAACGCCTTACTTTTTCTGTTGTCTTCAACATTCTTAATTAATCTTTGGAAGCTAGAACGATGATGAATCACATAATAAATATGATTATATGTTAACGAGGAAGCCTTATACTAAAAGTACTATGTAGTATATGTGTTTAGTTTTCTTTTATATGCTACTAACGATAAATAAAAGCGAGAAGATACACATCAGTATAGTGTTGGAACCGTAGATTATATTATTTGGAATATGATAACACCAAAAGGTAGATCTTTTTTTGCTGAAACACAAAACCTTTCCAAGTTAAAAATTTCCTATATTTCTCAATATATGCATTCCTTTTTCTTTTATCTCTTTTTGTCTTTGTATCATTACCCAACTAATACGTTACATCAAATGGTTATTTTTCATTAATGCTTTAGGAAAAAGGAACACTTTTAATTGCCTAATGAAACACTTTTAATTGCCAAAAGAAAAGTGCTTGCATACGTATAATGCAAAGTACAGCCTTTGAGATTTCACGGCAAGATTTCAGATTTTCTTGGATTGCTTGCACACGTATAATGCCAAGTACAGCCTTTGAGAGTGCTTTGTCTCTTGCCAAACCTGTGATCTTGTACTTGTTTATGTATCTGTGAACAAATAATATTTCTTAGTGTGCATTTCTGTCCGCCCAATTGATGATGTTACTTACGCCCCTACATAAAGTGGATGAATACATAAAATAGATTAGCAAAGCAAGATAATTCATGGAACTACAGGGAGGACAAAATATTGTAAGAAACCATTTGGTGTTGTTACCCATATTCAAAGCCATTGCCGAACACCCATTTCTAAGCCTTCCGTATAACAGGCTTGAGCTGCATTGTGGTTTAGACCACACTTGTCATCAGTTGGTAACTTGTGTTTGTAATTTAACATCTCCGCCAAATGTACGTTGAAAGCAAGATATGGAGGAATCAGCTGGAAAGTCTCTGCGTACAAAAGAGATGAATAAAATCAATTTTTTTGTTTGTGTCAGTTACCGTAGACATGGAAGTAGAAAAATGAAGAAATAAACAATAAGTAGAACGCAAAAACGATCTCATCTACTACATCTATCGCCTTATTATTCCAACTCTATTGTAGATTGATTACCTGTCATCACCTGCCGGGACAGAATTTCCACCAGCTGAAGTCAAGAATGTCACTTCAGATGAGATAATTTCTCTATTTATAATAGAATTACAAAAAAATAGCTTTTATTACATTTATTCATAGGAAAACGTCCGAACCTGAATAAAATATTTGATAAGCTCTCTTAATTTGAATTGATTGACAAGTAGTGCATACCACATACGCTTCTCGTTTTGGCCAAACACCTACCACTTATCGTCTTCTTCTTCGTCATCTACAAGGAGTCGCTGGGAAATATCATCGGTTTCGGAAGATGATGATGGACCACAACATATTCCACCCCACTCTGGAAAGTATATAAGAGAAACAACAAAAGTTATTAAACCCATAAGTGAAATGCTTCTCTACTTTTGAACACCATCTCCCGAAAATAACAAAAGCTGTGTTACCACCGCACCTACTGTGCCGCCGCTTCCCCACATACCCGCCACCACTCCTAGAGATCTCCCACCACGTTAAAAAAAATAAACCAATTTCTTAACCTGAGCCAAAATTCTCAACCGAATAGAAAGTAAATAACTGAACCAAAACTTAGATAATTGAGAGGATAACATGAGAAACTTAACGGGAAATCCTAACAGTTGTAGATCATTCGATACATCTTAAATATTATAACAATCCAGCTCTAAAAAATAACGTAGAACGATTTGGTTTCGGAAAGCATTTAACTGTTTGATTTCTCACCAAAGGAATAGACGACGGAATACATTCTCAGCAAATCAAGAGAATCATTATAAAAATATCCATAGATAATACAGAAATAAGGCAGATATAAGCCTCACTTGGATTAATAGCGGCGGATCTTACGGCGCCATCACAGATTTTGGTTTTGGAGTTTCTTTGAAGATACAAATATAGGGTTGAAACAGAAGAGATAGCTGATGTGGGAGATTATGGGTTAAGCAAAACTCTGTTTTAAATAGGAATTTGTGGCATAACGTTTTTAGGAGGAGTCGATGAGACTGTTTCTGAGTTTTTTTGTAAGCTATGCTTGATTAAGAAGACGTGGCTAATTCTGAAAGATATAGGGGCCGATTGGTAAGGACTGTGACTGTAGGCTGTTACTGTAGGTTTTTGCCTGTATAGAATTTAGCTGTTACTTTATTTATTTATGAAAGTATTATTGGTAACAAAAACTTTAGAAACTGTGTGATTGTTACTTTTAAATATTATAATTTCAAAAAAAATTATTATCTAAAATAGAAATTATATATATTTATTTTGTTGTAAATATAAATATTCAGAACAAATATTTTTTAATTTTTATTGAATTGTTTTTACATGGAAAACAAATAAATTAAAAATTTAATCAATTAATAGAATAAAATGGATCTTAAAAGAAAGAGAAAAAAATATTAATAATTAATAAGTTAAAATTTGTTTGTTATAAAATTTATATAATATGAGAGAAAGGTTTTGATTGTTTTAGAAGAAAAAAAAAGAAATAATTATTTATTTGTGTTATTGAATATAAAAAAAAAAGTAAATAATATAACATAAAAGCATCGAAATATGAAAGGGGAAGAGAGAGAAAAGTGGAAAAAATGAGTGAAAAGTGGCTGTAGAAAAAAATGAAAAAACAAGAAGAAAATTTTGAAAATGACTTTTAAGGCTTTTAAATATTTTAAAGTCAAAAAAGTGTGATTGGTTATTTTTCCACTGTTAAGGCGGTGAAATGCCTTAAAGTCCTCACAGCCTCTATGCCAATCACCCCCATAATTTTCTTAGCAAGAAGTATAGCTGATGTGACAGCCTATTGAAACTGGAATTTTTGCTGATGTGGAGCCCCTCAGGAACCCCAAACTGCTCTTTTTATTAGTATAGATGTCTCTAGACGAAACCGGATAATATTGTCAATGGGTGCAAAATTAGAAGGAAAAAAACTAAAGTGTGATATATTTTGGAAATGTCTATATCAAATTGTAAACATAAAGAATATACTGGGTGCACTTGCACCCTTTAACTACTTCACTACCTTCGGCCTGATGTCTCATGAGATTGTCACTTATTTTCTTGATTTTCTTGGTGATAGGTTTCTTCTTCATATTTGATCATTTTTTTGTACCAAGTTCTTAGGAAACTTTTCGTCTTGTTCTTCTTCATCGTCATTTTCCCAGGGTTATTCTTGTACTTTTCAATATCATCTCTAGTGTACACTTTCATCCCAGGAGCTCCAGGCATACCCTAAAATTATATAAACCCAAGCTTTAGAAAATTCCATAAGCTATTGATGAAGCATAACGAATGAAGTGATGACCAATTTACCTGCATAGATATCAAGATCTTGTTCATTTTATCTTTTGATGGTTTTGACACAAATAGTTTCCTAAGAAACCGATCTTAACAAACAAAAAGTAGTAAAACAACACACACATTAACCCAGATCACAATAAAATCGGCAGTGGAAAGGTAATTCTCCAGAGAAGCAAGATCAGGCTTTGACTTGTATATATACTCTACAACACCAGTGTCTAGTGTCTGAGTAACCAATTAGGCAATTACCTACAACACAGAAACAGAGAAACATTCATATTGGCCAAGTCAAGATTTGTCAACAGAAGAACACAAAAGTGATCACCTTCTCACAAGCAATCTCAATTGTCTTGCACTCAGAATTGCAATGCCTTTCTTCATCTTGTTAACCAGCTACAAAGACAGTTGATAACAATGCCAACTCAAAATCTTTAAAGAAAAATAGAAATGAAAAATTCAACACAAACTAAGCACCCACAAACAAAAATATAGTAAGAACCCAGAAAATAGAAATAGACACCGAAATCAAACATAGACATCGAAATTTTTTCGAAACACATTACATTTGTGTTGTAAGTGGCATCTACTGTTTTTTTTGTGATGCAGGTTTATAGCATTTTTCTTCTTCACATACGATTTTTAACGATCTAAAAAAAAAATTGCACGATGGCGAGAGAAATTTGTAAGAATTTTTTTTTTTGGGGTCATAATTGTAAGAATCTTTAGTTCGAAAGATATTGCAAGACTTCAAGATAATTTAGTAGCTTTCGTAAGAACAGAAAAAAAAATATTATATCTATCCAATCATATAAAAACACAAGTGTGCTTAGTGGTATTCCCAAGAAAGCATAACTTACCAATTTCTTTATCCAACTAAAATATTTCAGGTTTTGGTTTGTCATCTGCATTTGGTGGTTTGTGCCTCGACATGATTCGTTTTATTTCTTTATTTATAAATAATTGTCTGCTTTCATATCTTTAAAAAATATAATAATTGACAAACGAAAGTGTAGTTCTTAGCATTGGGCATTCGGATTTTGGGTTCAATTCGGTTCGATTCTTTTAGATTTTGGATAATTCGGATATAAAAGTTTAGAATCTATATAGAAACCCCAAAAAAATTGGTTCGGCTCCAGATATCCGAAATAAAATTTTAATTAGATTTTTTTATAAAATTTGATTAATTTTTGATAAAATTTTGTTTAATTTAGACAAATATAAGTAAGAATATTTGAATATTTTGTTTTAAACATTTTTAATATTTTTGAGTTTAAAACTATAATTTTGAATATTTGGTTACTTCAATATAAATATAACTAATATTTTTAAGTATATAATGATATTTCAAATCCAAAATATTTTTTTTTTAAACTAATGGGGTATTTATAACGTTCGGTTTTTCTAAATTACCTTCGGGTTTTCGATTCCGAAAATTTTGTCCAAGCCTATTTAGTTAATTAAAAAAAAAAATTATTGTTGGTCACTTTGGACTCTCTACTTTATTCTTTCACGTCTCTCTATACGCCAAATTATGTCTCTTCATTCGACAAAAAAAAAACTCAAATCCAATGTTAATGTCTTGTCTTTGAATACTACCTTACTCTCTCTGATACTCTTTCTCTCTCTCTCTTTCTCTCTCTGAGCTTATGCCGCTAGGACGATCGGAGTTCGCCGACGGCGTGGCTGTACGGAGCCTAAGCGAGATCTCGGAGGTTGACGCCGTACGAATCGGAGCTGATATTGTATCGGCGGCGAGACGTCTCATCGCGCTCTTAAGATCCGTCGGAGACTCTCAATGGCTTCATCACCCTCCGGTCATTGCCGAAGCTATCAGACGGTGAAATTACACCTTTCCCTTTTGATCGTTCGGTCAAGATTCATCTTTTCCTTTCTCCTGAATTTTGATCGTACGGTCAAGATTCATTTATTTTTTTTTGGTAAAATGTGTTCTTTCTTCTTACTATTTTTAGTATCTCTCTCAAAACATTACACTCTGGTCCCAAAAGTTTGGATTTTGATTCATCGAATTTAATTAATTCCTTTGAACTTTGACTTTTCTTGATCATGTAAACTTTCAGACAAAAGTCATATACTGAGATTGGTGTTTCACTGTTGTTTGTGTTCTAAAGGTACGATGAGCTGTGGATGCCGTTGATTTCTGATCTAACGGTTGGTTCGAAGCCTCCAATAATCCTACCTCCTCTTGATGTTGAATGGGTTTGGTTTTGTCATTCCTTAAACCCAGTAAGCTCTGATTCCTTTCTTCTTGAAAACATTCCAAAAATCAAAAGATTCTGATTTGATCTGAAGTTATAATAGTTTGATCAATCTTTTCTCAGGTAAGTTACAGGGAATACTGTCAAAAGAGATTCTCAAAACTTATAGGGAAACCCGCGATTTACGACGAAGAGAACGAGGAATACGCTGTTCTACAATGCGAGAAACTCTGGGTTACGAGATATCCAGAGGAGAGTTTCGAGAACAGAGCTGATCAAGATTCTCCTGAGCTTGTTTCTTCATCAGCTAATGAAGATATTGAAACCGAAGTAGAGAAGCAGAGGTTTATCTGGGAGAAGTTTTCAGCACCTTACATGTCTGAAACCGTTTACTTGATCGCTGCTCGGTTACGCTACAAAGGGTTCTTGCTTATACTTCACAAGTTTAAAGAAGAGATTTCTCGTCTTGTTCCAGCTTCAGATATTCTTCTTATGTGGCTCACACATCAGGTACCAATTTCTTGGTTTTCTTTTTATCGTCCTTTTCGGTTAGTTTAACCGGAGAAATGGTGAATTCACAGAGCTACCCGACGATATATACAGAGGATGTTGATGAAAATCTGGACGAGATGATGAGGAAAGTGGTAAGAAACGGAGAAGCAGTAAAGAAAACAGAAGTGGAAGCAACAAAGACACTTTGGGATAGATATTTCAATCAACCATACGAGAAAGCAGGCGGCGAATTGACTGTAATAGCGAATGAGTCTCGTCTCTGCAGCAGCAACACCGTGTTTTATTGGCCTGTCTCTGATGTAGACATTAACACCGGATACAAGTCCGTTCGACCAAGATTTGTCTTGGAAGTAAGTTTCTTTCTTTGATATACAATGGTTTGACTCCGAAGTAATCATAATCATTCTTTTTTTGGCAGTTATGTATATTTATAAGGCTGAATCCAAAGGCAGAGGCGAAGGAGTCGAGTTTTCTTCGTTTGAGAGTTGCTAGATGTCATCGGAAGCTTCAACTTGATAAGAAAACGACTGATTTGTCCCGCGATGGGTCGTGGCGAAAAGGGTGGCATCTTTACTGCGAGTTTGGAACACAAGGAGTGGTTTTGGAATCTCACTGTGACCGTCCTCGTGGGATTTGCTTAAGAAGCGGAAAATCGGAAGGGATGATTGCGTTTCTGTGGAATGATCTTCTAAGAGCGCAATCTCTAGCGTCTGGTAGGTTTCTCGGGAAGCAAGTAAGTGTGTTAACTTCGGTCACGCCCCCGGTTCAAGCGCCATACTTGCTGAGATTTGTACCGGATCGAGTTACAGATGATTCGGGTGCTATGGTATCTGATTCAATTCAAAGAACAAACAACTTCCGGCCTCAAGAAGGAAGATGGCTTACTAGAACCGTTCTTGATCACGCTGGAAGGGAATGCTTCGTTATCCGTATCAGGTAAAACCGCGCTTTATTTTCTTCTTCATGGAAACCGGACTGTTTGTTTCTTATTCTTGATTTTGGTTTAGAGTCGGGAAGGGAGTGTTTAAACGCGGAGGTGAAGTTCCATCCCCGGTGAAATAGGAGGAGCGGATAACAGAGATACGAGTAGGTTCTTGGTCTTATCTTGAGGGTTCAATCGGTAAAGCTCCAGGTACGTTGCTTAGAAGATAAGGAGAAACTCTGTTTTGTTTTTTTGCATTTGCCGTTTGCGTTTACATTTTGCAAAATGTTCTGTTTTCTTATGAAACATTTCCATATGTAAACGTAAACGCAAAAAGATAGCGTTTGAAAGAATGGTAGTCTTGAGCAGCCTACGGATCATTGTGTTTGCTCGTCTAGTACAGAGAAGGTGGTTGGTACCGTAACGCCTAAAGAACCGGTGGAGGATTGGGAAGCCGCCTGGGAATTTTCGACCGGAGACGAATTGCTTATCCGGTGGGACTCATCAGGATCTATCTCGGAACTCGGTTTACATTCAAGAAAGTCCGGTTCGATGGTATGATTTTCAAGATTTCAAGAATTTGTTTTTCGCGTTTTTAAAACCGGTTTTTGACATTTTTGGTGGTGGATTTATGTAGGCTAGGCTATTAACTGGACGGAGAATGCAGTATAAAGGAGACAAAGAAGAAGACGACGACGGTTTTGTAACAATGGTTAGATCAACAGAAGAAGATCCAACAGAAAAAGCGACGGCTCTGATCGATTGGAAGCATCAAGCAGTCGAGTTTTTGCCCGAGGAAGACGCGGTTTTAGTCTTGCTATTGTCGGTATCGATTCTAAGGAGCGTGACACAGAGAAGAAGAGAAGACGTTGGTAAATTATTGGTACGGAAGAGGATAACCGAAGCTACCGGTGAACGGGATTGGGGTTCGGTTATCGTCGATGCTTCATCATCAAATGTATCATCTTCTTCTAGTCCATACGTAGAACCGTGGTATCGAAACTCGGGTAAGGTTTTGGCGATGGAGGAGAAACCACAGGTGGCTAGATATCCATATCCAGTTAGGAGCTATTCTAACGTTGATGGTGGTGATAATTTGTACAAACACGTAATATTTGGGTGACTTTAAAGAAATTGCATATCATTTTTTAGTCAAGATTGTTTGGGTGTAACCAAAACTAATACGATGCTTGAGATGTTTGAGTCTCTACTAGTTCATATTCATGTCTTTGCGTCGAGTTACGGTTATCAATTATATCCGCATCATATTTTTTATTTTTTTTGGACCAATCCGCATCATATCTCTAACAAGTTTCCTATAACTACATCCCATTTGTCCCTTTTTTTTGTTTGTTTAAGATTAGAGATAAATAGTTATTAAATAAGGTAAATATCTTCTTCTTTGTTTCACATATACATCATGTGTGTATCTTATTATATACAAGGTGAAGAACCATAAGAGAAACCCTAATCAAATCGATATCAATCTAGAATAACATGAACTCTTTGAAAACTTACAAACTAACAAAAAAAACTATTACGGAAAATCAACAAAACCAACAAATTTTCTGGAAAATCAAAATAACAAACAAATTTTGCGGAAATCAACAGAACCAACAAATTTTATTTCTTCACCAATTTCTAATTTTGGATATGGACACGAAAAATATGGAACATGCAAAAGACGCAAGATCTCGTACGAAACTTGCGGAAGACATACAATATAGATTCGATTTGGGGCAGAAAGATCAATGTGATGATCATGTTTTAAATTTGGCGATGCAAATTTAAGGTTTATTATAGACCTAGAAATAACTCATTTTCTTTCTAAAAACGTATCTTTCAAATTTTTTTCACTTTCAAGAACTAGAAGTGATCACAGAACAAGATCCTAAAGAGGCTAATGCTATACGCAAATTCAGACAAGATATATTCAATTTTGGGCATATTGAAATTTGGAATGATCAAGATCCATACGATAATCAGATTTTCGAGTCGTTAAATTGCTCCACCTGCAACGTTCTGATTTTTTTTATTGTCTAGTATGGATCTTGAGCTTAACGTGATTCTTTCATTGTCTAGTATGGATCTTGTGTTTCCTCTAGAGTCTGCACAAGACTCTGGACATCCTCTAATGCCTGGAAAAGACCATCCTCAAGTGCAAGATGATATACTAAACTCTCAACTAACATGGTTGGTATAAAATATAAATTGATCTCGAAACCTAGTTGTTGTTTTCTATAAAATTTCTCATCTGTCTTAGATTTATGATAACCATGTTAAATGTTTGATGTATGCATAATGGATATATTATTCTTCTGTAGATATATTTCTTTCATTATTTCCTTTGATTGTCGACTCCAAATTTGGTGAATTGCTGAATTTCTTGATGAATATTTCTTTAATAATAACATAAGTATATTGATTATCAAGAAAAGAGAAAAAACAACAACAAATTGTTCAGTTACTTAAAGCTACTTTTTATGTTTCATAATATAAGTTGTTTTAGCTAAAAACAAGAAGATTAAGAAAATTAATTTTCTTCTAAAAGTATTATTTAATATATATAAATAAAATACAATTCAGCCAACTATAAAAAATAATCAGAGTATATTTTGAAACAATAAAATACTTTTAAAATCACTTATATTATGAAACATAGGAAGTATTAAATTTTTGCTAATTTTTATTTGTTTAATTCTAACTATCACAAATTTCATAGTTTATTGAGTTAATTAGGGCATGCGAAAGCCTAGTTTAGGAAAGATTTCTTATACACATCTAGATGTGTATAAGAGACAGGGTTATTTACTCATAAATATGTTAGAAAGTTGCCTGAAAGTATACCAGCGAAACATGTCTTAAAATTGAGTTCCAACAAATATGTACATTTTGTGGTTTGTTTTCCTTGTAACTGTATATTTGTTCTTACGTACGCCTTTTGGTGTTCTGTAAACTTTTTTCTAAATATAGATCTAGATTTTTTTCGTTAAAACTAGACTTTAATACATAGATAACATAACAATCTATGTGATTTGTTTCTCTTGTCTTTGTTCATTTGTTTTTAACGGAGTTCTATGAGCTCTGAATCAACAAATTAATATGTTATGTTTGTGTCAGTCACTCAGTCTAGTGAAAAACAAAAGTCGTGACTATTCAAGGTTGTAACATAAATGAAAACATGTTCGAAATGAAAAGGACAGAATTTAAGACGCGTTGAATACTGACTTTACGTAACATATTTCTAACGTCATTGATAGTCGACAAATGAGAAATGAATATGTAATTTTGTAGATCACCCTCTCCTAAAACCTCCCTACGTTTCTCGAGTTCAGCTTTTTTTTTTTTTTAACTTACATTTATCGAAGCCCATAATTAACTCCTCGGTAGTGTAAAGAAAAGCATAAAGTACATAAGCCTTTAATTCTTTTTTTCCCTTATAACCATATATCGGACAATAAATGTGACAATGAAATTTGTTTTTGAAAGGTCAAAATCAAAATCACATAAAATTACATGTCCCCATGTCCAATTGTCATACGCCATGGTATATAACTCGTACTATTATTTTCCTATGTAACTATTGATTAAAGCCATGAAGAGATTGGCAACAAAATAATAAAAGTGGGATACAGTTTTTTTTTTGTGTGGTAAAGTTAAATGTGCTAAAAATTGTGTTATAAATTATAATTATTAAACATATTTACATTAATGTTTGCAATTGGTGTTATGGTTAAAAAGTTGAGAAAATTTGCTATCTAACGTTGTATCTCGTCGATATATGTTAAAGTAACGCCCACAAAAAACTAACGAAGAAAATAGCTCTTTCACCTAATATTTTTAACGTTTGGCTCTTAAAAATTATGATAATGTTAATTACTCAAAAAAAAATTTCTAACACATCTCTCCTCTCACACTCTCACTCTCTCTCTTTTCTCTCTCTCTTCTATGAAAGTGAAAGTTAAGAAGATCAAATTCTTCAATTTAGTGAAACCATGAAGGAGATGAAGGAAGAGTTAGAGATTTATTTTTATTTGCTATTTGAGATTCTTAGAAGCTAACTTTGTGTGGGTTTTGAATAAACAAAAAAAAAAATTTGGGTTTTGATTTATGAAGAAGAAGATACACATATATGTATATATTTCATAATTTAGTTTTATTAATTAGTTTCGGTTCACCAATCCTTAAGGGAGGTTTATGGTTTAGATTTTATGGTTTAAGGTTTGTGGTTTGGGATTTAGGATTAAGTTGTAATTTTTTACACTAATTCTGTTGGGTTCACCAATCCTTAAAAAGGGTTTAGGGTTTAGATTTTAGAGTTTAGGGTTTGGAGTTTGGGGTTTAGGGTTTAGAATTTTGAATTTTCCATATGAGTTGGTTTAGGATATTAATGTATGTGTCTATAAATTTTACTAAATTTCTGGTAATTATAACATGCCTATATTGTTACTCTTTGACAGATTATGCGATTACCAAAAGCATTAAGTCTTACTAAACATTTAAATCAAATTTAGTAATATTTTTTAAAAAACTAGCCTCCATATATTATGTTAACGTAAATGTCATAACAAATCAAGAAATAATTTTAAGAAGTTAGTCTTTTTAATTAAAACGGTAGAAATGTTTGAAAAAAGTTATCTAGCTAATTTTTTAGTAAGCGTTGGTTTTACATATTATGCTGGTTAAATGTGTTATTTTTGCAAGAGGCCCTAAAAAGTATTTGGAAACAAAATATATTATTAAAAAAGTATTTTCTAAAAAGTTTCAAAAAAATAATTGTGACTATAATTAGAATATGGCACAACTTAGCGAGTTTATGACTATAGAACTAAATGAAAATTGAATTCAATGGTATGTGGTAAACAAAAAAAAACCCAAAGTAAAATAAAATAATAATCAATTAATGACCAGTCAGCTTCTACATTTTACACATCATAGTTTCCTTACAACTAAGCATTGATGCAATGCAACTTCCACATTTCTTGCTTTCATGTCTGCTTTCCACGTCAACAATATACCTTAATCACAAACTAATTTGTTTTTTTGCGAACTTTAAATAGTAAAAGATCCCAGCCAATATATAACAAAGGAAAGCAAAAAGCAATGGACAGTAATAAATAAATAAAAATTTAACAAAAAGTTATTAAAAGGATGTAAATCATTAAATTAAAACTAAAGCTGCGAAAAAAAAGAAACAAAAGCCATCTTTATCCTTTTTTTTTTTGTTGACAACGCTTTTACATCTAACATAATCATAGTTTTAAACCTAACCATTAGCTCACATCCACGTGTACAACTTCAAATTACGAGACCATCCTTTTAGTCATACGAGGAGTATAAGCAAAAGTAGAAGGTCATTTTGGTCATTGTCTTCCTCGTTCTCAGTCACATCACCGAACAACCGTTTGGATTCTCGTCGCTGAATAACTCAAACGAATCGGACGGTCGAGACTGATAAGGGTTTTGATCGGACGGTAGATATCCCGGATGCATATAAGCGTACGAGTGCGGTGGAGCAGGAGAGTAATACGACGCACCGTCTATACTCACCGGAGATTGTGCAACGTTATAACTTACGCCGTACATAACCTGCGGCGCATAGTAGTTTGGTGGGTAAGGATACATATCATGACGTGGCAGATTACTATTGGTCATAATTTGATGGCCATCGTTGTGATTAAATGGACGGTCGTGATCTGCTTCAGGAGTAGTGGGCGGAGAAGGAAGTGATCTAGTACGGACAGGTCCACCGGTAGAATTGTTACCATTGTTTATTTTTTGCCCCTTCTTTTTCTTCTTTTTACCAACAGTGCCACCGCTTTCTTCAGCTTTCTTCTCCTCTGCCGGCACCAAAGAATCCACCGGTGACGGTGACGGAGAAACTGCCGGAACAGAATCTTTCTCTTTAACAACGACCTTTTTCTCCTCTTCCACCGGATCACAAGTTTCGCCACCGTTACCGGAACTACACTCTCCGGCGGCATCGGGTTTTTCAGATTCCGGTTTATCAGTACCGGAAGAAGCAGTTACATCGGTTATTTCCGGTTTTTCTTCTTTATTCTTCTTGTTCTTATTCTTCTCTTTTGGGTCGACGGATTTGTTCTCTTTCGGGTCGACAGGTTTATCCTCTACCGGTTCGGGTATCTCCGGCAATAGATCGGCGGTTTTGCCTGCCTTGTGAAGCTTCTTTAACAGAATCTCCGGTGAGACAATTCCCATCACCGTTACCTTATTCTGCTTCACATCAATGTCAACTCTATAAACACCTACAACCAAAATTACAATTGTATACTCAATAATAATAATAAATTAACCAAATTACATAACCAAAATTAGTCATCAAATTACATAACCAAAATTAGCTAAACTTCCCAATAATAAATTACAGTACTACAATATTGCAGAGAAAATTAGAGGTACTTCTAATTAAAAAACAAAAAAAAAAAAAAATAAACAAAAAAAAAAAAAAAATTAATAAAAAAAAAATAAAAAATAAATTAAGCAAAAGGGTTTATGTATTAATTACCTTCAATGGTGGTAAGGATTTTTTTCACTTTTCTTTTGCAGCCTTCGCAGTGAATTGAAACTTTCAAGTTGCATGTCTGCGAGTCCAAAAATATATAGAGTACTCAAAAACACAGATTATTGAAAAGAAGAAAAACAAGAATAGTTCAATCTGTAGAAAATTAATAAATGGGTATGTTGAATATGCATTTTGAGAACAGTGAAGGTTAGAAACTGAATACATGGATTATTGAGTTCGAATATTTTAACCTATATACTATGCATGAAGGGTAACTAAATAAATTACCTTGTATGGAAGTGTAAGAGGTGGAGGAGAAAGATCTTTAACTTCTTTGGATTGCTTCTGTTCTGATTTCTTAGTTTCTGGCTTCATTTCTTCTGTTGCCATTTCAGTCTTTCGGAACACACAAGATTGTTAGATCTTTGAAGCGGAAGAGCGAGAGAGAGAGAGAGAGAGAGAGTAGTTTGTGTTTGGGGAAGGAAAAAGATTATGGGGAAGTTTATGACTTTATTTTAAAGGATGGGGATATGAGCTTTTCTCTGTTTTTTTTTAATTTTCTTTAAAATAAAGAGTAAATTGCAAAACGACCCTCAAAGTAACCAAAGTTTTCAATATAAACAATCACACATAAGAAAACTCAAAAACAAACCATCCAAGTTAATATAAAATCAGCAAAAAATAGCCATGTAACACTTTGTGATATAATTAATGGATAATCCGCGCGAATTATATATATTTTAATTATATAATTAAAAAAAATTATAAATTTTATTACATATCCGAGTTTTGAATATCAGCAAAAAATAGCCATGTAACACTTTGTGATATAATTAATGGGTAATCCGCGCGAATTATATATATTTTAATTATATAATTAAAAAAATTATAAATCTTATTACATATCCGAGTTTTGAATATCACATATAAAACTTAAATAGTCGCATATTTGATCTTCGTCCTAGTGTTAATTTTAGATCTAAAAATATATATTAAATAATATATTTACATTTATCTTTTTTTTTAAATATGAGTTGGATATTCATTCCCCGACATTAATCTTCTTTCATAAACGTCTAATATTTTTTAAAATATATAACCAACAATATTAATTTTATTTTATAAACTTTTTCATATTTTTCAAGATATACTCGTAATCCTCTCTCTCTCCTTCTCTCTTTTTCTCTCTTATAAATGCAACATATTGAACTATAAATCATATTTTGATCCAGTTTTAACTGAACATTCACTATAGTTTAGTACAGTATAAACACTAAACTTTACAACTTCGACATTAAAGGCATCTCCAAGTAAGCGGTTGTCGAAGGATCCTTCTGATCCAACCTAAAGAGACAGAGAGAGAGGATTACGAGTATATCTTGAAAAATATGAAAAAGTTTATAAAATAAAATTAATATTGTTGGTTATATATTTTAAAGGATTATTTCTTCTACCCATGTATTAACACAATAACAACATGTTGGGACTTCTATCCTCTTTTTCTATATCCAAAGAGTTTGATCATGAAAATGATGATTTAGACCCAAAATCTGTTTTCAGGGTGCCAAAAAGCCTGGTTGGAAAAAATAAAAAATAGCCATGAAAAAATGAATTATGCTTCATCATAAAAATATCCTTGGATGTATAGTCATTACAATTGGATACAAATGAGTCTTTATGAGAAAAAGAACTGAAAAAAGAAATGAGAAAAATGAGATCACAAGTATAAAGTTTGACTTGTGGCACAAGATCTCTAAGACCGGGAATTGATTATGAAGAGATATATTCTCCGGTTATAGATGCAATCACATTCACATACTTGGTGAGACTAATGACATCTAAAAGTCTAGATATGCACCTTATGGATGTTGTGACTGCATATTTATATGGATAGTCACATATATATAAAAAATATAGAAGGATTAAAGATCTCTGAAGGATCAAGATGCATAAAGCATCTAAGAAAATGTGTTCGGTCAAATTACAACGATCATTTTATGGATTAAAGCAATCCGGACGCATGTGGTATAATCACCTAAGTGAATATTTATTGAGTAAATGATACATCAATATTGTGATATGCCCTTGCGTAATTATTAAGAGATCCTCATGAGGATGTGTGATCATTGTTGTATATATTGTTAACGACCTCAACATAATTGAAACTCAAAAGGAGATTGATGATGCAAGAACTCATATGTAAGAAGAGTTTGAAACGAAAGATCTTGGAAAGACAAAACTTTGTCTGAGACTCCATATAGAACATTTCAAGATGACATAGTATATGTGCATCAATCAAATTACACCAAAAGGGTGTTAAACGCTTTAATTTGCATAAAGCGAATCCTTTGAGTACCTCAATGGTCAATAGATCGTTTAATGTTGACAAGGATCCATTTCGACCCTGTGAAGATAATGAATAATTATTAGGTCCTGAAATAACTTATATGAACGCTATCGGTGAGCTTATGTATCTTGTAAATATTACTTAGCCAAATATAGGTTTTTCTACCCATCTACTTGCAAGATACAACTCATCCCCTATGCGCAGACATTGGTATGAAATAAAACATATATACTGTTATCTCCAATGTACGATTGATTTATGATTACTTTATCCTAGAAAGTAGAAACCCTAAGTTTGGTCTAGTTGGTTTTGTAGATGCTGGATACTTATTAGATTCGCATAAAAATCGATCGCAAATCAGACACGTTTTTAAAAACAAATTTTAGTTGCCATGTTTTCAAATTATGTGGAGATCATTACACTTTAAGAAGCATGATGAAAATGTGTGTGACCTAGAGATGTGATTATTCATATACAAGAAGAAAACAAAATAATCACGTATACATAACCAACAAAAATGTTTGAAGACAATGGTTCTCGTGTTGTCCAACTAAAGAAGGTCAACAGTGATATGACAAAACATATACTCAAGAACTCGAGAGAAACAAAGATGACGATATCGAATACATTTGTTCAAGCGACAACATAACAAATCTTTTTACAAATGCACTTCATATTGTAACATTAAAAAAAGCACGTTAACAGTATTAGAATGCGTCATCTACGAGACATGTGAAGAAAAAGAAAATATATTTTTGAGAGGAAAATTGCATTATTGCACCTTTTTTTATCCTAATGAGTTTTTCAATGATAATATTTTTAACAAGGCATTACACAATAGTAGTAATACGTCAATAATGATGTATAATGTAAAGGGAGTGTTAGAAAATAGTTTGTAACTATCCATTTTTCATCATTAAGTTTACTTAACTATGAAATTATTTAGTTAGGGCATCTCCAACCCCAATTTCATAATTTCTTTCANTCAATAATGATGTATAATGTAAAGGGAGTGTTAGAAAATAGTTTGTAACTATCCATTTTTCATCATTAAGTTTACTTAACTATGAAATTATTTAGTTAGGGCATCTCCAACCCCAATTTCATAATTTCTTTCATAATTTCAATATATGAAGTTTTTTTTTTTAACTCCAACCCCAATTGAAGTTTTTTTTTTTTTTGCATTTCAATATTTAAACTTATATATCACACATTTTAGTATCTACAATTTTATATTTCATAAGTATTCACACATTCTATTTGTAATTTATGATTTAGATTGTGTTTTATTATTATTTATAAAATTATATATGATAATGTAATGTTTAGTTAATTAATATTGGTTGTAGTGTTTATTAAAAGTATGTTTTATAGTTATTTATAAAAAATAGAATTTTAATAAATGATGATCAATATTGAGGATTATAGTGCAAATATATTTTTCAAAAAAAAATTGAATTTTTAAAGTTTTACCATTGAACAAAAACACTCTTAGCTATGAAGTAATACACTCCTATAAATATGTAAAGTTTCGAAATCAAAAACAAGAAAAAGAACAAGATTTTGGATTTTCTCTCTATAATTATCTTCCTTACTTTCTAAACACTTTTAATCTTTCTCCTTTACAAACATAATACTACATTTGTTATAGTATAGTTTACAACAAGTTGCTGTTGTTTGTAAAACAAAATTGTTGTTTCACAATTTTCTTAGAAGATAAATAAATAACTAAACAGTTTTTTTTTACCAAGAAAAAGAGAAAAAAATTAAACAGAGCGTTGGAACCAGCTTGTTCTGTTTAAGTGCTAGTAGTTCCTTGATCACACAGTAAGAAAAAGGAAGACCCAAAAAGGAAAAAAAAAATAAAGAAAGGTAAAATCTGTCGAACACGATTCATCTCTCCCATATCAATCTTTTCTGCAATTTTCTCTCAATCAAAAACCCTAATTTCAGGTCTGTGCTTCTCTTATACACTTGTACACACTCGCCTTTACTTATACCGATATACAGATATATAGACTAGAACGATGCAAAAGGCTTTCTTCGTTTCCCGGAACAATTTCGTGTAATTCAATTTCAGTTTCTTACGGTTTCTGTTAATTTACGGATCAGCATTTTGCTTAGTTAAGTTCGCTGTTTAATCCGATTCGATTGACTAAATGTGTGATTTTGCGTAATTTCTTGAGAGAAAAATAGTCGAAAGTAGCTAATTTTCTTGGCAAGTGTATTCAATTTCAAGACTTTAAGACTTGAACAATGCAGGTTTGTTACTCGAGTTCTTGATTCAGTTCTTAAAGAATGAGTGAGGAAGATTTCGGATTTCCCGATGTTCTACGATGCAAGAGATCAGATGGCAAACAATGGAGATGCACGGCTATGTCGATGCCGAATAAAGCCGTGTGCGAGAAGCATTACGTCCAGGCCAAGCGGCGCGTGGCTAAATCATCAGCTTCCCGGTTGAAGAGAAAATTGTCGTCGAATGATGATGATGAATCCAATAAGTACTTGGAAGGTCAAGAAGATGACTTTGAGACGATGCTCATTACTAGTACTCAAGAGAAGAGACATAAAGGGAAGGTTCTCGTGAGTTTATCCGAATGTGCGGTGAGATCGAACGAAGATTCGTCAGAAAAAGATGTTGGAATGTTTGAAGAGAGCTACAGAGCTTATAAGACGCCATCTAATATGAGTCCAATGGTACTTTTTTGTTTGGAGTTTTCTTGTTCAGAGGATATGTTTTTAGTATGAAGTTAACTGTTTTTTTCGATTTTCAAGGACGAGTCTGCGGAGAGGATGGGGCAAACTTGCCATCATTGCCGGAGAAAAGACGGAGATGGTTTTGTTTCTTGCCTCAGATGCAACCAGAGAGCATTTTGTGAAACTTGTATATCCACATGGTATGCTTGCTTGGTTGTACTATAGTTCTCTGGTAGAAAGGATTCAAGAGTTAGTAACTAATCTTTCGTGCTCGTTAAGGTATTCGGAGATATTGTCACGCGAAGAAATCGAGAAGATATGCCCTGTATGTCGCGGTTTGTGTACTTGCAAACTTTGTTTACGCTTTGATAATACACTCAAGGTAAAAATCTGTGTATCCAAATGTTCCAACTTCCTTTTCGTTTAATCGGTGTACGCACTTTCCGTTTAATCGGTCAATGTGAAATTGCAGGTGCGGATTCAAGAAATACCAATCCTGGACAAGTTGCAGTATCTTTATCAAATTTTATCAGCGGTTCTTCCGGTGATTAAGCAGATCCATCATGAACAATGTGCAGAGGTAGAGCTAGAGAAGAAGCTTCATGGTGAGAGGACTTTTCATTATGGTGTTGAGATGATGAAAATCTAATTTTAAAACTAATGGCTCTCTACATTTGCAGGAACAGAGATTGATCTTGTCAGGGCAAGATTGAAAGCAGATGAGCAAATGTGCTGGTTCGTTTTCTTAAAAAAAGTTATAATGCAATGGAGTTTTGTGTTAGTAGTACTTTTGGAATGTTAAAAGTTTTTGTTTCTTGCAGTAATATCTGCAGGATACCAATTGTTGACTACTACCGCCATTGTTTCACCTGCTCGTATGATCTGTGCCTAAGATGCTGTCAAGATTTACGCGCAGAATCATCCTCACAAGCTAGTGGCAGAGTAAGAGATCAAAATCTGAAGCTCAGCTTTTCATACAAGTTTCCTGAGTGGAAAGCCAACAGAGATGGCAGCATCCCGTGCCCGCCAAAGGAATATGGTGGCTGCGGTTTACAGTCTTTGAGTCTCGCCCGCGTATTCAAGATGAATTGGGTTGCAAAGCTTGTGAAAAACGCAGAGGAGATGGTCAGTGGCTGCAAGGTGTTGGACACTGAGGATCTTCCGGATGAGGACAGCGGCGACAATCTTGTTTACATCCCGTCACTCGAAATGATAAAACCCGATTTCGAGAAAAAATTGGGAGAGGGCTGGATTGCTGTAGTAGAAGATGTACTTGATGAGTCATTGTTTAGGGCTGGGATCCTAAGGTTATGTGGAAGGATCTTGTGGAGGTTTCGGATGAAAAAAACGAAAGATGAGGATTTGCTAGTGAAGGCTATCGACTTCTTGGATGGATCAGAGGTTAGTTTTACTTGTTTAACAGTGACTGACAGATATCTATGTAATGGTGTTTGTGAGGAGGTGGTTCAGTAGATTTTTCATTACCTATTTGACAGGTTGATGTAAGACTTAGCGAGTTCTTGAAAGTATACGGAGAAGGGAGAAGCCGGGAGAACGGTCTCCCTCTGTTATGGAAGTTGAAGGAATGGCCAAGCCCGAGTGCTTCCGAGGAGTTTGTTCTTTACAAGAGACACGAATTCATCAGCAGATTGCCGCTTCTCGAGTACATACATCCCCGGTTAGGTGTTCTTAACGTTGCAGCCAAGTTTCCTCTTTACTCACTCCAAAACGATTCAGGTCCAAAGATTCTTGTTTCTTGCGGGACTTGTCAAGAACTTGCGCAAGGCGATTCGATTACTCATCTTCACTACAACATGCGCGACATGGTATACTTGTTAGCTCACACATCCCAAGGATCGGTAGATGCAACGAGAGATGATTCACTTATGAGCTCTGAAGCAAGATCAAGTGATGGAACGTTACCTGATGATCAAAACATGGAATCTTCTTGCACGGATTGTGGCGGAGCTCGCTGGGATATCTTCAGGCGGCGGGACCGTTCAAAGCTAGCTGAGTATCTGAAAGTGCACAGGAGAACAACGTTTCAGAAGCCAGAGTATTTGATGGACGACTTTGTGAGTGTTTTTATCATTTACAATGATTCAGTTGCTGCGTTTGTTTAAAGGTTGAGTTTGTGAGAGTGTTTTTCTTCTTCTCAGGGATCATGCTCGTTGTATGAAGGACATTACCTAAACGAAGACCACAAGAGACAACTTAAAGAAGAGTTTGGTAAGTAAGAGCAAAACGTTCTTGTTCTTGGTAAAGAGACACTTGACTTAATCTGCCTTATCGTTTCAGGAGTTGAACCATTGTCCTTCGAGCAGCGTCGTGGTGAAGCCATTTTCATTCCTGCTGGTTCGCCTTTCCAAGTCAGGAACCTAAAGGTATAAAGAAAAGAACAGAACACTTTCCTCAACTTTCTTCTCGTTTTCGCTTACACAGTAACTAATTCTTGTACATATATGTGTATACACACAGTCGAACGTTCAGCTTGCATTCGACTTCTTGTTGCCGGAGAGCGTCGGGGAGGCCGTGAGAATAGCTGAAGAGATCCGGTGTTTACCGAACGATCATGAGGCAAAACATCAGATTCTAGAGGTACCAAACAAAAAAAAGTCCTGATTTCGTTATTAACCATTCCAATGCCTTCTTCTTGCTAATCTTTTGAAACTTCGGGTTTTGATCAGATCGGAAAGCTATCGCTATACGCGGCTAGCTCAGCTATCAAAGAGGTTCAAAAATTGGTCTTGAATCCAAAGTAAGCCCTCCAAAAAACTTCATTATGGAATGTGTATAGAAGCAAAGAAAAAGAAACCTTTTGTTTCGCAATTTGAGCTCACAAGTTTTGGTAATTTATTGTGTAATTGGTGCAAGAGTGGGAGCAGAGCTTGGTTTCGAGGATTTAAACTTGACCAAAGCAGTCACTGAGAAGCTGGACAATGCAGTAAAGCGGCCGCAGCAGATTAGCTGCCAGTAATCACTAATCAGACAGGCCTTGTACATACATTGTTGTGACTTTACTACACTCAAGAGAAATTGTATCTAACGTGTAAATGACTTTTATGGTGGCGGTAAGCTGTTGACTCTTAAAACTGTGACTGTTACTTTAAAAAAATTTAAAAGTCTTGATTGTTGATAAAAACTGTAAAAACTATTGCTTTTATTATACATATTATTTTTTGTTAAAAATATAAATTATGCCGGTTTTAAATATATATAATGATATTTCAAACAAACTCGAACATTTGCTACATGTCACAATAAAAATGATTAAACTAATAATAATTATCTTGAACCAGAGAGACACGAACCAAGCCGATCCAAATTAGAAGGCACATAACCAAACCGGAAAATCACAAATATCCGAATGAGTAAGTATCTGAAATATAATTGTATATCTAAAAATATTAATTATATTTGAATTTGAATTAACCAAATATCTAAACTTATAATAATTAACTCAAAAATGTTAGTTATGTTTAGAACGAAATAACCAAAATAACCAAAATATTCGTATATCATTAGTTATATTTGCCAAAATTAAACAGATTTTACAAAATCGAACCAAATTTCATTAAAATTAAATGTGTTTTTTTTGTTTTTTTTTGGTGTTTCGAATATATTTCGGATACTTTCAAAACTCATATAGTTTGGATACAAAATAACCAAACCAAACCATACACGCAAAAATTCTAGGATTTGCCGGTTCTCAACATAAATATCCAAACCAAACCGAACAGTAAACTAACCGAACCGAAACCAAATCGATTTTTATAAATACCCGAATGGGTACTAAAGAGGCGTAACGGAATTACCCGAAAATCCAAAAAAACCTAACCGAATCAAAACGGATACTCGAATGTCCATGACTTTTAATATCTACCCACCTGTTATAACAGAAAATGAAATCTGAAACCAACCAATTTGACCTAACCATATCATTCTATATCTACTTTGGTAATTTGTTTATAATTCAAATGGGACAATGTGAAGTCCTTAGAATATGTTCGTTTCACAATTCAGGTTCTAATTTGGATAAGAGTCTAAGAGAAACGATTTCAAAAGAATAAGATATTAGCCATGGATATGTAATATGTAGCAGATTTTACCAGGTAAACAAAAAAAAAAAAATCTGTCTAAAGAGCTCTCTCTTCTTCTGTACACACTTTCTCCAGCAAGTTCAAAGCTCTAAGATCAAACGCACCAAAAAATGATTCAGACTTCAGAGTCTTCACCGCCTCTTCAGCCACGCTTAAAAGGAAGTTTCAAAACAATCGGAGGACGTTTAGGTAACTCGGTTGTCACCTTCTTCGATTCCTCTATTTGATCGGCAGGCTCACTCTCCATTGTTGCTTTACTCACAAGGAAGCTCGGTTCTGTATCCTCTACTTGATCCAGCGGTTTACTTTCCGTGGTTTCCTTTACAAGAAACCCATTGTCTGACTCACCTTGTGTTCTTTTAGCATTGGCTGAGTTCTTGATCTTTGTAGACCTGTCACGTTTTCTCGGTTTAGATGTGCTTTTCAAACTCATTTCTGTAAAAAAGCCTGATTCAAGAGCTTCTAGAGCACGAGTCGTCAATGGCCGCTTTCTTGTGCTTTGTCTTCTTGGAAGATCTGTGTTAGTAGTCTCTTGGTTCTGCTCTCCTCGTTTCTCTTCTAATGATGCAACTTCTTGAGTAGTTTCATGATCACTGGAAGGAGACTTCTTGTCTGAGACAGACATGGAAGCACGCTGAATCGGTTTCTCTTGTTCTTGGGCAGTTTCCAGATCCTTGGAAGAACATTTTTTGTCTGAACATAACCGATTTGATTCCTCTTGTTGTTGTTCTGATGAACTGAGTTCATGTAGAGCTTCTTGTTCGGAACATAACCCATTTGGTTCAGTTCCTGGCGTTTCTTGAATCTCAATCCCATTTTCAGTTTCTTCTGATTGCTCAGTCTTGATGTTCATAGAACCAATTAATAACGGTGGCTTCCACACCGAGCTTTCACCAGAACGTTTAATATCTTTCCTTACACAATCACTGAGCCGCCTGCGTTTGGGCAAGGGGAGAGAACTAACCGAATGATGGTTATTAGATTCCGGTTTTCGGACGGACCTCTTCTTTGACCGAACTTGTGTGAGACTCTCCAAAGGCTCCACATTTACACCAGAATCAGTCCCCTTAGGATACTCACAATTCACACCTTGGTTCTGTGATGAATCACCAAAGGCCTCTCTACGGATCTTGCAGAGATTCTCATTACCGGGCAAATGTCGCCGTCTCTTAAGCCCGCCGTGGTCCACACTTGTATCCACAATCATGAACCTCATCGGGTCATCCACAACTTTCTTCATTCGCCTCTTTTCCCATCTAGGTTCATCAGCAAACTTGGCACGCTTCTGTGCAACAAGCTGCGCCTTTTCGAATCTTTCCACAGAAGAATTGTTGTCTTCTTGACAAGTCTTTGGTTGAAAAACTAGAAATTCTGGATTCGGATTCTTTAACTCCCGAAACGCGCATAACTTTCCCCCTGAAGCCAAACTAGCAGTGTCCACAACAGTGAACTTCATATGAGTAGAAGAAGAGTCTGGAGACCTGAGGTAACGGCGTTTTTCTTGGTCGCGAATGTTCTTTTCCATGAATCCATTGGGAGCTCTGATCTCTGCCGTCTCAAACTCAAGAAGCTCAGGCTCGGCAACAACCTTTTTGAGAATGTCACTGATAGAATCAAAGTAATGATTCTGTTTAACAAGTTTCCGTCTTGAAAACTTCTTTACCTCAGGGATGAGGAAGACGATGTTCTCTCTAGCATTGCTGTAACCTCGGTCCTTTGACTGCTCAGAATGCCACCCTCTAGCTAGCAAACGCGGCCACACGGCTTCCCAGAAGATATCGTTGCAACGGGCTTTACTTAGACGGGAACCACCAGACAGTTTTTCGATGATTTCATCAGGTGTGAGTGAAGTGTATGCTCCTAAACCAGCAGCAACCGCAGAAGAAACCGTGAACCATTGTTTCGATTTTACAGGTTCTGTTGTGAGGACTGTCAGATCTTCTTTGTCTTTACCGATAGCTACAGCCTCTACAAGTGACCGGAGACCCACTAGTTCCTTCACCGCGCTGATGTATTTCTCTAGAGATGTGTTCCCTTCAGCAAATGACTTTGAGACCTGTTAATGGTTAAACATAATAAACCTTGTTAAAGCCACACCTCAAGAAATTTTCAGTGTAAGAATGTGAGAAGAGACTCACTTTCACAAGCTTCTGTTTCTGCGATTCATCGTGAATGTTCGGAATCAAACGGGACAACAACTGATGTAGCCTCCAACCTGAATAGAGCTTCTTACCTTGTATACATTTCCTGCTTCGCTTCTTAAGGGAATGAGACCAAATCTTGTATTTAGCAGATTTGTAGAACTTTCCGTAGTAAAACGAAAGTAAATCTCCTGTTTCTTTACTCTCCAGCAACTTCTTAACCTGAGTAAAGTTCTTCCCGAATGTATAAAGCCCAAGAACAAAGCCATCTACTTCAAAATCTTGCCAAGAACCGGATGGTTTCTCAGGCACAGCTTCAAGATTCATCGTTTGCTTAGACCTCGTGTTCCCGTCACTCTCTCCTCTGCGGTTTCTTTTTGTTCTCAGAGATTTGAGAGACTCGCTCATGTCGACATTATCATCTCCAAGCCCCTGTCCATCTTGACGATATTTGGTGTCTATCCACATTACTTCGAGAGGTAGTCCCACGACAAAGGAATGAGAGTCGAAATCCGAAGCTAGAGGGTTCGAAAGAAACGCTGCACGTTCGGATTCAGTCATCATAGGAGGTATCTCGGCCTGATACTCGTCTCCAACACGAATATCAACTTTAGGATCACCGCAGACAAATTCTACTTCACAAGAATCTTCCATAGGACTGTTTTCTTCATCCATCAGAAGAACTGTCTGCATAAACCGAAAAAACGCTATCAAACCATATGACTCAATTGTTATACAAAACAAAAGGCAAAGAGAGTCGAGGATTATGTCCATACAAGAGAAAGATTCATCTGAGATCAAATAAGAACAATAAACCTGATCGATTTGCAATCACCTCTCAAAGATAGACAACTAGAGGATCCAACACATGCTTAACTCATTGCCCAATTATAAAAAAGTCTTGAAAACACAGCCAAGCAAGAACATGAAATAAACAAGAAGCAGAAAACATAGCTATGTTTCTTGTAAAATCACATAAGAACAGATAAGCAAAGATACATTAAACATCAAACGCTTAAAATCTCAGTGCCCATAAAATTACTGAAACAACCAATTAGTAGTGAAGAGTATAAAATCAAACCAAGACTAGAAATTGTTATAGAACCGAGTCAACAGAGAAATTGCAATCTGTTTCTGATGAAAATCAAATAGAGAATGCTCAAGAACAACAACGTTTACCTCAAACTACTTCAGATCGAAAACAAAAGTAGGAATTACAAAACATCCGAGACATGATTAGTGAAGCAAACGCAAAATCAAAGAAACCCACAAAGAAGTTATCCAAAAGCGAGAGAAACCGATAGCGTGAAAAGAGAGAGACCCAGAATCAAGAACGTGCTTATACACAGAAGAGAAGGGTCAAATCCCGAGACCCTCGATCCAAAACATCAACAAAGACATGTAATTCTCAAACGATCCTATAAACCCACGTGAAGGGATAAGACGAGACGAGACGAGTTTGTAATCACATTTGGAATAGAAGAGAAGCAAAAGCAGCAGCATAATAAAGTTGAAATCTTTTCGCATACAAAACACGAATTCTACAAAGATGGGTACTTCATGTAAAAAGAGGGGTTTCTTTAACATCAATCTCCGATTGTTTTTGCTCGATTTCTAAGCATTTAACAGTAACGTTTTTGCAAAACCGCAGAGACATCGCACGAACACGAACGTGGATTACCTAAAACGGCATTAAGGGATGGAGCAAGAGAGAGATTTGGTGACCTGAAGAGGTTTTTGAAGGAAGAGAAGAGATGTTTCAGCTTTGCATTGCAGTGAGATTTCTCGAGTAGGCAACGACCGAAGAAGTTTGGTTTTTTTTTCTTTTTTCTTTGAGGGGAGAGAGAGAGATCACTGGCCGCTCTTTCAACACTTAGTCTTCGAGAGAGAACAAAGTGGGAACACAAACAGGAGAAAAAATTCACTTCGAGAAAAAAAGGAAAAAAAAAAAGAAACCAATATTTTTCAATAATCAGAAAAATTTATATGCATTTTATTGCAATTTTTTTTTTATTTCTATTTAACACAATGCAAATATTTTGTAGGAGTGAGAATGAATCCTTAAGGTTTATTTCTATAAATAAATACTTTTATTAAGTATCTGTAAAAAAAATAAAGTATACACTTCCTCTAATATGTTTTCTTTTTAAGTATTTGTAGGAAAAACAAGTAAAAATATTTGTTTTTGATTGTTAACAAAACTACATTCATATTAACAACATTAGCACAAACCACTATATTACATATCATCGTAAAAAATAGGCGAACATATTTTTATGTTCACCATTTGATGAAAAAGAACGCGCACAAAGACATTGTTAATTTTTTTTATGCATAACTATATGGTTCGGTTTTGTGATATGCAATATGTTATATGGATAAAAATATGGTGTTATTGTTACTTATAAAAATGCATGTGCATTTGGGATTAAATCGTCTAATCATATTTATATCCAATCATTATTATCTGAATTTTTTGGATAAGACTAGCTAAATTTTTATGTGGAGGTCACTATAATATATTCTAACAAACAAGCATACTTATCGAGTAGGTACATACCTGAATTACTACTTGTTTAGGTAAGTAAAATGTTTTAAAAATTATCTATAACTATCCAAAACTACACAAAATACTCAGAATCAAATCTAACCCTTACGAAATAGCATGTCGTTTTAAATAAACTATGCCGTAGAACATTGAAAAAATTAACATGTTATGTATTAGTCTAAATTTGTAGATAAATGTATAACAAGGTAATAAAATTAGAATCACATTTTTAGTTAAGAAAAACTAATTTAGTTAAATGACAAAGAACGAGGATTTAATTAGATAAATAACAAATGGTAAAATTGTAACTAAAAACTAGCAAAAGATATCAATAAAAAATTTGAATAAAAAATGACCACATTATTTTATCAAATATACATTAAAAAAATTATTTAGAAATATTGATTGAATTGGTATTTTATTAGATTGGGACAATATTCAGTAAAATAAAATTACCAATTTACATAATTAATCAATTCATTGGATTTAAATATTATAGGCTAGATATCGTCGCATAACAATCTAATAGACCATGCATTATAGATAAAGCAAAATTAATTTTTTTATATTTAGCATATAACTTCTGGTAACCATGCAGTGAAATCTATACTATATAAAAGTTGATGCATTATGACATTGAGGGCAACCACATAGGATCGAGGAAACTCAATCTCATTGGTCCAAATCAACGTTCTCATTAAACACGAAAATGTTAAATATGAACAATTTAAATAAATTAAAACACACAAAAAGGAAAATTATTATAGGATCAAAAAAAATTTAACTAACAAAACAGATAAAAGGAAGTTATGTCGAAAATTTAAATTTATAATGTTTGCCAAAATAAAATAGAAACTCAACGTCACAAAATCTAAACTAACAAAAAGCAAATATGGAAATCAATAACGAAAAATTAAATTAACAAAGGGAAAAATCATCTAAAAAAAATTAACTTATTGTACGTTAACTCTTTTACAAAGTCAATATAACAAAATAAAGTTGCACAATTGAGGGCATCCACATAGGATCGAAAATAATCAATCTCATTGATACAAATCATCGTTATCATTAAACACAAAATGTTAAATATGAGTAACAATTTAAATAAATTAAAACACACAAAAAAGGAAAAGTATCATAGTAGAATGAAAAATTAAGATAAAAAAAATTAACTAACAACACAGATAAAGGAAATTATATTAGAAATCCAAATCTATAGCGTTTGTCAAAAACAAAATAGAAACTCAATGTCACAAAAGCTAAACTAACAAAAAACAAATATGAAAATCAATAACGAAAAAGTTGAATTAACAAAAGAAAAATTCATCTAAGAAAATTAATTTATTATACGCTAACTTTTTTAAAAAGCCAATAAAAAAAATAAAGTTAATGCATTAAGCCATTAAAGGTGTCCACATAAGATTGGATAAAAAAAAACAAATTCATTGGTCCAAATCAGCATTTTCATTAAACACAATTTAATTAAATTAAAACACACAAAAAGGTTATGAAAATCAATATTTTAATTAAAATAGAAATTAATATCGAAAATGTAAAATTAACAAAGTAAAAGATCATATAAAAGTAACTTAACTTGATATTTATGCTAATTATTTAAGATAATAAAAACAGAAATTATGTCTTACAAAATGTCAATACAATTAAAATAAAAATCAATAATGAAAAAGTAAATTAACAAAGAAAAAAATCATCAAAAAGGAAATTAATTTGATATTTAGGCTAACTATTTAAGAAATCAATATAAAAAGTATAACTAATAGAAAAAGAAAAGGAAAATTATGTTTTAAAAAATGTTAATACTTCCAAAAAAAATTATGTCAAAATAAAATGCAAATCAATATCAAAAAAGTTAAATTAACAAAGGAAAAAGTCATCTAAAACTTGATATTTAGCCTAACTCCTTAGAAAATCAAAATAAAAAAGCCTAACTAACCAAAAAAATGATGCATTAGGCTAATTATTTAAAAAATAAATATAAAAAGTTTTACTAAAAAAAAACAAAACGGAAATTATTTCTTACAAAATGCCAATATAATTAAAATGGAAATCAATATCGAAAAGGATAAATTAATAAAGAAAAAAATTATCAAAAAGGAAATTATCTTGATATCTAGGCTACCTATTTAACAAAATCAATATAATTTTTTTAACTAACAGAAAAAGAAAAAAAACTTAACTAACATAAAAAAAAACTTAACTAACAAAAAAGGTGAAGCTTTAAGCTAATTATTTAAGAAATCTTTATACAAAAAATAAATAACAAAAAAATAAAACGTAAATTATGTCTTACAAAATATTAATACAATTAAATAGAAATTTATATCAGAAAAGTTAAATTAAAAAAAATCATCTAAAAAGAAATTGACTTGATAGCTAAGTTAAATATTTAAGAAATCTATATTAAAAAGTTTAACTAACAGAAAAAGAAAAATAAAATTATGTTTTAACAAATATCAATATTTCCAAAACATTAATGTGTTAAAAGAAAATAGAAAGTGATATCAACAGAGGTAAAATAACAAACAAAAAAATCGTATAAAAGAAAACTAACTTGATATTTAGACTAACTTTTTGGAAAATCAACATAAAAAAACTTAACTAAAAACAATGTTGCTATAAGCTTTTGAGAGAAGTTCACATACGATTTAAAATGACCAGTTATAACATGTCAAATCAGCATTATAATTAAAAAAATGAATATCAATAAAGCCAATTTAACAAGGAACAAATATTCATGTAAAAAGAAATTAAATTGATATCTATGCTAGCTATTTGGAAAATCAACAACAAAATAGCTTAACTAAAAAATATATATATATGTCCTAAAGTATATCACATAATTGTTTTTTTAAAATTAAAATATAAAATTAGTATCAAAAGATGTAAAATAACAAAAAAAAAATTAAAAAAGAAATTAATTTGAAATTTAGTTTCAGAATTTTTTTGATTTCTAAAGTATTAATATCGAATATAAATAACAATTTAAAATTATAATAGGTTACACAAGTTTCTAAATCAAACATGTTATTTAAATATACAAAGACTAATACACTAGCTGCTTCTGGTTTAAAAACTACCAAAGAAAAATACTACACAAGTAACTTTACACTCGGAATAGAACAAATATTAAAGGGGACAATTGGGAAAACAACACAAATATGAACTCTAATTGGGTAAACAACATATCCTTATGAAGGTCTAAGCATCAAAATATTTTGCCATCATAGTAGTCGTTTTTAACCCCACGCGCCTACTCCATCACGAACCACTTTTTGAACTTTAGTCATTACGCTTGAGTTTTAAATTGCACAAAAATAAAAGTGGAAACTATAATATCTTTTGCACATGTTTGGTATTCACTGGCTGAATATCATATCCTGCATTTTACACTTCCAGAAAAATCCTAATCGATTCACGCTTCTTCTCGCTCAAACACCTCTTTCGACGGAGGCGCTGGTTTTTATATCATCATTTTAAGTCGGTTTTACTCAATCAAGTACCACAGTTACCGAATCATCACTGTAACCATCATTCCGCCGAAGATCTACAGCCTCATCTTCCAATTCGAAGCTTCACCCACCGTAGCAACTCTTATTTTGGTAGTTGTATTGACACCAATTTAGGCTTTCAATCACGCGACATGTCTGGAATCTAGGTAATTTTTACTCGGACTGTCTCTAAATCTGTTGTAATTTTCAGAGCCATGGCCAACAACGAGCTGCCTGAACTGATTTTATATTTATATGAATATGTACATATTGTATTAGAAATCTACATATATACATCTCTTTAATAACTCAATATTATTCTATAAATAAATATGAATATGTACATATTGTATTAGATATCTACATATATACGAATATGTACATAATTTTACATGTATATTATCGAATAGATATCCATGATATGACTTAGTGTGTTGATCCGTTTTTTTACTTGGTGCTTGTTGATCCGTTCTTAATCTCTTCGTTGTTGTGTGGATTCAGGAATCAAACGATCTGGTTTGTCGGATTGGGTATTCTCCGAGAATTTTGGGGTTTCGCAATGGCTTTGGTGACTCCGACTCCAGCAATGGGTGAAAGGGCTGGATCCATGAGATTCCACGGAATAGATAGCCGGGATCAAGGTCTAACAGGAGCGGGGTTATGGATGAACCGGTTCGCGACTGATCGAGGAGAAAATCTTTATATTAATATGAATATGTACATATTATATTCACTACAAGAACAACACCAAAATCTGACGGCCATTTTGGTCGGAAATCCGTCGGAAACAAGCGTTTCCGACGGATTTTCGACCAAAATAGTTCGTCGGTTACAGTTCGTCGGAAACTCAACATTGGTCGGAAATCCGTCGGAAATTTCCGACGGATAGGTGTCGTCGGAAATTTCCGACGGATTAATTTCCGACGGATTTATGAGGGATAGAAACCGACGGATTTCCGACGGATTCATGTCCGACGGATTTCCGACGGATTAATTTTCGACAGATTTATGAGGGATAGAAACCGACGGATTTCCGACGGATTCATGTCCGACGGATTTCCGACGGATTAATTTCCGACGGATTTATGACGGACATAAACCGACGGATTTCCGAAGGATTTATAAAATTCATTTAATTATTAAAAATTTTAATTTAATTTAATTTGAATTTAATTTAATATATATTGAATTTAATTTATATTGAATTTAATTTCAAATTAAAACAAAAATTGTAGAAAAGAAAAATATATTATAAATTTGTCTTAGAGCAAAAATTAAAAAAGACATAAAAAAAATTGTTTAAAACAAAAGAACTACTTTTTAAACAAATGTGGAAACGAAGTTTCCATTATTTCTTTCATCTGGCGTAGCTCTTCCCGTGTCGATTGGTGTTCGGACTCCAACCGTTCATGCTTCTTCCCCATTTCTTCGACGATCACATCACGCTCTTTAACTTCTTGGCTGAGGCGTTGGATCTCTTGTTGATATTGCGAAGGGTAACGAAAACTCGAAGAAGAAGAATCAGCTCCCTCGAATCTCGGAAGTGGGCCTAACCCTACGGTTCGACCTTTTACTTGCCGAGTTTCCTAAACAAAATTATTAAGATATTAGATATCAAAAAATAAAATTAAAATTAAAATTAAAACTAAAATTAAAATAAAAATAAAAAAAAACTTACCGAGAGAACAATGTCGTTGATCTCATCTCGGGTTAGCTCGTTCGAGGAGGTCGAGTCATCTGGATTTTCTTGGGAGAGTTGGGTGAGGCGATCGAACTTCTTCTTCTTGCATTTCTCCACAACCTCCCGAACACCGACGTCTTGGACTTCACCGGTCTTTTTGTTGGTGTGTCTGGTCTCCATCACGTCGAGGTAATCGGGAACGACTCCACCCGATTCTATCGTCTTTCAAAAAAAAAATTATATAAGGTAAACTATTTAATAAATAAGAAAATTATGAAAAAATAAATTTACTTACCATTTGAGCCACTTGTCGTAAGGTCGATTTTGCACCTCCGTTGTGGACATAAATGCCCTTTCCTCCTCGGTCACTCTTCCGGTTCTTCGAGTTCTTTTCGGATTGTATCTTTGTGGCAGGCCGACTCCAATACTCGCAAAAACCGTTCCAGACATTCTCCTCGAGATCCTTCGGCGGATCTTTTTCCTCGATGAACTTTTGCTTCCACTCGTACATGTGTCTCGTGTATTGGATGGCGGTGAACCTGTCGAACTCAGCGAGAACGGTTTTGGTTCTCCGCCAATCCCAAGTGAACTCTTGCTGTAAAAACAAATTACATAAGATATAATGAAATAAAAACTTTGTTTAAAAATTTGAAAATCTTTAAAAAAAACTTACGGCGAAAGATCGATGCCATGAATCTTTCACGTCAGGCGGCATCGATGAGTAGGTCTCATATGGGTGGTGCAACATGGTATGAAACATCCGCAATATGGTCTTGTTGATCTCAGGGTCCAACCCGAACCTGAAAAAATTGTAGATTAAAAAACTTTATAAACATATTTAAATTTTACAATAATTAAAGGTGAAGAAATATTAAAAATTTTAGACAACAACTTACCATGTACCATCTTCGCACTCCGGGTCGAGTTTGGTGCAGTGCTTCCGGTTCGGCTGTTGAACAAGTTCTTCGATAGAAATCCGACTGCGGGCAGCGGATTCTTGGGACTCCGGAACATCACCAGAAGATCCGGTATCTGTCGAACGACGAGAACGAGAGCGGCCACCACGAGAACGAGAACGGCCACCAGAGATTTGTTGCTGCGGGAATTCTCTGTACATTAGAAAAAAATAAACATTAGCATTAAAACAAAAGTAAAAACTATATTTTGAAATTTCAAAGTATCAAAAAAATTTAATTTTATAAATTATTAGCATTAAAAAATTTTAAAATTTAATTTTTAAAGAAAATAAAATCTTTCTTTCTTAAATAACAATTTTAAGAAATTCGTTTTTTTATTATAGAAATTATATTAAATTTTTTAAAAATTTTTAAATTTTGTTTTTAAAGAAAATAAAAACTTTCTAATAAAAATTATAAGAAAATCGTATTTATTAAATTACAATTTTTAAAAACTCTAAAATAATTTTTTTTTAAGAAAATAAAAACTTTCCTATGCAAATTATAAGAAATTCGTTTTTAGTAAAATAAATTTTTGAAAAACTACAAAATTCAATTTTAAAGAAAATAAAAACTTTCTTATATAAATTATAAGAAATTCGTATTTATTAAATTAAAAATTTTAAAAACTCTAAAATTCTTTTTTTTAAGAAAATAAAAACTTTCTTATTCAAATTATAAGATATTCGTTTTTATTAAAATAAATTTTTGAAAAACTTTAAAATTCTATTTTTAAGAAAATAAAAACTTTCTTATAAGAAATTATAAGAAATTTCGTTTATTATGAAATATAATTTTAAAATCAAAGAAAAAAGATACAAAATATTTAATTAAAACCTTAAATCTAAAAACCCTAATTTCTAACACCCTAAAATCCGATTCACATCTAAAAAACTAAATTCTAACCTTCTAACATCACGCAACAAACAACAATTCTATTTCAATCAAGTTTTCTAACCCTCTAACCCGATTTACACACCAAAATCTTAAAAAAAACTTACAAGTTTAAGAAGACTTACGAGTTTTCCATGATTTTAGGAGGAAAGGAGAAGATTTTGGGAGAGAAGGAGGTGTCTACTGGACGGGATCCGGCGGCTGAGAGAAGGAGGAGCGGAGGAATCCGGCGGAAAAGAGAGGAGAGAAGAGAAGAGAAGAGAAGAAGAAGAAATGGGGAAAAAGAAAGGGTTTTTAATATATATAACGATTTCCGACGGATCAAATCCGTCGGATTTTAGCAAAAATCATTAAAAATAATCAATACGCGGCCAGAGGACGCGCCTTCTCGAAAAACCCGAAATCCGTCGGAAATCCGTCGGTATATTCGAAATCCGTCGGAAATCCGTCGAAAAATCGAAATCCGTCGGAAATCCGTCGGAAAATTCCGACGGATTTCCGACGGATTTCGAATATACCGAAATTTGTTGCATGCGTTTCCATTGGTTAGTCAACGCATCACACGGATCGTTGAATTTGATCCGTCGGAAATCCGTCGAAATTTTTCGACGGATTTCGGTTTTTCGACGGATTTCCGACGGCTTTAGGGTATATTTAGGGTTTTGGGTTTCAAAAATGCAAAATTTGTTATTTAAACAATACTAAACATGTAGCATTAACAAAATATGTTGATTCTTAAAACAATTTGTTTTTCCAATTGTTTTAGAAAATAAAATTCAACAAACATATAATTTTCCAAAACATTTACATTACTATATACTAACACTTATCTAACTCCTTAACCATATTTCAAATTTTTGTCTAAACATTAATATTTATGTATTAGATTACATTTAGATCAGATTGTACATTTGTTAACCATATAAAAAAGTTATTATAGGAGTTTTGAAAAATTTGGAGTTAAAACATACCCTAAACCACAATTTAAAGAGGCCGTCGGAATTCCGTCGGAAATTTCCGACGGATTTCCGACGGCCTCTTTAAATTGTGGTTTAGGGTATGAAGTTTTAACTCCAATATGTCCGAGTACATGTAAAATTATGTTTATGTTCATATCCGTCGGAAATCCGTCGGAAATTTCCCACGGATTTCCGACGGCATCTTTAAAAGGTGGTTTTGTGTATGAAGTTTTCACTCTATTTTTTTACAAATCATACTAAAGTTTATAAACGTATGATTCATATTTTTTTTTGGTTTTTAAATCACAAATGTGTACTTTTAAATTTATAAAAATAAATGTTTACACAAGTTTATTACAATACAAGGATAAAAAAAAAACTACTCTGAATCTCCTGACTCTGATGAATCATCTAAAGACGCCGTATCAGATTCTTCTCCAAATTCATCAATTTCTTCCTCTGAATCCTCAAATATTCGATCGTCCGCATCTACAGTGAAGTCAACTACGAGCTCGACTTCGAGGGAATGATCTATGGAAGCTAAAGCAACAGTATTTTGTTGCAAAGGATCATTTTCAGATATCCCATAAACTCTACCTCTCGGGTTAATCGGTGTCACTGTAATCCATGGGTCTTGCTTGTTTTTCACTCGAGGATAGGGAATATAGCATACCTATACACCATAAAAATTAAATATTAACAAAATCATGTAAATGAAAAATTAATTATATCTCTAAAAGATTCAGAAATTAATAAAACTAACCTGGTCTGCTTGTGAAGCAAGAATGAATGGATCATATGTCTGGAGTCGTCTTCTTCCATGTACTGATGTAACACCAAATTGGTCGTGTCGCACACCACTTCCATCTAATGGGTCGTACCAATCGCATAAGAATGCAACGCATCTCAAGTCCAACATTCCAGGATAATGAACTTCTAAAATCTCGCGAAGGACACCATAGTATACAAGATCACCGGATTGAGTGGATACCCCGTAATCAGAAGTCGGCCTGCTCCTATCATCTCGAAGAATCTTAAAAGCGTAACCCCGGGTGCAATACATCATATGTGACCGAGCGACCGTTAGTGGAAATTGCACTAACTCTTCTAACCACGTGGGAAATAAATGACCTTCAGAGGACTTTGTCGTAACCTGCATAAATGAGTTCGTAATAATTAAAACATTTATTTTACATATATATGTTAATTAAGATCAAATAATTAGTTCTACACTTACATAATATCGCAACCAACGTCCAAAATCTTCTTGTTTTAGCTTCATAAGCTCTTCCTCGGTTTTCTGTGGATGATTGTAACGCATTTGAGCCATATAGATCCTATGAAAGTAAACAACACATGTTATATATATTATATAAATGACATGATCAATTATTTCAGAATATATGTGAAGATCAAATATTCAATGGGCTCGGTTTAATACCTCTCATATTCTTCAACTTCGTCGCAGTTTGTGAGAATATACATATGCAAATGATTATGCTCAACGGCTGACAACTTTCGCTTCTTCCCCTTTCCACTAAGTCTTCCAATCTGGCAGAAAATATTAGGAACATAGACCGGATATATTGGTCTCTCGCCTCCGTCATCATGTCGAGCGGGTCTTCGACTCTTTGTTTTAACTTGTGTTGGAAAGTAGAACTCCGCAAAATTAGAGGTTTCTTCATTGATGCTCTGCGCGACAATAGAACCCTCAACTCTGCTTAAATTTTTCACCTTCTTCTTGAGATGAAACATATACCGCTCGAAAGGATACATCCAACGATACTGAACAGGGCCCCCAAGTTCTGCTTCTCGAGGTAGATGAATTGGTAGATGTTCCATAACATCAAAGAAGGAGGGTGGAAATATCTTCTCTAGATTGCAAAGTATTACGGGTATTCTGTCCGCCAGGTTTTGGATACCGTCTATTGTAAGAGATCGCGCGGATATATCTCGAAAAAATGAACCAATCCCTGCAAAGTTTACATTAAGGAGAAATATATTATGAAATGATCGATTTAAAACTAATATTAATGAAATTCTTGAAAAAAATATATAAGATATTTAATTCTTAATTGTACCTGCAATTGCTTCATGGACATTACGTGGTAAAAGACCGGCAAAAGCAAATGGAAGGAGACGCTGCATCACAACATGACAATCATGACTCTTCATTCCAGAAAACTTTCCTTCTCCACGATCAATGCAGTTACGAAGATTGGATGAGTATCCATCCGGAAATTTAACTCTATCGGCAATCCAGTCGAAAAACACATCCTTTGAAGGTGCATCCAATCGAAAAGCAGGGACCGGGGCCTTCCCATTCGCTGAAATATGTAGCGCCCTACGAGAACAAAATTCTGGCAAGTCCAATCTAGACTTTAGGTTGTCCTTTGTCTTCCCTTGGACATTGAGAACGGTGTTCATTATGTTCTCGAAAAAATTCTTCTCAATGTGCATCACATCTAGATTATGCCTCAATAAATGGTCCTTCCAATAAGGCAAGTCCCAAAAAATACTCTTCTTGTGCCAATTATGTAGGTCCCCACAAGCATTCACAGGATAATGCCCGTTACCACCACATTCAACGGTCCTCTCTGCACCAAAATCTCTGAACTGAGTCAACGCATAATTTCCATCTAACTGAGGAGGTGGACCCTCAAATACTCGACGGTTCTTCCTAAACAACGTTGTGCTCCGACGATAAATATGGTCGCTTGGAAGAAATCGCCTATGACAATCAAACCAACACGTTTTTCTTCCGTGCTTCAATTGGAATGCATCTGTGTTATCTTGACAAGAAGGGCATGCTAACCTTCCATGCGTTGTCCATCCAGATAACATCCCATATGCCGGAAAATCGCTAATAGTCCACATAAGTACTGACCGCATGAGAAAGTTCTGCTGACAAGAAACATCAAACGCCTCAACACCATCCTCCCATAACATTTGCAGCTCATAAATCAATGGTTGGAGAAACACATCAAGTGATCTCTTTGGATGCTCTGGTCCAGGCACGAGAATGCTAAGGAACAAGAACTCTCGTCTCATGCACAAAGTTGGCGGTAAATTGTAAGGTGTAACAATAACCGGCCACAATGAATATTGCCTCCCATGCTTTCCAAATGGATTGAAACCATCAGTACATAATCCAAGGTAGACGTTCCTTGCCTCATACGCAAAACTCGGATACACAGATTGAAAATGTTTCCATGCTCTCGCATCTGAGGGATGATCAATTTTTCCATCTGTTGTGTTATGCTCTGCATGCCATCTCATTGCCCCCGCTGTGCGCTCTGATTGATATAACCTCTTCAATCTCTCGGTTAATGGCAAATACCACATTCGTTTATGTGGGACTGGAACTCTTCCACTTGTTTCCTTATACCGAGGTTTCCGACAAAATCGACATGTCGAACGGTTTTCATCCTCTCTCCAGTAGAGCATACAGTTGTCGATGCACACATCTATCATTTGATAGGGCAATCCAAGGCCACCAACAAGTTTCTGTATCGCATAGTACGATTCAGGTGCAAGATTATCTTCAGGCAAAATATCTTTCACAAAATCTGCGATTGCATCCACACACTCTTCACTCAAATTGTAATCCGTCTTTATACCCATCATCCTAGTTGCAGCTGATAAAGGGGAATGTCCCTTTCTACAACCATCATATAACGGATGTTTAGCAGCGTCTAACATATCAAAGAACCTCCGAGCTTCTAAGTTAGGTTCTTCACCTCTATCTCCATACTCAGCAATCGATGGTATACTTTCACGAAACGCATCATTCACCATCTGAACATGACCTACAGTTTCTACCTGATCCGTTCTAGGTTCCTCTAAGCTATCTCCAACAAATTGTTCACTAGTACTAGCAATATCCACCATTGTATCATTTTCTCCATGATAATACCAAATCTTGTAACCCGCCACAAATCCATTACAATACAGGTGTGACCATACTTCCCTTATCACGATGAATCTACGATTCCGACACTTTATACAAGGACAATAAATTTTACCGGATTTTATTGCTTTCGGCTGCATCGTCGCTAATCCCATGAATTCTTGCAAACCTTCTTTGTACTCTTCCGTGATAAGACCCGTTGCCGGAATTTGATGAGGCTTGTCCATCCATGATCGAAAATAATTATAAGGATCTGAAGAAGACATTTTTCAATATTTTAGATGAAATATTTTTTCTTTTGGTGTTCTTCTAGTGAATGAGAGAAGGGGGACTTGCATTTATAGGAAAATATCAGCACATTTCCGACGGAATTCCCACGGATTTCCGACGGATTTCTTACATAATCTAACGGCTAAATAACGGCTATAATATTCAAACGGCTTTAAAATCCGTCGGAAATCCGTCGGAAACTTTTTACGAATTTCCGACGGATATGATTCAGTCGGAAATTACCGACGGATTTCCGACGGTTTCTTACTTTGTCACAATATGGTCGCAATTCCGTCGGAATTCCGTCGGAATTAGCCAACGGATATTTTCCGTCGGAAAATCGTCGGAAATTACCGACGAAATTCCGACGGAATCTTGTCCGTCGAAAATTACCGACGGATTTCCGACGGTTTATTACTTTGTCACAATATCGTCGCAATTCCGTCGGAAATTTCCGACGGATAACATTCCGTCGGAACTTCCGTCGGAAATTGCCTTGTTTTCTTGTAGTGATTAGACATCTACATATTTACATAACTCTTTAATAACTCTATTATTCTATAAATAGATATAAATATGTACATATTGTATTAGACATCTACATATATAAGAATGTGTACATAATTTACATGCATATTATCGAATAGATATCCATGATATGACTTAGTATTGCAAGTTTTAAGTTGAACACAATTATATGCACATTTCAAAAACTTTATATGTATATAATCGAATAGATGTCCATAATACGATTTAACATTACAAGTTGTAAGTTGAACATAATTATATTACATAATTATATGAGCACTCCAAAAACTTAGATTAACCATGATGTTTTTAAGTTTTTCATTTTTGTCGAACATAATTTATTTTAAACAGTGATAAAGATCATTAACTACGACATTTATTAACAATCAAATCTATCTACTTCGACTTATATTAACAATCAAATCTATCATATATAATAAAGATCCAAAATCTAGGTTAACTCAAATATTTTAATTTTCCACCTTCCACCGAACCTAATTAAGTCCATATATAAAACCAACGACGTAATTTTCATTTACTACGGCAGTTAATGACTGTCAACATCCCAGCGGTTCGACCTATGTCATGCTCTAGTCAAACGGTACAAGTGGAACATGGTCTCGTCACATTACGTGTAAATCACACGCGCATAACGATGGCATAAGGGGTAATTTTTGTTGTTAAAATTCGAGTAACCGGTACCCTTTAGTCGATTTCTAACACGAAAGTTGTCATAGCTATTTTCTTAATTCTTTTCCCCAAACTTAGCCATCTACCAAATTGACCCATATTAAAGTCTGATTTTTTATACATAGCTACTACTTATATATGAGCCAACATGAACAACACATGAGTAACACCTTCTAAAATTCCATTCAAATAATAAAGTATGACAGAGTTATAAATTAAACTCAAATTGGTATATCTAGATAGAATATTCAAATCAAAACATAAAGAAAGCACACAAAAGATAAAAATAGTGAAAAATGATGTGAAGACTCCACACCATCCTACAAGTTTAAAAATTAAAATTATCAAATAGTAGACTGCAAATAAAACATATCTCAATGATAAACTGAATAGAGATATACTGTAAAACTCATGGAAGACCTGGTGCAGAAGCAAGAAGCGGCTTTGCACGATCATTGCAGCTTCCCAACAAAACTACATGCAGCCTTTCGTTGTTCCCGACAATTCTATCTTTTTTTTCGATTGTTTCAAACACACTCGTGCAAAACTCAGTATGCATATTAGCAACTGAGCGACCAGTGCCTCTCCATATTCCAACAAATTCGCATTACACTTTGCATTCGCATTAAAAAATTGATAAAACAACATGCTTAAGTTCAAAAAATACAAAAATTGGAATCAACATCAACCACGGATTATATATGCATAGGTACCCAACATAAATGAGACATTCAATAAAAAAAACCAAATATTTGAACACATAAATCTTAGAGAAAAAATTATAAAAATCCAAAGAAAAACAAAACAAAACACCAAGATCTTAGCAAGAAAACCCTTCTCTAAATCAAATGTGTGTGCACGGCGAAGTTGGATAGTTCGATAGGTGTCATTACTATTATTTTACTTAATAAGATTTATAATTTTATAAACAAAAAATAGGAGAAAAATGCACATTATATTTTAAATTATTTTATATAAAATAAAATTTCTAAAAATCTATTATGGTTTTGATAATTTAAAAGATATTAGGCAAAAAGAAAAAATTAAACCAAACTATTAATACAGATCTGCGCGTAGCGCGGATTAAAAACCTAGTCTATACTATAAAATATGAAGGGGGGCTCTCCAGCGGCGACACCCCCCCCCCCCATTAGTCTATCGTTGACACGTCATTAGTTTTAAACAAATAATAAATTAACATGTGTACAGCTTAATTATATGTAAAAACAATTTAATTTGAATGTAAATAAATAAAACAGAACATAAATAAATATAAAGTAAATAAAATTCACAGTTAATTTAAAATCATAATAAACATATAAATATTATATGTATCTTTCTGATTTTTTTTTTGATTGATTTAATAGTCATTTTCAAATAAATATGAATAATTAAATTTTAATTCAAGTGAAGAAAAAAAAAATACAAACTATAAGACCATAAGACACAAAAGAGTATTCAATAAACAATCGCATAGAAAAAAAATTATAGAGAAAAAACTGAAAAAATAAAGACAGATAAGATTAAATACCAAAAATAGAGAAATATAAGAATAGATACAAAAAAATATACAAAATTTTAAAACAAATCAAAAAGAGATGTAATTAATGAAAGATATATAGATAAAAATAGGGTAAATTTATAAAGTTAAAAATTATGATAATATTGAGATTGTATAAATGAATATATTAGGCTTGGACATTAAGGATATATGGTCGGATAATAGCGGGTAAGGATCGAATACGGATAATTCAGGTATCGGAAACTATTACGCAAAGTATACCCATATAACAAGGGTCGGATAAGAGTGGGTAAGGGTCGGGTACGGTTAGGGTCGGGTAGATTAAGTCACTATCCAAAAGGTTAATTTTCATAATTAAAATTATTATTCGAATAAATAATTACGGATAATTATTGTATAATAATAAATATTGGAATATTTTGGATAATTTATATAAAATAAGGATAATTGTACAAATGTTTGAAATATTTTATGAAATATTAAGTAATTTTGAATAATTTTAAGAATATATATATATATATATATATATATATATATAACTTTAGAATTTTTTGAAATAATAATTATCCAAACAGGGTAATTCAAGTATCATGGGTAATTACTCGGCACGACCCTAACCCATTAGTAAAAATTACGATTCAGGCCTATAAATTTGGGTAGTTCGGGTCGGGTATGGGAAGGGTTGAGTTACGATTCAGGCCTATAAAATAGTATGACAATTGAAGAACAAATAAATATTCATAAGATAATGTTTGTAAGAGATTACAATTATCATTAAGAAAAAAAAGAAAAAAATTAATAAAATTCATTAAAAAAGAGAAAATGGATAGTTTAATAAATACTTAAAATATATTATTTAAACCATGAATTAAAATAATACTTATAATGCGGATTCTCTTCTAGTCATAATTAAAAGATACTAAAATACACTGTCATACAAAATTTTCACGATATGGATCAAAAATAATAACCACACATTTTTTTTTCTTTTGTTTCACACATGGGTATCACCAATATATCCGACCACAGTATATAACAAATGATAAATTTACTATTCAAAAATAGTGAAAAATATTGTTTAAAACCTGGGTGAAAAAAATAAGATACTACTCCCTCCGTTTCAAAAAATATGTCACTTTGACACATTTCACACAAATTAAGAAAATTATTAAAAGTTCTGTTTTACCCTTTGTTCACACATTAAATAAAATCATCTCTCTAATTACTACATTAAATTAGTAGGGTTAAAACTGGATTTTTATTTAAAATTCTGCATTGAAAATGTAAAACGACACTCTTTGTGAAACAAAAATAAAATCTTAAAACGACACTCTTTATAAAACGGAGGGAGTATTTATTAAATGTATCTAAACATATTATTGGTATATCATCAATTCAAGCCTTACATCAGAAGTTTAGATAATGATTGTCTAATATATAAGTCAAGTTCATCTCCAATTAATATGAAGTTTTATTGGGAAAGAATCCAAAAAATAAATCTGTGCGGATATTGCTATCTGAGTTAAAATCTGACAACATCATACTAACGCGAGAGTTGGTTTCTAAAGCCCAACAATGATTGTTTTTAACCACATGCTTTATACATTATGTGAATTTGAATATAAGTGATAATATATCAACAACACTAGCACAAACCACTATATATATATTATTTTTTTTGTAACTGAGCAGAAACCACTATATTACATATCATTTTGAAAGAAAGACAAAAACATTTGTATGATTACCATTTGATGAAACCGAACGCACACAATGACATTGTTAACTTTTTTTGATGCATAATTATATGGTTCGGTTTTAGTGATATGCAATATGTTATATGTGTAAAAATATGGTGTTATTGTTAATTATGCAAATACATGTGCATTTGGGATTAAATCCTCTAATCATATTCATATCCAATCATAACTATCCGTTATTTTTGATAAGAGTATGTAAAACTTTATGTGGAGGCTAGGTCACTGTAATATATTCTAGCGAATAAGCATACTAACATGGATCATTGATAAAAAAAAAACATGTTATGTATTAGTCTAAACTTGTATATAAATGTATAACAAGTTCATAAGATTATAATCACAAAAAATAATATAGGTAATATAGGTAAATAGTAAAGAATGACAATTTAATTAGATAAATAACAAATGGTAAATTTTGTAACTAAAAACTAGCAAAAGATATCAATAAATAATTTAAGTAAAAACTGACCACATTATTTTATCAAATATACAGCTAAGAATTTATTTAGAAATATTGATTGATTGGTATTTTATTAGATTGAGAAAATATTCGATTATATCAAATTACCAATTTACACAATTAATCGATTCATTATAAAGCAAATTAAATTCTTTTATTTGGCATATAACTTATGGTTACCAGTCAGTCAAATCGTAATTAAAAGATAATAGAATACATTGTTTTGAGGGTTTCCGAGGTTTTCATAGGTTATTCGTGGTCGGTTATCGGCCGGTGTGAGTATAGTTATGTGTTGTGTATGGAGTGTGATGAGAGTGTGATTCATCTCTTATTTGCATGGATACATACATTGTTTGGTCGTATCTAAATGGAAGTCTCCTCGCACCAAGTCCACTCCAAATTGGCCATACTGGCTTTCGCGTTTCTTTTCTGCAGCTTTCAGTAGATTAGACTTTGTTCTGATTCGTCAGTGTTTCCAGATAATGATCTATTATATTTGGAATGAGAGAAACTCAAAGCGTCATAGATCACAGTTTCTTAGCTCACTTGCGTCATTTAAAAATCTATTTGTAACCATATTACTTCTCTTAAGTAAGTTTATCTGCATAAGTTTGCAGCTTTACGGAGGCAATGATTCGAGTCTACATCAACCTACTCAACATTGTTTTTTTGTTCTGTGTTTATAATTTTGATTTCTCATAATTTACGATATGTCTAATTATTTCCCTATTTTTTTCTGCCACTCTTGTAAATATATATTTTTAGTTAGTAAATTTAAAACTTTAGCAATTTTTGTTGTTGTTGAAAAACTAATTATATTGGAAATAAAATTATATTAATATTAGCAATAAATTATATTATTACTAAATAATAATTATATTATTAATTAATAATCACTTACCTTAAAAGCTTTCGTTAAATCTTACCTACAAATCTTTCCCTTTAAATATTAGTATAGCGTCCTATATCCAAAGTTATATGCCCAACCCCAGGCCCATCTTAACATTTTTAAGAGCCCTATGCAACAATAATTTGTTGGGTATTTTTTAGTATAAATAGTTTTTAAAAACAATTGTGGTTCTTTTAAAATCTACTGTTATTGAACTAATGATTTCTAAATGACTTACCAAATTCTATGTTATTCAATCAAGAATTTATAAAAAGTAAATTAAATCATCTGTTATTGGAAATATTTTAAGTAGTAGATTTTAGAGGATTATGAGTGATTTTAAGTGGTTTTGGTGGGGTTTGTTAGTTAAAAATATAAAAAACCAAATCACATTGTTTTAGGTGGGATTTCATAAACTTTTAAAAAAAATCATAAGAAATTTCCTAATTCACCCAAAATCATCTAAAATTTCATTAAAACTCAAATCATTACAAATTCTCCCAAATTTCAGTTTCAATACACCCCACTATACCTATTTATCACTCTTCCTCAATCCCTTGGTTCGAGAAAATTTTATGTTTTGTGTTTAAAAATCCCTAAACCATATCAAAAATCTTTTATTGCAGTAGTTGACCAAATAGTTCATTAATTATTCTATAACAAAAGGTTTGAGGTTTGATTCTCAAAGAATTCAATTTCTACAGATTAATGGAGAAATTTATGGAAAATCGCCAGTATAGTGCAAGCAGAGTCGTTCATCATAGTCATAAATCCTTGTGGAATAGAGCGATTTATCCATTGTATAATTATCATTATAGTTGTTCTTATAATTTGAAATAAACATAAAAATCCATATGACACTGTAAAAACTCTTAAACTATTTGTTGAATCTAACGGTGCAATCAAAAGTTATGCCAATTCTATTGAACAAAATTCAATCTATCGAGCAAACCTAGGAAGACATGAAAAGATCGACCGATACTGGGAGGGGATCGATCGATCCCAACCTCCATAAGCCAACATAAAGTTTTGCACTATGTGTAGATCGATCAATCCTTTGCCCAAAATTATAAAAAAATTCCAGATTCATTAAGATTCACCCCGATCCAAATTCAAAATTTCATAGCTGACTTCGAGGACGTCCATGACCAATAAACACATGTTTTTATGCCTTAGAAACTCAAGTTTACATACAACAACCAAAAGTCTTAATAGTTCTTTGTTCTTTGTTTAGTGTTAATTTGTTGGAATAAGCTTGAAGCACAAGCAAACCTAAAGAGATTAGGACTAGTGTTTGAGATAAGAAAATATCCTTTTTAGAGAAAAAGGAAATTTTGTTTAGAAGTTCCTTATATAAGGAGTTGTCAAGTTGTGACATCCCTTAGAGAAATTGAGAGAGCTTTAGGTTTTTGTGTTATTTTTCCTAAAGCAATAAGAGAGTTCTTATTGAGATCGTGTGTGCAATTCTTTCTTTCGAGTTCTAGATTTGGTATCAGAGCATTACGATATCCTAGGGAGCGATGGCTAAGACTGCAATCGTTCCAGCTAAACCGAAAGAGGGAGGAGGATCTTCTTCCATCATCTGCCCTATATTAAACTCTACTAACTATACCGTATGGGCGTTAAGGATGAAGGTCGCATTAAAAGTTCATAAGGTATGGAAAGCAATCGAGCCTACAGCTGCAGGAGTAGAAGAAGAAAAAGATAATATGGCTATAGCCTTATTGTTTCAGTCAATACCAGAGGCTCTTGTTCTGCAGATTGGTGACCTAGATACGGCTAAGAAGGTGTGGGATGCCATAAAATCGAGACATGTGGGAGCAGAACGAGTTAAAGAAGCACGCTTACAAACACTTATGGC